>CM053580.1:34641843-34720904 GCA_028627135.1 Pseudochirops cupreus | reverse complement strand
AATGTTAAAAATATATATGTATATATATATATATATATATATATATATATATATATACATATATATACAATTATTATTATTATTAACTACATCCAACTGGCACTGAAGATCCATAGGCATTGTGGTAGGGAGATACATCCTGCCCTACCAGAAAGTCAGAGGGATGATGGGGGAGGACATAGGAGAGAATAGATTGGGGGAGGGATTATACAATGGTATGGCTGTTTTGGGGTGGTGGGTAGGGGAAAGTTGGGGAGAAAATTTGTAACTCAAAATCTCATGGAAATGAATGATGCAAGCTAAAATAAATAAAAGTTTAAAATACAAAAAAGAGATTAAAAAAAAGAACTGGAAACTGAGGGAGTGGTCATCATCTAGGGAATGGCTGAACAAATTATAGAAAAAGCATATGATAGGATAGTATATTGCCATAAGACATAATTAAGGGGATAGTTTCAGAGAAAGTTGGGAAGACTTATATAAATGGATGCATAGTGAAGTGAGCAGAATCAAGAGAACAATTTATATAATGATAACAATATTGTAAAGACTAACAACTTTAAAATATTTAGGAACCCAGATCAGCATTAATGACCAATAGTAAGTTCAGAGGACGCGTAATGAAATACGGTACTAACCTCCTGATGGAGAGGTAAGACTCAAAGACCTGAATGAGCTATTATTTTTGGACATGCTCAGTGCAGAAATTTGTTCTGTTTGATTATACATGTTTACAACAAGGATTTTGTTTTTCTTCCATCTCAATTGAAAGAGAATGATGGGAAGGGGAAAAGGAGGAATTTTGCAAATAAAAATTATTTTTTTTAAATCAGCATACATTATGAATCTATGGATATTTACTCTGGGATCCTATAATAAATCCTTGGACCATTTTTTTCTCTTTTTTATGAGCTCAAAGTGAGGTTTGATCCAAGAATAGGCTTAAGTAATGAACATGAGCCTTGGAGCTAATTTTCTTCTTCTATCCCTGAGCCCAGCATGGGTGAGTTCTAAGTGTATAAGTCCTTTTTGCCCAGGACTACTCTAAGCAATATCATTAGGTAATTACCTTCTGTGTTCTCCTTTCTTTATGCTCCATGAGCTAGTAGTAACTTATGAGTTATTTGCTTTTCATGTTTTTTAGCAAAAAAAAAAAAACAAAAACCTGAGTATTCAGTCAGAAATACTCATTATAAACTTGAAGAAACATTCAGGGCTCTGCTCAAGTTCAAGCCCAAATTTATTTCCAGAAAAGCAACAGAAGCTTAAAACCTACTTGACAAACTGGTTAGTCTCTGATGCAAAATTCAATTCTGCTAGCACATTGCTTCCAACACTACTTTACCTGACACCACAACAGAAAAATTCTGATGCTTCTCTATCTCTGGAAAACTTTCCTATGTCCAAACATTTTCAATGTTTTAATAAAGCCTCATTCCCTAAAAAAAAAAAAAAAAAAAGAAAGAAAGTTAATCCAATTTCATTATCAACAATGTCCTTCAAGGCACTGAACTTTTTAAAATCAGGACTTGAGAAAAAGGAGGAACTCTGGATATCCCCAAGTCATTGGTTATTAATAATCATTTCTTTCACAAGGTAATATGGTTGGGGATCACTAGCATCTGAATGGATAGAGGAAGGCTTCATCTAGGAGGCTGGACTTGAGTATAAAGACTGTACTAGCATACAAATTAAAAATATCAGCATTTACACTTGGCCTCTCTTAGAAAGATGACTATCATGCCATATTGGGTAGAATCACAAAGATCTGGGTTTGAATACTGCCTAATGTTTATTTGTGGAATAACAATGAATAAACCCCTTAAAATCTCTGGGCTTCAGACACTTAAGATATATCACCTAAGTTATATCAGTGTTGAATTGAAGTATTTGCCAGTATTTCTGGACTAGAAGTTGGGGACCCAGGTTAAAATCCCAGCTTAGAAATTTACTAGCAGTATAATTATAAGGAAATCCTATGAGCATGTCAAACTCCACATATCTAAAGCAGAACTAATTTTATCCCCCCCCCCCACACACACACACCCCTCTTCTGTAAGTTTACTTATTTCTCTCAAGGATATCATCTACCTATTGTTCTCCCAGGTTTCAAACCTCAGTGTCATCTGAAACAACTCTCACTCATCCCACACATCCAATCAACCATAAAATCTTGTTGATTTTACCATCACAACATTCATCACCTTCTCACACATGGCCACTACCTCATCTCTAGACCATTGAAGGAGCCTTCTAATTGGTCTACCTCCCTCAATACTCTTTCCACTCCAATCCGTCATCCTCCACAGAGTTGCTAGAGTGATCTTCCAAGAACATGGATCTAATTATAACATTTTAATTAATTTAATTAATAAATGCCTATAGCTACCTATTACCTTTAAGTATTTAAAGTTCTTCACAACTTGACCCCAGCCAACCTTTCTAGATTTATTATGTATTACTCTCCTTTACATACTCTATGGTCCAGCTACACTAGCCCTCTTTCTGTTACATGCAACACTCAATCCCCCATTTTTATGTCTTTGTATAGGCTGTATCCCATGCCTGGAATGCACAGCTTCTTCACCTCTGCCTCTTAGATACTGTTTTCTTCAGAACTGAACTAAAGCATCAATTTATATAAAACCTTTCCTTGTCCTTCTAGCTACTAGTGAGTTCCCCTTTTCACTTGAAAAAATTAAATTATCTAGTATCAACGTATTTATTTTCCATATATGTATATGATGATTTTCTTACAGAATGTGAGATCCTTGAAGACAGGGAGTATTTTATTTTCTCTCTGTGTTACCAGTGCCTACATAGCATATGCTTGATTCATTCTTGATTGATTAATTGATTTAAGTAAACTAATATCTCAGTTTAATCAACTGCAAAATGGGAATAGTAATATTTGCACTACCCATTTATAATATTCTACTTCAGAAAGTTCTTTGCAATGTTTAATGTGTTATGTAAATGAGGTTCATTAATATTCATATTAGTTTCCATTAGACTGAAGCGAGACCCCTTGCTATTCAAAATATGAGCTGACTTACCTCTATCAGGGGCAATGATAGAGAGAGGGAAAAGATTAAAATGTGGAGTTACGTCTTGATGCTTTTCACCTAATTTTTTAAGAGACATACGTAAATTCATTTGAAAAGCATCATGGAATATTACAAGTCATGCCACCTTCCAAAGCAGTGAAAAACAGAGTTGGTAGGAAAGTCTACAAAAAACTGTGTATGAGACTCAATTAAGCCAACTTATCCCAAGAGCACTGATTGGCAGATCTGGAAGGATGACAACAAGTAGGCAGAAAATGAAATTGATTCACCAGCATTCCTATGATGATCTAGTCTCATCATCAGCAAGAGTGGGGCCACCACATTTGGATTCTAGCACCCAATGATCTGATTGCTGCAACAAAAAATAGAAATGGCCCTTAAGAAGATGAAGCTGGGAAAAAGCCCAAAGGACCAGACCAAGAACACAAAGAAGAAATCCATGCCAGAGGGACACAATTTTGAAAACACTAAGGGATTAATTTTCAATATTTTTCAACAAGGAAAAATACAAATGAATGGGATAAAACATTTATTAAGTTCTTACTTTGTACCAAGCAGTATGCCAAATAAAAACATAAAAACAATCTCTGACCTTAAGGACCTTACATTTTAAGACAAGGAGAAAACATAAATAAGAGTAATGGCCAGGACAGGAAACTGTGGTTTGGAAAGTTACAGTGTTGGTAAATGAACTATACAAAAGTGGAAAATTTATTGGGAAAAGTACAGATTGTCATCATTGAATTCCAATAATTACGTATCTATTTGCCTTCTTTCTCATCTCTTTAAAATTATTGTGACATTAGTAGCCCTTCATTTTGTAACACCCACACTGGAGCTACTTCCCTAACTCCCACTCATATGGGTGAGCTAGGTCACCAAAGAGCAATTGTTATTTTATCCTTCGGGATTCTCGGAGTAATCCTGAAGGGTAAGAGATGTCTATTCTGTTTTTCATGAGCTCCTATCTGGTGTGCTCTCCAGCAGTTATCAGCCAGTCCCACAATTATATGCAGGGTTCATCAGGAAAGTGGGCTTAAGCTTGGAGAGAACATGCAGCAAAGAAGTAGCTTATCATTGCTGGTTACTAGAAATCCTTTTCTCTCTTTATGGAATTTTCATGAAGGAAGAACTCTAGAGAAACTTTCTGCTGAGTTCCAAGGGTTGGTACCCTTGTAGACACAATACAAACTTGGGTTTCCTTGCTAAGTCTAGGCACATGCTGCTATCACTGATGCTCCAGGGACACCACTTCAGCCAACACTAATGGAAACTCTGATATTCAAGCATTTTGAAGTACACAAGATATGCACCTAGTCAATGGAGGTTGGGGTGAAGAGTGTAAAGTTCCCTCTGGGTTCAATCCCCCCACTTCACCCCCTGCCTTTGTATTTTTCCTCTACAAGGACAAAGTTCTGCCTGAAAAAAAAAGCACTCCCAATCCCAGAAATTCTCAAAGAAATTGCAAGAATGCCATCTTCCAAACTGACTTTTGTACTACACTTAGGCCCAAATGTGTATCTGATTCTTTCAGTCAATCACAAAAATGTTTCTCATATGTCATCTGCTTCAATATAATGATCCAAATACTTTATCCCTCCCAAACTTATTAAGAATTTCTTTCCACCTAGTTTCATGTTTGATCAGTTTATTCAATAGAAATATCTAGGATTTGTTTGTACCTAATGTACATTTTTGGTTTATTGAGTAAATCAAGAAGTCTAGGCCTTGTGTGTTTAACTGGGAGGGAGCAGACTCCTAACTTTACAACGAAAAGGACTATAGACAGAACACTATCATGGAAAGCATCCAGGCTAAGGTCTATCACTACATCTGTTCATTGGGGTGGTCACTATTATATCTTTATGAAAATTATCTATACATGTATAAAGGTCAACCTTGGTGGGAGGTACATGAGATGGAAATAGGAAATTTTTCAGGTTTTCTGCAGCAGCACACTATATTTCCACAGTCACACAATAACTGAATGTTACAATAAGAGGAAGAGGAAGAGGAAGAAAAAGATGAAAAGACATTTTCAAAGGTTCTCGTCCAAAAAGGTATCTCCATACACGTGTTAATATTATATAGATTTTTGATAAAAGGAAAAGGGGAGAGAATAAGGATTCCTATAGTTCCTACTATATATCAGGCAATGTGCTAAACACTTTATAAATATTATCTCATTTTATCTTCAGAACAACCCTGAGAGGTAGATGCTATTATCTTCATTTTACATTTGAGGAAACTGAGTCAAATAGAGGTTAGTTGACTTGCCCAGTATCATACAGCTTATAAGTGTCTGAGACCAGATTTGTATTCAGGACTCCCCAGCTTCAGACCCATAATTCTACCCACTGTGCCATCTAGTTGCCTGAACTTTATTCAACAGTTATCTGGTTATAAATATCAAGGGAGGTAGAAAATGGAGACATATGCATGGAAACGGTATGCACCTCTATTATGGGATATTCTTAGCTATGATTCCTGCTGAGAATTAGGTCCTTCAGATATTCCATGAGGGACACTCTGTTGTTTGAATTAAGCACCAAAATGCCACCAGACCCTTCTCAATGAGATCCACAGCTGCTTTAAAAAAAACCAGCCAGAAAACACATGCAAAAAGAATTAAAAACAAACAAATGCATGAAGACTGTGAAATAACCTGGATAGATAATGCATCAGCTAAGAGAGACCCTTAACTACGGGGACTTAGAGCTATAGGTCATCATCTAATTTAACCTCCTCATTTTGTAGATGAAGAAATTGAGACAGATATTAAGTGACTTGTCCAGAGCTACTTAGCTGGCAAGTGTCTAAAGCAGGATTTGAATGCAGATCGTCTGCTCCAAGTCCATTTCCCTTTGGATGACACCATTTTGTAGTGTCTCCATAATTCCAACCTGTTCCTTACTTTAAAATCCCAGATCTTAATACAAATGGGTTAACAGTCTTTGGGCATTCCACACAAGTAATATAAATTGCATATGAGTGAAAAATTTGTGCTGATGGAAGGAGTTCCCACGCAAGAAGTTTCCCATTCTAATGAAATTACAGGATCAAACTACTACATTTGGCTCCAAGTCATGGAACACCATGAGCTCAGAAAAAATGAAAACTGCTTTGGTCTGAAAACCAATGGACAGCCAACCACATGGTGACATTAAGCAGGATGTAACATACTGCCAGGGATGTATTCAAGAAGTGTCTTCACCTGGAAAAGCAAGATCATAAAAGAAGGTGAATCAAATATGAAGTGAGAGTGACGGATAAGCCATCAGCAGCCCAACTTCTGCCCCAATGCTCACAGTGTTTTGGAAGGCCCCTTCTTCACTGAGGACTTCTGGGAAGATATGGACAAGAATCTGATCAGATAAGAAGGTACGCATGGATTGTGATCAGTACCCAAGAAGGAAGAGTCTGAATCAATGTAATCATGAGTCAATTAAAATATAATAAGTTGGCATTTATATGTCAATGAAAAATTTACAAATCACTTTACAAATATTATTTTATTTGATCCTCACAATAACCTTAGTGAGTAGGTGCAATTATTATCCCCATTTTATAGATGAGGAAACAGAGGTTAAAAGACTTGCCCGGGGTCACATGGTTAGTATCGGAGATTAGATGTGAACTCAGATCTTCCTCTTTGGCACAGCGCAATACTCTATCCACTGTTCCACCAAGCTGTCTCAGTATTGCCAGTATTAAAATCTATTCAAACATAAATGCGTATATCAATGACTTCCTGCGTCATAGTTCACAATTCATAGATTTTGAACTTTAAGAGATAAAGACCTCAAAGAGCTATTGTTTCATATTGGGATGTATATTTCCTCCACCAATGCAAATCTCTTCCCTTTTAGACTTCAGTGAATGGCCTTCATGAATTGCTTCAGTCAAAGAAATTCATTCCTTGGAGTTCAACTTTCTGGGAAAATGCTTCTCCACACTTAGCTATATTGATCAATGGAAGTCCATCCTTGAGCTGATTCTCAAAGACTGCCCAGGAGAAGGCACCAGAAACAATGAAACATTTGGTTCTATAGATCTATGGCCTTCTACCTGTCCTTTAGGAATGACATCATTTTTCCCCAGGGTACCTGCCAGAGATGGCTCTTTGCTAGCTTTAATACTAAGGACCGAGGGTCAAATCATGCTTCCAAAAGACAAGCGATTCCAAAGGACGGGTGCTGAAGCATGTTGTCTACTCTTCATCGAGAGGGAATAGGCTCACAGCACAGAATTAGACACCATTTGTAGACACAGCCAATGTGGCAATTTGTTTTGTTTGACTATGTATATCTGTCCCAGCGACTTTGTTTTTCTTTTTCTTTTTTTTTTCTAGTTTGGTGGAGGGAAGGAGAAAATAGATAAGGATAGGGCTGCAAACAAAAAAGAAAAGAGACTTATTGAGACATCTTAATTTTTTCTTAATGAAGAGAAAAGAACAGAAGGAAGGCCAGACAAGCAGGAGACAGCTTTGAAAGCTACAGCCTGATCTTATTATATACTTTAAAAGAAAAACTAACAATATAAAGTAGAGAGGACTTCAGTTCCATGCAAAACTCTCTCCCTTCACTGTATTATGCATATGCAAATACTCATTAATAAATGAAACAAAATATGGTGTTTAAGTTTAGAACAAAAATTAAAATTAATTTTTTTAAAGATCCTAAACATTTGAGTAGGACTTTAGGGGAAGATGGGTTGACTAAGGTAAAATTAGTGAAAAAGATATAACAAAAAGAAAGATAAAGATTCATCCTTTTACATGGTTGTTTACTTCACACCAGGACAAAATTGTTTTCACTATTATATTTGTACTACCAGCACTCGGCAAAGTGCCTGGCATATTGTAAGTGCTTAATACTTTTTTTTATTCCTTCGTTCCCTTCATTCACTTATTCCATTCATCCAGGCTCCTCCCTTTTTATCTTTCCTTGAGACAGCCTGAGGATCTACCTGTCAAAAGGTGCTACTTTCCCCTGCCCTCAGGCTCTACAACCCACTTTGGCACTTAGCCAAGATGCTTTGTAATCTTTTCATATGTAGATTCTTTGTCTTCTCAAATAGGCTTCTCAAAGATAGGAACTCTCTCTTCTAGATCTTAGAGCACTCTGTGATTCTCCCCTACTTAGAGTGCCAGGGTCTTCAGTAAACACTAAATAGGCAATCCAACGCTAGTTGACATTTCTCTTGACATGTCTTTAACACCATTGAAACACACGGCTGAATTTCAACCATCCCTTGGCCTCAGTCAGTGACCATTCTTTCTTCCCTTTTAATTATACATTTGTTGGATGAAATCTTTTCCTATAGCACCCCTTTGCACCTTATTTTGTAAATATTGCCACCTACACACATTTTATACTGTTAGTGATAGTCAGGACTGAACTATACTAATTAATCTGAAATTATAGGTTCCCAATTGAAATATGAGAAATGACTTATCTTTCTTTTTTTTAATTAATTTTTATTAATCTCTTCTGTACCAGAAATTATGTTAGGTACTAAGACAATGACAAAGCATTCCCTACCCTTGAGGAACTTGCATTATATTAGGGGTGTGCAAAAGGTGTGCAGATAAAGGACAGAAAATAATTTTTTTTAACAATTTTATTGATCTTCTTTAAATATCATTTTCATTTCCACTGTATTCCTCCCTCCTCCTTCACCCAGAGATTCATTCCCTATTTTAAAAAAAAAAGAAAGAAAGCTAAGAATGTATATGTAGAGCCTATATCAGATTGCATGCTGTCTTGGGGAGTGGGGACAGAAGGGAGGGGGAGAAAATTTAAAACTTATGGAAGCGAATGTTGAAAACTAAAATAAATAAATCAACTTTAAAAAAGAAAGCAAGAAAAATCACTTCAACAAAACTAATCAACACCACGCAAGTCCAACAATATAAACCGTTTTCTATATTTGTGGTACCCCACCTTTGCCAATAAGGGAGCAAAGTATACTCTCACATTTCTTCTTCAAGGTTAAGTTTGATCGTTATAATGCCCCAGTATTCAGTGTCAATTTTTTCTTTTGCCTTTCATTAAATTAAAAATAAGTAGCTCTCCAAGGGAAAAGATCCTTGGACCCATTACTCCTTCTATGAGCTCCTTAATATAAAGGAGCTGCTTTGGGGATCGTATATTTGGAGCTGGAATAAACTACAGCAGCCATCTAGTCCAACTCCATCATTTTACACATGAGGAAATGGAGGCACAGAAAGCTTTAATGACTTGTCCAGAATTGTACAGTTAGGCCTGTCTGAGGCATGATCTACACCCAGATCATCCTGACTCCAAGACCAATGCTCTATCCACCATGCTGCTTCAATACTATCAGTATTTATTTACTTATATGTGTGGGTTTTATACCCTGTCTCCAGCAGAATAGAAGCTCCTTGAGAGCAGAGATTATCTGGATTTTATCTTTCAATCCCCAGTTCCTGGCATGCAGTAAAAGCACTTAGTAAACATTCATTGAATTAAACTGAATTGTTATGGAGTCCAAAAAAGTAATTATGCAAGTCTCTCCTTGCAAGCCTAGGTTGGACTGGATATTCTCCAAGGAATTTACTACAAAAATATAAAGAAAGACAGAGACCAGTGGGGGAATTCTCTCTGCTTATTCTGAAAAGGAACAGGTTTTCAGACCCAGTGAGCTTAGCATCCCCTAGAATTTAAAAGTGAAGCAACTCGCACTAGACAGCCAGAGGAAACACGCATCTGGATTATATTCAGCCATGTCTGACTAACAGATTTCCCCTCTCCTGACTTATCCCTGAACAGGTACCATGGCAAGAGAATGAATGTTCCAAGATTTAGAGCTAGAAGGCACCTCAAAAACCATTACATTTAAACCCTTCATTTTCCAGGTCAGAAAATTCAGAAACAAAGGAATCGAGTGATTTCCCAGGATCCTACAACCAGCAAATGTATGAAGCAGGATTTGAGCTCATGTCTTCCAGATTCTACTATCCTATCCACTATAACATGCAGAGACTCACATGCTTCAGTGGTCCTCAAATTCTGCACATGCCCAGCAACTGGCCCATTGCCTAGCCAGAGTAGGCAGAAGGAAAGAGACAGGGAAGGTAGAGTGATTGAGAGAGAGGGACAGGGGGAGAAGCATCCATTTGTCTTTTTTCACAGTCATTTATTCAAATAAGCGACGGCCTGTTTGTTGAGACATCATTGATTTTTGGAAACCTAGTAGCTGTTATTTTCACCAGAGAAAAAACAGACTGTATCTATTGCATGGGCTCCATGCCAACCCAAAGGGAAAGAGAACAAAAGGTCAGACTGCCCCCTCTTTATAATTAAAATAAATCACAATTTCAAACCCACAATGCTAAAGAAAATAAGTAGTGCTAATAATAAGCTCACATTTAGATAGAACTTTAAGTCTTCCAGAGTACACAACATACATGATCTCCCTTGATTCTGACAAATCTCTGAGGCATTTTAGGTATGCTAGGAACTTTCTGACTCCCTACATTCTGTAGACAGGAAAATTGGGGCTTGGAGAGGTTAGGCAATAGAACCAAAGCCACATAGTTGGTAAGGCAGGATTTGAACTCACATCTTTCCATTGCCCCATGCCACCATCTATGCACAGATATCAAAGTGCTACATTGTTACAAATAGAAGATGAGATTGTTTTGAACCCAAGAAAAAGTTTTGGAGCTACATATCATTCCATATTCATGTATTATATTCTTGGAGGTTGAGGCAGTTGTAAACAGGGATGTAGTATATAAAATGTATTTATGAGAGAAGTGAAAGCATTGAGTAACTTCTGCTGTTAAGAAGTGTAAACAAAACAATAATTAAATACATTACAGTGAGACTAAGTCAACATATTTACTAAGTACCTGCTATGTGAAAGGCACCATGCTAGAAACTACAGTTAAAAAAGAAAACATAATGAAGAAATGCTCTAACTCACTATTGATTAGAGAAATACAGATTAAAACAGGTAATGTACCTTACACTCATCAGATTGGTTAATATGACAGAAAAGGGAAATGACAAATGTTGGAGGGGGTGTGGGGAAATTGGGACATTAATGCACTGTTGGTGGAGTTGTGAACTGGTCCAACCATTCTGGAGAATGATTTGTAACTATGCCCAAAGGTTATTGTGCATACCCTTTGATCCAGCACTACCACTAGCTCTGTATCCCAAAAAGATTAAAAGAACAAAAGAAAGGGGGAAGACATAAATCACAAAAAATACTTATAGTAACTCTTTGTGGTGGCAAAGAATTGGAAATTGAGGGGATGTCTATCAACTGGGGAATGGCGGAACAAGTTGTAGTGTATGATTGTGATGGAATACTATCGTGCTATTAAAAATAACAAACAAGATGGTTTCAGAAAAATCCTTGGAATACTTATATGAACTGATACAAAATAAAGTGAACAGAACCAAGAAAACATTGTGCATAGTAACAGCAATACTGTAGTTAAGATCAACTTCGAAAGATGTAACTATTCTCAGCAATACAATGTTCACCTCCAGGGAAAAAACTGATGGAGTCTGACTGCAGATTGGAGCATAATTTTTTCACTTTATTTTTCAGGCTTTTGGTTTTTGCAACATGCTAATATGGAAATATGTTTTGCATAATTTCACATGTAAAATTGATAACACATTTCTTGCCTTTTCAATGGGTGGGTGAGGGATGGAAAGGAAAAAATTTGGAATTCAATTTTTTACAATAAATATTAAAAATAAATAATAATTTTTAAAAGGCAAGATCAAAGCAAGTCCTGCCCTCAGGGAGCTCTCTCTACCTCCTTACTTCCACTTCTTAGTTTCTCTTGCTTCCTTCAATGCTCAGCTTAAATACTCCCTTCTGCAGGAGGCCTTTCCCAGCCCTGCTCCGAATACCTTCACTGCTAGTGCCCTCACCTTTAAGGATGGCTACCTTGTATCTAACTTCATATATATGACGTATACAGTAAACCTACTGCTATAGTGTTACCTCCCCCATTAGAATGTGAGCTCCTTATGGACAAGAAGGTTTTATTCTTCGTATCCTCAGCATTCAACACAGAGTCTGGCATAAAGTAAGAGCTTAACAGATTTTTGTTGATGGACTTAATTCTTACAATCAGTAAAACAAACATTTGCTAAGTAAGCATGGGTCACTAAGAGAGATTCCAAGTTTAGTTAAGGTGTTTCCCTGCTCTCAGGGAGCAAGCATATACTCTGAGGGGGGAGTACAACATAAACATAGATAACTTAATTACATAATATTACATGAAAAGTACTTTGGACAGTGGAGTGAGCTAAGTGACTTTTGAAGTGCTAAGAGATCATACAGAAAACCAGCAATTATGGTGGAAGGCATTCTCCCGTAGAAGATCCCATTTTATTCTTCATCAGTGCCTGTCTAGAGACACAGACAATTAGTTTGACAAATTTGTGATACACAAAGCTAGAGGAGGAATGCCAATGACCAGGGGGGGGAAATATTGCTGAATGGGTGTGAAGTAACTAAAAAGAATAATATGCCCAAATGCCTATTCAACTGCCAGCCTTGGATGGTGAAAAAGAGAAGGGTTCCAAATGGATTGGCTTTGGCATGAAGAATTTGCTAGCTCAACTACTTACAAATCATTTTGTTTAGGAAAAAAAAACTTTCCAATTGGAAAGTAGATTTATTTGTTCTGAATCAGGTAAGTAATCTCAACCCAAATGAACCACAACTAGGATGGAATGACCGTAGTTCTGTCCCAAGGTGCTGAAAATGAGAAGGCACTATCAGCATTTGGAATTTTTTAGTCCTATATGTACTTAATAGATCTTAGCAAAAATAATTTTCTCCAAATGAGTTCCTCCCTGATCCTTACTACTCTTCACTCATCTCTTCCATCCCCCATCTCTTGAAGCCTCTTGTACTAGGATTTCTCCTTAAGAGGTTCCTTTTGGGTCCTGCTCCCCATTCCTTCAACTAGGTGGATCAGTGGATAAAGCACTAGGCTTGGAGTCAGGAAGACCTGATTTTGAATCTTATCATTGATGCTTACTAGCTTTGTGACCCTGAAAAAGTCATTTAAACACTCTCTACCTTAGTTTCCCCAGCTGTAAAATTGAAGGAATTCAACCTGATGGCCTCTAAGGTCCCTTCCAATCATGATCATGTAAATGGAATTTTCCTTTTAAAATTTTTATCTGAGAGTATTTTTCCGGCCAATTTGCCCTGGATACCAAAATTGTTACCAAATAGGATCAAAGATTTAGAACTAGAATGGACTTCATCTAGTCCAATCTCTTCATTTTACAGAGAAGGAAACCAAGGCACTGAGAAGTAGAGTAATTTCCCCAAGGTCACATAATAGCAAGTGAGATCATTGGAACCAAGGTCTACAGACTTGAAGCCCAGCTCCCTTCCTGATGCACCACTTTGCCCTTGCTAGTTCTGGCTCTTCAATCAGACACCAAGGTTCATTTCATACACAGCTGTAAAGGGGAAGAGTAGAGTGAGGAATCTGTCAGTGGGAAAACCACTAGATATTTCAAAGGACAATCGCAGACTTACAGATTCACAGAATGCTACCACCGGAGGGGACCTTTTCTAGTACAATCTCCTCACTTTATATAGACAAAGAAACTGATGGTCCAAGATGTTAAATGATTGCCTAAAGTCACGCAGCCAATTAGGTCCAGCCCAGGGTCGCTTCCATGGCCCTCACCCTGAACCCAAGATGATGCACATGGGCAGCCTTTCCTCTCTGCATCAGTATTTGTCCTAGGCAGGCAGCTTCATTTACTATCAGTCTGAGAAATCAGAATTATCAAGATAATTCTCCTGAAGTGTGATGACACATGATAGAAAGAACGCCTTCTGAATTCAAACACCTGTGCCACCTTTCTCCTGATTAAAGAGGAACAGTTTGAGATCTGACTACATAGCGTATACTTCCACATGGACTGATCATGTGCTGTTTTTGAGGAGTAGAAACATGAAGTCATTTGCCCAAGGTCAGACAGCAAGTTAGTTCCAGAGCCAGGACCATAAACTGGGTCTTGACTTCCATTTCAATATTTTCCCTGCAACATTTCCATTCCCTTATTGCTGGTGCTCCCTTATATTTATTTTTATATGAGGCCCATATTTGTCTTTTCATAGAAAGTTAAAGAGCTTCAATATAGGCTCATGGTTTGAAAGGCTATTTGTAACAATAATAATAGCTCCCATCTACCTGGCGCTTTAAGGTTTACAAAGCATTGTACATGTTATCTGGCTTGATACTCATAAAAACCTGTGAGATAGGAATTATTATTATTACTGATTTCCTCAGGGTCACAAAGGAAATATCTGATGTAGGATTTGAACTTGGGTGTTCCTGCTTCCAGGTCTAAGACTCTATTTACTTAAATACTATTTAACTGTCTTTACTAATATATGGTTCACTCTTTTATAGCAAACAGTAGCTCAGAATTCATTGAAAATCAGTTTATCTTTATCTGGAAACAGAATTTACTTTTTTTTAAACGTGTGGACAACAGATAAACAAGATTTCAATAGAGCAAGAAACTCCCAAAGGTAAGAAATGCCATTCCTCCAACCATCTTCTAAATGTCCTCGTTTATCCTTTCTGCCCTCCAGCCTTAGAGGACAAAGTAGTCCTCATAAGGGGTCATACCCTGTCATGAGCTATCCTTCTACCTTCCAATCCCATTCCCACCCATCTCTTTCATGATCTTGTTGCATCAACTAATCTTTCTATCTTGCGTACCCTTACTGTCTCCATTTTGCCTGGCTCTTTCTCTTCAGACCAAGAGCACGTCCAGGTCTTCCCAATTCCTCCCAAAACATTCTCTGGATCTAAACACATCCTTAAACTAATGATCTATCTCTCTCCTCCACTTTACTGCCAAACTCCCTGAAAAGTATTCATTGCCTTTGCTTTCTTTCCATCCTTGGGCTCCCACAACACTAGAGTCTCCTGGTTTTCTCCCTATCTCTCTGACTGCTTCTTCTCTGTATCCTTTACTGATTCTTCATCCTTCTCTCACCCCCTGAATATAGGCGAGTCTTCTCCAAGGATCAGTTCTAGGCTCTTCTAGGCCTCTCTTAACTAACTTCTCCCTCTGTGCTCCCTCCTTTGGAGGGTCTTATGCCATGGCTTCACTAAGCTCCTCAATGCAGACAATTCCAAATTCATATTTATACTCCAGTCACTACCCCAAACTCTAGTCCCAAATTCCCAACTGCCTCTTGGATATCTCTACCTAGATCCAATTCAACTAAATTTAACAAGCATTTCCTAAGCACCAACTCTATGCCAAGCATTGAGTCATACAGTGAAGATTCAAAGGTCCCTGCCTTCAAGGAGCAGACATTCTGTTGGGGATGGCAGGTAGTGGTAAGGGTCAGAGAACAATACATACAAAGTATATTTTTTGTATACATGTGAAATATATCCGAGATAAATGCAAAGTAATTTTGTGGGAAGATGGGGCATTGATAAATGAGGGTATCACTAAAGGCTTTGCCTAGGAAGTAGTACTTGAACTAATTATAGGGATCTAAGGATTTCCAGAGATGGAAGGAGGGAGGGAATACATTCCAGACATGAAGGTAGTCAGGACAAAAGTCTGGAGGCAAGAGATGGAATGTTGTGTATGGGGAAAAGAGTATGTAGATCAGTCTGGAGAAGAGTACCTCAGAATGAATAATGTGAAATCATTCTGGAAAGATGGGTTAGGAGCCAGATTATGAATTCTAAACAAAAATATCTGTATTTTCCTTAAGCTTCATAAAGCATTCTCCTCCCTAAAAGGCTTAGAGATATTTCAAAATATAATCAATCATAAACATTGATTAAGTGATTGCAAAGTGTCAGGCACTGTGCTAAGTGCTGGGGTTACAAAAAATAAAATAAAAAGCAAAGCCTGTCCCTCTCCTCACAGAGTCTACACACTAAGGAGACAACGTGTAAATAAATAAGCACATATAACATACATTGGATTACTCAGAGCTCACACAGAGTTGGAAAAGACATTAGAGGTCTTTGAGTTCCACCCCCCTTCTTGTTGCACATGAGATAAATTCACAGACTTTCCACCCAAACTGTACTATTCCCAACTCCCAAAGTACACCCTGTGATTTCCCACCTCCGTGTTTTTGCTCATATAATTTCCAGTGTATGGAATACCTCCTACACAACATCTGTCTGCTGAAATCCTGCCCATTCTTCAAGGCATATCTCAAATGTCATTCCCTCCAGCAGGTCTTCCCTGATGCCTCCAGCCAGAAACGATCTTTTCTTCTCCTGCCCTGACCTCATATCTTATTTCTCATTCTTATACTTTTATCATGTTTTCTTTTGGATCATGACTTTTGGATCTTGATCAAGATCAAGATCTTTTGGATCTTGTCTGCTCCTTGGGTAGATTGAATCTTGTGATACCGTATGCTCCAGTCAAACTGGACCACCTATCCTTCCCTGAATGCAGCCCATGCTTTCCCTCCTTCAGCCTTTGTGTGGACTAATCCCTATGCCTAGAATCCCTCCCCCCACCCCTGCACCTGCCATCATTCTCACCTGTTTAAATTTGAGCAACTCTCCAAAGCCAGATGGTGCTTATGATAATAAACACACATCAGCCAACTGGCCTAGAGGATTGAGCAATGCATCAGCAACTTTTAGGATTGTAAAAGGGAAAATAGAGTTCTGAATGACATCCCTTGTTGTCTCCCTTTTTTTATTTGACCGAAGTGTGGACGACTGAGGAGGTGATAGGGGGAAATGGTGATCAGAATAGAAGCTACATTGGGTAAGGTGCCATATTAGGGCAGAAATTCTTCTTTGCTTCTCATTTCAGCCCAACATTTCAGCATGTCACCTGCTATATCCCTCAGATAAGGCCTCAGTGCCATCCCATCCCCAATGCAGTCAAAGACAAGCATCAGTGATGCTTTGGCAAGAAAATGAAAGACCTTGAATTTGGCTCAATAGACAACTGAATTATGGCAGCTGATCCGTCAGCACCAGGATCTAGCAAGTTCAGTGCAATTATTCTTGCTTGTGGACACTAAATATCAAATTACAAAAAAAAAAATGCACAATGAAAGTCTATGGTGTCACTGCAGGAGAAAGAGAAGGAAACAAGTTCTCCCAAGCAATCTGAATTTACAAAGGAATCTCACAATGGAACCTAAAGTATGTATTTCTTGTTGGTTGCTCAGTGTGTAACTATTATCATCACTAATGAGGTTGGAAATGTGGATTTAGGGTTTTTTAAGCCTTGTTGATGTCTTTTGTTTTTTTTGAATCCCAATCAGACCCCCATGTTCACCCTCTTCCCCCTGCCAACGAATCCTTTCTTGTAACAAAGAAAAATAGTTAAGCAAAAATTGAACAATTAAAAAACATCAGACAATATACACAATATCCTTAAATTTTTTTTTGGAGGCAATCCCGGTTAAGTGACTTGCCCAGGGTCACACAGTGTTTGAAGTGTCTGACACCAGATTCAAATTGAAGTCCTCAATTCCAGCTGGTGCTCTATTTACTACACCACCTAGTTGCCCCTTTTTAAAATTTTTATTTGATTTTTTCATACACAACATCCTGAACCTAGTTTCCTCTTCCTCTCTACCAAGAAAGTGTGTTTTATCATCTGTTTTCAAGGATTGGTTGCTTGATTGGTGATTGTAATTAAATCAAAAGTCTGTGGCCTTTGGGGCTTCTTTTTATTTATAATTTTGTGGCTGTACATATTGTTCTCCTAATCTGCTTTCCTCATTCTGCATCAGTTCGGGTCCTTCTATGTTTCTCTTGATTCAATTCAGTTCAACAAGCATTTCTTAAGCACCTGCTACATGTCAGATACCACACTAAGTGCTGTGGACACAAATATAAAGATGAAATAGCCCTTGCCTTCCAGAAGTTTATACAGAGTATCCCAAGAGCCTTAGGTTTTAACCTGATGAAACTTAAAACTTCACTAAGACTTATGGAGCACCCTATATTCTACTGAATTGGATTTTTTTAAGTCTAAAAGGAGAAAGAAAGAGGAGATTGGCTTAAAAGGAGGTGGAGGGGGGCAGGGCTAGGTGGCTCAGTGAATAAAGCACCAGCCCTGGACTCTGAAGGACCTGAGTTCAAATTCCGCTTCAGACACTTGACATACTTACTAGCCATGTAACTTTGGGCAGGTCACTTAACCCCAATTGCCCTCCAAAAAACACACCAAAAAAAAAAAGGAGGTGGGGAAGGACTTGTACCAGAGGGAAAAAACAAAGGTTTATGTGGGACCAGTTTGTATTAGATCCATAGATTCTCTTGGGAGATTAATTTGGTCAACTAAACTGCTGTAAGTGAAATTATTATTTCTTCCACTCTCTTGTCCTTGAGAATGGTCTACTTCTGGCTCAGATCTAGGGCTATAGGTTCAGGTAGACTGAATGACCCTGGTCCCAGGAGAGCCCATCAAATCCCAGATCATAAGCTGTTCAGTGTAAGAATACCTAAGGTCTAACATTGTGCAAGTGGATCATCCATGCTGTTAACTTGCTAAGTGTATGACCTTGGGCAAGTCACCTTCTCTGAGCCTCAGTTTCCTCATCCCAAAATGGAAATAACAGTATCTATAACATTTCCCCAACAGGGCTGGTGGGAGGATCAAATGAGCCAACATATGTTATAAGAAGTGATTTATGTATCTTAGAGCATTAAGGAAATACCAGTTGTTCTCAGACAGCTGGGTGACACTGTGGATAGAGCACTGGGCCTGAAGACAGGGATACCTGAAGTCAACTCTTGCCCCAGGGACTTACTAGCTGCGCGCTCTGCGCATGTCATTAAACATGTCTGCCATTTCCTTATTTGGAAAACAGGAATAATAATAGCACCCACCTCCCAGAGTTGTGAGGATCAAATGAGATAATCCTTGAAAAGTGCTTTGCAAACCTTCAAGTGCTGTATAAATGCTTATTCTTATTATTATCATCATCATTATTAACTACCACCTTCCCTAAACTAAAATATATTAAAAATCAAATTATTTCTTGATCATTTTAGGGGACAAAGTTTAGTACCAGCCCCCAAACACAAAAGAACTGTACATCCATGCGTACCCTACTGGATTGCTTCTCAAGCCTCAGCTTGGCCTCAGACCTGGTCTGATTTCTCCAGGGCTTTCGGAAGTGGTGGTGAGATAGAGTCTTTCATGCTATTTCTAGATTGTGGCATATTCTTTCCCCCTAAACAGCTCGCTCAGTGGGGTAGTCTTCCAAGATCATAATACTCCATCAACTGCCATTATACAGGGTATTCCAAAAGTCTTTGTATAGTTTTAAACTTTAGCGAGGCTTGGAAACATTTGCATAATGCCTCATTCTCCTTGATCTCTTTGCAGCCTTTAACATTCTTGATTACTCTTTTCTCCTAGATACTCACTTCTCTCTAGGTCTCAGGACACCATTCTCTCCTACCTATCTGACAGCTCTTTTATCTCTTTTGCTGAATCCTCCTTTCAGATCATGCCCTCTAAACACAAGTGTACCTCAGGGCTCTGTCCTGGGCTTTCTTCCTTCCAGTTCCCATGGATTTCATTACCATCTCAATGTTAATGATTCTCAAATCTACCTTTCCTGCCCCAATCTTTCTACTGACCTTTAATCTTGCATCTCTAGTAGATATCTTAAACTCAATAGGTTCCAAACAGAAGTCATTATCTTTCTCCCTAAACCCTTCCTCCCTCCTACCTTCCCCATGACTATAAAGGTAACATCATCTTCTGAGTGTCTCAGGCTTGAAACTTGAGGGTCATCCTGGATGCCTCACTATCTCTCTCCTGCCATATCCAAGTTTTTGCCAAGGTCTGTTGATTTCATTTTCACAACATTTCTCAAATATTCCCATCTCTCCTCTCACACTGCCACCACTCTGGTGCAGCCCCTCATTATCTCATGCCTTGATTACTCCAGTAGCCTACTAATGGGTCTGACTGCCTCAAGCCTCTCCCTACTACAATTCCATTCAGTTACTAAAGAGATTTTCCTTTAATACTGGTCTGATTATGTCACTCCCTTATTCAATAAACTCTAGTGGCTTCCTATTGGCTCTGGGATCCAATGCAAAATTCTGTTTGGCATTCAAAGCCTTTCATGATCCAGCTCCCTCCTGCTTTTCCAATCTTCTTACACCTTACTCCCAGAAATATACTATTCTGTCCAGAAACACTATTCTGCTGTCCATTCCATGAAGAAAACCCTCCATCTTTCAACTCTGGATATTGTCTCTGGCTGTCCCCCAGACCTAGAATTCTCTCCCTTGTCCACTACAACTACCGACTTCTCTGGCCTCTTTCAGTCTCAGCAAAAATCCCACCATTTACAGGAAGTCTCCCTCAACCCCTTTTAATTCCAGTGACTTTCCTCTGTTAATCACTTCTTGTTTATCCTATTCAAAGCTTGCTCCATAGGTATGTTTTTACATGTTGTCTTCCTCATTAAATTGTAAACTTCTTGAGGGAAGCAACTATCTTTTGCCTCCTTTTGTATCCCCAGCATTTAGCACAATGCCTGGAACATATAGGCACTTAATAAATTTTTATTGATTGATTAAAAAAATGAGAAGCTTAGAGAGACTTGCCATGGATAAAGGATTTTTTTTATTGGGACTTTTCATTAAATATCTTCTAAGATATTAAAGAATGTCTTCAGTAAATATATGTTCCCTGGATTCTTGTCTTGCTTCATATCAATACTCAATAATTTTTCCAAGTTATCATTATAATTTGACATGGCACAGAGTCTTCTGTGCTTATCACGTGTAACTTAGTCAGAGTTTACCTGTTTTTCTGCCTGTCTGAAGAGCTCAAGGGCTGGTATTTGCTTGGAGGAGCAAAGCTGAGATCATGACACTAGCTGGGAATCCTCTGATATCCTATGGATCTCTTGGAGACAAGAAGTCATGCAAAAGGAAAAGAGACAGGAACTGTGTTTATAATTGCTTTCTCTCAGTATCAGAGACATGGAGCACTGGCTAGAGAGCCCACATGAGCTGGGACACCATGGTCTATGAAGACTGCATGCTACTATATCTTCTAGCTCCAACTGGACTAATAAACCACAAAGAAATTTCTCCAGACATTGTTCCTGAGAAAGGGAGTGAAAACCCCTCCCCCATTTCTTAATGAATTGAGGATCTACATGTTTGGGTGCTCTGGAACTTGACTGTCCACATGGAAAATTTGTGAGAGTCAAAAACAGGGCAAGATGACACTTTCCATGTGGATTAAGGAAAGTTTGTCATGGGTAATGGGAGAATTGGGAGAGATGACATTTCCCCCTGGTGTCCCCACACATAAATTTTGGATGAATTAGTCACTTTTAGAAAGACTACTGATAATTACATGGGAGGTAATCACCACATGGAATAGAAAGATACACTTGTAAGGAGATACCAGTGAAAAGATGTAGGTAGGAAAGGAGTGAGTGAAAGGGCTGAGGGGATTCCCTAAATCTATAAACATCCTCACCTACAAGTAAATTGATGGAAGAAGGGGAGTCTCAGATAAACAGCAAGAAATCTAAAAGGTGGCAGCAACACAGTATGCAGAAAAGATGCTCCCCTTCACCGCCTCATTCCAAGTTGCCCTGTTTCTGCCTTGGAGGGTTTATCATTTCTTCTTCTTAGAGTCAACTAGGTGGCTGAATCTGGTTTCAGACATATACTAGCTATGTGACCCTGGACAAGTCACTTAACCTCTTCTGCCTTAGTTTCCTCAACTGTAAAAAGGGAATAATAATACCACCTTCATCAAAGGGTTGTTATGAGGATAAATTAAGACAATATTTGTAATGCACATAGCAAATACAAAGCACTTAATAAATGTATGTTTCCTTCTTTCCTCTAGTCTAATGGGGTTTTTTTATTCCCTTTATCCCATTAACTTCTCTCTATTTACCCTCTGTAGCAGCAACCACACTGGCATATCCAGGATGGCTGCTATCACAGGTTCTTAGATCTGTTTCACTAGAAAAGACAGATATTTAAGAGGTCTTTTTAAATTACATCCACTAGTTCAGGGGAAAAGTCAGCACCCTGAACTTCAGAGAAAATACAAGCAGAGAAATAAAGACCAACAGACAGGGCTCTGACTGCCTGAATCAACTATACACTTTATATACATCCCTGGATTGAGAGAACCTTTACATCTGAACAGTCAGGGAGCCCTAAATATATGGCCACTTTCTCCACCAGGGAATCATAAGATCCTTCTCATAAAGAGCCCCCAAAGCAAAATATCAACTCAGAGTATATATACCCTCTCAGAGCAGAAGGCATCACAACCCTCATGACTCAGTATCTAATAGAAATTAGCAAAAGGTGTATAAGCCTTTCTACAAGCAAGCCTCCCCTAAGCAAGCTTCCCTTAATGGACTCCACCTGAAGTCTATTAATGGTGGGGGAGATCTTAAATCCTATTAACATTACATACTCTTGTAAATTAACTTATAGCTAGCTAGTGAGCAAGATCACAGAATGACCAAAAAGTATTATGATATTCCCAGGGAAAAGAAATCATTCCCCTGCTGCCACCTACACGTCTGTCAGAGTTTGGATGGTTCTCTCACTCATCCTAGGCTGACTACTTCCCCAAAGTTTATCCATACCATTAGCACTGATCATGCAACAATAATTAATGGCCACCAATGTCTCTCTATAACAATGGGAATAAGTGGTAGTGAAAAAAACAACAGTGGTGGGGGAGGGGAACAATCCATGAGTAGACATGAACAGCATGTATTATTGCCAAATGAAATAGAGAAATGGCTGTTCTGACCCCCTCCTCACCTGGAGAGAGATCATGGCAGTTGTGTCCTTATTCAACTCAGAGTCATAGAACAGGGATTTTGTCTTTAAAGGGCCTTGGGGTCACTCACCAGATCTGGGTTCAAGTGCCACCATACTCATTGATTAAACTCTGTCTAGACCTAGAATCAAAAACATTGTTAATAGCAGCCTCAGCTGCAACCTTCTCTCAAAGTAGTGTAAATCAGAGTCCACCCCTATTGTTGCCACCTCTCAATTACTTACAAAGCAATAAATTATTTAGCTATTATATTTAGCATACTAGTCTGAATCTCCCCTTTTCTCTCAATATTCACTACCTCATATTGTACTTTTTATGTACATGTTGGATCCCCCTAGTAGAGTATAGACTCCTTGAAGATAAAGCTTCGCCATTGCTGTCCTTTTATCCCCAGCACCTGCCACCATGCCTTTGCATTATGGTGGGTATTCAAAAATGCTTATTTAACAGGATTGAATTAAATTTTGGAAGATATAACAGGGAACTCATCCATTGGAAAGAAAGTTGGACTGCAGAATCTCTAACATACTTGGAAACTTTTATGGTTTATGAAACTGGCTGGTTCTTCATTCCCACTCACATAAACATGTTTCCATTTCCATAAAGAGTCATGATAACAGCCTGGATAGTTAGAAGACTAGTGGCTACTGAAGCATGAGGGACAAGATGCAGCAAAAACCCTATGGGGGAGAAAGAAGGTTGGAGAAAGGAAATAGATTAGGACCCATGTTAAGCTGAGACTAGCATTAGATAAACTTCTAATAAGCACTTATTGGAGGACTTTGATGATGTTCACCATTTTTTGGAAGTGAATCCCCAATGCAGTAAACAAGGACGAGGTCTTGCATGAAGCAGATGGTTGGGCAGATGGTAGATTGTTCCTTTTCTTTTCTGGAGCCTCATTTTTATAAAATATATGTGGTATGCAAGACTAGGTCTGGTTTTAATTCTTGAGTTTTAAACAGCAGATATTTCTGATGCTGATAATGCTTCCTTATCCCCAGTTGAAAGCATGTACACATGTTGTCCAAAGCTACCCAACTCTTCCATTATCTTCACACCCATACTTACCTGGAGGCACTGTGGTATAATGGAAAAAGGACTGATCAGAGAGCCAAGAGCCCTGGCTTCTAGTCCTGGCTCTAAGACCAATAGTTCTTCCACTTCATCAAATAATTCAACTTCTCTGGACCTCAATTCATCATTAGTAAAAATAAGTATTACATTAGACAAACTCTAAAGTAACCTCAAACACTAGATATCAATTACTGAGTTCTAGTTAAATCTTCTAAAATTAACTTTTTAAAAAATAATGACCAAAAGTCTGTGGGGGTGGGAGGGAAGCAAATAACTAGAAAGAATGGGAGGAAATATCAGCTTCCTCCAATCATCACAGCTCACATTGATGTAATGTTTTAAGATGTATAAAGTGATTTATAGAAATTATTTAATTTGATCCTTACAATAACACTTAAGTAAATAGTATTATTTTCATTTTATACATAATAACGGATGGAGTTTAATTGACTTTACTAGGGTCACAAAGCTAAACACTGAAGTGGAATTAGAATTCAGTTCTTCCTTGAGGTAGCCAAGTAGCATAATGAATACTATCAGTCTTGGAGTCAGGAAAATCTGAGGTCAAACCCTGGCTCAGAAACTTATTAGGTGTCTGACCCAGGGCAAGTCATTTAACCTCCCTCAAGTCTTTGTTTCCTCGTCTATAAAAAATAATAAGTAATACCTACTTCACAGGGTTGTTAGGAGGATAAACTGAATAACATACAGAGAGCACTTCAAAAATTTATAAATACTGCCTCTGCGGATAAGGAATAAACCAACTGAAAAATAGTCTTAAAGTGCCACGAGATCACTACTATGTCACAGTGTCATTAGTTTGGATCATAGATTTAGAGTCTGAAAAGATCTTGGAAGCCATTTATTCCAATCCCCTAATTCTATAGAGATTAGGCAGCTAAGACTCAGGGAAGAAATCATTACTGTGACTTTGGTAACACTGGTAAACAAAGACTTGAATCAAGATCACTAAGGAAAGTCACAAGTCTTCCACAGCAGCAACCACTGACAAAATCATTGTGGGAATGGTCAATCAATTCCTGTTAATTTCACAAGATGCTATAGAGCAGTGGTTCTCAACCTTCCTAATGCCACGACCCTTTAATACAGTTCCTCATGTTGTGGTAAGCCCCAACCATAAAATTATTTTTGTTGCTATTTCATAACTGTAATTTTGCTACTGTTATGAATCATAATGTAAATATCTGATATGCAGGATGTATTTTCATTGTTACAAATTGAACATAACCCACAGGTTGAGAACCGCTGCTATAGAGCCTTGATATTCAATGTACCAAATGTTTCAGAGGTGTCTGATCCCCTGGGGAATTCCTTAAAGAAAACATTTGAAAGAAATCTTCAAGAGCTTCTTGAGACAAACATGTGAGGGACAGAGCAAGGACAGCCTCCCTCAACATGTTCCCTGATCTATAATAATTACAACCTCTTCCACTTCCAGGAAACTGTGCAGGTGTCAGCAGTGACCTAAACAAAGATCTCATTTAAAGTGTGGCACAATTGAAGGAGGGCTGGGTTTGGAGTCAGAGAATCTGGGTTCAGATTGCTGGTCTGCCGCTCACTACTTGTATGATCTTGGACCCTTAACTTCTCTGGGTCTCCATTTCTTTATCTGCCAAATGAAGGGGTGCACTCAATTACCTCTACTGTTCCCTCTGCTTCTTAAGCTTAAATTTCATGACCCTTGTTTTCCTTGGAGCACAAAAATGAATGAGAAGTTAATGGGCTGACATTTCTTGAGGGTCCTCATATTTGTGCAGTGACATGCACTTTGCTCTTTAACCACATTCCATCTCTTTAATCCAATTTGGTAAAGTAAAATTTTAAAATAAGCAAGTACAGAACTATTACCATTGTGCTCAAGATGGCACAGAATAGAAAATACTGAAGTCAGCATTTTGTTCCATTGTTTACTGTTTGTGAAACCTTGGGAAAGTCAATTCACTTCGGGGGGTCTCAAGTTTCCTCATTTGTAGAAAAAGGGGATGGACTACAGGGTCCATAATATCCCTTCCAGCCCTAGATCTGGGTTCCTATGATCTCTTTTTTTGGAAATCCTTGGAGTTCTAATCATTAGTTAGAGTCATAAACCAAGTAAGAAAAGTACCTGGGAGAGTTTAAGTGAATTGAGGAGGGAGAAGACAGGAGAGGAGGGGAGGGGAGGGAAGGGGATGGAGAGAGACAGACAGAGACAGACAGAGACAGAGAAATATGCCCACATTTGGTCAGGAAGGTAGGAGGAGAAGCAGATGAGTTCAATGTCAGGAACCCAAAGGATGAGAGAATGTCAGGGACAAGGTAATGCGAAGGTTACAGAGAGGACAAGGAGGATGAGGACTAAAGAAAGAGCACTAAGTTCAGCAGATCATTAGTAACCCTGGAGAGAGATGCTTTCTTAGAATGGTGGAGACAGAAGCTAGGTGAGAAAGGATCAAGAAGGGATTCAATTATTAAAAAGTGGGGGCAGCAATTATAATCTATACTTTCTAGATGTTAGGCAGTGAAAGGAAGGGGAGAAATGACCTATTATCTCTAGGCAACGGGGAGAATCAAGGGGATGGATTTTTAAGGACAGGAGAGACCTGAATGCTTTTGCAGACTGAGGGGAAGGGGGCAATGAAGGGGCAAAGATAAAAGACCCAAGATGAAAGACCATAATGAATGAATGAAGATCCTAGAGGAAGTAGGAGGGCAGGGGATCTAGGACATAGCTAAAGGAGTAATCATTGGCAAGGAGAAGGGTCACCTGCCCCTCGGACAAAAGGGAACAAAGATGAGCAGGTAAAGATACAGAGAATTTTTTGAGGAATGGGGGAGAAGAATGGATGCTCCCAAACCTCTCATTGGTAAAAAAAAAAAAAAAAAAAAAAAACCATTTGTCATGAGGCTGGGAGCAAAAACTGGAGTTAATCCAATACTGAGGTAGAAAAGATTCAGAAATGTCACTCCAAAGATTGGGAAAGGCAGTGAATGAGATGAATACAATGGGGAACCAGCAGAAAGTATTGTGGTGCAGTGGAAAGAGGCATCAGTTCTGAGTTAGAGTCCCAGTTCTGCTTTTCAGCTAGGTGACCTTTGATGAGCTTCTTAAACTCTCCTCTCTTGTTTTCGCAACTGTCAGATGTGCAGGGAGGCAATAAGACTTGAAAACTCCATTGTCACAGGGTTGTTGTGAGTTAAAGCAGTTAAGGTATTTATGTAAGGGCAAACAAAAACTAGTAACTAAAGGTCGGCAGCTGTAAACAGAAAGCATACAACAGCCTTAAACAGGTGCCTTCTTCTGTACGGTACAGCTTTTGATTTGCCTCAGTTTCTTCATCCGTAAAAATGAGGATGACAATAGCGCCTACCTGCGGGGTTTTTGTGAGGAACAAATAAGATGGCAATTACAATGCATTTAGCGTCCTATTGGCACATAGTAAGTGCTATTTAAATGTTAGCTAGCAGTAGTAGTATAGACACATGTATTTTGAGTGTAAGATGCCTATTTTCAAGGCCACTGGCCAATATTTTCTAAAGATGCTAATTCTGTGTGCAAAATGGCTGGCTTAGGAAGTCAGAAAAGCAGCCAAAAATAGACTGCCTCTCTACAACAAAGGAATATCTGAGTTATTTTTCCCTTTCAGGGACTTAGCAAACAGCACCCTTTTGTGTGAGTGATATCAGATGGTTTGCAATGATCTTCCCTGAAGCTTTGTCTCTTCTAGAGTCTGAACAAAACCTAGGTCAAAACAGGTACAAATGAAGGGGAGACAGGAAACTCTGAGCTTCTGGGAAAGAAAATGATATTTACAACTAAGAAATAAAAATGATATTCAAGAAAATTAAGTTCTCTTTCAATCACAGGAAAAAGAATGAAAAGCAACAGATGCATGATTTGACTCGGTCTTCCATTTGTTACCTTGATTTTCAACCCTGTGGTAGATGGATAACCAAGGCTATGGCCTTCAACTAAATTAAAAGAGAACAGAAGATAAAAACAACTCTCTCAGTAATTAGCTTTAAGGTTAGAAGAATATCCTGAGACTATAGGACACAAAAGAGGAAACAACAGGAGGCTGAACTACACACTAATTAGGCCATTAATCTTCTAACCTTGGGAAAAAAATAGATGTACACAATAGATACAAGTAATCTATCTCTCCAGCTTGGCATCACTAAAGGTTTCTATTCCATAATGATGTTCAAATTCTATCTCTTTGACATTGGATTTATTTTTTTCATGTTATCAAAATGCTGACCTTTATGATCATACTTACTAAAATCCTCAAAAAGGATTTGCAAATTTCCTCTTATTGTGTTTCCCCAAATAATTTGAAATTATAGTTAACACACATAGGTGGAACATATAGACACAAACATATATATGTATGTATACATGTATGTTTCATTTTATTTGAGAGACAGAACAACATAACGGATTGAGTTCTAAATTTGGAATAGTGAGATTTGGGTTCAAATCTTGCCTCAGTCTCTCAATATCACTGATGACGTACAAATCACTTAGCCACACTGTGTCTCAGTTTTCTCATCTATAAAATGACAGGCTTGGAATTTATGGCCTCTAATTTTTCAGTCTGTGATTCTTATAACAACCCTAAAAATCATGTAGTTTGAGCATCATGATTCCCATTTCACAGAGGAAAAAATTGATGATCAGACAGATTATGTGGTTTCTCCAAAGTCACACAGCTAACTGGCAGTTAACTAACATGTAAGGGTGAAAAGGTAGGATTCAAATCCAAGTCGTCTGACTGCTGATCCAGATAACCTTCCACACTCTACCACCAGATGCCTGAACAGAAATGATTCTAGATGAGGCAGTTAGGGGGTGGTTAGGTGGTGCAGTGAATAGAGCACTGGCCCTGGGGTCAGGAGGACCTGGGTTCAAAGCTAGCCTCAGACACTTGACACACTTATTAGCTGTGTGACCATGGACAAGTCACTTAACCTCAATTGCCTTGCCTTCCCCCCTCCAAAAAAATTATTCAAGATTTCTTGGTGTGTAAGAACTCTAGGCCAGTGGTACGTGGAAAAATTTGCTTTAGTTTAGAAGAGATGCCAAGAAACAGGGCAATTTTACCACTACCTTGTCAGATTCCACGTACATGCTTTAAAAAAACAAACTGCACTTAACAGACTTCATTTTTCTATAGGACCTTATTCTTATTCTTTGTCTATTCCTAGGATCATAGATCTACAAACAGAAGACCCAAAGGTCATCTAGTCCAATTCTATCATTTTAGAGATAAGGAATCTGAGGCCCAGTCAGGTAAAGTGACTTGTCCATGATCACATAGGTAGTAAATGCCAGTGATGAGATGTGAATCAAGATCGTTCAATTCCACACCCAGTCAAGTCAACAACACAATTTTAATAAATCCTGTGAAGGTTTATATGAAGAGTGAAGTGAGCAGAACCAGTAGAACAATTTATACAATAACATTAACATTGCAAAGACAAATAACATTGAAAGATGTAAGAATTCTGATCAATGTAGTAATCAACCAAAGGAATGAAGCTGAAGAATGCTACCCACCTCCTGAAAGGGAGTTGATGGATTTATGATACAGAAAAAGACAAACATTTTTGGACATAGCCAACGTGGCAGGTTGTTTTCCTTGGTGACACCTATCAGTCACAATGGTCTTGCTTTTATTTTTCCAATGCGGGGATTTAAAAAATGCCTGCTAATTGATTTTTTTAATCACTTATTAAATAGCACCAGATGTATGGTGACTGGCATTATGCTCTCTATTTCATAAGCTCTTAATTCTTTCCAATTTAATTCCTAACATGAGCAGATATGCATCCATTGGTAGTTAAAACTGCACTAGCAACAAATCTCAGCTGAAACCTTCAATACCAACTCAGCTCATTGGCACAATATTGGTCCAAGTAACAAAGAATCTGATAGATCCAGAAATAAATGCTGACTTGGCTATTACTGCAATGAAACTTCTGGCTATTGTCTAAAAATTTCTGTCCATTACTCTTATTTGTCTTGTTGACACTTGGCAATGGTTTATGTGTCGAGATCATGTGTTTCATTAGTTGGCTAGGGAAAATCTTACTCTCCCTAGACACATTTATCTTGTTTTTTCCTATTACTTTTTAGCTTCATACTCAAAGCTTCTTTTTCTGCTGTCTAGATGAATGAAAATGAGTCCAGTATGCACTGAGGTGAATAATGCCTGAGATAAATGATAATTCAATGCCTTAGATGACTGTAAAATTCCATTGTTTGTGCTCTATTCCATCGCAAAGCATTTTAGGAAAATGTATGGCAAATATTTTAAAAGAACTCCAATCTTTTATCATTTTAAAAAAATGGAAGATCATGTAATCAAAAAAAAAAAGACTGGTGTGGAGTCAGGGGCAGAAAATTGTTTTGCAAAGTTGGCCAGACAGTTGCTGCCAAAGACTTTTATAACAATATAGCTATGAAAGGTAGAACATGAATCTTCAGATGATAATTCTTCAACCCACTTTAGGTTAGGACATAACTTATATTATGAAAGAAAAATTCTGCTTCAGTTTCATTCATTACTATTAAGACACTATTTGCATATGGTGGATTTAATCCAATCAATATGGATCACTTGACTTTGGGGAAAATGAACATTTTAATTTGAAATTGGTCCCTAATAATAACTTCTAGAAGCATTCATTCATCCACTCATTCATTCATTCAATGATCACCTTTTATTTTTTTTATCTTTTTTTTTTTTACATTACCTGAATTTTCTAATATATCCCTCTCCTCTCCTAACAAAGAATTTAAGGGGGGAAAAACAGGAAAAGAATTCAGCACGCCCAAAAAATTAAAAAAAAAGAATTCAGCACACTAACCAAGTGATCAGCCAAACCTCACATTATATGTGATGCTCCATACCTTTCAACAAGCATTTATTGAGTATTCACTATGTCTTAAGCCTTTTATTAGTAACGGAAACCCTTATACAATTAGTTCAACTTTTAAGTCTTACACTAATGAAATGATAATTAGAAATAGGCAGTCTTGATTTCTTGAAGTTAAAAAAAAATCCCACAAGAGCCCTCTGACCATTTTTCCAATAGACTAACAGTGATTTATTCTCTTCAATTGTGACCTAATATATATTGCTTCCAATCAGACCTTTGGTCTTTCCCCTCAGCCCTGCTTTTCTTTCTTTCTTCTCTATTTCAGTTATGGCAGAACCAGTCTCCATCACTTATACTCAAAACATCAAAGGCAATTTTGATTCCTGCCCCTCCCTCACCTTTCACAAAATCATCCCTGAGTTATAAATAGGATTTTAGTACTTGATACAATAGCTTAGGTGGAGGTGAACCTGGGGAGTCAAAACAGGGAAAGTCTTCAAAAAGAAGCAAGGTGAGGCCAGTCCAAGAAGAAATTCACCCGAGATGTGGAAAGGTTCCACCAAACTCCGTAGAACACTGGACTATCTTCACATACCATAGATGGCCCTCCTGTGAAGTAATTCATGGCTGTGTCCCCTACAGAATTTTTCCTGTTCCCCTACAGCACAAGCAATGACTGGAAATCATTCTCCTCCCCCATCTCCTAACTCCCTAAGGAGGTAGGTAGGGAAAGATATGGCAGCTGTCTCCATTAGCCATGGAATAAGAGAAGGTTACTCATCAGATAGGATAAACAGCTGCTCCCATGCCCTCAGAAAAGGAACAAGTATGATCTGTAAGAATCAGTCCCTAACTTTGCACCCCTACCACCTCATTACCCTCCATCTCCCCTTCGTTGTACTGTAGATTCCTTTGACCACCTCCTGGTGTTCTATGGTAATCCCTCTTTTTACTAAGGTGTTTCAGGTATATTGCTAATACTCTCTTTAGGAACTTTTCTTAGAATCTTTCATTTCCCTTAGATGTTGAGAGCAGGAACTGTGCAATTTTAGTAGCAAAACCCTATTTTGCCTAGGGCTTGCCAGGAGCAAAGGCAAAAAGTGCTTCACAATGATAATGGGTTTCATACTTTGGACAACTCCCCTCCCCAACCCAGCTAATGAGGCAAATGGAACAATAAACAATGGAGCAGAACCTTGAGGAACTTGACTTCAATGTGGATAGATGAGAATCCTGATTTTAACATAAATTTTCTGAGACTTTGCCTCCAAAAAGCTTTGCTGTGAGATTTATGTGTAAATGAGAATTTTTTTAAAATAGGCTGCTAGAAGAGAGTAATGGAGAAAATAGTGCTAAGGATATTCACACAGAAGTTGGGGTCAAACAGCTAGAAATGATACCAATAAGTATTTACAAGTGACTTGAGAACATGGAGGCCAAGTACCTTGGTGACCTGACTATATCTACATGTCATGCCAGTAAATAAATTGTGACCAACCCAGGTAGGAGTATCTCCTCTAAATCATGGCGCCTATGACAAAGTCCTGATTGTTCTATACAAGTGCTATTGATTCTACATCTATAATATTTCCCCAGTTGATTCCCTCCTTTCTACTTCCATTGTCACACCCTAGACCAGGGACCCTTGTTACTTCTCACCTGTTCCATAGCAATAGCCTCCTAACCAGGGGCATGCTGGGAAACAAAGCACAATACACTTTTAAGATTAATTTGTACCATTAACATCTTCTCCATCACTTTCTTAAGTCTAGACATTCATCAAAACAATAAATCAAGTCCTGATTCACAGTATTTGCTGATTTTCAATGTAAAAATACTCATAGTGAAAACTTAACAATCATCCTTACTACTAACCCACTGTATCACCCTTATCATTGATGTCTTCCTTAAACATGTTCAACACTTTCTCACCTCTGGACCTTGGCACAATTGGTCCATATGCATGGAATGAACTCCCTCTCTTTCCATCTGCTGAGTACCACCCATTCCCTAAGGTCCAGTTAAATTGTCACCTCCTCCATGGAGTCTTATTTTAGCCACTCAGTCAGATAAAAATTTTTCCTTCCTCTAAACTTGCATAGCCTTTTCTTGGAACTTCTCTCAGGTACTCATTTGTTAGGTTGTAGTTATTTGTCTGGATATGTGTATATTGAGGTATGGGCTTGGTATGAAGTGAACCTTTAATATCTGATGTTTTGGATTCCTGGTCCTAACTCAGACACATATACACTGTGTGATTTTGGATAAATCACTTGACCTCTCTGAGCTTCATTTTGCACAACTGTAAAGTAAGGAGATTAACTTAGATGGTCTCTAAGGCCCCTTCTAGATCTATGAGTCTATAATAAGGGGAAAATACATCAGTTAATGCCAATGTTTTTGGCAATCTGTGATGACAGAAGGAAGAAAAGGTCCTTGAATAGTCTCCATAATTTACCATAACTCAGTTTTTATGTAGACAAAACCAGAGGTCCTCTCTTTTATACTGAGTAGAAAAGGTTGCTTAATATAGATTAGGAATTGAAGGTGTTTAGCACATGAATGCTTTCTCTAGTAGCTTTGCTTGCATTATCAAGATTCATCCAATTCTGTGGCCATCCCTGATACTCGCAGTGACCCTGCTCTGGGCTTCCTCTTCACCAGTGAAACTGACAACCCCTCCATAGCAAAGCAGTCAATTTCGCAAGTCACTGTGACCAAAAGACAAAAATCCATTAACTGGTAACCAGGCCTCTGGTGACAAGCTCTCCAAACTTCTCTAGGCTGGATGTTAGCCATAAATGCCCAGTCTGTCACTGGCTCTGTACTTGAAGTCTTTCCAGCCTGGGAAGACCTGCCAGGGCTAGCACTTCATTGGCAGCATTCAAGACCCCAGGATTATGTCCAAGTCCCAGTGAGGCCCCATAGTAGCACATCAGATAAATGCATAGATTATACCTGGTAACAGTATAGCTTTTCATAGCTCACGATAAAGTTAATGGGATCATAGAATCATAGTTGTGGGGCTGGAAGTTGTAGGGCTCAGAGAATTTATTTCAACTCACCACCACCACCACCACCACTTACAGGTGAAGAACAGATGGACAGAGAGGGAAAATAAGTTACACAATGTCACATAGAAAATAGAAGCAGAATCAGAATTTGAGCCCAGATCTTCTGACTCCAAACACAGTGTTTCTCCCACTCCCCACCTCCTGCCTCTAATTTTACAGATAAATAATCCTGATTCCACAAACATTAGGAAATTCACCTAAGTTCACACAGGTCACAAATGCCACAGGTGGTATTTTAACCTCCAATGCCACTACTCTTTCTGTTGTACTGAATAGGCTAGGGTCATTCCCAAAATACATGGTTACATTTTTCACAGTCAGCTATATAAAACTATATTGTATCTTGAGGCAAGGACTTGCAATTCCCTTGTTTGTAACAGAGGGTGTTGAGCAACATCACAAAGTTACTTTTTTGCATGTTTAGGGAAGCAGCCTGGGAACTAAGAACGCAGGAATGTGGAAGGGTTCAGTGACTCCAAAGGTTTATATTCTAGATGGATGCTTAAGTGAGATCTAAGAGGCAGAAACCAGGGTATTCTAGAAGAGAGGTGGTACCAGAGGGTGAAAGAAATAGGAGGTAAGCTTGGTTTCAAGGCATTGGTTTGGACTTTAGTGAGAAAACCATGGGAATCACTTCACAGTGAGTGAGACATAATGATAATGCTGGTGAGGGGTGGACCAATCTGATGGTTTAGATCTTTAAGGAAACAGCCATGAGGTTGTTTCAGCATTGGAATTTTCATTCCAACTTAGCTACTTTTTACATAAATGACCTCTCTGCTCCTGAATTTCCTCACCCATAAGACAAAGGTTTTGGCCTAGATGAACTCTGAAGTCCCCTGTAGCTCTAAATCTATTACCTTGCCACCTCCCCATGTGCACCAGCACAGAGTGGGCTGTGATGAAAGACTCTCAAACATTCAGCATGAATTTATTAGGGACATTCTATGTACCAGAGAGAACAAGATTCTGAGCAGCAGAGTGCTATCTGAGACCCTTGTAGTTTCTGTGTTGATCAGAAAATGGAGGTTGGGAAGAAAGCAGGGGACCCAAAACAATGAATATCATTATAGTCATGGGTTAGGAGAGCCTGCATAGTTCTGGTCTTGACTCTGGAGCCAGAAAGAGATGGTTCAAGTTCTGTCTTTGATACATGCTGATTTATGACTATGGGAAAATCACAGATCATGATAATAATTAGCATTTTGGCATTTATATAGTGCCTTAAGGTTTACAATACACTTTACACTTCATCTTAACTGATCTTCACAACAACTCTGTGAAGTAGATGTCATTATTAATCCTCTTTTTACAGATGAGGAAATTGAGGTTCAGGGAGATTGAATGATGAACCCAAGGTCATACAGCTACTTTTTGAGCAGTATTGAAACTCAGGTATTCCCAGAGTCACCAAGCTAAAGTAGCAAATATCTAAGGAAGAATGGATATTTTCAAATGTCTTTGGCTCAAAGTCGAGCACTTTATCCACCTTGCCACTGAGCTACCATGATTATAGGAGTCTAGATTAAAGCTGGAAGGGACAAAAATGATCAACATAGCCTAATATCTTTTCACAAATGATACAGAGGACATGTAAGGAATAGGATTTTAACCCAGGTTCTCAGACTCTAGAGATGCTGTCCATGGTACCACGATGCCATCCAACTTCCTAGCACCCTGAGCAACTGAGATTTTTAAAATTCTTAAAGCATTATATAAATGATAGTTGTTTATCATCATCATTTTATTTTCAAATTTCACCAGAAGTACCCAAGAAACCAGGCATGGAGATAACAAAAAAAAAGAAATAATGCCAGCAAAGGACTCTAGTTAATAAATCTGTTGCACACAGCAGTTAGATCAAAGGAAACTAGTAGAAACAATAATATGAAGGATCCTTCTCACTGTTAAAGGTCTGGCCTTTACCACTGAAAATAGAATATAAAGTGGAGAGTGTAGCCTGAAAGGGGGTGGGTGACAATTTCTTATATCCTGGAAGAGAGATGAATGGACCAAAACCATATAAAATTACCTTGTCTGTATTTTTGCTGTGCCTGGGTTTCACATGGTAAATTTAACATGGTAAAATTTCCATCAAAGGTGCTGATGTATCAACCCAGTCCCAAATACTACCTTTTACAAGTCTAAGAGGTGTTATGCCACAAGCCATCATTGCAGCAATCTCATTCGGGAATCTTCTGCGACCAGGAGCAAGGTTTTTTAACCTCCCTGGGTCTCAATTTTCTCCTCTGTAAATGAAGAGTTAAAATTAGATGGCTTCTGTGGTCCCGTGCAGCTCTTGATCTAATTTCACAATTTCCTATAAAATAAGAGGATTGGGCCAGATGACCTCTAGCATCCTATCTCTAAATCTATTTTTTTAGCAGGTGATAAAAAGACCATTTATGTCCCTTTCAACCACCCTCCAAATCATCAACTAACCCAGGACCACAGAAGCTCAAAGTTGAAAGGAGTCTCAGAGACATCCACTCCGACCAATCCCTGAACAGGAATACACTCTACATTGCAACCGACAATCAATCATTCCAGCTTTGAACTTTCCCTGTGAAGGAGAACCCACTACCTTCATTCCCCTTTAGGACAACTAAAACTGTTAAGTTTTTCCTGACATTGAAACTGGATCTACCTCTCTGAAACTTCCAAATGCAGCCTCTAGTTCTGTCCTTTGCAGCAAAATAGAACAAGCCTAATCTGTCTTCCAAAGGGCAGTTCTTCAGCTACATGAGGGCAACTAGCATAATCTCCTGAACCTTCACTTCATCAGGTTAAATACTCCCAGTTCTACTGACTAAGCACAGACTTAAGGACCTTCACCATCCTGGTTTCCTTTCTCTAGATGTTCTCCAGCTCATCAGTGTCCTTCCTAAAATGTGGTGCCCCAAACTGAACACAATATTCCAATCTAGACATTAAAGAGGCCTAAGAAGTTTAGCAGTACGGGTGGGCAGAGGTTGTTGAGGTTTTTCTGAGTTAATCACAAATTATAAGAGGCTTCATTTTCTATTTTGTCTTTTTTGAAGATTCCAGCTAATTAGACATTTTTAGAAAAAGTCCCAATTGGCCCACTTAGGCATTCATGAATGCGTCACAGGGACCTAGGATGGAAAGTCTCCAAAAGTGGAATGACATAAACCAAATGAAATTGAGCTCAATTATGCATTAAAATAGGCTCATGAATGCGTAGTTCAAAAACATCACTAAATTATGCAGGGGATTGAGTTATTTTGCTACCTCATTGTCAAACCCACGATGTCTTGGGGATCCCGCCTGCAGGAACTTGTTAATAAATAGAGAAGAGAAGACAGGCTTCATTATTTTTGACACTGGTTATATTTCCCTTTTTATCCAGCCTAATTAAAGTTTAATGCACACAAACCTTGAAAAGTTTGGTCTGGTGACAAGTATTCGATAGCTTCATTTTCCACTATATTTGAATTTATTCAGTACAGGAGTGACTAGAGTCCAGATGTCTAGAGGTATACGTCACTGATTCAACTCATCATTTTGTAGATGCTTCTGTTAATCAATCAGAAATATTTATTAAGCCCATTGTATGTAGGGCTTTGTTTTAGATACTGGGGAGACAAAGACCAAAACAAAATAGTCCCTGCCCTCATGGTATTAATATTCTATCAGGTGAGTTAACATGTACATAAGAAAGCATATGTGTATATATATATAGATATAGATATAGATATAAAATGAACATAAATGAACAAATACAAAATAATAAGGTCATTTAGGAGGAAATATATTTGTGTATTTTGTGACTCTCAAGTGAAGGGACTGGTTTGGGAGTTTTGTCATTATGTTACCAATATATAATAATAAAAGCTAACATTTATACAAGAAATTAAGGTTCATAAAGTACTTTACTGTACATATACCAGCTCATTTGAGCCTCACAACCCTAGGAGGTAGGTGATATTATTCCTATTTTACAAATAAGGAAACTGAGGCCAGTAGAGCTTAAATGGTCACACCCAAGGTCCCACAGCTATTAAGGACCTGGAACAGGATTGGAACTCATGAAGGTACAGCACTCTCTTCCCTTTCTTCTCCATCCTCATAAGCAGAACACTAGCACTGAGGAAAGATGGAGAGGGAGGGTCAGGAAAATCTTTATATAGAAGGTGGTTCTAGGGTCACATCTTGACATAAGATGTTACTGGGCAGAAGTGAGAAGGGAGTGAATCCAAGCGTGAGAGATTCCAGACCACCACAAAGGCAAGAGATAGGAGATGAATTACACTTTGCGAAGACTAAAGAAAAGCACCACAACTATGTCTCAGACCCCTTTGTATCTCTACCCAGCACTCGGGATAGTGTCCTGCATACAGTGGTGCCTGAGAAATATAATTCTAATAGTTCACATTTGTATATCACTTAAAAGTTTGTAAAGATACATACTATTCCATTTGATCCCCTCAACAATCCTGTGAGTACTATTGTTATTAATTATTACTAATTATTCTCATTTTACATATGAGGAAAACTAAGGCTGAGAGTAATATACTCAAGATGAGTCCATGTCATATAAGTATCAGCCATAGGAAGTGAGATATTTAGACTGGAGGAGAAAAGTCATTTTAGGAGACAGTCATTTTAACTGTCTTCAAACATATGAAGGTATGTCACATCAGAAGAACAAGGCTTGTTCCGTTTGGTCCAGAGGGCAGAAACAGGGAGAGAGTTGTAGAAGTTGGTCATATATAAGCTTGAAGTTAGAGGAAACTCTTTAATAATTAAAACTGTCCCAAAGTGCAAAGGGCTTCCTCTAGGAGAGGTCTTTGAACAGAGACTGGATGTCGCTTGTTAGAGATCATGCAAAGGGGATTCTTATTCAAGTACAAATGGCACTAGGTAACTGATGGAGTCACATCCACCTTGGAGGTTCTTGGATTTTATAAGAGACTGCCCTGAGAGCTAAAATCAAGTTTTCTTTGAAAAAAAAATCCCTATTGACTGTCTTTTTTAAAATAAAAGATCTATTTTCCTCAAGAAATTCAGTCAACAAAACTGCAATTTCCTGCTCACACCTGATATTTTAGGCCATGTCATCCTCCAATTTGTGTTGTATTTGCTGCAGCCGGCTGCAGTAAGTATGCAGAAGTGAAGTCCTCTGGGAGCTACAAGGAAACCAGATGCGATTTTCCAAGAAGCAAAACACTGAATAAATAAAATTACCCAAGTATTCAATGTCCTTGCTCCAGGTGTTGTTCTATGATTTCTCCATGCAAGGTCCCCTTCCTTTTTTCCCCTCTGAAAGAGCTCAAAAGCATTTCAGCCACCTCTGTTAGAAGCCTGACACTATTTGGAAGTTACAAAACCCAAAAGAATTAGAAAGAAATGAGGGACTGCCATTTCTATTAACTGGATAATCCATTTATAGAGATACGGGATTTAGTGTTCACTCCAACACTACCAGGACTTAGGCTGGGAATAATAACAGCCACTTTAATCACTAACTGGCTTTGAGACCCTGGGCAAGTCATTCAATGTCTCTTGGACTCAGTTTACTCATCTGTTAAATGTGAATGACAATAATAATAATCTAACTCACAAGGTCGCTGTATCAAATGAGATCATTTGCATAAAGAGCTTAGCAAATTATACATAGACAGGTGTGTGTGTGCACGTATATGTGTTTGTATATGTGTAATAAGCGTGAGTTATTGCTGTTATGTAGTAGAGGAGAGCCTCATTCAGTTCTGAGCTGGGTTCCTTCGGCTCTGAGGGTCCTCCCAACTCTGAGAGGCCAGGATTATACACAAAATCTCTAGGATTTTATAAGCATGAAGAAATCTCAGTAGGGAAACTCCTTCTAGCTACACTAAATCTAATTGAAGTCTGCCTGTGACCTATTGAGAAGTCCTAGCAAGTGAGTTAGGAAGTATAATTACTGTTATTCCCACTTCACAAAAGAGATAACCTAAGCTTAGCAAGCTAGAATGACTTGCTTAGTTATTGGTAGAGTCATTATTGTAACCAGAATTCAGACCCAGGTCCTTTGGCTCCAAATTCAATGCTCTTTCCATTATGCCATGGCGCCTCTCACAAACAAAACAATTAGGCGGTGTGGAACAGAAAAGAAGGGATCAGAAAACCTGAGTTCTGGAGTTAAAGGACCTGGGTCCAAATTCTGCCTCTAATGCTTTGTATTTACTTAACTTTGGGGAAGTCAACTTAATTTCCTTGGGCTCCATTTCCTTATCTATGAAACGAAGAACTCTAAGTAGGCAGCCTCAGAGGTCCCGACAAGTTCTAGATATACAATCCTAAAATAGCTAAAGGGATGATATAGGACATATAAATAAATGATAAATAAATTGATAGATGAAAGAGAAGTAGAGAAAAGGGGAGGGAAAGGAGAGGGAACAGAGAGGAGGGGAAGGGAGGGAAGGGAAGGAGAAGAAAGTAGGAGGAGAGAAAGAGAGAGACAGAGAGAGAAAGAGACAGAGACAGAGAAAAAGAGAGACAGAGAGATAGAGACAGAGAGAGACACAGAGAGACAAGAGAGAGAGAGACAGAGAGAGAGAGAGAGAGAGAGAGAGAGAGAGAGAGAGAGAGAGAGAATTTATTAAATACTTACTTTGTATTAGGCACTATGAAAATCATGAATTTTTTGCCTTCTCTAAGCCAATGATAGATTCCCCAATCCTTTTTGTCAATAGCATAAAAGCAAAGCCTAGATTTTTTCAAAGAGAATCATAGGATCATTGACTTAGAACTGACAGGCATCTTAGAGTTAAATTAACCCAATGCCTTCATCTTGAAGAGAGAAAGTTGAGCCACAAAGAAGAGAAGTAACTTAAGGTCACATAGGCAGTAACAGATAGGAAACAAGTTCAGGGTCCCCCAACCTTGAGAAAGCCATTGACAATCAGTGCCTCCCCCTGCTTTTTTTGAACTTTCTTCTAAACTCTCCCTGCTTCTTCTTCTTCTTTTGCTGCTCCAATCCATCTTCCACCCGCTGCCAAAGAAATTTTCCTAAAGCATAGGAGTGACCATATCATCTCCTTAATCAATAAACTCCAATGGCTCCCTATTACCTCTAAGATCAAATATAAAGGGTTTTTTTTTTTGCATTTAAAGCTTCTCAACCTGACCCCTTACTACTTTTCCAATCTTCTTACATCCTCTATGAAATTGGTGGTACAACCACACTAACCAACTTGCTGTTCCTCACATACAACAGTCCATTCTCCATGCCTTTGCTCTTCCTCCTAACACCTGACTCTAAGAATCTCTGGCTTCTTTTAAGACTCACATTAAGTGCCACCTCTTCAAGGAGACATTTCCAAGTCCTCCCACCCACCCCCACCAGCTGCTAGTTTCATCCTCTCTAAAGTTACCTTCCTTGAACTCTATATTTATCTTTAATACTTTAATTTATATATGTTGTTTCTCCCATAGAATCTAAGTTACTTGAGGGCAAAACTTTTTTTTCTCTTTCTTCGTATACTCAGCACATAGCACAATCTCTTGCTACATAATAAGTGATTAATAAATGCTTATTGAATGATGGTTGAATTTTCACAGAAAGCAATGTACAGATACAAAACAGCTACTAAGATAAATACTTTGAAATGTGATAGAAATGACTCTATATCAAATGGCATTCCTTGTTTTCTCCCCAGAGACCCAGAGGTCTTGTCATATAGCCAAAGATCAGCATCAATATGTCTTGATAAAAAGAATAAGTAAGAACATGTGACAGCATGAGACACAGAAGTCAGAGCTTACATTAATCACTGTTATAAAACATTATTCACTGAGTTAATAAAAAGTAATCATCTATTTTATATTTGAATGTCAGAATTTTGATTTTTTAAGATCTTAGATATCATTAATACAAAGTCTTAAATAAAGAGATGAGAAAATTGGGCCCCAGCAAAGTGAGGGGAAGTGACTTCCTAAGGTGACAGGATTGGTAGGTGAGAATGATCACACTAGGACCTTGAGTTGAATATGCACTTGAGTATGCTTCCCTGTATACAACCTTATCACTATATCTCTTGCTGTATATTTTATTATATTATATTATTATACTACTTTGTATCAGGCACTATAAGAACAGTGAATTGTTTGCCTTCTCTGAGTCAATAATAGGTCCCCAATCCTTTTTGTCAATAGCATAAAAGCAAAGCCTGGATTTTTTTCAAATAGAATCATAGGATCATTAACTTAGAACTGACAGGAATCTTAGAGTTAAATTAACCCAATGCCTTCATCCTGAAGAGAGATTCTAGACTAAAGAGTTCTAGACTAAGAATCAAGGACTCTTGAGTTCTAGTCCTATCTTGGTCACTTATTTTGTGACAGTCACTAATTGATCTTTAGGCCCATCTGGGGGAAAAAAGCAAAAAGAAGGATTTAGTCTCAATTATTTCTGAGGTCCCTTCTAGTTCTAGACCATTAAGGTTGTTGATTGACTGACTGATTTATCTAAATACAAGCCATTGATTTTATTTTAAGAAATATCATGAATGAAAATGTCAAGTTTCATAAATCACTTTGATAAATCAGGATTTCATCAAGATGGCTGATTTCTCCACCAGTCATGTCATATTTCCTAAATGCTTCTGCAAATGTACCAGTGAAGATTTAGTTTAGCTGAATGTGATGCCAAGATTTTTGCTGACTTGCTTTCTCCTCAACTGCTTTTCTCTGTTTTATGAGACAACAGTGCTTTCAGCACTCCATCTTCTTTCCATTAGATTTTGCAAATGAGCTTGTACCCTTTAGCCAATGTCACCATTGGCCACCATTTTGCAGACTATGTTGCTGCTCTCTGGACATCTTCATGCCATGCCACTTGCCTCCCACCCTACCCTTCAGCTTCTGCCTCCTGATCACTGAAAGTTCTCCATAACTACACCAACCCAGGCCCATTACAATGCTGTTCTACAGCCAACTTCTTTCCATGACATCATCTTCATGCCCTTTCTTCTCCCTATCCTCTCACCACCACTAGCTTTGGGAACACAGTCATATCAACACTACCACCCCGGAAAATAACATGTTAAATCAGTTGCCCTATGATTCCCCTGCCCCTCCTTGTGACTCTACAATTCAAAACATCCCTTCCTGGCCCCCATTCCCTTATATGTAATGTTTTCCCATGTTAAAATTTAAGTTCTTTGAAAACAAAGACTATCTTTTTTTTTTTTAATTTACATCTCCAGTGCTTAGCTTAGTGTTTGGCACATAGCAAACACCTAAATGCCTTTTCCATTTCCATTCATCCATTCATTTCATTGCTGGCAAGGAGACTAAGTTTATAGGATAGAGTAATGTGGGGTCTTTTGGCTTTTGCATTGTAATGACTTCTTTGTACTGGTTAAATTTCTTTAAGAAACGATGTTCAATTCATTGTCTATTTTTGTCTATTCCCATTTCTCAGAGTTGACAACTAATTTAAATAAGCTACTGGAGAAGGCATATGTGCTTTCTCATCTTTATCCTTTCTTCTAACTTGATATTTACTTTGATCTTTGCTTTCAGCAGTCAATGATTTGACTGCACACAGATAGTTGATTCTGAAATCACTGGTGTCTATAGACTTATTTCCTTTCTGTTAAAATATAGTCACTTTCATTTTTAAGATGTTATTTTAGTGCTCATCATGCCCAATACTTTCAAATTATTTCCTTGAAGTAAACATATAAATCAATCAATGACCATGTACTAAATGCTTATTATGTGCCAGGGACTTTGCTAAATGCTAAGGACGCAAAGAAAAAACCAAAATAGTTCCTGACTTCAAGGAGCTTACATTCTAAACATAAACCATGATACATGTGAATAGACTAAAAGTCTTTGGCCTCCTTCATTTCATGATTGTAAATCATATTCTTCAACAGAATTTTTTCTATTTTCTCTTATAGCCATTTTTACATTGAAGTAACATGGTCCTCATAATTTGAAGGATCATTTCAATTTCTTCATAGTAATACCTATATTTCTTCATCCTCTTCAATGAATATTGGCATATGAGGAACAATTACTTTCATGGTATCTTGTTTGCTTCAGTTAAATGCAAGATTAGGTGGCCAAGGACCTATGAAATAGTGATGTTGTTGAGCCACAGAGTCAACACAGACCTGGATTTAAGTCCTGCTTCTGATACTTATAACCTGTGTGACTTATGAACAAATCACTTGAGCTCTCATTGACTCAAAGCAATTCCAAGGCTATAAGTTATAGAACAGGTGATAGTCCGAATTAGTTGAAGCAGTTTCCTCATTGAGAGCTCCCTTTGCCAGTGAAATCATAGGTCCAGTTCTAAATAATAATAAAAACAATAAGAATAATAATGTCTCTGAGCACAGTATGAAATAATCTTTGCCAATACACTTATGAAACATGTGAAACATCCTTCCTTTAAGCTATAACATTTTACACCTTTTAATTCATTTCTTGTTTTCCAATTCAACACTTATATTGATAATGTCAACATGGACATAATTCAGTTCCTAAAAGAGTACATCAGTTCATTGGTTGTTAAACTAAGCTTGCATGTTAAGCAGACAGAGTTTAATGGATATTTGGAGGCAGTTGAAGGACTGTGCGACTCTAAGAACCTCTGCCCCCTTCACTCTGCAGGACCACCAGAAACTAAAGGAAGAAGATTTGGAGGAAGAACTGAATTTCCATCCTGGCTCAGCCATTTATTAGCTGAGTGGTTTTCATCATCCTTTCACTTCTCTGAACTTCAGTTTTTCCATCTGTAAGATGAAAATTGAACTGGAATAGACAAATGATCTCTAAGACTTACAGCTCTGAAAATCTGTGATTTTATGCATCCACATAGGAGCCATTTTTAATTTTTATCCTTTTCATGGATTGCCATGATCAAAAAGAGAGAATCCACCACTCTATGCCCAATCTTATTCATAATGAGCCTCTCTCAGAAGCACAAACTTTCTGAGTTCAAAGAGAGCTCTGTGGATTTTAGACCACAGCCAAAAAAGTAGCACCTCCACAACACGCCTAGCAAGTTGTCATTAAGCCTCTGCTAAAAGCCCTCAACTGAGGGGGAACTCACTTCTTCCTGCTCCCAAAGAAACCCATTTCACTCTAGAAGAACTCTGTGGGGAAATATTTTTTCCTGACATCAAACCTAAATTTTCCTATCTCAATTGCCATCTCTCCTTAATTAAGTCTCATTGTTGGGAAACAGTCAGCTGTCACCAGGACCATATTTGAAGCTTGCCACTACTCTGGTACAAGACCTTATCACTTCATGCCTGGACTACTGTAATAGCCTTCTATTTGGTATCCCTGCCTTAAGCCTCTTTCCACTCTACTCGGCTATCAATGATCTTTCTAAAATATTTCTGACCATGTCACCCCCACCCCATTCAATAAATTCAATAAATTCCAGTTGCTCCCTATTACTTCCAGAATCCAGTGCCCCACCCCCATATTCTACAATCCAGTGTCATGAACAGCCTTGCTGTTGTTCACACACAACCCTCTGTCTACTGACTCCAGGCATTTTTACTGACTATTCCCTGTGCCTGGTACTTTCTCCTTCCTCAGCTCCTCCTTCTAGTTTTCCTGGCTTCCTTTAAGTGTCTGCTAAAATCTTACCTTCTATGAGAAGTCTTTTCTGATCTGCCTTAATGTTAGAGCCTTCCCTCTGAGATTATTTCAAATTTATTCTGTATGTATCTTGCTTATAGAGAGTTGTTTCTCTGTTGTATCCCCCATTAGACTCTGTGATCCTTGAAAGCAGAGAATGTTTTTGCCCCTTTTTGTATCCCTACCATTCAACACAATGCCACACATATAGTCCATACTTAATAAAGGTTTGCTGACTTAATTTGCCTCCTCAGTTCAGTAGAACCTTCCTAAACTTTTGTTTCAATGAGAATTTTTCTAATACTTCTGCTCCACAAAGTAATATCAAAGGAACATGTTTGGGAGACTTTCATCAACACCATACCTAAGACCAAACAGAAGCTGAACTGTCAGATCTGGGTCATCAGAGAATAGGTGATGGATAATTCCTTTGTAATAGATTTTGATAGATTACCATCTGTCACTGTCATCTACCAGCCAGAGACCTAATAATAGCTTCCAAATGAAACACACATGGGAACATCTTGCAAATCAAATATGATATCTTGACAGTAGGTAATATGCATTGGTCCAACCATGACATAGAGCTAGAAGGACACCCGCAAAGTTCATCCATCTCCAGAAAGCTAAGGGAGACAAACAATTAAAATTAATGCTCCCCAAAATGCATTTGTAAATGGAATTCCTAATGAACATGAAGTTATCCACAAAGGTAATTCAAATTAGGCAACTAGATGACCTCTATTCCTCTTTGATCCTCAGTTTCCTCATGTAAAAAAAGGAAGGCTTTAGACCAGACAACTTCAAAGATTCCTTGTGTCCTTAAATCCATGATCTTATTGTTTTTCCAACTCTGGAAATTCTATTCTATTTTGTGATTCTATTGATGGGGTGATGGAACCTGGACCCCTAAAAGGAAAGAAACCAGTCCCAGACCACTTCATAGTCCTTTCATAGTGGCTCTTGACCCACTCCAGACTACTTAACTCCTTTCACTGTTGCACCTGGACCACCCCAGATCAAGAGCCACTGTGAAAGGACTGTCAAATATCTAGGTAGATTGGGGTAGGCCAGATGCCTCAGGTCAGATGTCTTAGGTGAGATGCTTGTGATCTGAACTGCTGAAATGTGAGGGAAAATTCAGGGATGGGATTGCTTTCAAAGATATGGTCTTTTCTTTTTAGAGATCTAGGTCCTATCCCCTCATCATTACAATCCTAAGGGGGGAGGTTTTAAACCAATAAATTGGGAGTGGATTTTTGGTAAATGCCATTAAATTTCAAGAAATGTCAGATGTTCTATTAGAAAATTTAAAATGTTCTAATTGTCATTTCTATCTACAAATAACAGCAATATCTTGGCACTAACAGTTAAGAGAAAATGTTCATCTATGGTGCCATCTTTTATGTATATGATGGTGACTTTCTACTGATTTATTCTTAGGGAATCATGGGGGTCAGGGGGACATTAGATGAAATCTAGTTCACTCTGTTAATTTTTATAGATGCAGAAAGCAAGGCCAGAGCACATTAAATTATTAGCTCAAGGTCACAGAACTGAAGAACTGGAACTGGGTCTTAGGCTTCCTGACTCCCTCTGATGTTGCTAGTCCCTTTTTATAGCTTCTGTTTTCTTTTCATCAATTTGACTTTATTCCACAGAACATACAACTCTCATTTAACTTGAGAGAACGCAGAACCAACATTTGTAAGTATTTGGTGTTTTAAGGATAAGAAATGTGTTAATTCACAAGCACTTTTCATTAGGGTAGTAATTACTTTAATAACTGCATGTCCCTTCAGGCTCAGGGTCCTTTGGCCTTATCAGGGAGACTGAAGCTGGGAGATCCATTGTGAGTTCAAGAGTTCTGAGATGTAGTAGGGCTAAAATCAATGAGGTGAACACACAAAATCTAGCGTTAATTTGCTAAACCCCTGGGAATGGGGGAAGGGAATGCCATCAGCCTACTTATTTAGGGGTAAACCAGACCAGATTGGAAATGGAGCTGGTCAAAGCTCTGAAAGAAATGATTATTTCTCTCTTATATTAATAACCATTTACGGTTGGGGAGAATCAGGATTTTTTCCCTTCCTATCTCCTCATTCTCTACTAGGTCAAATCAGCATCTGAAGGACATTTCTGATAATGAGATTGTATTAATTTTTTCTTCAATCTTGTTCATACCCCACCCAAGTGGGGAAGCCCATTGTGTTCTATTCAGGCTTAGATGCAATAGATCCTCTGTCTAGATTGCCCAGGGCTGAAGGTGGTCTGGGAGTAAAAGTCAAAGTCATATTCTCCCACCCCCTCATTAGACTATGCCCACCTTAATTATAATATTCACTCTTCTCTTTAATTGCTAACCAGTCAAAGTTAATTGCCCCTGTCAAGAACACCTATTTTTCCAAGGGTATATAAGTGTCAATAAGTCACCATGATTCATCTTTGGTTCACAAGAGATGACCAAATGACCATCCTTTTATTAATTACTTGCTAGCCATAATTAATAAAATGATTAATTCCCAAGAAATTACGTCTCTCAAACTTTTCATTCATCACTGCCACCATGTTGATCAGTAGTGAGATCAGGCCTATGAGTGGCCACTACACTTCCAACCTGGACAAGGTAGAGAGATGTGGGTTCCAAAAAGCAAAGAAGCAAACAAATCTGCACATCCCTTTGTCAAAGATCACAAAAACTGGCATCCATATAGCATCTTAAGGTCTCTATATCATATAGACATTTGGCCTTCACAACAACCTTGTGAGTTATTATTATTTTCCCCCATTTTACAGATGAGGTGACTGAGGTTGAGAGAGGCTAAGTAATTTGTCCAAGGTAACGCAGCACATGGAAGGGCCAAGCTTCAAATCCTAGTTTTTTCTAACTTTATTTATAGCACTTTACATTGTACTGCACTGAATCTCTAAGTTAATAGATGGATGTTAACTTATTATTGAGTCTCTGTTCAACCTTTGAACTTAAATTGTGTTTGGAATGTCATTCTTTAGATTTTTCCCTTCAGGGAAGCATTTAACCAGTCAATTAAAAAGTATTTAAGTACCTACAATGTGCTAGGTATAGGAATAGAGATACAAAGAAAGTCCCTTTTATCAAGGAGGTTACATTGTATCAGAAGAGACAACATATGTGTGCATATATATGTGTATATAATATATAAATATATACAATGCAAATTATATATATTTATATTTATATATATGATATAATACATAATATAAAAATTTTAAAAAGAATAAATATAAAGAGAAAAATACAAGGTTATTAGATACAAAATAATTAGGAAGAAGACCACTGTCAGTCTGGGGAAATGGTATAGGTAATGCTTGAGATACATCTTGAAGAAAGTGAAGAATTCTGTGAAGTGGAGGTGAAGAGGGAATTCATTCCAGTCAAGAGAGAAATTGAGCATCCTTGGACCATGGAGTGTGGGAAAGAAAGTCATGTACAATGAGGTAGAAAGATAAATTGGCATCAGATGGTAAAATACTTAAAAGCTAAATGAAAGATTTTATATTTGATTCTAGAGGCAATAGAGAGCCATTGGTGTTTGCTGGGTAAAGGCCAGATGTTTGCTTACAGAATATCACTTTGAGAAGGAAACACAGAAAAGAGGGGTAAGTTGGAAATGATGTGTAGTATTTATTACACAATTTTTAAAAAAAAAAGTTAGCAAGGTAAAATGGAAATTAATGGTTTATATTGAATCCTCTTTTTATGTTGAGCTATATGCATGGAAATGGCCTTTTTGTCTTTTTGTATTTAAATTCAAAATGAATAAAAAAATCAAAAAAAGAAAATTACTTTGGCAGTTGTGCAAAGAGACATAAAACAGAGAACTCTTTTAATAGTTCATTGCAATTGTTAGGACAGGCAATGAAGGCCAGAACTAATGTAGTAGCTGTATAAGATAAGCTTTTTGGATTGAAGATAGAAACAGCAAGATTTGGCAACATATATGTCAAATGAACGAGAGAGAGGAAAATGGAAGACTGGTGATGCCTTATAAAGAGAGAAAGGAGTAGTCTGATAAAGAGATGAGAGGGGAAGAATATATAGAGATGTTTTTGGAATTGTTGAATTTTATAAGTCTGGTATATCCAGCTTGAAATGTTCTATAGGCAGTTAATGATATGGGACTAAAGCTCAAGGAAGAGACTCAGGCTGAATTTATTGGTCTGTGAATCATATTCATAGAGATGCTAATAAAACCTTTGAGAACTGATGAAGTAACTAAGAGTGGAGAGAGAGAAGAGAAGGCTTAAGAAAGACCATTGGGTAGCTAGGTGCAATGAATAGAGCACTGGCCCTAGAGTCAGGAGGACCTGAGTTCAAATCCGACCTCAGACACTTAACACAAAAACAAACTAGCCTTGTAACCTTGGGCTAGTCACTTAATCCCAACTGCCCAACCTTCCTTCCAAAAAACAAACAAACAAAAAATACCCTTAAGGAATACCCATTGTTATGGGCATGATGTGGATGATGAGTCTATAGAGGAATGGAGGAGCAGACACACAATGAAAATTCAGAGAGGAGAGCATATTGTGAAGAAGATGGTAAATCAATCAACAAATATTTACTGTGTACTTACTGTGTACTAGGCACTGTATGGTAGGCTTAGAATGATAATATATAAATAGCACCTATTATGTGCCATGCACTCTGCTAAGTGCTTTATAAATAGTATATATTTATTCTTTACAACTCTGAAAGATAGATGCTATTATGATCTCTATTTTATAGTACAGGAAGGTGAGGCAAACACCAGTTAAGTGACTTGCCCAAGTATGTGAGTGTCTGAATCCAAATTTGAACTCATATATTGCTGACTCCAAGTACAATGCTCTATTCACTGTACTACCGAGCAAGCATAAGAAATGAAGCAATCCCTACTTGTAGGTATATATCAAAATAAATATGGTACAAATATAAAGATAATAGATACACATGTATCCAATTGAATACAAGTAGTTTGGGGGAAAGGAAATTAGCATTTGGGATAGGGATAGGGGAAGGAACCAGGAAAGGCTTCAGAGTGCTTAAACTACCTCCTAAAGGAAGGGAAAACCTCTTTGAGGTGCATTTAATGTGGGAATGAACTGCAAGAGTGTGTCAGCCAATGAAAGTCACTGAAATGGAAGATGGATTGTCAAGTGTGAGGAACTTAGAAAAGGATAGTTGGATTAGATTGCAGAGTATGTGGGGTGGGAGGGAAAAGAAGGGATGTCCAATGAGGGTGGAAAGAAAGGTGTGTGCCAAAGTTGTGTAGGACTTCAAAAGCTGATCAAAGGAATTTCTATTTTATCCTAGAAGCAATAAAAATCCAATTGAGAAGACAGGTTGTGTGGTCCGGGTTCACACAAAATCATTAGGGCAGCAGTTGTGTGGGTCAGAAACCCCACTTACCCAATTAAAGGATATGCAGAGGAACACTTGCGGTGAACAAGAATATTTATTTCTAAATTCCCAGGAAGCAGGGAGGGGAAGTCCCTCCCCAATGCATGTCCAAAGAAAGAGAGAGAGAGCCCCTCCAGGTGCCCTCTTTTTAATAACCCCTGAGTGTCATAAAAAATACATTATTTTGCTGTCCCTAACTTCTATTGGGTGAGAACGGGGGTACAAGCTCAGCGTGGGAAAGACCAGGGCGTCCCTGACTTCTCATTGGAGGAGGGGCGGGGTCCCATTTCAGCGCGAATTCAAACAAAGAGAATTCATCCCTCTCTGTCCCCCTGCAGGCGCACAATCTTACAAAGGGAGGCAACTCCCATCCTCATTGAATTTCTCCACCACCACCCCCAGCCTGTTCCCAAACAAAAGCTGCAGTGTGCAAGTAAATGAGGCCGATCTGCTCCTAGCCTACTCTCAACAAAGGTTCTGGTCTGCATTCCAATACAGATTCTGGAGAGTCTTCACTTAAGAGCTCTCCCCATTCACAATGAACTGGAAGGGTGAAAATCTTGAGTCAGGGAGACCAATGAATAGGCTATTGCAATAAATACTCCAGGTGAGAGATGATGAGGACCTGATATCTATGTGATCAGAGGAAAGGGGCCAGATGTAGATATGGTGTAAAGGGGGACACAGTAAAATTTGCAATGAATTTGTGTATGTATGGTGAGAGAGAATGAGGAGTCCAGGATCATGTCATAGTTATGGAGGCCTAAAGAATAGCCTTTGCAAAAATGAGGAGGTTTAGAACAGGAAGACTTAAGGAGAAAGACAATGAGTTCAGTTTGGAGCATGTTGAGTCTCAGATCTCTCTGAAGCTGAGTTTGCAATGTCCAACAGATATTAGGTAATGTGGAATGAAATCTCCAGAGAACAATTCTATGTAGGTTTATTGATTTGTGAATCACATACACAGAGATTATAGTTAAATCCATGGGAGTTAATGAGGTGACCAAAAAAGCATACAGAGTGAGAAAATAAAAGAGGTTGTGATCTAGAACCTTGGAGAGCAACTAGGTTTAGGAGACATGGTCAACACTGGAATGCAATGGAGTAAAAAAGAATGAAGATCAAGAAAAGACTATCAAAATTGGCAATTAATAGATCATTTATGACTTCAGAGAAAGCATTTCAATAGAACAATGATGTCAGAAGTCATATTGTTGAGAGATGAATAAGAGAGGAGGGAATGGCATTATATCCTTGGTTTGTAGCCTTGTTAGGTTAGGGTGAAATAAATTTCCTTTTGTTGATGGTTCAGTAACTTGTGAGGGTTTTGTTTCATCTCATCTTAAAACTTGAACTGAGTGTGCTGGAATTGGAGCTACCTCCAAAAATTGGGAAGAGAGAAAAGTAAGATCAGATAAGAATAATTGTAGTGTCCTGAGAAAGTAGTAAGGCATGGAGGCATTAGAAGTCTCCTGAAAGGCAAAGAATAGGGTTGGTAGAGGTGAGGCATAGGAAGAGATGGAATGATAAGATATTATGGTCAGATAGAATGTCAAAATTTTTAATCAAGGCAATGGAACACATATGGGTAATGATGAGACTCAAGATGTGACCATTCCTGCCTGTGATTAAGGTGGAATGGTAAAGTAGGTCATGATATTTGAGAAAGTTGAGGAACTGGGAGATTTGAGGGAGCATCAACATGAATGTTTAATTCCCCTAGGATAAGGGTAGGATTTGGGGCCTCGAGACAAAGAGAGAACGATCTGGGGGCCAGTAGACAATAGCCAATATGATATGTTTAAGTTTTTAAAAGCTTAACAACAATAATATCTGCTATTTCTAGAATATTTTAGGTCTTTTTAAAAAGGTGGCCAGTAAGTAATTAAATTATTAGATGTGAAATCAACTAAAATACTGAAATGCAAAAAATGACTGATTATTAATTTTAAGTGACTTTGGTCTTAGTGACATATAAGAGCACTTCCCCCTCCCAAAAAAACATAATCTCTAAGGTAATTTTCAACAATTAAATGTCATTAACATGGGCTTGGGTGGTACAGATGATTGTTATATTAAAGTGAAAATGAGAAAATACTGATGTTCATGTTTTTAAATATTCAAACGAATTTTCCCTTCTCTCCTACACTGAGAATTAAAAATCTTTTGTTATAAGGACACAACCACAAAGGAAAATATGCTATTTCATGTTCTTTATCATCAAGGGTTCCCAAAATGCTATAAAAAAATTTTTCATCCTAAGGAAATTAAGGAAGAAGGAAATGTTCTCGCCCAGGGGCAAAATGCACAACCAGGTAAAGTCAACAAACTCACCAGCGAGACCAAGTGGAATATAATACCCAAGAAGATGTCATTTACTAATTACTGAGAGAGCCATGAGGGAGGGACTGAGTATGAGTGTATACATGTTGGAAGTGTGGTCATGTATTTGACTAAAATGAAGCATTTATTTAGCATAATCCTCCTCTGTATATACATCTTCCACTCTTCCACTAAAGTCAAGGCAGCTAGGCAGTGCAGTGAACAGGAGTCAGGAAGATTTTTTTTTAAGTTTTCAACATTCATTTCCACAAGATTTTGAGTTACCAATTTTTCTCCCTGTCTCTCCCCTACCCCCACCCAAAATAGTGAGCCTACTGATTACTCCTTCCCCCAATCTGTTCCCTCTTATATCCTCCCTCATTCATCCCCCCTAACTTTCTAGTAGGGAGAGATGGATTTCTATACCCCAGTGCCTGTATATCTTATTTCCCAGTTGCAGGTAACATGCATTAACATTTGGGTTTTTTTGAAACATTGAGTTCCAGAGTCTTTCCCTTCTTCCCTCCTCTCCCACCCCCCCCCCTCAGGAAGACAAGCAATTCAACATAGATTGTACATGTGTAGTTACCGAAATCATTTCCATAGTAGTTATATTGTGAAAGACTAACTATATTTCCCTTCACCCTATCCTGTACCCCTTTTCTATTTTCTACTTTGATCCTGTCCCTTTTCAAAAGTTTTTGCTTCTAACTACCCTCTACCCTCTACCCCATCTGCCCTCCCTTCTATCACCCCCTCTTATTTCCTTCCTCCCCCCTCCCCCTCCCTGCTTTCCTGTAGGGTAAGATACCAAATTGAATGCATATGTTATTCCCTCCTTAAGCCAAATTCAATGAGAGTAAGGTCGACCCATTCCTTTTTGCCTTCCTACTCTTCCCCTCCATTATAAATGTTCTCTTGCCTCTTTTATATGAGATAATTTACCCTAAGCTATCTCTCCCTTTCTCCTTCTCCCAATATATTCCTCTCTCACCTCTTAATTTTATTTTTTAAGATATCTTCCCTTCATATTCAACCTATCTTGTGCCCTCTATGTATACACATACACATGTATGCACACACTCACATATGTATTTATACACACACATACTCTCGTATATGTACATATATATGTATGTATACATATATGCATATATATTCCCTTCAACTATCCTCATACTGAAAAAAGTCTCATGAGTTACAATTATTGTTTTTCCATGTAGGAATGTAAATAGTTCAATTTTAATAAGTCCCTTATGATTTCTCTTTCCTGTTTACGTTCTCTTGCTTCTTGTGTTTGAAAGTCAAATTTTCTGTTCAGCTCTGGTTTTTTCATCAAGAATGCCTGAAAGTCCTTTATTTCATTGAATAATCATATTTTCCCCTGAAGCATTATACTCAGTTTTGCTTGGTAAGTGATTCTTGGTTTTAATCCTAGCTCCTTTGACCTCTGGAATATCATATTTCAAGCTCTTCGATCCCTTAATGTAGAAGCTGCTAGATCTTCTGTTATCCTGATTGTGTTTCCACAGTAGTAACATTGATCCTTCCTGACTGCTTGTAATATTTTCTCCTTGACCTGGGAATTCTGGAATTTGGCTATGATATTCCTAGGAGTTTTCTTTTGGGGATCTTTTTAAAGAGGTGATCAGTTAATTCTTTCAATTTCTATTTTGCCTTCTGGTTCTAGAATATCACGGAAATTTTCCTGGAGAATTTTTTTTTTTTACTTTTTGGAGGGCAATTGGGATCAAGTGACTTGCCCAAGGTCACATGGCTAGTAAGTGTTAAGTGTCTGAGGCCAGATCTGAACTCAGGTCCTCCTGACTTCAGGGCCAGTGCTCTATTCACTGTGCCACCTAGCCTCCCCTGGTGAATTTCTTGAAGGATGATTTCTAGGTTCTTTTTTTGATCATGGCTTTCAGGTAGTCCAATAATTTTTAAATTATTTCTCCTGGATCTCTTTTCCAGGTAGGTAGTTTTTTCCAATGAGATGTTTCACATTGCCTTCTATTTTTTCATTTGTTTGGATCTGTTTTATAGTATCTTGATTTCTCATAAAGTCATTAGCTTCCAATTGCTCCAATCTAATTTGGAAGGAATTATTCTCTTCAGTGAGTTTTGGAAATTCCTTTTCCCTCTGGCAAATTTGGCTTTTTAAGGCATTCTTCTCTTCATAGGCTTTTTTGGGCCTCTTCTGCCATTTGAGTTAGGCTACTTTTTAAGGTGTTATTTTCTTCAGAATTTTTTTGGGTCTCCTTTAGCAGGCTGTTGACTAGCTTTTCATGATTTTCTTGCATCACTCTCATTTCTCTACCTAGTTTTTCCTCCATTTCTCTTACTTAATTTTCAAAATCCTTCTTGAGCTCCTCCATGGCCTTTACCCAGTTCATATTTTTCTTGGGAGCTTTTGATGCAGGAGTTCTGACTTCATTGTCCTCCTCCAGTTCCATGATTTTATCCTTTTTGTCCCCAAAAAAGGATTGCATGGTCTGATCACACTTCCTCATCTTACCAATTACTTGACTTTTGAGCTCTTTGCCATGGTAGAACTCTGCTTACAGAATGGAGAGAGCTTTGTCCCAAATTGCTAGGATTTTTGCAACTGCTGGAGCTGTTAGTTGGGTGCCCTCTCTACAGCCCCCACAAGCTCTGGCTCACTGGCCACACACACTAAGACCACCACCCAACACCTTGATCCATATCCAGGCAGGTCAAAGCAAAAGCCATTACCCTCTGAATGGTTGCTTGGTCCTTCTATGATCTGCAGGCTAGGAGCTCTGAAAGCAGCCACATAGTACCACCACACCTCCCCACACTTCTCACCCTGGGGCCAGGGGCCAGATTGTGCTGTTCATTCACCCTTATAACAGAGTTCCCAACTGACCTTTTATTTTTTCTTTGGTGCTTATATGTTGAGAAGTCTGGAAGCTGCCACAGCTGCTGGTGATTCACTCTTCTGAAGTCTGCTCTGGCCAGTCTGGGTGCTGGTCAGGGGTGCCCTGGGCCTGGAACCATGGCTTGCTGGGGACTACACTCAGTTACCAGTGTGCTGTGATAGACCTTTCCTGTTGGCCTGCCAGGCTGCCTTCAGTGGGAGATTTATTTCTCTCTGTCTCTTTGTAGGTTCTGTAGCTTTAAAATTTGTTTACAGTAATTTTTTTACCGGTATTAGAGATGGTTGATGCCAGAGCCCATGCCAAGTTTGTGATTTTACTCCACCCTCTTAGCTCTACCTCTAGGAAGATTCTTCATAAGTTCAAATCTGACCTCAGGCACTTACTAACTGTGTGACTGAGCAAATCATATAACCCTATTTACCCCACTTCTTAATCTATAAAATAACCTAGAAAAAAAATAGTAAACCATTCCAGTATCTTTGCCAAGAAAACCCCAAATGGGATCAGAAAGAGTCAGACACAATTAGAAAAAGAGTGAACAATACCTAAAGTCAAATAAATCAGATTCAGTCAAAAAAAAAAAGACTCATTCTCCATAGAAAGACCATTGGAATTTCAGAATCTGGTTCATTTAACTTCTTTTTAAAAAATGTTTCTACCAATTTATTAAAAATATTTTTAGTTTTCAACATTCACTTCCATAAGTTTTACATTTTCTCCCTCTTTCTCCTCAAGATAGCTTGCATTCTGATATTGGCTCTACACATACATTCCTATTAAATACATTTTCACATTAGTCATGTTGCATAGAAGAATTATAATAAATAGGAAAAACCATGAGAAAGAAAAAAATAAATAAAACAAAACAAAAAAGAAAATAGTCTGCTTTGTTCTACATTCTGACTCCATAGTTCTTTCTCTGGATGTGGCTGGCATTTTCGGTCATGTGTCCTTCAGAATTGCTTTAGGACTTTGCATTGCTGAGAAGGGCTAAGTCTATCAAAATTAGTCCTCAGACACTGTGGCTGTTACTGTGTACAATGTTCTCCTGGTTCTGCTCCCCTCACTTAGCATCAGTTCATATAAGTCTTTCAGGTTTCTATGAAGTCCATTTGTTCATCATTTCTTATTGTACAATAGTATATGAATGTTCACTTTACTTCTTGAACAAAACAAACAAAGCTCTTAGTTCCCTAGTAATTACTCAGGCTAACAAGTCATCAAGTAGAGAAATGAGTCTTATTTAGCCTGAAAAAAAATGCAGAGTAGCAGATGCAGAAGTCCCTTGACCATCAAGAAAATGACCTCCACTTTCTGGAGATCTTCATGTAAGATCATCAAGAAAAACATTACTGAAAAAAATATCTGACACTGATATAGCCCTTGAAGATTTTCAAATCACCTTGTATATATGATTGCATTTGGTTCTACAATTCTGAATTGGGTGTTATTATTACTTCCATTTTATAGATAAAGAATATACAACTAAAAGCTATCAAATAATTTGCTACTACATGTCATGAAGCTACTCATCTTCCATTTGATGGTACCTGTGCTTTGGACCCTGCCTAGAACATAGTAAGTATGTAATAAATGTTTGATTGACTGGGAGCAGCTTATGTTTGATGGCCCATAGCTCTTTAGAGGTAGATCAAAAGGGGTAATTTTGTTGGCTTCAGATACCTTTTCTAAGAAACTAATCCCCCACACTACCCCACCCTACCTCCCAAAAAAACCTATTATATAGTTCTGGTTTTAGTTGGAAGTAATTTGCCAAAATTTCTTACATTCTTTTCAAATAAAGTGATATTTTGGCAGCTTCTAGGGATACATTGATATAAAAAATGTCCATCCAGTTACTTAATTTCTGAGTCATCGTTACTTGATGTTTTAGCATTTCAAAATGGGTTTATCATTTTTGTGTCAGCAATTAAAATATGGAAGGATTGGATGGCAATTTGGAAGTGTTCACCTAATCTGTGCCTACTACAAGTAGAAAACAATAATACAACTGAAAACAAAATGTAAAATTACAAATGGTTATTTGATTTAAAAGCTTTAAAAAGATTAATGGTAACTGTAAAATATCCTAACACTGGAAATAATGAAAAAAGAAAGTTTTCAAAAATGAGGTTTTGATCATTTAAAATGAAATGTATTAGATAGAGTGAGAAAAGAATGAAATGAAATGCCATCAAAAACATGATCAGTAGACTGATTTCTCCGGCTAAAGAAAAGAAGAAAACACACAAAACTGGCATAAAAACTGACAGAATCCTTGAGTCAGAGATTTTCATGACACAGGGGCCTCATAGGTACTTTGGGAAATTTTTCATTTTCATGAAACAGCTCACACACAGGAAACCTAGTGAAATATGTGTTTGTGCAACTCCTAACCTCAATCCACTCTTATAAGAAGGCAGTTCAAAATATTACAGAAGGAAAAAAAGATTAACTAAGAAGGGGAGGGAAAGAAAACAGGAGCCTCATATGAGAAGCCATTAGTCCTAATGATGTAAATAAATCCCCAGATTCACTCACAGTTCTGAACAGAAGAAAATCCCATACCTATGTACTATTTTGGTTTCATAGTTCTTGCCACCAAAATTATGGAGGAATGAGTAGCGATTTTCTCTCTTCTTCTAACCTAAAAAAAAAAAATTACTTATGCTTTCTTGTTTCTTACTTTACCTTGATATCCCATCCATTCCAACCCCCCTCCTCCAAGAGTCATCCCATAAGACAAATAGTACTTTTTAAAGAGGGTAGAAAAAAAATCAGCATAACTAATTTGCATCTTTTAAAATTACATTTTTTAAAACCTGAAAACATGTGCATTGTGTAACACATGTGGACCTCCCACCTCCACAAAGGGCTCAGTTAGGCTGTCTTTTATATCTCTTCATTTGAATCCCACTCAATCTTTATAATGTTGTTACATTTACTTTTAATTTTATGGTATGTCATTGTTTTTTCAATTTACATTGTTGTACTTACTGTGTATGATGTTTTCTCAGTTCTGCTGACTTGACTGCATCAGTTCATATACATTTTTCCATGTTTTCCTTTTTTTTAAATTTATTATTGATTTATTTTTAACAGTCTTTTTCTATTTTGAGTTCCTAATCCTTTCTCCCTCCCAATCTTCCCTCATTCATTGAGAAGATAAGATATGTGATGTCTGTTATCACATAAAGTCATACAAAACATATTTCCATATTAGCTATGTTGCAAAAAAAAATAAAATAAAGTGAAAAAAATTAAGATTCAACCTGCATCAGTCCTTTCTCTGAAAGTGGATAGTAATTTTCATCAGAAGTTTTTTGGAATTTTCTTAGATCATTTTATTAGTGAGAATAGCGAAGTCTTTTATAGTCAATCACCACACAATAATGCTGTTACTTTTGCGTACAATATTCTCCTGGTTCTGCTCATTTCACTTTCTATGATTCCATCCAAGTCTTCAGTCTTCCCAGGTTTTTCTGAAACCATTCTGCTCATCATTTCTTATAGGACAATAGTATTCCATCACACTCACATACCACACCTTGTTTAACCATTCCCCAATGATTTAAATATTTCTGAACATATAGGTCCTTTCACCTTTTCTTTGATCTCTTTTGGTTACAGACATAGTAGTGGTATTGCTGGATCAAAAGGTATGGTTGGATTAATTCTAGAATGGTTGGATTAATTTGCAACTTCCCCAATAGTGTATTAGTGTCCCAATTTTCCTACCTCCCCTCCAACATTTATCATCTTCCTTTTTTCATATTAACCAATCTGATAGGCATCTCAGAATTATATTAATTTGCATTTCTCTAATCAATATAGTATTAAGAGCATTTTTTCATATGACTTAGCTTTGATTTCTTCTTCTGAAAACTACCCATTCATATCTTTTGACCATTTATCAATAGGGAAATGACTTGTATTCTTACCTATTTGACTCAGTTCTCTATATATTTGAAAAATTAGACCTTTTACAGATAAATTTGCTGAAAAAAAATTTTTTCTGAGCTTCTTGCTTCCCTTCTAATCTGGACAGCATTGGTTTTGTTTGTGCACTTTTTAAAAAATTTTATGTAATCAAAATTATCCATTTTATATTTTGTAATGCTCTCTATCTCTAGTTTGATCATAATTCTTCCTTTATCCATATATCTGACAGGTAAAATTTTCCATGCTCCCCCAATTTGCTTATGATATCATTCTTTGTGTCTAAATCATGTACCCATTTTGACATTACTTTGATATGTGGCAGGTCTGCACAACCTGCAGCCCACAGGCTATTGCCTCTACATTTTTTCCCAGGCCATCTGAAATTCTTTGGTGGGCCACAGGTTGTGCAGGCCTGGCATATAGTGTGAAATGTTGGTATACCTAGTTTCTGCCAAACTACTTTCCAGTTTTCCCAGCAATTTCTGCCAAATAGTGAGTTCTTGTGCCAAAAGCATGGGTTTTTGGGTTTATCAAAAACTAGATTATTGTGGTCATTTACTACTATTTGTTGTGTACCTAATCTGTTCTATTGATCCACTGCTCCTTAGCTAGTATCAGATTGTTTTCATGATTACCACTCTGTAATATCGTTTCAGATTGTGTACCACTAGGCCACCTTCTTTCACATTTTTTCATTGATCTCCTTAACATTCTTCACCTTTTGTTCTTCCAAATGAATTTTGTTATTATTTTTTCTAGCTCTATAAAATATTTTTTTGTAGTTTGATTGGTATGGAACTGAGTAAGTAAATAAATTTAAGTAGATTTATCATTTTTATTTCATTGATTCAGCCTACCCATGAGCAATTAGCAATTTATTTTCCAATTTAGAACGGTCTCTTTGTATGAAAAGTGTTTTGTAATTGTGTTCTTGAAGTACTTGAGTTCATCTTGGCAGATACACTCCCAAGTACTTTATATTGTCTGTAGTTATTTTAAATGAAATTTCTCTATCTTTTGTGGCCGGACTTTAGAGGTGATATACAGAAACACTGATGATTTGTGTGGGTTTATTTCATATCCTGCAACTTTGCTAAAGTTGTTCATTGTTCCACTAGTTTTTTTTAATTGGTTCTCTAGGATTTTCTAAGTATAACATTATAGTTTTGTTACTTCATTGCCTATTCCAATTCCTTCAATTTTGTCTTCTTCTCTTACTGCTATAGCTAGCATTTCTAGTACAATATTGAACAAAAGTTTTGATAAAGGGCCACCTGCTTTCATCCCTGATCTTATTGGGAAGGCGTCTAGCTTATCCTTATTACGGATAATACTTGCCAATGGTTTTAGATAGGTACTATTTATCATTTTAAGGAAAGTTCCATTTATTCCTATGTTCTCTAGTGTTTTTAATAGGAATGAGTGTTGTGTTTTGTCATAAATTTTTTTTCTGCATCTATTGAGATAATCTCATGATTTTGGAGTTTTTTGTTATTGATATAGTCAATTATGCTGAGGCTTTTCCTATTATTGAATCAGACCTACAATCCCAGTACAAATTCTAGTCACAGTGTGTGGTCTTTGTAATATATTGTTGTAATCTCCTTGCTAGCATATTATTTAAATTTTTTTGCATCAATATTCATTAGGGAAATTAGTGTATAGTTTTCTTTCTCTGTTTTTGCTCTCCCTAGTTTAGGTATCAAAACCATATTTGTGTCATAGAAAGAATTTGGTAAGATTTCTTCTCTGACCATTTTTCCAAATAGTTTATTTAGTATTGGAATTATTTTTCAAATGTTTGGTCAAATTCATCTGGTCCTGATGATTTTTTTAGGGAGCTCATTTATGACTTTTTCAACTTTTTTTTGTAAGATAGGGTTAACTATTTTATTTCTTCTGTTAATCAGGGCAGTTTATATTATTATAAATATTCATCCATTTCACTTAGATTGTACTATTTATTGACATATAGTTGGGCAAAATAAAGCAATAATTTCTTTAATTTCATCATCATTGGTGATGTAGTCAACCTTTTCATTGTTGTTACTGGTATTTTGGCTTTCTTCTTTTCAAAATCAAATTAACCAATTATTTATCTATTTTATTGGAGAGGTTTTCATATAACCAACTTCTAGTTATATTTATTAGTTCAATGGTTTTTTTCTTTCATTTTTGCTAATATTTCCTGTGATTTTCAAGATTTCTAATTTGGTGTTTAATTGAGGATTTTAAATTTCTTCTTTTTCTAGTTTTTTTTTTAATTGCATGCCCAATTCACTGATTTGCTCTTTCTCTATTTTATCAGTAAAAACACATAGTGATATAAATTTTCCCCTAAATACTGCTTTGTTTGCATCCCCTAAACCTTGGTATGTTGTCTCATTGTTGTCATTCTCTTTAATTAAATTACCGATTGTTTCTATGATTTCTTCTGTGACCTATTCATTCTTTGGGATTAGATTATTTAGTTTCCAATCATTTTTAATCTATTACCATTACCCTTTATTGAATGTAATTTTTATTGCATCATGATCTAAAAAGGGTGTATTTAATAGTTCTGTTTTTCTGAATTTTCTTGGGAAGTTTTATACCCTAATATATGGACAATTTTTGTGAAGGCACCATGTACAGCTGAGAAAAAAGGTATACTCCTTTCTACCTCCTTTTAATTTTCTCCAGAGGTCTATCGTATCTAAATTTTCTAAAATTCCAGTCATTTCCTTAATTTCTTTCTTATTTATTTTGTGGTTATATCTATCTAACTCTAAGAAGGCAAAGATGAGACTTATTATTTCCTCCTGTAGTTCATTTAGCTTTTCCTTTAAGGATCTGGATACTGTCATATTTGGTGCATATATGTTTAATATTGATATTACTTCATTGTCTATGATACCTTTTGTCAAGAAGTAGTTTCCCTGCTTATCTCTTTTAATTAGATCTGTTTCTGTTTTTGCTTTGTCTGAAATCATGATTGTTACCTCTGTTGTTGTTTTTTCCTCAGCTGAAGCATAATAGATTCCACTACAGCCCCTTATTTTTACTCTATGTGTGTGTCTCTCTGTTTCAAGTGTGTTTTTTGTAAACAACATATCGCTGGATTCTTGTTTCTAATCCATTCTGCTATCTGCTTCTGTTTTATGGGTGAGTTCATTCCATTCACATTCACAGTTATGATTACTAAAGTGTATATTTCCCTCCTACCTATTTTTCCCTGTTTATCCTCTCTCTTTCTTTTTATCCCGTATCTCCTCAAAAGTTTGTTTTGCTTTTAACCATTGCCTCCCTTAATCTGATCTCTCTCCTATCAGCCGCCCCTCTCCTCTTATCCCCTTTCCCTCCTACTTCCCCTTTGGATAGGATAGATTTCTATACCAAACTGAGTATATATGTTATTCCCTCTTTAACCAAGTCTGATGAGAGTGAGATTCAAGCACTGCCAGCCACCACCATCACCACCCATTTCCCCCTCCATTGTAAAAGCTCTTCCTCTCATACCTCCTTTATGGAAGATAAATTTCCCCATAATTCCTCCCCCTTTCTCCCAGGGAATCTCTTTTTCTCATTTTTTTTTTAGATCATCCCATCATAGTCAGTTCACACCTATGCTCTCTGTAGTATACTTTTTCTAACTGCCCTAATAATGATAAAGTTCTTAAGAATTACAGGTATCATCTTCCCATAAAGGAATATAAATAGCTTAACTCCATTCAGTCCCTTATGATTTCCCTTTCTTGTTTACTTTTTTATGCTTCTCTTGAGTCTTGTATTTAAATTAAATTTTCTTATTCAGCTCCAGTCTTTTCATTAGGAATGCTGAAAGTCCTCTATTCCATTAAATATAATTTTTTTCCCAGAAGGATTATACTCATTTTTGCTAATCTGGTTATTCTTGGTTGCAATCCTTGCTACTTTGCCTTCCAGAGTATCATATTACAAGTCCTCAACTCTTTTCATTTTGTGTGATCCTGCTGCTAAATTTTATGTGATCCTGACTGTAGCAATATGGTTTTTTGAATGGTTTCTTTCTGGTTACCTGCAATATTTTCTCCTTGATCTTGAGACTCAGGAATTTGGCTATAATATTCCTGGGAGTTTTCATTTTAGGCTCTCTTTCAGGAGGTGAATGGATGATTCTTTCCATTACTGTTTTACCCACTGGTTCTAGGACTTCAGGGCAGTATTCCCTGATAACTTCTTGAAAGACGATGTCTAGAATCTTTTTTTTTCATGGCTTTCAAGTAATCCAATAATTCTTAAATTATCTCTCCTCAACCTATTTTCCATGTCAGTTGTTTTTCCAATGAAATATTTCTCATTTTCTTCTATTTTTTTCATGATTTTGTCTTTGTTTTATTGTCTGTTGATGTCTCATGGGGTCATTAGTTTCCACTTGCCCAATTCTAATTTTTAAGAAATCATTTTATTCCATGAGTTCTTTTACCTCTTTTTCCATTTGATTAATTCTGCTTGTTAAGGAGTTCTTCTCAACGGATTGTTGTGCCTCTTTTATCACTTGACGAATTCTGTATTTAGCATGTAATTTTCTTCAGTATTTTTTGTATTTCTTTTACCAATCTGTTAATTCTTTTCATAATTTTCTTATATCACTGTCCTTTCTTTTCTCAATTTTTCCTCTACCTCCCTCATTTGATTTTTAAAATATGTTTTAGCTTTTCCAAGAATTCTTGTTGGCCTGGTGTCCAATTCACATTTTTTCTTTCTTTAGCTTGTAACTTTTTGACATCAATGTCTTCTTCTGAGTTTGTGTCTTCTCTGCCACCATCAAAGTTTTTATGATCAGGTTCTTGTTGTTGTTGTTGCTGCTGCTGTTGTTTGCTCTTTAGCCACTTGACTTTTAATTTTGTGTTAGTTAAGCTCTGCTCCCAGGATGGAATAGGCACTGTCCTAAGCTTCAGGTTTTTCATGCTACTCTTCTCAGAACTAGTTTGAGGGGTCTGTAAATTTTTGGTGCTTCTAAGATGGTGTGATCCTGGGAGAGGTACAGTCATTGCTGTCATGGACTATCCTCTGGTCTTTATCCAGGAAGGGACCTTGCTCCCCTACAAACACCAATGCTCCTCTTGGCTCTGAAATTGTGACAGGTCCCCTGTTTTCTTGAAGCCCAAAGCAGTAGTGCTCCTTTCTGCCTAAAAAACTGAGACTATGGCCCCCACTTCCTTGTGAGTGACCATGATCACTCTTCTCCACCATGGACAAACACCCCTGCTTCCTGTGGATACAAGTGCTAGTGCTCCTTTTGCCCCTAAAACTGAGACACAGTAGAACTGTGTATAAGCAATGCAGCAGGGTCCTCCACCCAGTGCCAGTAAAGAGTCTCCTATAATCTATTTCTAACCAGTAGTCCTACCCTTTTAGCATCTCTGGACTGACAGCTCTTGAAGCTACTGTTGCCACAACAGCACAACAGCTGCTAGTGTTGCCTCAGCATGTTTTGTGCTCCAGGCCAGCCCCCACCCTGTTGTCACAGATCTGTCTTGCTAACTTCCTAAATTATTTTGGGCTAGAAAAATTTTTCACCCTGATCATTTGTTGGCTCTGCCACTCCATGATCCAGTTTGAAGTGATATTTTACAGTTGTTTGGAGAGAAATGTTAGGATAGTTCTGCTGAGTTGCTGCCTTTATTCCACCATCTCGTGGGTAGGGTTTCTCCTATATTTGTCACACACATCATTTCTTAAGTATAGCTGTATTACATTATATTCATGTACCACAATATATTAGCCATTCAATCTGATAGGCATCTACTTTGTTTCCAGTTCTTAGCTAAAACAAAAGGTGCTGCTATAAATATTTTGGAGTGTATGGGAAATTTTTTTTCTTATTAATGGCCTCCTTGGTATATAAGCTTAGTAATGGAGTCTCTGGTTCAAAGGATGTAGCCATTTTTGTCACTTTATTTGCATAAGTCTGAAATGGTTGTAACATTTCACAACTCCACCAATAATGTATTAGTGAGCCTTTCTTCCCACAGCCCTTCCGTGTTATTTTTTGTATTTTTTGCCAATTTATAGGGTATAAGGTGAAATCTCAGAGTTGATTTTATTTTTATTTCTCTTATTATTAGTGACTTGGAGCATTATTCCTGTTCTTTTAAATACTTAGCAGTTCTTTTGAAAACTATTTTTATATTCTTTAGTCATTTATCTATTGAAGAATCGCTTGTTGTTGCTTTTTTCAGTTGTTTCAGTCATGTTTAACTCTTTGTGACCTCATTTGGGCTTTTTTTTTGGCAAAGATATTGATTTGCCATTTTCTTCTCTAGTTCATTTTACAGATGAGGAAACCAAGGCAAGCAAAGTTAAGTGACTTATCCAGGGTCACATAGCTAATAAGTATCTGAAGCTAGTTTTGAAATCAGAAAGATAAGTCTTTCTAACTCCAGACCCAGCACTCTATCTACTGGGCCACTCAGCTGTCCATCAATGGCTCTTAGTTATGGATATTTTATAGATAGATAGATTCATAGATAGATATAGATATATACATTATATATGCTATATATACTTCTATATAATACATAATTATATATGCTATACATAGCTATATATAACATATGTGTGTATATGTGTTAACTGTTTATATATCTTGGATACCAAATGCTTATCAGAGAAATATGATGCAAAGATTTTTTTCCCATTTCTTCCTCTAACTTTTAGTAATTTTTCATTACTCTGTAGCACAGCTGAGAAACTGATAAGCAGGTAGGAGCAAGTCTCTGAAGTTCATTTTAAAAAAATGCAAACTAGACACAAAATTCTCTCCTCTTCCCCCTTGGTTGCCACCACTCCCCTTCTAGTCCTACCTTCCTTTTCTTCTCCTTGTCCAGTCTCTCCTAGTTATTGATCTTACTCACCCACAAGGTGTACACATCTGAGTGGACACACTTCATTTCCCCCATTTCCCCAAATATGAGGGGAAAAGAACAGAAGGAAGAGGTGTGGGGAATGTGTTAACCCACAGGTCTGATGATGTAACTTCCATGATCAAGAAGCTGCAGTGGCTCTTGCAAGCCCTTCACAATTTGGCCTCAGCTTCCCTTTTCAGATTTCTGGTTTATACAGTAGCAGAAGTTGTCAGTTATCATTTGTCCTGCAAGTTCCTCATTAACATTGTAGTCTCAAGTTTAAGTCTCCTCTTCCCATAGATGCTATATGCATTTGTGGGAAGGAACACCACAGTTTTATGAGGGGAATGTTTTGTACCAAATGTTCTTACTATAACATCTTAATAAATGCTTTTGCTAAAAGCTAATTAAGTCTATAGCCTGACTGTTAATGGGAAGCACACTGGTTGGGAGCTCATGAGTTGAAGTAATGAGAATAGCTAGTTCTCCCTAAAGCCCAAGATAACAGATACCCTCTAGGGACCAAACCTACAATTACACTTAATGTCAAGGTTCTATACAAATATTTGGTGAGTTTTAACCATCCTTATGCTCCACAAAAGGCCAAATGTATTTGTGATAAAGCTTTCACAACTATAGAACAGTTGGGAATTTGTTTAGATTACCAAGCAAAGAGTCTGGAAATTTAGGTATTAGTCATGCCTCCACTTAGTCATATTGATGCTGGATGAATCATTTGGCCTTTCTGAGTCTCAGTTTCCTTATCTGTAAAGTCAGTAAGTTGACTTAGATGACCCCTAAGGTTCCTTCCAGGTTGTAAAACTTTGACAATTCTCTGCTTGCACTTTTCTTACCAGTTTTCACAAATGTTACCTTTCCTGCTTTTATTAGAGTAGTCACTACTCATCAGCAAATTATACTGTGTCTTAATTCCCACAAGCATGTTTCAGTTTTGCACGTTCTATTTTCAACAGGGATGTAGGATCAGTCAACATTTTTCTATCTTGACAGCTGTGCTAAAGTAATCGTTTCTTTCTTTGCTTCATAATAGAAATCTAAATGGATTTCTGATTCATTAATTTGTGAGTTATTCTCTCTTCTGTGAAAAATCTGTTTGGATCTTAGCTACATTTCACTCCTAATAATGGTCACAGGTTCATAGGACTGAAACTGACCTTAAGAGATTATCTGGTTGAACCCTAAGTAAATGACTGCAGGCAAGTAAATGACTACACAACATAGGCCAGAAGTTTTCTAGTCTTTTACTGAAGTTCTTCATGGATCATAGCATAATATGATGAGTTGTTTAAAAGAATTCAGTCCTTAGAGAATGAACCTAACCCTAATGAGAATGAATAACCCTAAACGAGCAATATACTCTGCTTGGTTCCTACTTATATAGAGGATTGATGACTTTGCTTCTGGCCATTTGTGCTAGAGGGACATTCTTCCCATTTAAGAACATACACAGGTATCTTCTGACAATGCCTTTAAAAACTTTTAAATGGTTGCTGAGTCAGAACTGAGTGTGCATACAAAATGTCTGAGCTGATGATCTCTCCTTTTCCCTTGCAAAACCAAGGCAAATGTACTGTGAGCTGGATTGGGGGTGGGGGGAGGAATATCCTTCCATACCTGGTGGCCATGTGCCCATAAATGCATTACACCTCTGCTGCTTTTCTCTATTGTGTTTATTCTTTCTAGAACTCACATGTGTGAGTATCTGGAAACAGGGAAGATTTGGTTATGACCTTGTGAACTTTGAAAAGTTGGGAAAGCCATTAGACAGCCAGCAACTAGAGTTGGGAACAGAGTCTGATAGTAGTTTAGCAACCAAGTCCAGTGAGAGTCCAGTCCTCAAGAATCACGTGTTTGACTGCAGTTACTCAAGAAGGGAAAGGGACTCATCTATCTGCCATGCCATACCCAAGTGAATTTTGGTGCTCTGCCAAGGGAAAAAAACACTCCTAGGGGAAGGTGAGGATTGTTTTGTAGAATCCATTATAAATTTGAGTCATCTCTCCACTGGTACCTAGTAGGTATCTAGAGGGAATAATGTAACCTTCCCATTTGGGAAGATGTTGCTGTATTTCATTCATTCTTATGCTTTCTCAGTAAATGTCCCTTTTTAAAGGCTAATTGATCACATAAAATTAAAAAGCTTTTGCACAAACAAAACTAATGCAGCCAAAATTAGAAGGAAAATAGAAAACTAGGGGGAGAAAGTTTTACAAGTTTCTCTGATAAAAGCTCATTTCTCAAATATGTGGAGAGCTGTGCCAAATTTATAAAAATAAAAGCAATTTCCCAGTTTATAAATTGTCAAAGATATGAACAGAAGAAGATACCAAAGCTATCTATAGTTATAAAAAGATGCTCTAAGACACTACTGATTAGATAAATGCAAATTAAAAGAATTCCAAAATACCACATCACACCTATCAGATTGACTAACATGACTGGAAAAGAAAATGACCAGTGTTGGAAGGGATATAATTGAGACACTAATGCACTGTTGGTGGGGATGTGAACTAGTCCAAACATTGTGGAGAACAATTTGGATATACACCCAAAAATTGTTCATACCCTTTGACCCAGCAATACCACTATTAGGTATATATCCCAAAAAGATTTTTAAAAATGGAAAAGGACCTATTTGTACAAAAATATAGCAGCTCTTTTTCTTATGGCAAAGAATTGGAAATTGGGGAGATATCCATCAATTGAGAAATAGTAGAATAAGTTGTGGTATATGGTTGGAATGGAATACTATTGTGCTATAAGGAATGACAAGCAGAATGGTTCTGAAAAAAAACTGATAAGACATACATGAACTCATGCAAAGTGAATTAAGCAAAACCAGGAGAACATTGTACATAATAACAACAATATTGTATGATGATCAACTGTGAATGACTTAGCTACACTGATCAAGACAATCACCCAAGATGTTTCCAAAGGACACATGATGAGAAATGCTATCTACCTCCAGAGAGAGAACTGAAGAAATCTGCAGACTGAAGCATCTTTTTAATCTACTTGTATTGTTTCATTTTGTTTATGTTTTCTTTTGCAACATGGCTAACATGGAAATATGTCTTCCGTGACTTCACAAGTATAATTAATGTCAAGTTGCTTACCTTATTAAGGAAGGGAGAGGGGAGGGAGAAAGAGAATTTGGAACTCAAAATTATTTTAAAGAACTGTTAATTTTATATATGTATATAATTGAGATATATTTAATAAAATAAAAATAATTTTTTAAAAACTAATTAATTTTAGTTTGTTAGTTGATATTAGTAAAGATTAGTTGGTTAAATTACTTTGGAGAAAACACAGATGAAGGCTTGTAACTTCAAAGTCATGCCCCTCTGGATTACCCCTAAAGCCCTGAGAGGAGAAGTAATAAGCACATTCTGGGGACAAATCTGTCCTTAAGAGTGGGAGAATAGAGATGGAGACTAGCTAGAGGAGAGAAAGAGAGACAGAGACAGAGACAGAGAGACAGAGACAGAGAGAGACAGAGAAAGAGGGGGGTGGGAGGAAGAGAGAGAAACAATATGAGCAAGCAAGATAGCCCCTGCCTTCATGGAGCTTATATTCTAATAGACAGAACAATTTCTAATGGGGTGCTAGAAAGTAGAAGGGGAGGTAACTCACAAAGGAGCATAGAGAGAAGGCTGGGAAGTGGTATGAAAACTTGACTCTGGCAACATACAACAAAAGCACGCTAACCAAAGGTGAGGAACCCAGGGATGGAGTTCAAGTTTCTGATAGAGCGGAGATGTAAGGGCCATGATGAGGAGGTGGTCGGGAAATATCATAGATCTACAATTATCTAGTAGTCTATTAGACCTAGTAGTCTAGGTCAAAGCAAGCAGACATTTTATTCATTTTCTTTGTATGATTCTACTGTTTTCAAAAATTACTAGACTACTTTTATAGAATCTTAAGAGTCTGAAGGGACTTTGGAAGTCACTTAGTCATAGGACCATGAACTTAGAACAGGAAGGAATGTCAGAGGTCATCTAGTCCAACTCCCACATTTTACAGATGAGGAAACTGAGGTCCAGAGAAGGGAAGTTATTTGCCCAAAATCACATTGGTAGTGAGAGATCTAGGATTCAAAACTGGATCTTCTGACTCCAAAGGCAATCCTCTTTCCATCACAATTTTCCATAACAAGGTACATCATTTTGTAGAATCCCCAACTCATTTCAACACAGTTCCAGTGCTACCTTCTATAGGAGGTCCTTCCTGAACCCCACCCACCCCTTACACAGTTGTCAGGGCTCTCCCTTTTCCTAATACTTTGTATTACTTGGTCATCTCCCTCCAACCCCCAAAATACACCATCTTTGCTCTTTTTTGAAATTACTTTGTATTTTGTGGCATTTATTTATCTGAAATCATCTGTAATAAGTATGTTCCTTGAAAACTCAGACTATCTTGAGGTTTTGTTGTTGTTGCTCTTGTCTCCCCTTTGTCTATATCCCTTCTGCATGGTATATGCTTAATAAATTTTTTAGGATAGGATAGGATGGGATGGGATGGGACAGGACGGGACGGGACAGGACAGGACAGGACAGGACAGGACAGGACAGGATAGGATAGGATAGGATAGGATAGGATAGGATAGGACAGGATAGGATAGGACAGGATAGGATAGGATTCCTTCAGTGGCTCATGTACACAATAGTACATATATGTATAGTGATGGGGGAAGGTATAAATGAACGGACTGAAGAAGGAGACAGAGAAATCTGATGATGATAGAGGTAACAGAATAAGGAAGAGGAAGCAAGATCCCCTTTCCCAAAAAGAAATGGTAGGTGATTCTAGAAGTAGTGATTCATCTTTCCCCCTCTACCTTTACCTCTCTGCTTAGTACAGACAGTTTAAAATTGGCTGCCTATGAAATGACAAGCTGAACAGTTCATTCTTCAAGATGTAGCTGGCCTTTCACCTTCCCTCCAGTCTGCCTCCTCCCCTCTCTGGCTCTCTCCTCTTTCTCCCAAGATGTGCCAAAAAGAAAATTTTTTCCCTGACTCCTTTTGTCTAGGGGCTAGGCATATTCTCTTATGGCCCAATTTTTCTGCCAGCTCTTTTTTTTCTTTTCAGAAAGTTCCTTTTCAAATGAGAATAAAACTTTTTCAAGTCCAGGAACTTTGCTTCTGGTGTTCTAGATTTTTTTCACTTCTCAGAAATATAGCTGCTCTGCGTAGGCCTGATGAGTTATCTCATTAGCATGAAACACTGACATAGTTGCTACATTAAAATCCTATGCCATGTGGCAATATAGAAATTAAAGCTGCCCTCAGCCCCCTTCCCACTTCTCAAACTCAGAGAGCTTTTTAGGGGGCAATGAGAACTATTTCCTTCAAAACAACAAAAGTGCCTTCCCAAGAGTCCTTTATTTTCAAGTTATTGCCTGATCACCAACAGTTACAAATAAGATGATGCCAACTTGTGCTGAAGTTTTGCAGTTCAAATATTAACTTTGGGGAAGTTAACAATTTAATATTTTGCAAAACCTTGGTATATCATAAGAACTCTACACACAAAACATACAGAAAGATGATCATGTTTGCTTATGAATCTCCAACAAAATTCTAGAATAGATTCTCAAACATATGGTTTGTAAGTACTTCGAAAAGGAGTAGTGAGCACTGTAAACCAACATGGGTTTACTAAAAAAATCAAATGTCCTCATTTCCACTTTTTACAAAGTGACTAGATGGATCAGGGGAGCATTGTAGATTGAGTTTTCAGAAAACGATTTGATAAAGCATTTGTAACACTCCTGTGGGCAAGATGGACACAGGAAGGCTGCATGATAATGCAGTTATGAATCTGCCCATAAAGTTTTAACTAGTAGATATACATCCACTTGGAGGAAGGACTCTAATAGTCCCCTCTGAACTCTGTTCAACATGTTATTTTGTTGTTTCATTATTGTTTTTTCAATCAGAGAGTTGCATGAGAAAACAGGGATGGGTGTGTTTATAAAAACTAAGATAGACAACTGATATGCTAAATGATAAAATCAGGATACAAAAAAGATTTGGACAGGCTGAAAACAGGGCTCAAATTTTAGAAAATAAAATTTAATAGGGACAAATGTTAATACTGTACTTAGGTTCAAAGAATCAACTAGGCAAGTACAAGATAAGGGAGGTCTACCTAGGGAAGAGTTCATATAAAAAAATTTAAGTGTTTTAGTCAACTACAAGTTTAATACAAGCTATCAGTATACTATGGTCAATCAAATAATAAGGAGAAAGGAAAGGAATAAAACATTTATATAGTACCTACTATGTTCCAGGCACTGTGCTAAGTGTTTCACAAATATAGGCAACATTAATAGATGTATAGTACAATATGGAACTATGCCCAAAGGGCTATAAAAAAGAGCATGCCCTTTGATCCAGCATACCACTTCTAGGGCTGTATCCTAAAGAAATCATAGAAGTAGGAAAAGGACCCATATGTACAAAAATATTTATAGCAGCTCTCTTTGTGGTGGCAAAGAATTGGAAATCAAGGGGATGTCCATCAACTGGGGAATGGGTAAACAAGTTGTGGTATATGAATGTAATGGAATACTATTGTGCTATAAAAAAATGAGAAGCAGACAGACGTCATAATAACCTGGAGAGATTTATATAAATGTGCTGAGTAAGGAAAGCAGAACCAAGAGAACTTGGTACACAATTACAGACACATCGTTTGTGTGATGACTAACTTTGATAGACTGGGCTCCTCTCAGCAATGCAAGGTTACAAGACAACTCCGAAAGACTCATGATGGAAAGGGCTATCCACATCCACAGAAAGAACTACAAAGTCCGAATGCAGATTGAAGCAAACTACTTGCTCTCTCCCTTTTGTGTTTTGTTTTGTCCCTTTTTTCTCATTGATCACTCCATTGGTTATAATCCTTCTTTACAACTTGACTAATGATTCATATGAAGGTATTTGTAGAACCTATTTTTGATTGCATGCCTCTATGGGAGGGAGGAGGGAAGAGAGGGAAGAGGAGAAAATTTGAAGCTCAAGGAATTGTGGAACTGAATGTTGTAAACTAAAAGTAAATAAATAAATTTTTTTAAAAATAAAATTATAAAGTAAAATAAATAAGACATATAGTATCTAGAACTATCTACAGTGGAGAAACAAAGTGATTGAAAAACCTGTTTTGCTCAGATCTTATCATACAGCTAGATGAACAATCCAACACACCAATAGATATACGTAAAGATAGATGAGAGGGTCGGAGGCACAGTGAATAGAGCACCAGCCCTGAAGTCAGGAGGACCTGAGTTCAAATCCTGCCTCAGACACTTGACACACTTACTAGCCGTGTGACTTTGGGCAAGTCACCTAACCCCAACTGCCCTCTAAAAAAAAAGCAAAAAAAAAAAAGATAGATGAGAGGGGCTAGAGAACAGAGGGAGAGAAAGAGAAGGGAAGGGGGAGGTGGAAACAGAGGGGAAACAGAGAGACAGATAATCTTCAAGGACAAGTAATACCAGTAAAGGTGAATGGAGCACGTAGCAGAAACAAGAAATAATAGATGGATAGCCTGAGTGCTACATTGGTATTCCCAATATATTAAAAGACCTAATGATAGGTAAAAAACTTATTGAAAGAACCCCCAAGATAGTAACAAACTCGTGAATATTAAGCAGATCCTCTCAAAATATTTACTGAAAAACATGGATGAGTTGTACATGCTGGAAAAGTATGAAAGGCTGCATTTCTGCATCAGTGAAGCAGGTACCCACATCACTGAGATTACAAAAAATGAACCATATCCAAATCGAAGTAGGTAATAACTCTTGTCAGATTATATTTGGCTTATTCTCTTCACTTCTAGGCACCAGATTTTTAAGGGGAACATTAACATTTGGCAGTGGATCTAGAGTAAGCTGACCCACTCAGCCCTCTTCCTGGAACTCTCCAGAAACTGGGCGTGTTTAGCTTGAAGAAAAGAAGACTTTAAAGGGAACAAGGTGGCTATCATCAAATTTCTTACAAGTTATTATGCAAAAGAGGCTTAGATTTATCCTGAGCAGTTTCAAATGGCAGGACTAGAAACCAAAGACAGAAGTTACAGAGACAGATTTCAATGCCTCAGAAGGAAGATTCTCCTAACAACTAGAGCTACACAAAAATGAAATGGGACTCCTCATCACTTCCTGTGCTTTGTAACAATGTCATGACATTCCATCATTGGACAAGAGACGAGGCTCTCAATCAGAGATATTATGTAAGACCTAATAACTATAAGGATGGAAATATGACCATTGAATACAGAGTGTGCAAATATAAGACAGTAAGAATCAACAGATTAGAAAATATGGCAGAAAGTCTTAATAAAACACAATAAACCAGTAGACTCTGAGAAAGAGAATGGCATGAGCAGAGTATCCCAGTTCCTTCAACAGATCTTTATATGACATGGGTTCTAGTTTCTAGGCCATTTTAGTGACCAAGTTGCAAAAATTGCAGAATAACATGGAATGTAAGTATTAGAAATGAGCTTCAAGACCCTTTGGTCCAACCTCCTTGTCTTACTGCTGAATAAAGTAATATTCAAAGAATTTAAAGATCTTGTTTAAGATCACTCTGAGATTCCCTCCAAAAGTAAGATTTTGTGAATCTATGAAACAGGAAAGGCATGTACCTGGGAGTGGGTTAAAAAGAGAAAGAGGAAATTATTATTATTGCTACTATTATTATTAATATCTAAGTATTATATATGAAAATTATAATTCACTCTAAAATTAAGAACCCCTCAAACTCTACCCCACTCCCAGGGAAATTTTTACTACCATTCCATCTCACTGTCTCTATCTTCCAAGCTCTTGCTCTCTTGCTCCACCTGGCACTCTTTCTTTCCAAAATAAAAAAGGCTGCCTAGTCCTTTAACCTGCGGAGGCTTAAAGGATATTTGAGGGCTAAAAGAACTCTCTTCTAATCATTGCACAACAGCATGTACTCAGCATCCATCTGCACATCCCTGGAAGAGATGATCAGCAGCAGCTCACCATCAAGCAATTTCAAGAAAATGAAATGAGTGTTCCGTACCCCTTCAATCCATCTTTCCCCTCAATATCTCATTGCAACAACCATGCTTTGACTTTCCAGTGCATACAATAAAACTGAAATGGTATTCCTTAAGCTGGCTAATTTCTAAGTTCAGCTATTAGAGGTGAAATGCACTAGTAGTCCATTTTCAAAACAGAATGAAGGACAATGATCTCTTTTTACTTGTTAACAAGGTTTTATGCACTGAATTTCCAAAGAATCAACTGGAAGATGTGCCCTTTTCTTACCTTCTGCAGAAATTACCTGTGTGAAAATATATATATAAATTTTAAAATACTTACTAGCAGATGGATGATATTTCCTGTGACTCTGACAAGAAAATGAATAACTCAAGTAGATGTATTCACCATTAATCCTAAACAGCCTAAGATTTGGAGTCAGGATACATGGGTAGAAGTCTCAGCCCTGACACATAGAAATCCTGTGATATTGGGCATCATTTCACCTCTGTGAAACGTGAATGGCACAAAGAAGGTATACTACCTTCTCGCAAGATTGCTGTAAGAATTAAATGAAATGTTACGTAAAGCGCTTTTTATATGGTAAAGTACAACATGAGAAGGGTGGTTAGGTGGTACAGTGAACAGGCCTGGAGTCAGGAAGACCTGAGTCCAAATCTGGCTTCAGACTTTTATGAACTGTGTGACCCTGGGCAAGTCACTTAACCTATTTGCCTCAGTTTCTTCATCTGTAAAATGAGCTGGAGAAGGAAATGGCAAAGCACTCCAGTATCTTTGCCAAGAAAACTCCAAATGGGGTCACAGAGTTGGTCATGACCGAAATGACTGAACAATAACACAATATGAGAAGCAATGTTAAGTTATAAAAACAGTGCTTTGGAGTCAGGAAGTCCTGAGTTCAACTCCTGCCATTGACACAAAATTGATATGTGATTCTGGGCAGGTCTCTTAATCTCTCAGTGTAAGTCTACAAAATACTATTTTATATTATTATATGTTTCCTTCCTCACCATCTTTATAATCACCTCAGACAACCACATATTATCCTTATTGTTTTTTTCTAAGAAAACAAAAACTAATTCAAATATTACAGATAATGTTAACTCTCCCCCTAAACTGATCCTTCCTCCTCACTTACACGCATATTTTGAGGGCACTACAATCCTTATAGTCATCCAGGTCACCAACCCAAATATTCTTAAATGGGACATCATTGAGAGACACTAGCTTTGGATTCAAATCCTCCCTCTGATTTATACTCTAGCTGCACAACTTCCCCTCTTTCCCTCCTCTCAAATCTGTCCCCTTCTCTCCATTCATATGGACATCACTCTACTTCATCCCTTCTCACTGGGAATATTGTCATAACCTTCTAATTAATATCCCTGCCTTAATACTCTCTCCAATCCAATTTCTCTTCCACAGTATGGCTATAGCAAGACTCCAAGAAAGGGAGCAGAATTTAATAAATCTGGGAACGTAGGATGAAGTCAGATTGTGAAGAACTTCAAATGACTTAAGAGATGGTATTTCATCCTGGGAGCAATAGGGAGCCACTGGAGCTTTTTGAGCAGAGTAAGTGACTTGAGAGGGCTAATGCCTTAAGGAAATCATTTGATTACTTCATGGAAGATGGGTTGGAGTGATAAGAGATTGAAGATAGGGAAACCAATTAGGAGAATTTCAAAAGACCATGCAGCAAAGAGTTGAGGCTTTGATTTTGGTGGAGGCCAAAAGAGTGGAGAGAAGTTGTTGGGCAAACTTCCTTGTTTCTCATTCTAAATTGGCGGTTCTCAACCTGTGGGTTATGTTCAATTTAAATACATCCTGCATATCAGATATTTACATTATGATTCATAACAGTAGCAAAATGACAGTTATGAAGTAGCAACGAAAATAATTTTATGGTTGGGGGTCACAACAACATGAGGAACTGTATTAAAGGGTTGTGGCATTAGAAAGGTTGATAACCACTGTTCTAAATGTATCACATGAGCTGAATGGCTTTAATGAAGGTTTTCTCTTCTTGCCGTTTTTCTTTTTTAGAAATTTTTTGTTGGTGGAGCCAAGATGGCGGCGTAGGAGCAGCAACATATTGCAGCTCTCACATAGCCACCCCAAAATACCCATAAAATATGACTCTAAACTAATCCTAGAACTCCAAAATGCACACAAACATACTTTCCACTAAAGTCAGCTCGGCTACAAGGAACCATATCAGCACTGCGAATGGAAATCAGCCTGGCCTGAAGCCCTGGCTGACCCCCGGGGGTGGCTGGACGTGAGAAGCCAAGGAGCCTCAGGTGAGTGGATTAGCAGCAGCTGCGAGCAGTGTTCAGAACTAGGTCAGTGGGACTTGCGAGGTCTTGGGAGAAAAGTGGTCCAGCCAAAATGCCTCCAGGGCGGGAAAGTGAAAGGCAGAGGTTCTGCACCCATCTCCGCATTGCAGCTTCTGCACCCTTGGCCTGCAGACAGCAGGGGGATTAAGCGATCATTCAGAGGCCAAGTGCTCTCACTTTGAGCGCCCTGGATCAGGATCACGGTCTTGGGCTTCAGTCCTGTGAGTCTTCATTATCCAGTGAGCCAGAAGTAGGAAAGGGACCAAGCACCTTCCTGAGAGCTATGGCAGCTGGAAGGACCCCAGCAATTTGGGACAGAGCTTTCCCTTCTGGAAGCAGAGCCCCACAGAGATTAAAAAAAAAATCACAGACTGACCAACCATAAGTAAGAATAAGCATAAGAAGCAAAATAAGAACAGCAACCAAACCCTAGATTCCTTTTTTGGGGAAAAGAAGGATCATGGCAAAGAGAGGGAGGAGGAGAGTGCAACCAGAGCACCCCCCACCAGGGGCCTCCAATAAACATGAAGAATGCCTTAAAGCTAGAGATGAGCTGAAGAAGGATTTTTTTTTTAATTTTTTTTATTTACTCATTTACTTTTAATTTACAAGATTCAGTTCCACAATCACTTG
>CM053580.1:34566975-34641343 GCA_028627135.1 Pseudochirops cupreus | reverse complement strand
TCCTAGCCGAGCTGACTTTAGTGGGAAGTATCTTTGTGTGTGTTTTGGAGTTCTAGGATTAGTTTAGAGTCCTGTTTTATGGGTATTTTGGGGTGGCTATGTGAGAGCTGCCATGTGTTGCTGCTGCTATGCCGCCATCTTCTCTCTTATTCTTTTCAATCCAAATATCATTTTCCTTGAATGAGATAAAATGCAGCAAAACAAGAATTGGGTAGTTTTGTTTTTTTCTCCGGCATCCATTATTAATATCCTATAAGATATATGGGATACATATGTGTGTGTATACATATATGGGGAGAGAGAGAGAGAGAGAGAGACCAATTCCTTCTTGAATGTTTTTTTCAAGCCTAAATTTAAGTTTGAACAACTCCCTTTTTGTTGCCTTTAATGTTCATTAACAGTCTTAGCTCATTTGAGGCTTTAGTACTTCCTGAGAAGATTCACGTTATTCCAATTCAGTCATTCGGCCTTGATGGATGTGTCTGTGTGTGTGTGTGTGTGTGTGTGTGTGTGTGTAATATGTATGTGTAATATATATTTTAAATATACATACATAGATATACACACATATATGTATGCACACTATATATGTGCATACATATGTAAATTTGAATTTGCTAATGAGCTCCATTCATATCTATATTGGTCTTTTTAGGAAACCCCCCCTTTCTCCTCTTCATCAAAGTCATTTCTATTTGTGTCTTTATAATTTCATTCTTGAGAGCTTCCTGTTTTTCTCGGAGCAGCTTCCCCTACAAAAATAGTAACATTAGCGTGTATATGAAACATATACCATGCTTTCCTCTCCTGTATTAGGTAATCTCTGAAGGAATGGTGACTTGATGCTGAGGTCCTGCCATTTCTAGCCCTTCCTTGATGAAAATCGTATCTAGAAGAACACTTCTCCTTGATGTTTCATATACCCTTTGAAGAATGGAATTATCACTGAGGTAAGTAGCACATTTATCTTCTGCTTTGCTATTGTGTGTGAGAGAGAAAGTACTAGTAGATGTCTTCACTTTCCTGTTTCTGTGACAGTGGTGATCTATTTCCTAAACTCCTTATCTAATTCCTCCTTCTGTCCCGGTGGTAGGGGAATATTCCCCTACAAAAATATCAGTTCTGCAATTTCTTTATGTGAATATGCTGCTGCTGTTGCTTGTATTTTGTTTTGGAAGAGGACCATGACATCAGGGAGGCGATGCCAAGAAATGCAAGCGAATTGGATTTAAGTGAGGAAGGACTATGCAAACCCACCTCTGGAGCTGTTGTGGTATAGGGGTGCTAGAAACCCCAAAATGCAAGGGTACAGGACAGGAGTCTTCCTCGAAAGAGTTTGACCACTCAAGCCTTCTTTCAGTTCAAGTAGTGAGTTTATTATGACACAGTTGGATTTCTTAGTGATTTGGCACAATTGATAAGATCCAGACTGATAATTTTATAGAGAAAAAGACTGTGGGAAGATCTGGATGGGATCTAGGAGTGGCAAGTAGCCTGGGGTGGTCGGGAGGTAACAGAGAATAAAGAGTTGGGGTGTGTGTGTGTGTGTGTGTGTGTGTGTGTGTGTGTGTGTGTGCCACAATGAAAGGACAGTTAAAAGGATTATTGACTGGAATGGGTCAGATACCTCAGGCAAACACCAGGGACTTGGTGCTAAAATTTGTGGGAAAGTTCAAGCACCCTGTTTTTAACAAGTCTCATTGCTCCATCAGCCCCAACAGAATCATCTGGAGCCAGTGACTAGATATAGATCAGGGAAACTGGAGATGGCCCAGGATCTGGTGGGGGACTTTGGACTTTTCAAGCTAAGGTCTTTAACAGATTTCAGTTTGACTGAGGAAAGCTGGTTGAGTAATTAAGAAATAATGTAAATAGTGGCCTCCTTAAACAAAACAAAACAAAAAAAACCAGATCTGGGAAAAGAAGACCCTCAGGGTTTCTGGTTAAAACAGAACAATTGCTATTTATGTTCATTCTAAGCTAATCAGGGTCCCAACAATGACCAAGTGGGGGCTTCGCCTGGGACCTATTGGCCAATCAGTGAGATCTAGAGTGATTTGGTGTTAAGACTGATCTTTAAGTAAAAAAAAATTGATTTTATTTTTTTGTAGACAATACTACTCTGCTTGCCCATTTATCTATGTCATGAGTCCCATTTCACTGAGATTTAGTAGTATCTCTGGGGTCAGGTTTGCCTCCTTACATTAGTCTCTTTAGTTCATCTTTTTGATGACCGTGATTTGTACTTTTTTAATATAGATTTCTGAGTCCCCAGACTTGGATTCTTGTTGGATCTCTTCTTGCATGTGTCCTGGGAATTGCTGGTCCTCTTTTCTGCTACTGTTCTTCCTAGTTCATGGTACCAGGTTTTTTGGAGCTCTGTAAGGGATAGGAGTGTTATCAATATAATCTGAAAAAAGAAGCAGGAGAGAAAAAATTCCTTACAGAGGTACCCAATCACAAAGGTTGTTGTAAGGATCAAATGAGATAACTTTATATAAAGTTTTTCTCTCTGTGTGTTTCTTTCTTTCACTCCCTTTTCCTTTCCCTTTCCCTCTTTCCTTCCTTCGCTACTTTCTTTCCCCCCTCTCTCTTCACCCCTGCTTTCTCACACACAGACATCATAGTTATATTGCTATGTTTATATAATTAGCTATACATAAAGGTGAGTGATGCTCTAATTTTTAAACTGTCTACTTTCTCTCGATTCCATAAACTCCTGTCTCCTCTAGCAGCTTGCGGTTAGATGATTTCTTCTCTCTCCCTAATTCTCTGGCCTCCTCCAATCTCCTGATTCATTCTCTTTTGTCTTGAAACCTACCCCCACCTCTCCAACCTTAAAAAAAGATGAACCAAAGCCCCAAACTCCTTTCATTTGATTTTTCCCCTCAAGCTATTTTCCTCAATCTTACCTCCCTTTCTCAGCCCAACTCCTAGAATAAGCAGGGTGTGCTCTTTTGTCTCTTCTGCCTCACCTCCCACTCACTTCTCCATCCTTGGCAATCTGACTTCAGTATGTGATGCTTGACTGAAACTTCCTGCTCCAAGTTCATTAGTGACCTCTCTGGTGCTAAATTTTTTCAGTTCTCTTTCTTCTTGTCATCTCTGAAGTATTTGACATTGTTGATCATCTTTTTCTCCTGGATATTCTCTCTTTCCTGGGTTTTGGGGACACTATTGTATTATAGTGCTCTCAAACTAATCCTTCTCTTGTTCTTATGTGGGATCATTATTCATATCCCCACCTTTTGACCCCTCTATGCATGGGTATATCCCAGGGTTCCATCCCAGACTTTATTCTCTTTTCTCTCTACAATCTCTTTCCATGATTTTATCAGCACCCATCTCTAAGCAGATGATTCCATATCTTCCTTTCCCTATTTTGTGAGTTCTAGTATTGCATCTGTAACTGACTGTAGTTAGGCATCTCCTGGGTACAGTATCTCCGATGATCACATCACTCAGTTGGTCTATTTGGACTAGTTCCTATGTTCTCTATATGCGTACATCTTTACTAGTATACTAGATATGTGTATCCATACTTTCCACTGATGCTTTCTCTAATTCTCTCACATTTATGGGAGTCATGTTTTGTTACCATTGTTCATACTAGGCTGTTTCAGTAAATGTCTCTGTTTCATGCTAGTTGTATCTTTTGGCTGACTATTAAAGTTAAATGAGCTGGTGGGCATCAATGAGCTAAATCTTTAAAGATGCAGACCCACAAAATAACTTGATTTCAACATTGTCATTCCTTAGCTCTCTATAGATGAGGAACTGATGATCTAGGAAGTTAAATGACTTACCCAAATTCACACAAGTAGCAAGCACTTGAAAGGCCATCATGTAGAAGAGGATTTAGACATTTCCTTTTTGATCTCATAATGCAGAATCAGGAGCAATGGAAAGAAGCTGCAAAGAGAGAAATTTAGGCTTAATTAAGGGCAGGAAAAATTTCCTAAAAATTGTGTTGTTGTTCAGTCATTTTTCAGTACTGTCTAACTCTTTGTGACCCTACTTGGGGTTTTCTTGGCAAAGATACTAGAGTGGTTTGCCATTTCCTCCTCTAGTTCATTTTACAGAGGAGGAAACTGAGGCAAATAGGGTTAAATGACTTGCCTAACATCACACAACTAGAAAGTGAGGCCAGATTTGAAATCAGGAGAATGAGTCTTTCTGACTTCAGGCCTGCATTCTTTGCAATACACCACCTAGTTGCCGCCCAGATTAGAACTGTGGACTAGACTGTGTTGGTATATAATGGGCTGGATGATTATTTGTTGGGGATTCTTTTTTGTTTATGGATTGGGTTAGAGGGTGGCTGAGATAAATAGATCATTTGCCTTCTGCTGGGACTTGATTGGGGGCAAAGAGGACCCCCCCCCCCAAAACCAGAATTCTCTCCCATTGTTGCCACAGCTTCTCATTAATGTTTAGAGGAAAATTTTCAAATGTGAACTCTACTTATGTTCATTAAAACAGTTTATGGAAATCACCTGCTTACCTCTGCCCTCTTCCTATACCCTAAGTCCTCAATGATCATCAAAAAGATCTCAATTAGTTTTGGGCACCACCTCATCAGAGCAGCAAACCATCCGCCATCTTTATAGATGTGGGAAAGAGTTTGTATGAAGAAAGAGTAAACTTTGTCCTGGGTCCACCAGAGCCTTTCATTGTCTACATAATCATCATCATCATTTAGATTACAAAATGGAGTTTTGAAGAAATTAAATGATTTACCTAAAGTCATATAGCTATTAAGTGTAAGAGAAGGGATTTGAACCTAGGTTTTTCAGACACCAAACCTTTTTTTTTTTTTTTGGAGGAGGGAGGGCATGGTAATTGGGGTTGAGTCATTTGCCCAAGGTCACATGGCTAGTAAGTGTTAAGTGTCTGAGATGGGATTTGAACTCAGGTCCTCCTGACTCCAGGGCCGGTGCTCTACTTACTGCACCACCTAGCTGCCCCCAGATACCAGATCTTAAAACTGTATACTCTCTCCATTGTACTGCAGTGACTAGAACAAAGAGCTCTGCTCTGTTCATGGCTATGAATGTCTCTGTGCATGGTGCTCGTGGGATCGGTGAATTCTTCCAGCAGACAAAAATAGAAGAAACCATTGAAACAACACTGTAAGTGAAATTCATAGACAAAAGTTTATGTTACTAAAACAGCCCAACTTTTTTCTTATTTCACATTGAAATCACAAATGTCTGATTTATTCATTTTAACCAAAACATGTCTGAGGAAGTATAAAAGGATCCTAGACAGTATCATAACAATGGGGCTCTACCATTTTCTAAGAAAGTGAGAGTTTGGAAATTTTTCAAAAGGGATTAAACCAAAAAGAATGGATTCTTCCAATATAACTTGAGAGGAAGCAAATTCTCAAGAGCTTATCTTAGTACATAAACTAATGCTGAGGGGGGGAACAAGATTATTTGACACACCTTCTGAGGTCACTATTCTTTCAGGTCTCCCTAAGGCAAAAGTTGTGGGACTTTTATAGTCAGAGGTCAAGAGATCCTTGTCCAGTATACAAACCAGTAGTCACTTAGCAGAGGGAAAGGACACAAGAAAAGAGAATACACACATTTTATGTTGAACTTTTATATTCCTAGATGCCTCTCAACTGATTGGAAAAGGTAGATATTAATAGTAGTGGGCAGGGAGATAGACAGACTGAGAATCATAGACATGATTATTCATAGGCCTTGCTCACCATGAACCATAACCATAACATTGTAAGCACTAATATTTTAAAGTAGGGGCCAATACATCTCCCTCTTGGGTAGTTTATGTTGAATTCCCTAGTAAAGACTAAAGAGGAATATAGAGTATAGAATCTTTTCTCAGTCCATATTATGTATAGAGATGTATATTATGATAGAGATTAAGATGTACAGAAATCTCTAGAACTTGGATCTTTGGTGAGGGTAAGACCCAGATGGAATAGTTCAAGTTGTTTGTCCTTTATTTTTGGAGAGTACCAATGACATCATGGGGTGATATCTTGACTTGCATGTGAATTGGATTTAAGCGAGGCAGGGTTGTGCAAAGTCATCAGCTTCACTCTTTCTTCCAGAGTCATCAAAGTCCAGTGGCAAGACAAAAGTCAAGATGAATGGTAAAAGCCCAAGAGGGCAGTGGATGACTTTGGCATCTTTGATGTCTGACCAAGCTCTAAACACTACAGCTTTTGTTTCAGCCACCTTCATGGTCATTGAAACAAATTGTTCTCAAATGCCTGTTCCACCAGTAGAAGTCTTCACATACTTGGGGCAGAGATCCTCAACTCACTGATGGGTTTGAGACCTGTCCATTAACTTCAGTCTGGTTTATCCTGTTGGAAAAGATGGTTTGTGGCCACTATGCACACTACACCTTCTTGGAGTCACAGGTGAGAGTTGGGTAACAAGTCAACACCAAAGGTGGGGGAGCAGTACTGAAAAGGACTCAGCAAGCCCTCTTACCAGAAGTGCTAGTCCTCCTTAAACACTCAAGACACTCTAGTATAGAGGCATCCCACCACGAGAGCCAGACACTTGGCAGTTAAGTGGCAGAGAAAGATGGCAGGCATTAGATAATAGTTATGGAGGATATAAAATTCAGAAGTGTGTGTTTGTATAAAACAATTACCACCTAGGGTAAGACCTCTTTTATACTAACCAGACACTTCCCAGATATCTTCAACCATGTTCCCTCCAATTTCTCCTTACTAAAAAACTGAACTCTAGCCCTTGATTCTCCTTGGACTTTGGTAATCCAACTTTGACTTTACCTCCTTGGGCTTCAAGTCTTCATCCACACTTTCTAGACATCTCCAGTGTTTGCCCCTCTTACTCTCAATAATTTTCCAGGTGCCATTAATATGTTTTCTTCTCCCATTAGAATATAAACTCCTCAGGGGCTTGCTTTTATTTATTTCCACTGGGCTTATCTCAGTGCTTGCCTGTCTTTCTGTCCATCCATTTATCAATTCATCAGTCCATCTGTCTATCTAATTTCTATACCCACCTACCTACCCAGCCACTATCCTTCCATCTTTCTCTCTCTCCCTCTCTCCCTCTTTCTCTTTCTCTCTCTCTTTCTCTCTCTCTCTCTTGCTCATACACAGGCATACACAGAATCATATAATTTTAGAGTTGAAAGGGATATGAAGAATCATCTAATCCAACCCATACCTATCAAAGGCAGTCCTCACTACAACCTATATGACTAGTAGTCTCCAGGCTCTGCTTGAAGACTTCTAAGGAGGAAGACCCCACCACATGCTGAAGCAGCCCATTTCACTTTCAGGGAGCTCTATATTATTTGGATGTTCTTCTTGACATGCCACCTACACTTATCTCTGAAACTTCCAACCATTCTTCCTGGTCTGTCACACTGGAGGGCAGGGGCAGGATCTAAAAAGATCTTCACAGACCAGAAGGATAGATCAAATCTAATATGATGAAATTTATTAGACATAATGTAAAATCTTGAACTTTGGTTCAAAGAATCAAAGAATTTCAGAAGGTAGTGGAAGGGGAAGGTGTGGATAGATAGCAACTGCTCCAAAAAATAAGGATCTTCATGGATTTCCAGTTCATTATGAGGCAAGAGAGTATATGGAAGCCAAAAAAGTCAATGAGATCTTCTTGCTGTTGTTCAGTCATCTCTGACTCTTCATGACCCACACTAAAACTGTCCATGAGTCTGTGTTTTTTTGTTTTTGGCAAAAATACTAGAGTGGTTTGCCATTTCCTTCTCCAGTGACTTAAGGCAAACAATAGTTAAGTGACTTGCCCAGGATTACACATCTAGTAAATGTCTGAGGCCAGATTTAAACTGAGGTCTCCCTGACTCCAGGTTCAGCACTCTATCCACTGAATCACCTAGTTTCCTGGATGAGATCTTAGTCTGCATTAAAAGAGGCTTAGTATCCAAGACTAGGGAGGTGGCAGCCTCTTGGTACTCTACTCTTGTCAGACAATACCTGGAATATTATGGTCCATTACATCCACAACTGTTTACATAGGATATTGATAAAATGGAGAAAGCATACAGACTTGTCACCAGGATGGTGAAGAGCCTTGAATTTGCACCATTTGAGGATTGATTTCAGGAACCAAGAATTTCTAACTTCAAGAAGAGAAGACTTGGGGAGGATAAACTTGAAAGCTATCTTCACATGGTGTATATAAAATATAAAAGGGATGTGATGGTACGTAGTGGGCGAACATTCATATTGATCCTTTCCTTTTCCTTTCCACTCTGGGCAAAGGTCCAAGGGATACCTTCCCTGCAATCTATGCATGCCTAAATGCCTTCAAGTATCTAAAGACTGTTAGGTGGACCTGTTTTGCTTGGTCACAGAAGACAGAAGTAGGAGCAATACATGGAACCTGCAAAGAGAAAAAGTGAGGCTTGTATGAGGAAACGTTTCCTAACAATGAGAGCTGTTCAAAAGCTGAATAGTTCACCTCAGGATAGTGATGGTGGGCTCACTTTCTCTGGAGGTTTTCAAGCATAGGTCAGATGACTCCAGATATGTTGCCAAGAAATTCTTGCTAAGGACCAGATGGGGCTAGAAATCTCTGAGGTCTCTTTCTACTTTGAGATTCTGTGATCCTGAGAAAAACTTCCCAGGTTTGCAGCCAGAGCTAGAGATCAAGGACTATAGAGATAGGATTATTTTTCAAAGGAGAGCTTTCTTTTAGCTTGGGAGCCAGGGAAGGCAGCCTCATTCATTTAGGTGAAAGATAAAGCCTATTTGTGTTGTGGAACAATCACACCCTTTCACTAATATTCTGGAGCTTGCACCTAGGCAGAAGACAACAAAGCATCCCTTATTCCTTCTTCTCTAGTACCATTTCATTTTAAAAACATTTCCCTCATAACAATTTTTTACTTTCAAAAGTGGCCCCTTCCTGAAGATCAATGCAATATTCTTTGAATTTCCCCTCTAGGGGCAATTTGAACTTAATTTTTAAATTAATTTAACCATTGTAAAACATTCATTTTGACAGTCCTTGTCACAAGATGTTTTATGAATTCATAGCTTTAGTTATGACCCACAGAAGTCTCCTCCCATGTCATTGATAGAATTCAATTTTCCTTTATTAGAGGAATAATCCCAAAAGGGTCAGATGACAAAGCTTCCTAGAGAGTGAGGAGAAGGAAGTGGGGTACATTGAAAAGACTATTGAATTTGGGGCTGGGGAGCTGAGTTCAAATCCCAGCTCTGCTACCCACTACCTATGCGACCTTGGGCTTGTGTAATGATACAATGTAAGAACACTCTGATTTGGAAGCAGAGAACCGAGGCCCAAATTCTGGTTCTGCCACTTACTTGAGCATATTACTTGCCACTTCTCTGTAATCTTGGGCAAGTCCCTTCTCCTCTCTGGGCCTTATTTTTTCATTTGTAAATAAAAGAGAAAATTGGATTATATAACATCGAGGTTTCCTTCCCGTTCTAAGTCCAAGACCTTTCTAGCCCTTTTTCTCATTTATAAAATGAAAAAGTTGGCCTAGATGACATCTGGGATTCCTTCCAGCTATAAACACTCGTTTGTGTGTGTGTGTGTGTGTGTGTGTGTGTGTGTGTGTGTGTGTGTGTGTGTGTGTGTAGGTTCAGGATGACATCAAAAGGGGCAGAGAATTTTACAGCTCTCATCTAAAACCAAATGATAAAATCTCAGCAAGTTCTGGCCAGATATAGCTTTGTCTGCCAGGGGAACTTTTCCATCAATAAGGGTTTTATGGAACAAAAAGAGCTGGTGAAAGCATTTGAGAAATGGCCCTAGTAGAAATGGCAGATAGCAAGGCAAATATCCTTGCCTAGGTACAAGGATAAACAAAAGGGATGATCACAAACTCAAAGAAATGAACTTGTCATGTACAAATGACTCATCAATTGGGCCTTCCCAATGGGCTTTACAGGGACTACTCATCGATAACAGTGTGGCACCTGGAAGACACGCCCTTTGCAAGGAGTAGTTCACAATTTGATTTGGTTTTTTGCAAAACTTCTAGTGACAGCTCTGATTGATGGGGGTATATGTAACCCAAAGCATGCAATCTATTCCTTCCTCTCTGGATTTTTTCATTCAACAATATCTCTTTGAGCATTGGCCATGCACTGTACTAGGTGCTCTGTGCAACCCATAAAAAGCAGAAGTCCTTGGTCTTGAGAGCTTCCAAATTGCATTGAAGGCTAAATGAAGGATTGCTGTTTTGACCAAGTCATAGTTTCTCTCTAACAAAATAAATCATTTTTTATTCATTATCAAGCATTTACTTTTTTTTCTCCCTCCAAACTTTCCCCTGTTCTGTTGTAAAAATAAGAAAAGAAACCAAATCCCTTATAACAAACACATAGTCAAGCAAAACAAATTCCCATCAACAAAGTCTTAAGAAGTAGGAAGGAAGATAAGCTAATATATGGGATGACAATTGTAATCCTGGAAGACCTAGTCAATGTGATAAATTGAATGAGATGAAATTTGAATCCCATGTGTTTTCATTGACATAGCTCATAGTCAAAGAAGATGAGGAAACTCCCTCTACCAATGGACATTGGTACCTGTTCTGTGAAATAGTTATAGAGAGTTGCTTTGGTCACTGTGAAGTCAAGTGACTTGCCTTGGTCAACACAACCATTATGTGTCAGAGGTAAGACTTGAACAGAGACTCGGAAGTTCTCTATTCACTAGTTCATATTGCCTCTAGAGACAAAATTTAGTAGGGATCTAAGTAAAGTCTTGTGAGATACCTAATGTACAGTACTTTGTAGACTTTAAAGAGTAATGTAAATGTTAACTATAGTTGTTGTGGTGGTGGTGGTTGTTATCTGGCTGGTGGTTGGTTGGTTGTTGTCCTCCATTCTCAAGGAGGACCAAAATGACATCTACCACAGGTCAGGCACAGATAGTCCATATGATTATTTGAGGTGGAGATGTCTCTAAATATGTGCATCTCATGTTTCCTTTGAATTACTACAATTCTGCTTTGCTCATAGAACACAATGTCTTCTTTGGTGTGGGCTTGCTATGCTGGAGGGTCCTGTGCTAATACTCATAATCAATTCTGAAGTTCTTCAGAAAGGGCTTGAGAGTGTCCTTATATCACCTCTTCTGCCTTTGTTAGCACTTGCCTTATATGAGTTCTCCATAAAGCAGTCTTTTAGGCAAACATACATCTGGCATTTGAACAGCTAAAAACATTATGCTAAAAAGCATACAGCCCTACTTTACTTCATTGGTGACTGCAAAATCTCAAGAACATCATCCATTATCCAGAACCTGTGCAAGCACGTCATCATGAAATTTACAATACCAATGAAGTTTTCTGGGCAACCAAATTTTGCCATAATTTTCCACAAGCTCTCACAATTGACAGCATCAAAGGTCTTGGTCAGATCAATGAATGCAGTCATTTCTCCTGCAGTTGTTGGGCAGAAAATACCATATCAGCCATTTGTTGGCCATTTCTGAAGCCACACTATGTTTGAGATGTTCAAGAGGCAAACAATTTCTTCAGTTCTGGTTTTCTTTCTAAAACTTTCAAATTTTTCTTTATTATTGAATATCCAACTTTGTTTCTGTGTAGCTAAGTTTAGAATTGCAGGGTATGTACATTATTCTATCTCTTCTTCCTTTTTCTAGTAGTTGCAGAATAGTCTTGCATTATTTGAATGTCCTTTCCTTTGTGTATGTAGGGCTTTCTCCTGATGGCTTGCAGAACTCCTTGTTTCTCAATTCAATTGTTAAATTCAACCTTTATCTATCTTGGAGTTTGCAGCTTTGTTTTTTTTTTTTTTTGAGATGATTTGTAAATTCTTTCAATTGAGATTTTATTTTCTATGTTAAAAGTTCTGGGCAATTCTCTTCTATTATTTACTTTGTTATGGTGTTAAGGTTTTTTTTTTCTTTTTTGGTCTTGTCATGTTCTTTTGGGAGATCTGTGGTCCTTTGGTTGTTACTGTGCATGATGTTTTTGAGAGCAGGAAGTTTTGTTTGCACAGGAAGCACATTTTCTTTTAGTGTCATTGCTTTTTGCTTCTCTTATTCTAGATTTTCCTTCACTTCTATGTATTTGCGTTGTCAATCTATTGTTTTCTCTTTTGTTGAGGTTCCCATAGCAGATTCCAATTTTTTCTATTCTGCTCATTATTTTCTTGCTGTGTAGGCCATAAATTCTGCTTTCATAATTCTCATTCTCTTCCTTATCCTCACCGAGGAATAGATGTTGTAGTTCCATGTTCTCCTCACAGTCCACAGAGTCCTTTGTCTCATCAAGTTTTGAATAATTTTCCTTTATTTTGCGTATTTATTCATAGATACATATACTTTTTTAATAGATCTGGAAGCCATCTTTCCTTCTGTTATTACTTTTTTTTCCTGTTGATTTATTTGTATATATTCAAGGTCTTTAAGTTTTCTTCTTCCTGGAATTTTTTGGAGGTTACTTTGGCACTTACAGTCCCCCACTTATTTTCCTTATTATTTACTTCCTGACTCCCTCCCCTTCTAAGTGTGGTTTCCTTGGAGGCTGGATCTCAATGTATCTTACTCTCTTTTAATACTAGACAATTCGTCACCCTGGATCTCTGTCCCAAGTGACTTTTCAGTGGTCAGTTTCTCAATTGGGTACTGAGCTCTTTGCCTCAGGATTTGTAGAGTACTTCATAGGTCTCTACATGCATGGTTTCCTGTCCTGGTTCCACTCCCTCTATTCCTAAGTTTTCTAACCCAATACCAGCACTTCAGAGCCAGCCTATTTTTGCTGGCACTGACAGTTCAGAGCTTTGTAGTTCTGGTGCTTACAGGTTGTAGTTCCTGGCATGTTTTTGCTCCTAAAGGGCTGTAGTCAAGCTGGCTGTCAAGGCCAGAGCATTCAATGGCACTGGAAAGAGTGAGGGGAGATCAGGTTTAGGAGTGGATTTTGATGTAAGTCTGTGTTCTGTCCTTGGGTTTGCTAGGGCATCCTCACTATAGTTTCTTGGGAGATAGGAGAGGAGTGATGAGTGAGCATCATCTTCTGTGAGCTCAATGGGCATCAAATTATTGGTTTTGGTTTTGGTTTTCATCCTGTTTTGGATTTGGGGTGTTTTAGACTGTGGAAACAGCTGAAATTGCTTTACCTATGGCATATAATTTCTGTTTTGGAAAGGTCCTAGAGGTTATGGGGATTGGAGAATGCTTAGTCCACCATCTTGTTGTTCATGTGACCATGACTACTTGTTACAAGGTTGTTTTTGAAAATAGGGAATAGAAAATAAATTTCTGTTAGTTGAAAAGATAAGATAAAAAAGAATGTGAACATAAATGAAGAATACCTTTGATTGAAAATGAATGTAATCCATCAATCAGGAAATAACTAATTAAAGCTGGAGGCAGGGCAGGTACTTGAATATCTTGCCTTTGCAATGTGTGCCCCTAGTGTAGTGTCTTGTATATAATGGACACTTAATAAATGCCTGTAAACTTGAATCAAATTGAATTTAGATGTAATTATTTCCTCCTGAGGCCTTGCGTTCCTTCTTGTATAGCCTACAGTGTTTGTTATCTTCATAAATGTTTCAGAAAAATCCTGAAACCCTGAACCAAAACATTTATGAGAACTGAAAATGTCCCAGCATGTCTCTGTAGCCCTCAGAGGGAAAGTAGAACTGGGCTAGGACTTAGCCTTAGATTTGGAGTCAGAAAGACCTAGATTTGAATTCTGCTTCAGCTACTTATTAGTTGTTATGACCTTGGACAAGTCATTTAAGTTCTCTTGACCTCAGTGTCCTTGTCAGTAAAATGAAGGGTTCAGACTCAATAATCTCTAAGGTAATTTTCAAGTGTAGATCTAGGATTTTTCTCATTGAATCTGCCATTTTTTCTCTCTAAGGTACTAAATTTAATAGCTTTCTCTGTGATTTTTCTGGGGCTTTTGACTCTGATGACCTCTCCTCCTGCCATCCCCACTTAAACTCTATTCCATTTTTTTTCTGTGTCTCCATGCTGACTCTGTTTTCTGACTGTTTCTATTTCAGTCTTTTTTCCTAGTGTCCCCAAAATAAAAATAGAGATGTTTCCAATGGGTTGGTCCTCAGCCCTGTGATTTTCTTGAAGGTCTTATCTCATGACAATAGCCATTATTGCTGTTATATTGACTTCTAAATCAAATATAGAATCTGGTCCTATATGTCCAAGTATTTGTGGACATTTTTCACTTGAGTGTCTCACTATGACTCACTTTTCAATACATTGAAGATCAACTCATTATTGTCTCTGCCTCAAACCTATCAATGGTCCAGTGGGAAGATCATTGGAACTGAAGTCAGAAGACTTGGGTTTCAATCCCACCTCTAATGTTTACCACTTGTAGGACCTTGGGTAAATCATTTAAACCACCTAGCCCTCATCAGGATCATAGACTGGACAGCCTCTGTAATTCTCTATGGTCCTGGATCTAGGAACTTATCATCTTTTATCACTTCCATTCCATAGACATCAGTTTCCTCATCTGTAAAATAAGAGAGAGTTGTACTACATGCCTATGAAACTTCTTTTAGCTCCAGATCTATGTCCCTATGCACCTTCTAGCTCCAGAAAAGGAGTTTTTAAGGTGGGGTCCATTAAACTTTTTGTTAATATTTTGATAATTATATCTCAGTATAGCTGGTTTCCTTTTCAGTTCTCTTATATGGATTTAAAAACACTACTCTGAGACTATCCATAGGTTTAATGGGATTGTCAAAGGGGTCTATGACACAAAACCTTGCTCTAGAACTATGCTTCAACAATCCTAAATCACAATTTCCCTAGGCCTTGTTTCCTTATCTTTGACCATTAGCAAGGACCAGGGATAGGGATTCTTCATATCCTTTGTCTCCCTCTCTCTCTCTATATATATATACCAACTACCAGTTCAGGGGCAAAGATCCTCCTAAGACCATTCTCCCTGCAAGATTAGCAGCCATGATATACCCCTTAGCCATATGTATTCTCCAAGGTTCTGTCCTGGACCCTTTTCTCTTTTCCCTCTATACTATTTCACTTGGTGATCCCATCAGTTCCCATAGCTTATCATCTCTGTAGATGACTCTCAGATCTACTTCCCCAGGCCTAACCTCTGTCCCAACCTCTAGACTCACATCACCAACTACATGTTAGACATCTTGAACAGGACACCCCATAGACATCTTAAACTCACCATACCTAAAACTGAACTTATCTTTCTCCTGAAACCCTCCCCACTTCTGAACTTCCCTATTACTGTTGAGGATGCTACCATCCTCTCAATCATCCAGGCTTGAAACCTAGGCATCATCTTAACTCTCTCCCACATTAACCATCTAATTAGTGATTATGTCCTATCTTTTCTATTTACAATCATCTCATATGAACTCATCTCTCTTCTGCCACTACCCTGGTGTAAGTCTTCATCGTCTCACACCCAGACTATTACAATAGTCTTTTGGTTCATCTTCCTGCCTCAAGACTTTCTTCACTTCAGTTCATCTTTTTTTTTTTTTACTCAGCTGTCAAGTTAATCTTCCTGAAGAGCAGGTCTGACCATGTCATCCTCCTTTATCTATTCAGTAAACTCTACTTTCTTCCTGTCACCTCCAGGATCAAATACAAAACCCTCTGTCTGGCATTCAAAGCCCTTCATAATCTTAGCCCATTTTAATTTAGCTCCCATTTCAATTTTCTTACACCTTATTTACCTCCACGTACTCTATGATCTATGACACTGGTCTTGCTTTTACTTGAATAAGACACTTTGCCTCCCAACTTTGTGTGTTTTCTCTGGCTGTCCTTCATGTTTAGGATTCTCTCCCTCCTAAAATCCATCTCTTGGTTTCCAACTTAAGTTTCAGCTAAAATCCCACCTTCTACAAGAAGCTTTTCTTAATCCTTCTTAATTCTTATGCCTTCCCTCTGTTGATTCTTTCTTATTTGTCCTTTCTATAGCTCATTCCTACACAGTTGTTTGCATATTATCTTCTCCGTTAGATTGTGAGCTCCTCCAGGGTATTGACTATCGTGTCTTTCTTTGTATCCCTGGTGCTTGAGGCAGTGCCTGGCACACAGCAGATATTTCATACATACTTGTTGACTGGCTCACTTAGGAGGTTGATTGACTTGCCAATGGTCTTACAACTACTAATTTTTGGAGGCCAAATTCAATTCTTCATCATCCTGACTGTCTGGAACTTTATCCATTACATCGTATGATAGTGTGTGCGTGTGTGGTTTTTTGACATTAAGATTCTTTTTTAATATAAAAAGAGTCATGCCCCCTCATCTAAATTTCATTCCCACCCTGATAACCAGTAATATATAATGAGTGAAGTGATGGACTTAGTCGGGAAGACCTGGATTTGGAACCAATTAATCTCTTTGAGCCTCAGTTTCCCCATTTTTGTAATGTGAATGAAAATATCAATAGTGTCATAAGATTGTTGTGAAGCTCACATAAGGTTATATAAAATTCTTTGCAAACTGAAAATATTATGTAAATGTCAGCTCCTATTATTAATAATTAAGCAAATCCATAATGAAAACCTATTATGAACTTAATAACTTTTCAAACTAATTTATATTTTATTCACAGCATCTATAAACATGTAGATAATAGTAACATATGAGAGACATGAGATATATTCAAGCTACAAAAGCTATGTTTGCTTATTTATTAAACTGAGTCATCCTGCATCCCTTGTTGGTGATAAATAAAGATTATAATGGTGATACATGGTGTGCATGTGAAATGATGGACCCCTTGTAACAACTCTGTTGCTCCCCAGGGATTCTGGGCCCACAGGTTGAGAACCAATGTTCTATTCCACTCATCTGGAAATTAATCATTTAGTGCCTGGTGACATCTCTTCTACTATTTAGTTTCATTACTATTTAATTTTTGTCTCATCTAACTTTTCATATTTTATGCCTGTCCATAAAAAGGCACCTTTTTAATATCAATATTTTTTCAGCGAGGTTCACAAGTTTGGAATAGTAGATAGTGTTTGACTTGATGTTATGAAGGCCTGGTTTCACATTTGACTTTTGACATTTAAAGTGTGTGGCTGTGAGCAAGTCACTTAAGCTCCCTGGGTTTCAGTTTGTTCATCTGAAAATGAAGGCATTGTTAGACTAGATGTCTTCTTAAGCTCTTTTCACCTCTAGGTCTATGGTAGGTAGGTTGGAATTGAATTCTGTGGAGGGTATTACTATGGTAAGTTGTCACACTAAACAAAATAATGAATTTCTGTATTTTCCTAGAGATCTTATATGCTAAAAGACCTAGAAGAAAGCTTCTGGCATATCAAATAGATTATCTATGAAGAATTTATGAAGAAAGATGAACAAGAATTACAAAGGTTGGACATGCATGGATGGATTCTGATTTACCCCTGTGGAGTAAATACTCTTTTCAATGATACCTTGGAACCATTAAAATAATCAAGGGGAGAGTGAGGTGGTTCAATGGAGAGAATGCCAGTCTTGGTGTTAAGAATACCTAAGTTCAAATTCAGCCTCTGCTACTTACTAGCTGTGTGTCTGTGGGCAAGTTACTTAACCTCTATCTGTTTTAGTTTCTTTACCTATAAAGGGGGGGCAATAACAATAGCACCCCTCTCTCGGGATTATCATGAGAAAAAAATGAGATATTTGAAAAGTACTTCATAAACGGTATTATTATTAATCAATAAGAACATTTATTGTGTTTCTTATTTACCAGGGAGCTAAATGGCACAGTGAATAGAATGTTGGGCCTGTTGAAATCTGGCTTTAGACATGTGCTAGCTATGTGACCCTAGGAAAATCACTTAACCCTGTTTGCCTCAGTTTCCTCTTTTGTAAAATGGGCCAGAGAAGGAAATGGCAAACCACTCTAGTGTCTTTGCCAAACAAACCCCAAGTGGGGTCATGAAGAGTCTGATATAGTTGAGCACCAACACATGGATGCTTTTTGGTGGAGACACAAGACATTGGGCCCTTTTACAGAGAGCCCAGAGGACCCTGGGCCCCTTTGGGAGAAGCTGCAGCCAGGGAGGAGCAGGGTAGAGCTTACCTGCTGTACTTTTTTGTTTTCATCATTTACATTTCCTGCCCTGGGTCAAAATCATGGTTGCACTACTCTACTTATAACTCTATTGTCGTCAATCAGAGAACCACAGAAAATGGGTCTTGAGTAGGAAGAGGCCATTTGACTCAACTCCTTCATTTTTCTGATGAGGAAACAGCCTCAGAGACATTAAATGAGTTGCCCAGGGTACATTTCTGTTAATTGTATAAGGCAGGATTCAAACTCAAGACTTCCTGACAAGTGTGTTATATACTCTATCACTTGGGTTCCTTCAGAAGAGCTAATCCATGACTCAGAACTTGTTTAATATGGCCTTTCTTCTTAAGGTTTTATGGAAACCAGAATGAAATCAACCCTTAGCAATAGCAGCCAGAAGAATTTCTTTTTTCAATGAAAGTTTCCTGACCATAAGACTGTCCTAAGGTGAAGAATTATACAATCCTCAGTTATATAAATCCTTAGCCAAAAAAAAAAAATCTCATTAAAAATTGAAAAACTATCCATGCGTCTTTAACTCTTCCTCCCCTAGTGAATTTTTAAAAACTGCGTCAGTGAACAACATCCCTTAAGAGGAATTGACTCCATCCAAATGGTGATTTGCTTTTTAAAGAAAATTAAAAACCAGAGGAGTAATGGATGGGCCCAGCCTGTGGAGTCCTGAGAGTTAATGCATCTTTCAGAGATGCTATGTATTTGTGAGTTAGTACAGAATGTCAGATGGATTTTAGGGGGGAAATTATAGCAGTCTGGATTTCTATTTTCATGATTTAATACATGAATTCTGACTTTTCTAATTGGCCTACCCTGCGAATGCATTAGACTCTTTTTTTCAACAGAATGGAGGAAAGAGATTGTGCATAATCTTTGCTGGGCCTTCTTAGAAGAGGAACTGAGACTTGAGAATAATTTAGACACTGGGAAAAGAGCATGGTCCCCTGGCTTGTCTCCTCTTTCTGTTGCCCAGTTTAATGTCAGGATGAAAAACAGGTATAGAAAAGGAGCAACTAAGGGAACAACTTTGGCCCTTAGATGATTAAGGGGTGATAGCAGGAGAGAGAGAGCCAGAGAAGTTAAGGTACTGCTGAGCAGATACTGCTAGGCAGATACTGCTGGGCAGGCCTCCAGTGTGTGTGGGGGAACAAGCAAGACAGGGAGAAGCCCACCCTGAATGAGCTAAGGGAATGAAACTCACCTAGAAATCCAGTTGACCTTTAAATTTAGTTCGTTTGGTGAAATACCCATTTGCCCCATCCTACTCCTAGATCGAGACTAGTTATACATCCTTTTGGGTACAGAATCAATTCATCAATTGACCACCATTTTAGTAAGTGCTGACTGTGTGATCTGCCTTGTGCTAGACTCTGGGTTTGAAAAATGAGATAATCCCTGCCCTAAAGGAGCTTACGTCCTACTAGTGCCATAAGTTTCCATTTCACTACTTTTCAGTAGTTCTAGAAATCCTCTGCTCTTTTTTACAGTTGTCTGGATGCTTAAAACCTGTGTAACCTTGGGCAATGCACTTAGTCTTCCTCAGCTTCAGTTTTCTAATCAGGAAAATGACTGAGGGGTAGTTGTTCTATATGGCCTCTGAGGTTCCTTCCGGTTCCAAGTCTACGAGCCTATGAACTGTGGCCATGTGTCCAGTTCTCTGCTCCTCTTCCTTTCTTTTTCTCTAATCAAAAGGGCAGTCAAGGTCTTCCATCTCTTCTTCTTATCTCACTTTAAGCACTGCCTGGAGTGATTCCCCCATAATCTCTCCTCCTTGGGTTCTAGTATGCACCAGAGCTCTAGCATGCTTAACTTTCTAGCAGTGTTATAGATATTTCCATGATCTATAGTAGATTTAGTCAAATTAAAATCTGATATGCATATGCATGCTTTGAAATGACATGGATCATTAGTCATGTAGAACTCTCTTAGTTGTTCCATTTGGGACATATTAAGATTAGAAACTGCATGTCATCCTAATGCTCAAAGTCTAATTGGCATATCCTAATGTAACCCTACTCCTGCCTCATGCCTGGAGCAGTTTCCTGAGATACTTCATACAGCCGTATAGGGGGTGGGGGCAGTAAAGATATGACTCCTGATTGACAACCAGGTAATGTCTGCAATGGAGAAGATATTTCTTTGAATTCAGAGAGTCCAGGGAAAGAGGCCAAGAAAGAATGCTGAGAGACCAATGAGAGCATTTGAATGTTGGACAAGATAACTTCTTGGCATTGCAGATATGGGAAAGCTAGCCCTGAAAGTGTCCCTTCATTCCCAGTGCCTACAATCTAGAGAGACAGATTCCCCTCCTCACCCCCAAGATTGTTCTCTCTCCTTGGTTGAGCTAAGATCTTACATCTCTTCTGAAAAGCTCATTTACTCTTGTGTTTTTATTTGTCTACTCTCATCTGTTCATCATTCTAATTTCTGTTTACTGCCTACTTTGATAAAGAGGTTTATTAGCTATCTGTAATGGGTGTTTGGGTAAGCAGTGTTTGGTAGGAGAGAGCTATGCTGGTGAGATTAAGCTATAATCTTCCCCTTTGGAGAGACCAGGAAGAATGCCTTTTATTCTGAACCCTTTAAAGAGAATTTTTTATACCTAGATGACAAGTACTTGAGGTGTGGTAGTTACATAAAATTCCACTGCAATACACCTCTTGTAAATAGGATACTGAAGGAATGAGCACTGAGCCATAACCAGATTGGGTCCTATCTGCCTCTCCCTCCCCACTGGGATACTAGGATAAAAAAAAAAAACAGCTACCTTCAGATGGATTAAAATTCTAGCTTAAGTAAAAATAGGAAATATAGATGATTATCAGATTTTTTTTTGTGGTGATGGTATTAAATTTTGAAATTATCTGACTCCAATACCCCAATTGTTAATTCTTCCCTCCCCTCTCTTTGATCACTGTATACTATACATATAAAGTATATCAACAATTTTGTTTGCATAGCATATCCCTTAATAGAAAGCAAGTTGCTTGAGGATAGCAACTATCTTACTTTTGTATTTATGTTCCCAGAGGCTACTGAAATGTTTGGTGAATACAGAAAGTTTAACAAATGCTTCTAATTTTGATTGATGGAACTGTGCTTACAATCAGCCATTATCTTGGTTTTGCTTTTATTATTTTGACTTTATCCATTATAGGACCACAAAATCTATTCTCTAGAACCCATACATGGAGGTAAAGGTTATGCACTTCATTAGACTGAAGAAACCAACCAGAATCTTTCTCTGATTACTTATTTCTATGAACATGTTCTAGTAGAATAATTTATATGGCAGGAGCAGTCCAGAGCAAAGTTTGTGTAAATATCTCGACAGGAATTATGGTCTTCATTATTAGGTACACTGAATCTCATAGTTTCTTTGCTACTGTAGAGTGAAGCTTTGTTGGTAATTAATCTAAAAGGCCTCATAGAGCTAGAAGAAACTGGGTATACAGTCACTTGGACAATAAATCTCAACCTCTCTGATTTGTGGGGATTTTCAGTCAAAAGTTCTTTTGATGTGATACCAACCCTGATGCATGTGAAATTAAATTACTTATGATTTGTGAACAGTCATGCTGAACAGTTGAAATATTGCTGAAGTTAGATTTAATATTTTGGCCTGTGAACTCAAAATAAATTGCAAATAGTTTTTTTAAACAAATAATATATTTTAAAATTACTGTTTAAGGAATTTTATGCTGTTCCATGGATATAAGTAGGTCCAGGAAGGCAATTTTGGGGACTTGGCCCCAAGAAAGGATCCTGGCCTGGATCCTAGGAGATGAATTGGACAGAGAGGGCCCTGAGGGCTTGGTTAGATTGGCATGATCTTGAACTCTGCTGAGCCCTGTGTCTGCTCTTAAACTGTAGGATTACCTGGAATTGAATTCAGATAACAGAAGACATTGAAGACACTTTGTTGATAGATACTAAACTACATGGTAAGGGGAGGGATTGGAAAAGGAAACTGGTCCCTCTAAGACCAAGACAGACTACTTCCTCTAGGGACAGGACTCTCCTGGAAGGCCCTAAAGTACTAATTATTTTAAAAGTGAAATTTTGCTCCTCCCCTCATTAACACATATTTATTTTCTTTTTTGTCTACCTCTCCTCCAAATTGAGAAAGAAAAAAGAAAGAAAAACAAAATCTCTAGCAAATACATGTAATCATGTAAAACAAATTTCTCAGTTGGCCAGGTCTAAAATATGTCTTTCTCCGCACCTTAAGTCCAAGATCACTTCTCTGCCAGCAGGTGACAAACATGTTTCATCATCAGGCCTTTGGAATTATGGCTGGTCTTTGTGTTGATGGGAATTCTGAAGTCTTTCAAAGCCGTTTAGATTTATAACATGTAAATTGTTCTGATCTCCCTTAGTTCGTTCTGCGTTAAGTTCATATAAACCTTCCCAGATTTCTCTGAAGCCCATCTTTCATTAATTTCTTATAAGAAAACAACATTCTATTATGTTCACATCCCATGTTTGTCTAGTCATTTCCCAATTGATGGACACTTCCCTAATTTCCAGTTTTTTGTTACCACAAAAAGAGCCATTGTGAACATTTTTGTACATAATGCTCCTTTTCCTTTCTTTGATCTTTGGGATATAGCATTTATTAAGCACCTACTGTGTGGAAAACATTGTACTAAATGGCGGAAACACGATGAAAAACATGAAACCATCTGAAAGAAGCTTACATTCAAATATGGGAGAAACAACACGATCACAGATAAGTCATACAAAGTATATACTAAGTAAATTCCAGGTTTGAGTAAAGATGCTAATAAATAAATTAGTGGGATCAGTTTTTTATTTATTTGTTTTGCACATAGTAGATACCTAATAAAATTTAAAAATAATTCATCAAATGGGTCTTGGAAATGGTATCTGATTTAAATTTCCGAGGATCGTAGATCTAGAGTGGAAGACACCTCAGCAGTCACTTAGGTTAGCCCTATAATTTTATAATGGAGAAAATTGAGATTCTGACAGATAAAATGACTTTTCTAAGGTCATGTGTACAGAAAGTAGCAGAGTTGGGATTTGAATCCCCATCTTCCGACTCCCAAGCCAGTACTTTCTTCATTGTGCCACAATGCCTTGAAGGAAGTTAGGTGTTCTATGAATTGTCACTGTGGAAGGTATTCAGTCTTGGCAGGAGAGATTTTACAAAGGCCTATTTGAATTTCTTCTCCTTATCCTGACCTGTCCCCCGGAAGAGGTGCTAACAAGCAATGATGCTATCTGAAAAACATGACAGAAGAAGGGAGGATGAGACATGAGTGGTCTGGAAAACCCCCAAACTGTGCAATGAGCCTTCTTCACCCTAGTGCATTGAGAGTTTGCCAGATGCCAGAATGGGCAGCAATCTTTCCCAGGGGTGTTCATTGGGAAACTGTATGTAATGTTCAGGTCCCCTATTGAATTGCCTTTTGTGGCCAAAGTTGAATGACATGCTATATCGACTGCTTCCCCCAGAGGGCAGAAGCAGGAGATTATAGACAAAAATCGAATGTAATGTCCAGGTCTCTTATTGAGCAGCTCTTTGTGGCCAAAGGGGAGTGATACAGGATATTTAGACAGGACTCCTTCCCCCTGAGGGAGCAGTGAGGACATATAAACAAAATCAGCTGGGAGAACTAGTGAATCCATGAGAGTGGCCTTGGATCAACAGACCAAGATGAGGCTGAAGGATGCCAGTGGGGTAGCAACATCTGTTGACAGGTGTATTTTGTGTCTGAGAGAGAGAATGAATATTCTGCCAGTGGTTTGCATGCTATTTGTCTGATCAAACTTGTCATTAGATTTGAGGTGGGCAGTTGCTTGAGATGTGGGATAAGACTATTATGGGGAGTTGTTCTTTTCAGTCCAGGATTCTGATGTACGTAGTCACTGCCCTCCCCACAATTTTCCCCATATCACTCTCCCAGATCCAAAGAAGAGAGAACTGTGCTGCTTTTGGAAGCTGGGTTTTCTGCTAGGCCTTTGTGACTTGATATTATTGTATATAGTCAGATGCTGGTAGAGCTTCTTGTGAACCTACTTCAGAGGGTCACTATAAGAGTGTATTGATAATGGAATTTGGAGATGCCACTGTATTGGCTTGGTTTTTGGATTGAGTGTTAAAATCCAGAGCTTGTGAATCCCACTTGTGGGATGGACTTGTTGACGTGAAGAGAGAGGGCTGAACTGGGAGGAGCCATGAATTGGGAGAGAGGCCCAAGCCTAGAGAAGGCCAGAAGAACTTTGGGAGAGCAGTATCCAGTATTGTGGAGCCTGAGTTGCTGAGAGAAAGACTGCTAAGAGCCCGCTGGAACTGCCCAGGACTTTCAAGAACTGCCACTGGGAACTGCCAAGGACTGAGGAGGCATGGCTGTGATGGTGGTATTTTGTCTGTCTGTTTTGATGTTGTTTTGCCAGATTCACCGGATGGTAAAGGACAGTGCTGCTGTTGTAGAGGTCCTGGAACCTGGCTGTTGGTTCAGAAGCCCTGAAGGAGGATTTTCTTGTGGTACCTGCACAGAAATCCTGGAAGAGGGCCTTGCTAATGTTTTTAGGGGTTCTGGGGCTGTTCTACAGGCAGAGAGTGACTTGATGAAGATGCTGGCTATGGCTTTTTTAAGCCTTGTCTCCCCAGGAACTGAGATTGCTGAGGGCTTGCCTTGAGTGAAGATGAAAGAAGGATCTTTCCTTGGGTATTCAATGCTGAGATGATATCTTAACTTTGTTGTAACTTAAGGATGGATGGCCTTTTGTGCTCTCCTGCCCCTTTTGAGATTCAGGGGTGGAAAGCCTTTGAGTTTTTTTTTTTTTGTGCTCTGTGGTTGACCAGATGAGTGTACTTTTTATGGTTGGAGACTAATTTCCATTTGAGAAGAGACTTTTGACTGACTAAATGAATATACTGTCTAGGGGTGGAGTAGTACCTGGATTGAATTGAGAACTTATTTGCTAAAGGAACAAGTTACACTGTATTTTGACTTTCTCTGTTCTGTGAATGTTTGCTGAATAAATGGGGTTTGCTATGCTGGTAATCCGAACCTTGGAAGTTGCCTTTGCGTGGCATTACAAAGAGGCACTTACTTTCCTAACCTAGAAGATGAGCCCTCTCTGTAGCACATAGACAAAGATACAGTGAATAGCAACAATGCACCCGAAGCTAACATCAGCAATGTCTTTATGCATAGTGAAATTGGCTGTAAGTCGTCTTTTAGAACTATTCTATTAGGAAGGCTGAGTGATGAATTGGCTATGGAGCCATCCTCAGAGTTGAAAAGGCCTAGGTTTAAAGCCTGGTCTCTGACATTCCTCAAATGAAAACATTAATTTATCCAAACATGATACAAGAAGGAGAATGGTGTGGTCAGTGGATAGAGAGCTGGCCTCAGGGTCAGGGGCAAGGGTTCAAGTACTTGTGATTCCAAGTTGCAAAGCAAGTGTTGGCCTGAATTGGAAGAGGAAGTTTCTTGAACTTAGTGAATCAGGTCTGGCCAAAAGTAAATGGTCTGTTGTTGGACAATGGGTCAGTTCCAGAATGGTTAACTCAGACCCTTTATTGATGGATGTAAGTCAGCAGAGCTGAACGTTTCAATGGTTGATCTAATAGCTGTGACCTTAATGAGTTCCTACACAACATTGGGAGTGATTGTTCTCTCCAATCAAGGAAACAGAGTGAGAATCATTGATAATGTTGAAAACCCCTAGCATTCCTCTAGTAGAAACTCTCACATTTTACAGAGGAAGCAGCTAAAGCCCTGAGAAATGAAGAAGCTTCCTGAAGGTCACAGAATTAGGATATATTTTCGTTCTCTCCCTACTCTGCTTCTGACTCTCCCAGTGGTTCTCAACCTGTGGGTCACGACCCCTTTGGGGGTTGAATGACCCTTTCCCAAGGGTTGCCTAAGACCATCAGAAAACACATATTTCCAATGGTCTTAGGAACTGAGACAGGGCTCCTCTGTCCGTCTCCAGGCGGGTCCGCCCACATGCAGATACGCCCACATATGAGTATTAAAGGGTCACGGCATTAGGAAGGTTGAGAACCACTTGTCTAGACTTTACCACCATCCCTCCATGCAGGGATCCCCTCTGCCCTTTAAGTTCCTTTTTATGACTTGTCTTCCTCCAGCAGAATGTAAGCTCCTTGAGGGCAGGGGATTTCTTTTTATTGGTATTGGTGTCCCCATTACTTCCCACAGGGTCTGGTACATAATAACAACTTAATAATGCTTGTTGGCTTAACTTTGGAGCATGTAGGTGGTACCGTGATGGATGGAGCACTGGGCTTAGAGTCACGAAGATATGAGTTAAAATCTGACCTTAGATACAGACTAGCTGTGGGACCCTGGGCAAGTCACTTAACCCCTATTTGCCTCCGTTCCTCATTTGTAAAATGGGAACACACTGGAGAAGAAAATGGAACACCTCTCCAGTAAAATTTGCCAAGAAAACCCCATGAACAAAGTCTGTGGGGTCACATATGGTCAGACATGACTGAGCAAGAATAAGGCTCTGGTAAAGCTTGGATGCTTTTCAAGTTTTATTTTAGTTTTTAATAATTAAGCCAGGACTTGAATTCAGGTCTTCTTTCGGACTGTACCTCGTGAGGATTTAGAAGTTCCTCTGTTAAAAGGACTTTCTACATACAAAACAGTATTGTGGGAAAGCATTTCATCTGTGGTTTTTTTTTTTCTGGACCTGAGCAATAAAAATTTCCTTTGATTTTTTTTTAAAGGAGAAAAATGCATTTTGCTGAGGACTTGGGATAGACAGAGCCATGATTGGGGAAGGGCTATTGAGGCTTTGCCCTGGGAATCAATAGCAGCATTCCAGGCCTCCCTTATTGACTCCACTCTCCTCCCCACCACTGGAGGGGCTTCATCCCAGGACTCTTTCCTACCTTACCTTCACCATACTTTTCCCATTCTGAAGGATTAAAAACCATATGGTTTTCCAAGGAGTTATTCTTTCCTCTCTACCTTCCTCTTCCCTAAAACTACCTTCTAGGGGAGGCTACATCTGCCCAGTCTTTGCTACTTACTCCAGGCAAAATGATGGCTAGTTTTGCTTCTGACAATAGCTCAAGTTATGCAGTGCATTAAGGTTTGCAAAGAGCTTTCCTCCCAGTTGTCTTTTGTAAACATTATTATGTTTCCTTTTTCAGAGAGTAAAACTGAATCTCAGACTCTTGCAATGACTTGCCTATGGCCACATAGCTGGTAATACCCAAGTTAGGATTTGAATCCAGATCTCTCTCTCTCTCTCTCTCTCTCTCTCTCTCTCTTTCTTTCTCTCTCTCTCTCACTCAGTTCAATACTCTTCTTGCTATAGGAAAGATAAGCTCACCAAGCATTTCAACTGTCCCCAGTTTATATTTCGGATTAAAAATCAAAACAGTTATATTAAAAATTCCTCAACACCTTATAGTTCTTTGCAACTCTCTAGCATCTAACATAGTACATATAAGAAGCCTGATTAATATTTCTTTTGTGATCAAATGAGCAATGGCTTCAAATAGAGGGTGGAGCATAAGACTTGGAGACTGAAAGATCTGAGTTCAAATCTGGTCCATCCATTAAAAAATAATAATAGCTCTCATTTATACAGTGCTTCCTATTTGCCAGGCATTGTGCTAAGTGCTTTACAAATATTCTCTCATTAGATCCTTACAACAACCTCGGAAGGTAGATGCTATAATTTTCCCCATTTTGTAGTTGAGGAAACTGAGGTTAAGTGACTTGCTCAAAGTCACACATTTAGTCAAGTGGCTGAGCCAAGATTTGAACTCAGGTCTTTATGACACCAGATCCAGCACTCTATCCACTGTACCACCTAGCTGCTTGAAATGTAGATAATATAGATGTAAATGATAAATAAAAAACACAATGTAGTATAATGTAATGTAATATAGTATAATATAATATACAATACAATACAATATAGCTATAGACAATATAACATGACATAATTAATATAGATATAAATAATAAATATAAACGTAGACACTGTCACCTATTTCTATTTCCTATGCCTATGGTTGTGAGGATCAAATGAGGCGATATTTGTAAAGTGCTTTGCAAGCATTAAAGGGCTAAATAAGTGCCAGCCACCAGCGTCACTACCACCACCGCCATGACTACTACTACTACTACTACTACTACTGCTGCGACTATTCTCCGGGCCTCAGTTTCCTTATCTGTAAAACGAAAGGATTAGACTAGATGGCTTATAAGACCCCTTCTAGTCCTAAATCTATGATCCTCTGATCTTGTTGGCTTATCTAAAACAAATTCTTCACTCAAAGATAATTCTTTCTTTAGAATTTCTTAACTAGAAAATAGGTGGACAGAAAAAAAAAAGTAAGCTGAACTATTTCTGCTTTACAAAGCCCTTGTGCCTTCTGCTTAATAATGCATAAAGGCCATTTATAGCTGTAAGAATGATGTAGCAGGGAAAAGACTGGATCATGCTCTGTTCTTAAGAATCAAAGGTGAGGATTAAGGAGGGAGTTCAGTAACTTGGCTCAACTATAGGTATCAGAGGTCCCCTGCATGGGCTTTTTTGTCTGATAAGTCCCTTTGGAAAAGGTTAGAATCCTTTGTTGGTATATTTAACACCAGCATATAAAGTGAACTGTTAGGAGTGAAACTGAGATTCCCTCCCCTCATATTTAGTGTCAAGTCACAGAATCTCAGAGTCTGAAATGGCCCAGGACTGTCTCATCCAAACTGTAATTAACCAAGAATCCTCCCTACACCATGGCGGACAAAGGGCCACCATCCTTATATTAGAAAACCTTGAGAGACAGGGAATCTACTACCTCCTGAAGCAGTTCATTTTATGTTTTTGTAGCCCTAATTTTTAGGAAGTTTTCCATTACTTCAAACTCAAGTCTTCTACTCTTGTACTTCCAACCCTTGCTCCTAGTTCTGGGGTCAAGAAGAACATAGCCTACTTCCACAGGATAGCCCTTTAAATACTGGAAAATAGCCCTAATGTTTGCTCTTTCCATTTTATTTTCTCATAGTTCTATCAAACAAACATCCTATAAAATGTTTCTCATATAGCATAATCTATAGTCTCACTATCCTGGTTATCCTTTTCTGGGTCTTCTCTAGGATATCTGTGTCCTCCCTAAAGTACAGTACCCAGAACTGAGTACCCATGATGAGACAGACCACAGCAGAACCATCCCCTTCCTCACTTTGGACTTTATATTTCTCTTAATGCAGATTAAACTGACATTGGCTTTGTTGGCTACCAAATGGTACTGTTGACTTAAATCCCAACATCTTTTCCCACTGAAACTCATGTTTAATCACATTTCCCTTATCTTGTATTTGTGAAGGTGATTTTTGTACGTGTCTAAAACTTCGTATAATTTTTGATACCTAGAGTGGGATATGGGAAGGATTGTCTGAAGTGCAAGGATACCTTTGGTTGAAATGGGAATAAAAAATGATGGGAGGAATTTTTCAGTATTCAGAAAAATCTCCCAAATTAGGGATAAACAAGAATATGTGTGTGTGTGTGTGTGTGTGTGTGTGTAATATACACACATATACACACATGCATGTATGCATATGTATATGTATATATATATACATATACACACAACCATACATATATATGTGCACAGATGTACATCTCTGTGTGCATGTATATATATATATATATATATGTATTATATATTTATTTATTTATTAGTATGTTACATTCGTCCCTGATAATAAGGATTTCACTGAGAAGTGATGGCATTTTTATAGAGTACCTTTAAGAATTTATCCTGAGATACAGGCAAGGAAGAACACAACAAACATAGCTTTCATTAGGTAAAGTTGAAAAATGTATCTGCTAGGCTGGCTAGGTGAGTAGGCCCCAAATAAATAAAATTGGAAAACTAAAATAATATATTTTCAAAATAAGACAGTAATCTCAACCACCTGATGAAAGGAATGATTTAGTTACAGTATAGAAAGGTTGGCAGGCTGAATATAAAGTACTCCTTAATCAACTTTGCTTAACAACTATTTTTCATCAATAAGCCAATAGTACAGTTTTTTAGATGAATTCCAAAAACTTTCAGGGTTGTCAGTGATGTAAGAGTCAGAAAGGAAATCAACAAAGCCATGTGTCCCCAGAGAAAACTCATCGTATAAATCACATGTAACCAAGGGAGCTGTTAATAGGGAGACAGGAAAAGACTTTGCCTTTCCCAGATGTGGTAGTAAGCTCACAGACAGTACGTATGACAGTATTCAGATCTATTGCTCACCACCCATGAAGCACAAAACAACTGTTGGTGATCTGTTTGAGATGAGCTAGGTCTTGGAGTCAGGAATTAGGGAGACTCGAGGTCCAATCCAACCTCAGGTAAGTTCTAGCTGTATGATCGTTGCAAGTCAATTAACCTCTGACCGCCTCACTTTTCTCAACTGTAAGATGGGGATCCACCTTCCAGTGTTGTTCTGAGGATTGAACGAGACAATATTTGTAAAATGTTTACGCTGGCACATAGTAGGAGCTTAATAAATATTTGTTCCTCCCTCTCTAGTCTTGCACCATTGCTGTTATGTAATTTTGATGTGAGAGCCATGAATAGGGCCATGGAATCAGGGGGCTTCTTTCCATTCATTCCCCCCAGTTGTATGAGTTTATGGGTCTCCCTGGGGAGATTATCCTGTTTGTATGTTTCCAGGAGAGCCAGAACTCTGAGGGCAGCCAGGTATTGTCATGGATGGGTCAGACCACAAAGGATGATAGTTAATGATGAAATCTGCCCAAAGATTCCAGGATCATTGAGTCTGTTAGTGGTTTCCCAAAGTTACTTTAACTTTGTGTTGTGTATATCTTATATTTACTTCTCTGTGTAAGTGTCTTTGTCTCTGTATAACTACTTGAGGGAAGGGGCTATTTATTTTTTTCTGTTCTTCTATTTCCAGTGCCTAGCATAGTCCCTTGAATGTACCAGGGGTGGGGAACCTGCAGCCTTAAGGCCACATGTGGCCCTCTAGGTCCTCAAGTGCAGCCCTTTGACTGAATTCAAACTTCACAGAACAAATCCCCTTAATAAAAGAATTTGTTCTGGAAAACTTGGACTCAGTCAAAAGGCCACAAACAAGGACCTACAAGGCCACATGTGGTCTTGAGGCCACAGGTTCCCCACCCCTGTTAAATAAGGCTAAATACGGCTGAATACATTTTAAATGGATAAATACAGGGATATCAGTGGATCACAAAGGGAAACCATTGGTGAACCTTCATATTTGCTATGTGATCTGCCTGCCCTCCCCCCCCAATACCAATTATATAGTGCTTTAAAGGTTGATGAAACACTTTACAAAGATCATCCCATTTGCTCCACTCAACAACCTTGTGGCGTATTTTTGTTATCCCCATTTTACAGTTGGAGAAACTGAGACAAACAGAAATTAAGTAACTTGCCCAAGGTCATTTAGCTAGTGTGTCTGTGAGCTGGATTTGAATTAGGTCTCCCTAATTCCAAGCCTAGGGCTCCATCCACTGCTCTACCTGGCTGGCTTCTTTCTGCAGTTCTTCATTTATAAGGCGTATCAGTTTGTAGTTTGCCTTTGAAGTTGAATTCCTATTTAGAATGAAAATAGCAACCCCAACCCCTATCCACCCAAATCTGAAAGCCTACTCTACGGCTGTTGCCTCTGCTTCAGCACTTGAGTGACTCAAATGACAACCTCTTGTCCTTCTACTGATTCTGTTTTTAATTTTCTCGTTAAGCTGAATTCTGCCAAGAATTCTAATTGTAACGAGTTCCTGTATTCTGGGTGGCACTTTGGGGGCCCCTCCAGAGATTAAGTCATTTTATCTGAAAACCTGGTACTTTCTCATTTATGATATCACCTCACAAGTAATGAATTGCTACTTGTTCCTGGCTTTAGGGCATTTATGAAAGATTTTACATTGAGTTTAAAAGTTTAAATGGATGATTCTTAATTCTCTGAGCCTCAGTTGTCTATGGATTTCTTTTTTTTTTCTTTTCCTTTTTTTGTGAGATGGAATGAAATTAAAGTAAATTAGCTGCAAAACAAATTTTGGCAGTGGCAAGGTGAGGTGAGAGTGAATCAAGGAGAGAAGAGGTGGCTTGATGATCTGAAAAGAGTACTAAACTTGGGATGAGAAGACTCAATGTCAGGTGCCGAATTCTACCACTTATTGTACTGAGAAAACATTTGTAAAAAATTTAACCCAATGCCTGGCACATAGTAGGGGCTTAATAAATGCTTGTTTTCCTCTCTCTTTCTTCCCTTTATTGAGTCTTCATTCCCTTATTTATAAAAGGAGGGGATTGGAAGGGATGACCTTAGAATTTCCTTCGTACTTCATGATTTAAAGTAGGGAAGTGTCTGGGCTACAAGTCAGAAGAACTTGGTCATTTTCACCACTGCATTTTTGTAAATTTCACTTAACCTTACTGTACTTCAATGTCCTCATCAATGAAATGAGGCAGGTGGATTAGGTGATCTCTGGTTCCCTTCCTGCTGCTGTATCATCCTGTAATCCTATATTCCTGGCAATAGGCATTTAATAAATTCATTATGAATGAATGATTTAAAAAAAGGAAAAAGAGAGAAAACTGCTCATATTTAATGAAAACATTATTGCTCTAATTAGCATCATGCCCATAAACTAAGAAAATTAATTTTAATGGAAGAAATGACCCTAGGGAAGATTAGAGAGTGAATAAAGAGAGAGGGAAAACAGGGAAAGGTGAGCAATAAAGAGAGAGGGAAGAGAAGAAGTGAGAAGAGACTGAGAGTTTGAAATTCTTCAGCAAAGCCATTTGGCAGTTATTTGCTAATTACCTAGGTGCAGCTACTGTTTGCATTCTGTATTGTAAGTGATATGATAACTAATAATTACTGATGAGAAGCACCTGGGTGAGTTATCCTCAGTTAATACGATGAGGAGGGAAGCATGCTATTAAAAGCTTTGCTCAGGAGCTCCCAGCAGAGCAGACAAGTACAACAAGAAGGCAGTTTGTTGGGGAGCAGACAGGAAGCCATGAGAAACAGGGCAATTTCACTTTTGTCAGGGATGGAGAGAGAGAGAGTGCTGTTTCAGTGATCCAAAGAGACTGTGTGCTATTTCTGTGTTTCTTCCAGAGGGAACCAACACTTACAATGCAGAACAGTTTTCCTACTTAGGAGGAAGGGTCAAAGGTTTGGAGTAATACCGATCTATCAGCTTCTCAAAAGGGATGAAAAGTCCCTCTGTAGGATGGAAGAAAATATAGAAGAAGAAGAAGAAAACAAAGGCAAAAACACTGAGGAAACAGTGAGGAATGAACAAGCAAGAACAAGAGGGAGAAGAAGTTGGAAAGTTGGAGAATATGGCACATATGAGAAGGAAGAGGAGAGCCATTGGCATGTAGTAGGTGTTTATCAAATGCTTCTGGGATCAGACTGGAAAGATTTCTGAGCCTTCAGAACTAATTAATTGGTATGTTGTTTCCCCTAAAGATGATGCATATAGACCTTCTGAAAAAGAAGCTATCTATACCTCTTTCTTCCCTCCCCAATATAACATTAAAGCCACTTTTTTGTTGTTGTATTGCTCTGGGCATCTGGGTGGTAGAGTGAATAGAGCCTGAGGTCTAGGGTCAAGAAGACCTGAGTTCAAATCTAACCTTAGACACTTCCTAACTGTATGACCCTTGTCAGGCTACTAAAAAAAAAACAACCTTTATTTGCCTCAGAGTTTCCCCATCTGAAAAACAGGGATAATTATTGCACCTACTTCCCAGGATTGTTGTGTGGCTTAAATGAGATAATAACTTTAAAGAGCTGAGCACAGTGCCTGGCACATAGTAAGTGATATTTAAATGTTAGCTGTGATGATTTTTTCATAAGCCTCAGCTTGTTCTATAGGACTATGTGCTAAAGATCTTCCTTTAGGTCTTCTGATATTCTTGAATACAGGCCACCACTCAGATGGTCTATTGGTCGTCCTTCCTTCTCTGTACATGGCTGCCTTACCTCCTTTTCTAGCTTATCTTTTATGATATTGTTCATATAATTCTTGAATGCAAGTCATTTTGGTAGTATGCTTCAGCCTTAGTTCACTATATGTCTTTCCATTGTCTTTAGGTATGTTGTCAGTTTTAATTCTCTTGAGGTCATGGTGCTCATGATTGAATGGCATTGATGGGAGAATACTGTCATCCCATTGATTTGGGCATTACCTTTAGTCATGCGTGTCACAACTTGTCCTTGCCTACCCATCCTGTTCAACTCTTGCCCATGTTCTCCCCAAAAGTTCTCTACAGAACATCTGCCTAATAGGCCAGAGATCTTGCTTTTTCTTGACATCACAATGGTGCCAATGGAGCACTCTGTTTATCTGCTTTTCCTTGCTGTGTGATCAGCCCCTTTTCTCCTCCTGTTCTGCAATTGTTTGACCCCTTCCCTTATCACTGTTCTTCAGAATTCCTCATTGGTTATATGTTAAAGCCTGTTTACACTTACCATTCACCTATCCATTACCTCTGTGTGATATCCTTTTTAGTTCTGCTACGACAGTGGTATTTCAGGTGTTGATACCAAACAGCGCCAGTAAAACGTCAATGTTAAAAAGATGGGGATTTGTTTTTATGGGAACCTTGGGGTCAGGAAAAGTGCTTTTCAATTTCTGATAGGCAATACATCTCAATTTCTTCCTCTTCCTTTTTAACTGTGGACTCAGCTTATTGCCCAACTATACTGTTTATCTGAGATATACATACTTTTCAATGGTCTCTGTAAGAATCCATCCAAAATCATGTTAAGATGTGGGTAGAGGACATTCTTCATCCACTTGTCTTTCCTGTGTGGGTATGGAGACCAAACTTCTCTAGGAGGCTTTGCCATATCCTGAGGCTTCATGCAAACCACATAACACCATTTGTAAACAGGAATATCTGGATGGCCTTAGCATTCTCCATAGGGCATCCCTTCTTGACCAGGATTTTCATGGATTTCCTTCGTCCCTGTGACAAATACTATTAGAAAGCGTGCTCTCCCTGTTTTATGTCTTACCTGATGTTTGTTATCAGAGGATCATGCAACAGCATTTCTGTTGTTATGTCTATCAAGAGTCCTGTTTGAACTTGATGCATGGATGGGGGACCCTTTCCTATAAAAGAACCTGCAAACCAGTGTATCATTCTGCCAAATGGAATATTCACAACTTTTAAAAAGACTAATAAGCAGAATAGGACTTTATATTCTCCAAAGCTTTCACTTAATTGTGAGATGGTAAAGATTTGTTTCATTGTTGAATATCACTAGTGAAATCCCCATTATTCCCTCTGAATATCATTGTAGTTGCCATTGATTCATGGACAGGTGATTCATATATGTTTTGTATTGATTGACTAGGAGGCATATACCTTGGTAGTTATTGATATTTTCTCAATCATCTTTTTTGCTATTAATAAGATATGAGACTTATTGCTTATCTTTGGTATCATCTCGTACTTATGTACTTTGTAGATCAGTCCACTAAGAACCTCATAATTGTATCACTTCTAGTACAGACTCATATGTGTGTATATATATATATATATATATATATATATATATATATAATATATGTATATATACTCCTTCCAATATTCCTGCTTTTATGAGTATTTAATGCATGGATTTTTGTGAATGGGACAACTTGGGATCATTGAAAGCCATATTCAGTTTTCCCAGAGTAGCCCGGACTGACCAATTATGAATTGTCATCACTATCACCACCACTACCACCACCACTACCAGTTAGTGTTTTTAGGTTTGCATAGTGCTTTGTAAATATCATCTCATTTATCATCCATCTAAGGCATTCAACTGACTAGATGATAATGAAATGTTGTGGTAAAGTTGAAAGAGAAAGGAACTTGTAGTCAAGGGACTTGAGTTCAAGTCTAGACTCTGCTACTCATGACCTATGTGACCTTGGGTAAATCACTCGGCTTTTCTGGGCTTCAGTTTCCTCATTGGGAAAGTGAGGGTGTTGGAGTAGATAGCATGTAAGGTCTTTTGCAGCTCCAGATCTATGCTTTTACATACTAATAGATTAACTCAAAAGTCCACACATCCAAATGCTGGGTAAAATACGTTCAGCATTTATTGGTTTTTTTTCCTGTGTGTATTACGAAATCAATCTTTTCTGGGACTCCTTGGATTTCAATGAGAAAGTCTTGTTCTGGTACACAATGCATTCAGTACATTAAAAAAAAATCTGAACCTGTGACAAAGGGAACTTCAAGGTGAAGATATTCTTTCTACTATAACAGATTGGTACCTACTCTTTAATGTCTAGTCTTAGAGAATTGCTTCAGGCACTGAGAGGGTAAGTGATTTGCTCGTTGTTACACAGCCAATGTGTGTCAGAATCAGAATTTAAAACGCAGGTAATCCTGGTGGCCAGTTCTTTCCACTATGATTCAGTTGCCTATCTGTAAGCAGGAGAATTTTGCCATCTATAGGGGACATCTTTTTCATTTAGATTCTCTCCTCTCCACTCCATTCTACTCCATGGGAGCTATTTATGGACTGACTCCCCATGGAAGCTTTGTTCTGCTTCATTTCCAACCTAGTCTGATTCACCCATTTTTGGCAACCTGACAACTCCTCATTCTTGGGGGTTTATTATATTGGTGCTGGATTTAGCGTAGATACTCAATTGGCTTTAGTCCTTCTGTAGCTCAGAACTCCAAAACTCCCATTTGATCATTGAATATAAGCCTCCCCAACAGCAGGGACAACAGACTAGTGTCACAAATACCCACTGAACATTTTTAAGGAATGTAGGAGAATCTTAACATTTGTGTGAAAATCACCTCATTATGTAGTGTAGCCTCTAAGGCTTTTCCCCTACCTCTACTGAATCAAATCTTTTTTTTTTTTATTTTTTTGGTAATCATTACTCAGCAGACTCAACAGGATATTGTAACCCCTATATCTCTCGGTCAGTTGTGCAAAGTGGTGATGTGCTCTCTAAAATCATTGGAGGAAACCTGCTGGTGTCCTTCTTGTTTTGAATCAAGGACATCCTTGATAGACATGGAACACTCTCATCTAGGTTTTGATAAAGATAAGAAGAAAGGCTTGTGGGTCTCCTTGGACTTTTAAATTCTAACCTTAGAAACCATCAATGAAAATAAACATCAGAATAAGTCATTTAAAAAATTATCATCCATAAAACCATAAGTCTTAATTTACTTACAATTTGTTTCCAAAATTTGTGCATTAAGATTAAGAAGTAATGCTAGCATCCTGTGTGCTTTTTATTCACTTCTGACTGCATTTTTCTTTGTCTTATTTCTTTCTTTCCCTCTTACTATTATTATTACCACTTATTATACAACTATAAATAGTGGGAATCTTGTTGGCTTGATTCAACTTTCTTCATTTGCTATCACTTCTTGTCTTCCCATATCCTTAATGTTCTTAATAGATGCATTTCTTAGAAAGCAAAGCCCTCTGTTGTATCAACATATCAAAATTTGTCCAGCCATTCCTCAATCATTGGGTGTCTAGATTATTGCTGTTTTTGTTATAACAAATAAAACTTACGAATATTTTCATTCTGATTTTTTTTTCTTTTAATAACATCCTACAAGAAAATTTTCAGTTGTGGCCTTGCTGGGCAAAGGATATGAAGAGTTTTGAAATTCATTTCCAAAAAGATTAATTACATTAATTCACAATTCCATCAGTGGTATAATGTCGTACCTATTTCTTCACATCCCGCCAGGTAGGATTTATTTCATTTAGACTACCATTTACTCTCCCATGTCCAATTCATCTATTCATAGAACTGCCAGCGTAATCTCCCTGAGGCACAGGCTCTTCTCCTGCTAAAGAATCTTTAGTGGCTTTCTATAACAAAACTTCTCACATTGGTTCGGAAGGCCCTCCATAAGTTGGCCTTAGTTTTAGTTCACATTATTCATTTTTATGCACTCTCTCTTTTATTCAGACTTCATTTGTTCTTTAAACTCATCATTGCACCTTCTCCCTCCAGGGTTCACACAAGCCATCTACCCTCTGTGCCTGGAATTCACTCTTTTTAAAATTTCCGCCTTTTAGAAAACTTCATTCCTTTTTTTCGAGAGTCATCTCTGGTCTCATTTCTTCTGTGAAGCCTTCCTGGATTTCCTTTTGTTCTTATTGCTCTCTTTCTGCCCAAATTATTTGGTGTTTCCTTGTCTGTGTCATATTCCTTAATTGAATTTAACAAGTACACAAGTCACAATGCCTTGCATATAAAAGGAGTCTGTTGAATTTAAATGAATAAATGTAAGTTAGTGCTTCACAGTTGTTCTGTTTGCAATTCTCTATTAGAGAATGTGGACAACATTTCAGGAAGATATTAACTCCTATATCGTTCTTTGAAATCTACACATTCATGTCTTTTTGACCATTTCTCCTTGGGAAATGATCTTACTCTTATAAATTAGTGTTCCTTATAGATTCTTGTTGATCAGACTTTTATCAGAAATATTTATAGCAAAGATTATTTTTCCTGTTTCTTTCTTTTTTAAATCATGAAAGTATCACTGTATAGTATGCAGAATTCTATTGCTATATACTCAATTCTATCTGTTTTATTTCCTATAATTTCTTCTATTTGTTTAACTGATAAAAACATTCTCCACTTCAAGTACAAGGAGTATATTATGCAATTTTCTTCTAATTTAAAAAATGTTTTTTAAAATATTTAAACTCTTGACCCACTTCAAAATTATTATATTAAATGACATTAAATGTGAATCTAAATCTTGTTTTTCACCATAGTGCTATTCAATTTTCTCAAGAGTTTTATTGAATAATTCATCACCTGGGCCAAAGTTATAGAGATGAGCCTTTCCATACTTACTGAGATTTATTCTCAGACAACAGACTTCAGATGAAGGAAGTCTTTACAGAAGTGACACCTGACCTGAGCATTTGAGGGAAGAAAAATAAAGATTCTGAAGGGCAAAGAGGAAGACAGAATGCATTTCAGGTATCATGGATGGCCTATGGGAATGCAAGGTTTCAGAAGATAGAAGTTTGGAGAACAGGTGGTCAGGCTGAGGCATTTTTTTCCTAGAAGGAACAGGGATGCAGTCAATATTTTTGAGAGGGAGAAGGGCTAAGTTTTATGAAGGTAATTTTGGTGTCTGTATGATGGATAGAGGGAAAGGGTAGCTACTGGAGGCAAGAATAATAAATTATTGTAAGAATTCAGATGCTTTGTAGAAAGGTTTGACATGAAGAAGATGGTGGGAGAAAGATATGGATGAAAAATATGCAGTCAAAATAAAAGAAAAATATGGAATCAAGGTAGAATTGTCAGTGCTTTGTAAGTTATTGGATATGAACATGGCAGAGAAGAGTCAAATGTGATTGTGACATTCTAAGGTTCTGAAACTGAGTGACTGTGATGCCCTCCACATAAATAAGGAAAGGTCTGGGGTGAGGAGAATGATTAGTTATGATATGTTGTATTTGAGATGCTGGTGGAAAATCCAATAGGAAGCTGACAATGTAGAACTTTGAAGTCCAGGAATTAAACCAAGGCTGGATATAGATTTGGAAGATCTATGGGAGATAACCAAGGGAGCAAATGTAGAGTGAGACAAAGGACCAGTACTAAGTCTTGGAGCATATTTAACTGCAAAATCTTTGACAACTGGTTTTAATTATAGCAAAAACCAACATTTTGATGTAATCCATTTCACATGGGAGGGTTTCAACTTGTTGGTCAGTGGACAAATTGCTCACATTTATTTTTTTAAAATATTTTATTTTTTCAATTATATGTAAAACATGTTTTAATATTCATTTTAAAATTTTTTGAGTTCAAAATCCTCCCCCCCCCCTTTAGAAGGCAAGCAATTTGATATAGGCTATATAGTCAAATATTCCATAATTCCATAATATTCTTAGTCATATTAGTTAAGAAAACCCATGAAAAATAAAGAAGAATTTTTAAAAAGTATGCTTCAATTTATGTTCAAATTCCACCATTTCTTTCTTTGGAGGTAGATAGCATTTTTTCACCATAAGTCCTTTGGAATTATCTTAGATCATTGTATGAGAATAGCTAAGTCATTCACAGTTGATCATCATACAATAGTGCTGTTACTGTGTACAGTGTTTTCCTGGTTCTGATGACTTCACTTTGCATCAATTCATGTAAGTCTTTCCAGATTTTTCTGAAATCTGCCTGCTCATCCCTTCTTATAGTACAATAAATAGTATTCTATCAAAATTATATACTACAGTGTTTTCAGTCATTCCCCAATTGATGACCATTCCTTCAATTTCCAGCTCTTTGCTCTCAGGAAAAGAGCTGCTATAAATATTTTTGTACATATAGGTCCCTTTCCTTTTATTTTTTACTTTACAATACAGACCCAGTAGTAGTATTACTGGGTCAAAGGGCATATACACAAAGGGTATGCCCTTTGGGCATATATTCAAATTGTTCCCCAGAATGGTTGGACTAGTTCACAGGTAAACCCAGCAGTGCATTAGCGTCCCAATTTTCTCATACCCCCTCCCGCATTTGTCATTTTCCTTTTCTGTCTTAGTAGCCAATCTGACGAGTATAAGGTGGTACCTCAGAATTGTTTGCATTATATTTATCTAATCAATAGAGATTTAGAGCATTTTATAGTGACTATAAGTAGCTTTGATTTCTTCTTCTGAAAACTTCCTATTCATATCCCTTGACTAGCAATTGGGGAATGACCTATATTGTTATATATTTGACTCAGTTCTCTATATATTTGAGAAATGAGGCTTTAATCAGAAAAACTTCTATAAAAATTTCCCCGAATTTTCTGCTTTCCTTCTAATCTTGGCTGCATTGATTTTGTTTGTACAAAAACTTTTAAATTTAATATAATCAGAATTATTTGTTTTACATTCTGTAATGGTCTCTCTTCCTTGTTTGGTCACAGATTCTTCCCTTGTCCATGGATCTGACAGGTAAACTATTCCTTGGTTTCCTAGTTTGCTTATAGTATCACCCTTTATGTCCAAATCACATACCCATTTTGACCTTATCTTGGTAGAGGGTGTGAGATGTTAGTGTATGCCAAGTTTCTGCCAAACTGCTTTCTAGTTTTCCCAGCAGTTCTTGTCAAATAGTAAGTTCTTGTCCCCAAAGCTTGAATATTTGGGTTTATCAAACATTACATTACTATGGTCATTTACTAGCGTGTATTGTATACCTAATCTATTCTACTGATACACCACTCTATTTGTTAGTTAGTCCTAGATTGTTTTTGATGATTATCACTTTTTATACTACATGAGATTTGGTACTATTAGACTACCTTCTTTCACATTTTTCCCCACTGATTTACTTGATATTCTTATTCTTCCAGATGAATTCTGTAATATAATTTTTTTGTAGTTTATTGGTATGGAACTGAATAAGTAATTTAATTTAGGTAGAATTTTCATTTTTGTTATAATGATTTGGCCTACCCATGAGCAATTAATATTTTTATACTTGTTAAAACTGTATTTGTGTGAAAAGTGTTTTATATTTGTGCTCATATATATCCTGGGTTAATAGGTAGACTCCCATGTATTTTATATTGTATGCAGTTTTTTAAAATGGAATTTCTCCTTCTTTTGTTGTTGGCCTTTGTTGGTAATATCTATCTATCTATCTATCTATCTATCTATCTATCTATCAATGCCAATGATTTATGTGGATTTATTTTATATCCTACAACTTGGATAAAGTTGCTAATTATTTCAACTGGTTTTTTAGTTGATTTTGTAGGATTCTCCAAGTATACCATCATATCATCTGTAAAGAGTGATAGTTTCCTCATCACCTATTCTAATTCCTTCAATCTTTCCCCCCCTCTCATTTCTATAGTTAGCATTGTTGATATAATACTGAATAATATTGAGCACCCTTGTTTCAACCTGATCTTATTGGGAAAACTTCTAACTTTTTCCCATTACAGATAACGCTTGTTGATGGTTTTAGATAAATATGATTTATCATTTTTTTGGGTAGCTAGGTGGCACAGTAGATAGAGCACTGGACTTGGAATCAGGAAGACTCATCTTAATGAGTTCAAAACCGGCCTCAGATACTTGGTAATTGTATGACCCTGGGCAAGTCAGTTAACTCTTTTTGCTTCAGGTTCTCATCTGTAAGATGAACTGGGAAAGTAAATGGCAAACCACTGTAGTATCTTTGCCAATAGTTTTCCCTAACTGAACTCATAAAGAGTAGAACAACAACAAAACCTATAATTTTAAGGAAAGCTCTATTTATTTTTATGCTTTCTAGTGTTTTTTTTCAAACGGGAATGAGTGTTATATTTTGTCAAAAGGTTTTTCTGCACCCATAGAGATAATTATATTACTTCTCTGGGTTTTGTAATTTATATGGTCAATTATATTGATAGTTTTCCTAATATTGAACCAACCTTGCATTCCTGGTATAAACTCACTTCATCATAATGATTTTTGTCATATATTGCTGTAATCTTGCTAGTATCTTAATTTTTTTGTATCAATATTCATTAGGAAATTTGTTTTTTTTTTCCTCTATTTTTGTTCTTCTTGGTTTAGGTATCAGCACCATACTTATGTCATAAAAGGAATTTGGTAGAACTCCTTTTTTTGTCTATTTTTTTTTCCAAATAGCTTATATAGCATTGAAACTAATTGTTATTTAAAACTTTGGTAGAATTTACTTGTGAATACATCTGGTCATGGTGATTTCTGGTAGGGAGTTATTGATAGCTTGTCCAATTTCTTCTTCTAAGATAGAATTATTTAAGTACTCTATTTCCTCTCCCATTAATATGGGCAATTTGTATTTTTGTAATCACTTAGAATGTTAGATTTATTGGAATATAATTGGGCAAAATAGCTCCTAATAATTGCTTTATTTTCCTCTTCACTGATGGTGAGTTTACTGTTTTCATTTTTTGATAGTGGTAATTTGTTTTTTTTTCCTTCCTTTTTAAAAAATCAAATTAACCAATGATTTATCTATTTTCTTGTTCCCCTCCATAAAACCACCTCTTAGTTTTATTTATTAGTTCAATAGTTTTCTTACTTTAAATTATATTTATCTCTTCTTTGATTTTCAGGATATTCAATTTGGTATTTAATTGAAGATTTAAAATTTGTTCTTTATGTGGTTTTTTTAGTTACTTCCCAATTCATTGATCTGCTTTTTCTCTATTTTACTGATGTAAGTTTCTAGAGATATAAAGTTTCCCTGAAGTACTGCATTGGCTGCATCCCATAAATTTTGGTATATTATCTCATTGTTACTCTTTAATGAAATTATTAATTTCTTCTATGATTTGTTCTTTGATCCAAGTTCTTTAGGATTAGATGATTTAGTTTGCAATTAACTTTTAATCTGTGCTTCTGTGTTTCTTTATTAAATGTAATTTTCTTGCATAATGGTATGAAAAGATGCATTTAATAATTCTGCTTTTCTGCTTTTGGTTGTGAGGTTTTTATACCTTAAAATATGGTCAATTTTCATGTAAGTACAATATACAGCTGAGAAAATCAGTATATTCCTTTCTCTTCACACTTAGTTTTCTTTCCAGAGCTCCATCATATTTAAATTTTATAAAATTCTGTTCATCTCCTTACCTTCTTTCTTGCTCTTTTTTTTTTTTTTGCTTACATTTATCTAGTTCTGAGAGAGGAAAGTTGAGGTTCCCCATTAGTATAATTTTCCTGCTTATTTCCTCACATAACTCATTTAATTTCTCCTTTAAGAGTTTATAAGCTAGGCTCATTTGATGCACATATATTTAGTACTTATATTACTTCATTTTCTGTCATACTTTTTGTCAAAATGTTTTTTCCTACTTATCTTTTAATTAGATCTGTTTTTGCTTTTGCTTTGTCTAATATCATAGTTGCTATCCCAACTTTTTTTTAAACTTTAGCTGAAGCAAAATGGATTCTGTTCTAGCTCCTTATTTTTAATCAGTGTGTGTCTCTGTTTCAAGTGTATTTTTTTTTATTTTTCTTTTTGGAGGGTGGAAAGGAGGGCAATTAGGGTTAAGTGACTTGCCCAAGGCCACACAGCTAGTAAGTGTTAAGTGTCTGAGTCCAGACTTGAACTCAGGTCCTCCTGACTCCAGGGCTGGTGCTCTATTCACTGTGCCACATAGCCACCCCAAGTGTATTTTTTTCTAAATGAAATAATGTAGGATTCTGGTTTTCAATCCACTTGTCCTATCTGCTTATAATTTATAAGTGAGTTCATTCCATTCACATTCAGTTATGATTACTAACTGTGTATTTCTCTACTTCCCCCACTTATCCTTTTCTCTCCTTTCACTTTGTCTCTCTTCAAAAGTGACTACCACCTCCCCCAATCTACACTCCCTTCTATCAGCCCCTCCCCCATTCATGTTATCCACCTTCCGTCCTACTTCCCTATAGGACAAGATAGATTTCTATACCTGAGTGTATATGTTAGTCCCTTTTTGAGCCAGTTTCAATGAGTTTAAGGAACAAATGTTAAACACCAATCTGCCCCCCTCCTCTGTAAAAGCTTTTTTATTCCTCTTTTATGTGACAAAATTTGCCCCATCTTACCTCTTCCTTCCCCCCTTTCCCAGTGTATTACTTTTTCATTCTTCATTTTATTTCTTTGGATATCATCATAACTCATACCTGTGACTTCTATGTATACTCCTTACAACTACTCTAATAATTATATAGTTCTTAGGAGTTCCAAGTTTCATCTTCCAATGTAACAATGTATACAGTTTTACATTATTGAATCCCTTATGATATTTTTTCTGTTTACCTTTTTTTGCTTCTCTTGAATTTTCTATTTGAAAATCATATTTTCTATTCAGCTCTGGTCTATTCATCAGGAATCCTAAAAAGATTTATGTTCCATTTTATGGGTACATGATTCTTGGTTGTGATCCTAGTTCCTTTGCCCTCTGGAATATTATATTCCAAGCCCCTCAATCCCTTAATGTAGAACAGTGGTTCTCAACCTTCCTAATGCTGTGACCCTTTAATAGTCGTATGTGGGTGTGTCTGCATGTGGGTGGACCCTCCTGGAGATAAAGGAGGTTCCTAAGACCATTGGAAATGTGTTTTCCGATGGTCTTAGGCAACCCCTGTGACCCCTATGAAAGGGTCTTTCGACCCCAAAGGGATTGCCACCCACAAGCTGAGAACCTCTGATGTAGAAGCTGCTAAAGTTTGGGTTATCCTGACTGTAGTGCCATGATATTTTATGTTTCTTTTTGACTGCTTGCAATATTTTCTCCTTGACCTGAGATATCTAGAATTTAGCTAGAACATTCCTAGGAGTTTTCATTTTTAGATCTCTTTTAGGAAGTGATTGGTGGATTCTTTTAATTTATATTTTACCCTCTGGTTCTAGAATGTCAGGGCAATTTTCCCTGATAATTTCTTGAAAAATGATGTTTAAGATCTTTAAAAATAATATTACATCCTCCCCAATTATATGTAAAACAATTTTTAAAAATTTTAAAAAAGCTTTGAGTTCCAAATTCTGTCCCTCTTTTTCTTCTCTTCCCCTCCGTACCTCCAGGACGTTAAGCAATCTAATATAGGTTATACATGTGCTATCATGTAAAACACATTTCCATATTAGTCATTTCATGCAAAAAGACAAGAAAAGAAGGAAAAAAGAGAGACAGAAGTAAAGAAAGGAAGAAAATGAAAGTAATATGTTTTAGTCTGTATTCAGACAACATTAGTTCTTTCTATAGAGGCAGATAGCACTTTTCATCATGAGTTCTTTTGTATTGCCTTGGATCATTGTATTGCTAAGAATAGCTAAGTCATTCCCAGTTTTTCATCATACAATATTTCTGTTACTGTGTATAATGTTCTCCTGAGTCTGCTCACTTTACTATGTATTAATTCATGTAAGACTTTCCAGGTTTTTCTGAAATCATCTTGCTTGTTGTTTCTTGCAGAACAATAATTTTCCATTATAATCATGTACCACAACTTGTTCAGCTGTTCCCCAACTGATGGGAATCCTCTCAATTCCCAATTCTTATAAGATCTTTTTTTGATCATGGTTTTCAGGTAGTCCAGCAGTTCTTTAATTGTCTCTACTCAATCTATTTCCAGGTCAGTTGTTTTCCCAATGGGATATTTCATGTTTTCTTCTATTTTTTTTCATTCTTTTTATTTTATTTTATTGTTTCTTGATGTCTCATGGAGTCCTTAGCTTCCACTTGACCAATTCTAATTCTTCATTGAGCTTTTTTGACATTTTTTTCCATTTGGCCAATTCTCCTTTTTATGGAACTTTTTTCTTCAGTGGATTTTTGTACATCTTTTACCATTTGATCAGTTCTGCTTTTTTAAGGCGTTATTTTCTTCAGTATTTTTTGTGTCTCCTTTATAAGCTCCTGATTCTTTTTTTACATGATTTTCTTCCATCACTCTCATTTCTTTTCCCAATTTTTCCTCTACTTGTCTCATTTGATTTGAGCTCTTCCAGGAATTCTTTTTTTGGGTGTAAGATCAATTCACGTTTTTCTTTGAGGCTTTGGATGTAGCAGATTTGATTGCATTGTCGTCATCTGAATTTGAGTTTTGATCTTCCCTATCACTTTAGTAACTTTCTATGGTTAGGTTCTCCTCCTCCTTCTCCTTCTCCTCTTCCTCCTCCTCCTTATTTTCAGTCTATTTCTTGATTTTTAACTTTGCTGAAGTTGGACTCTGCTCTTGGGGTTGAGGGAACACTGTTCCAAGCTTCAGGTTTTTCATGCTATCATTTTCAGAGCCAATTCTGGTGTTTTATAAGTTTTCAGTCCTTCCAAGGTAATATGATCTAAAGACAGTTGTGGTCACTGCCCTCCTGTCTTGTGCTCTTGCTTGTGAGGGACCACAAACACTGTTTTCCACTCTGGAAAAGGTTCCTGCTCCTTTTAGTGCTTTTCCTTATCCTGGGATTGTGACCCAGAACCTCACTTGGACAATGCAACAGAATCTTGCACCCAGTGCCAGAAAAGGGTCCTTTGTAATCTACTTCTTACCAGTTGTTTGATTCCCTTACAATTCCCTTTAGGTTTGCTACTATAGTCTAGCTGGCCCCTGCTAGACTGAACTCCACTCTCAGCCCAGTGAGACAGACCTTCCCTGCCTGACCTTCTAAGTTGTCTTGGCATAGAAAATTGTTTTACCCTGTCCTTTTGTTGGTTCTGCTCCCCTAAAATTCATTTTGAGGCATTATTTTAATGTTAGAGAAGAATTTGGGAGAGCTCAGGAAAGTCCCTGTCTCTACTCCACTATTTTAAGTTGCTCACATTTAGACAATCAGGTCTAAAGCCTAGGACAGCCCTAGACTAGTGATGTTCTTGGTTCTCATTAACTCTAAAATAACCTGGATACTTTCCCATGGCTCTTGTCATTTCTACTTTACCTAATATTTTCTCTGTTTGTCAAATTCAATTCCTTCTCCTAGAAAGTAATGGTTCTCCTTGTAGTTTGTTGGCTTTCTGAGCAATAATATTGTCAGCCAAGCAGATGACACAGTTTTCAGATATTCTTTCAGCAGAATAAGGTTTCCAGAAGACATCTAGGTAGCTGAAATAGAGCTAAAAGCAGGAGAATACAAACTCCCTTATCTATTTCTTCTATCTATCTGGGCATTTTGTAGTATTCTCCCACAATTTTATGATGCCTAATTTTCTCCTTTTATTCTTATTTCATCATCAAGATTCCCTCATAAATTTTTTTGACTTTGCACACAGCTATGATTATCTTCTTGATATATAGTATTTTTTTCTATCAGCCCTATTTTTCTTCAATGAAGTCCACCCTTTTGTTGCAATGTTTATTTCATGAGTCCCAAACCATAAAGCCTCAGTGCCTATATATTTGTCCTTGCCTTGTGTAAAAACTTAAAATACACTTCATCTAATGCCACACTATGAATATCGAGTTATAATTACCCAAGGTTATTCATATTGTTTTTACTCCTATTCACAGTTATTTTCTGCTGTAATTTACCTGACAACTATTCCACTGGTATTCTTTCTTTAGTGAACATGTATCTGAGGACTAACTAACTTTTACTCCATCTTCCAGAAGGCTATAGGGTTATCTAATACACAAATCCTGGAAATTTTTCCAGAGGCAAGTACATGACACACATATCAGTGAGCATGAGTCTCTTTGTAAAATGAAGAGCAGTAGAAAAATCAGTGTGAGAAGAACCTTTCTTCTTGCCTTGGCTGTCCTCTGCACTAAAGAGTCTTCTCATTCCACTAGCAGAGAATCCCGCAGGTATGAGTAACCATTGAGGAAAGAGTAAGGTACTGTCTAGGTCAGTCAATAAAGAGGTATCATAGGGAGAAAACTGAACTACTATCATAGATTCTGTAGCTCTTACATTGAACAAAAATAGAATTTCCACTTAGTTCTATTTGTGGGGTGCTGATAATTTGCCCTTCCTATGCTGAGATCTGAGATGTTCATAATCATATAGTTACCTTTTTCTCCCATAAGCTGAAGGAGAAGCCTGTGGCCGAGGGTATGAGACAATGGATACCAATTTGAGAGGAGCTGTTTTTGTTTGGGGAGAGGGGTTAGAATGATGACTGAATGAAAATTTCAGTTTACAATATGTGGCTATTTCTTTGATGTTAATATGTTTTGTTTTTACCACTTTGATTAAGTGGTTTTCTAAAGTAATGCCATTGCTAAAGTGATTTGATGGAATATATGGAAGAGATGTAAGGGAAAAAGATCGGCTAAGTAGGTGGAGGAAATGAGTTAAATGACTATATAGGTGGAGACGTGAACACATCTATAGATATACATAAGAAACTGGCATCACCCATGTATGGGTGCCACTAAAGTGGCAATCTGCTGCCCTGAGGTATTGTCCAACAGGATTGACTGATACCTCTAGAACCCTCTGGCATTGGGTACTACTCATGAGACTTCTATGTTGTATATGAGGTTCTTTGTCTTACTGGGTTTCATAGTTATATCTGGGCATAAACAGCATCTAGGGCTGCTTTTCAACTTATCTTTCTATGCTCAGTGCCCAACACAGTATTATGTACACAGTAGACACCTAGTAAATGCTTTTTAGGTTGTACTAAATTGACATTCTTACTCCCACCCCCAATTCCATGTTCATTTTAAAGCCCTATTTAATACATCGGAAAATTTCCATGCAAATATGTTATTTCTATTCTTCATGAAATGTATATTTTCCCTAGCCAAAGGCCTATCCTTTTATTGTAAGGCATCATCCAGAAAATGAAATCCCTTCCCTTTCTTGATACCATCTACATAATCAGTTGTCCTCTTCCTATAACCTTTCTTTTCTTCCAAAGAGATTTTTTAAAAGTGCATTTGGACTCCAAGTCCTTCTTTTCCTGCCTAGGACCCCCTAGTTAAAATTTCCAAAATATTCTAGCATGATCATTTCATGCTACGATCCTTTACTCAAATCACAAAAATGACTAGCAGTTGATAGATCTGATAAGTCTCAATAGACTTCCTATCAAATCGCAGACACAGTCTCTAAGAAACCAAATGAGACACCACTGCTATCAGGTCCCCTTTAGAAGGATGCCATATGCCATAATGATGGAAACTCTGAGATTATCACAGTACCTGGCATATAGTATATGTTTAATACATGTGGTTCCCTCCCTCTTACCTTCTCTGGTCCAACAATGGGTTTTCACACACTTGTTGATATCTAGGGATTCTCACCATGTTTTCCTTCTTTTTATGTTCTGTGAGCGTTTGCTTTTTTAGAGTTCCAATAGCTGTAGCTGGCAGTGGTTTTTATTTTTACTAGCAATTAAAACTTTTAAATTTAATTAATAGGGCTTGATTATTTTCAGTAAAATATCTTTTTTTGGAAGGAGGGGAGATTTTATGGATCCCTCTTGTTTTTAACATAACGGTTTTCATGATGCATTTTCCTTCTCTCCCTAACCCCCATCACACATTTAATCCTTTCTTTTATCACAGGTTAAAAAAAAAACATTTAAGCAAACAAATCAACACAATGACCATGTTCACCAATCTAAACAGCATTTCATAGCTATAGTCTCTCAGTGAAAAGAAGGAATTATGTTTGATCATCTAATCTCTGGGGTCAAGATCAGCCACTATAATCACATTCATTTCCATTTATTTAGGTGGTCATTGTATATCTCTTCTTCTGGTTACTCTTTTTTCTCTGTTGTGACTTTTAAAGGATTGTTTTCCTAGAGTGTATTCTCTCCTTCCCCAACCTGTGATTTTATTAGCATAGGAACTTTCTAAGGGAGGAAAATCAACTGAAGTTGAGGGATGGCTATGTGGCCCAGAGAATAGAGTGTCAGGTTGGAGGCAGGAAGACCTGAATTCAAATCCTGTCTCAGCCATTTACTAGTTGTATGTCCCTAGGCAAGTCACTTATCCCTGTTTGCTTCAGTTTCTTCATCTGTGAAATGATCTAGAGAAGAAAATGGCACACCATTCTAGCATCTTTGCCAAGAAAATCCCAAATGGGATTATAAGTAGGAAACTATAACAACAGCAAGGGGAGGCAAGTCAATTGCTGTACATCTGGCAATTTATAATAAAACCGATAGCTAGTATTTACATAGTGCTTTATTAAGACTTCAGAGAGGTTTACAAATATTATATCATGTGATCCTTACAACAGTACCTTGTGATCCTACTATAAAGAAAATGTGGGTCAGAGAGGCTCACAGCTACTAACTAAATGTCTGAGGCTGAGTTTGGACGCCGATCTTCCTGATCTAGTCTAGTGCTCTATCCACTGTACCATGGTGGAGGTGAGGCTGGCTGCAGGACTGGTACTGAGAGGTTAAGTGATTTGCCCCACCAGTATGGATCAGTGGCAGAATTTGAACTCAGACCTGTTTGAGGCTGGCTATCTATTGACTATGCCAGGATGACTTTTTGAGAAGTTTCAACGAGCTAAGTGACAGATGAAGTCCTGATTATCTCTGGCCTGCTTATTGATACTGGACATAACGGGAAAAAATCCTTTTCTTATCTAACACAAGGAAATGACTCAAGCAGTGGGAATTTCAGTCCTTTGGGGGGAAAAATGTGGTCTTTTGAAAGATCAGTGGTGGGAGTGGGGTTGAAGTGGGCTATGATGTTGTAAGTAGGTGTAGTCAGTCAACAAGCATCCAGCAATCATTCTACTTGCTTATTTCTTTTTTTTCTTTTCTTTTTAAAATTTATTTTTAGTTTTCACCATTCATTTCCACAAGCTTTTGAATTATATTATGAAAAACTAACTATATTTCCCTCCATCCTATCCCGCCCCCCACTTGTTCTATTTTCTCCTTTGACCTTATCCCTTTTCAAAAATGTTTTTTCTGACTACCCTCTCCCCCAATTTGCCTTCCCTTCTATCATCCTCTCTCTTTCCCCCTATTCCCCAATTTTCCTGTAGAGTAAGATACCCAATTGAGTGTGTATGTTATTCCTTCCTTAAGCCAAATTCAGTGAGAATAAGGTTGTCCCCATTCCCTTTCCCCTTCCTTCTCTTCCCCTCCATTGTAACAGTTTTCTCTTGTCTCTTTTATATGAGATAATTTACCCCTAATCTATCTCTCCCTTTCTCCTCCCAATAAATTCCTCTCTCACCTCTTAATTTTGTTTTTTAGATATCATTCCTTCATATTCAACTCATCTTGTGCCCTCTGTCTATGTATAAATGAACATATATATGCCCATACTCACATATACATTTCTATACACATACACCCACCTATATACATATATATGTATGTATACATATATATATATGCATACATATATATATATATATACATATACGTATATATATATATATTCCCTTCAACTATCTTGATACTGAGAAAAGTCTTATGAGTTACAATGACTGTTTTTCCATGTAGGAATGTAAATTGTTCAACTTTAATAAGTTCCTTATGATTTTTTTTTCCTGTTTACCTTCTCCTGCTTCTCCTGCTTCTTGTATTTGAAAGTCAAATTTTCTGTTCAGCTCTGTTTTTTTCATCAAGAATGCTTGAAAATCCTCTATTTCATTAAATGACCATATTTTCCCCTGTAGCATTATACTCAGTTTTGCTGGGTAGGTGATTCTTGGTTTTAGTCCTAGCTCCTTTGACTTCCAGAATATCATATTCCAAGCCCTTTGATCCCTTAATGTAGAAGCAGCCAGGTCTTGTGTTATCCTGATTGTGTTTCCACAATACTGAAATTGTTTCTTCCTGACTGCTTGCAGTATTTTTTCCTTGACCATGGGAACTCTAGAATTTGGCTATAATATTCCTAGGAGTTTTCTTTTTGGGATCTTTTTAAAGAGGTGATCAGTGAATCCTTTCAATTTCTATTTTGCTCTCTGGTTCTAGAATATCAGGGCAATTTTGCTTGAGAATTTCTTGAAAGATGGTGTCTAGGCTATTTTTTTGATCATGGCTTTCATGTAGTCCAATAATTTTTAAATGATCTCTCCTGGATCTATTTTCCAGGTCAGTGGTTTTTCCCATGAGATATTTCACATTGCCTTCTATTTTTTCATTTGTTTGGATTTGTTTTACAGTATCTTGATTTCTCATAAAGTCATTAGCTTCCAATTGCTCCAGTCTAATTTTGAAGGAGTTATTCTCTTCAGCAATTTTTTTGGAAATTCCTTTTCTATCTGGCAAATTCAGCTTTTTAAAGCATACTTCTCCTCATTGGTTTTTTGGGCCTCTTTTGCCATTTGAGTTAGTCTTTTTTTTTTTTTTTAGGTATTATTTTCTTCAGTCAGCCTGTTGACTCACTTTTCATGATTTTCTTGCATCATTCTCATTTCACTTCCCAATTTTTCTGCCACTTCTCTTACTTGATTTTCAAAATCCTTCTTGAGCTCTTCCATGGCCTGTAACCAATTCATATTTTTCTTGGAGGCTTTTGATGCAAGAGTTCTGACTTCATTGTCTTCCTCCCACTCCATGCCTTGATCCTTTTTGTCCCCCAAAAAGGATTCTATTGCTTGTTTTTCCTTCCATTGCTTGCTCATATTGGCAGTCAATTATTTGCCTTTTGAACACTTTGCCAAAGTAGAACTCTGCTTCCAGAATGGAGGGAGCTATGTCCCAAATTGCTGGGGTTTTTGCAGTGGCCAGAGCTAGTAGATGGATGCCCTCTCAACAGCCACCACACACTCTGGCTCACTATCACACACGCCAGGACCACTACCCAAGACCGTGATCCAGATTCAAGTAAGAGCAATTACCTTCTGAACAGTTGCTTGGTCCCCTTACAATCTGTAGGCCAGGAGCTGTGAAGCAACCATGTGGCAGTGACTGCAGCCACCACACCTCTGTAGCTCTTTGCCTCAGGGGCAGCAGTTGGACCTCACACCTACTTCCACCCCTGTTCCAGCAAAGTTCCACACTAACATTTTACTTTGTTTTTGGCATTTATGGATTGAGAGGTCTGGAAACTGCCACAGCTGCTGGTGATGTATTCTCGTGAAGTCCGCTCCAGCTGCACAGCTGGTCAGAGCCACCCTGGGGCTAAAACCCCAGCTCAGGCAGGATTGTACTCTCTCGGCTCCCAGCGGGCTGTGATGGACCCTTCCTGCCAGCCTGCTGGGCTTCCTTCAGTGGGAGATTTTTTTCTCTCTGTTACTCTGTGGGTTCTGCAGCTCTAAAGTTAGTTTAGAGTCATTTTTTACATGTATTGGAGGAGGTGGAAGCCGGAGCCTCATGGAAGTGCTGTTTCTACTCTGCCATCTTGTCTCTGCCCCCCTACTTGCTTATTTCACCCTTATGTAGAGAGCTGACCCTGCTCAAGAAAAAATCTGTTAAAATTTTCTCCCCTTGACTTTGTAGGCATACCTTAGATATAACACATGCAGGTCCATGGAAACAGTTGCTGTCCTAGGCACTGCACACCTTACATAGAACTCTGCCTTGATAGAGAAATAGATAAGTAGAGAGAGACGATAAAGCATTTATTAAATACTTATTCTATGCCAGGCAGTCTGCTAAGAACTGATGACCCAAATATAAGCAAAGAAGAGGATTCTTGTCCGCACTATGCTGGGTGAGGACATGGCTGAGAAGTGCAGCGGAGACCTGGACCCTGGCAGTAAAAGGTGAAAGCTTGCTGTGAAAAGTCACACACAACTACCTCTGATTGAGTCAATTAAAAGCTCCAATATATGATCAGTTTTATTAGATTTTGCTATTTGCATATTGCCATGGCTGATAAGGAATAATGATATCTCTGTCTGATTCCTTGACTCCTTTCAATTGGACTAATTTTCCAATAGCTTTTGAAGTGATTTAGAATCCTAGAATTTTAGTGTTGGTTGTTAATAGGGAATTCATCAACCATCTTATGCAATCATTCAGACCCATACCCGAACATGGAGCTCCCCTATGACATCTTTAACAAGCTGTTACCCATTTTTCCTTCATGAATTCTGGTGAGTTTTAGGATACAGAGGTCATTACCTCTGCAGATTATAAACTGGGGAACTCAGGAAGGAGATTAGGAGGGAAATGGCAAGAATGGGAGAAAGGATAAAGAGGAATTAGGCTTGGAAGTGGTGGGAGGGTAGAGAGAGAGAAAGAGAGAGAGAGAGAGGAGAGAGACACAGAGAGACAGAGACAGAGAGGAAAGAGACAGACACAGAGACAGAGAGACAGAGAGAGGAGAGAGAGAGGGACAGGAAAGAGAGACAGAGACACACACACACACACACACATACACACGCACACACACACAGACAGAGACAGAGACAGAGAAGGAAGGAGGAAGGGAGGGAGGGAAAGGGAGAGAGGAACAGAGAGAGGATGTAAGCCAGGAACTCTCAAGTGCTGATTATAGCAATTAGGCTGACATTCATTATGGTCTTGGACTGATTCCTTAATTCCCCGCCTTAGGGAGTTTACAGCCTGATTATCAGGTTTCCCATCTGTAAAAACTACAGTCCATGTCTAGGATTACATACCTAAGAGAAGTTCAGTAATATTTACCTACCTGCCTCAAGGGTAATGTGTGGGGATGTGGCTAAATTAACTTTTACCACTACTGTTACCAAGAAATCCAGCATTTGTGCATGCTGATAGTGATAAAGGTAATTTTATTCAACTCAACTTACATATACAAAGCACCTATTATGTTCCAGGTTCTGAGCATAGATACAAAGAAAAAATGAAATGGTCTCTCCTCTCAAGGAGTTTACATTTTACTTTGGGGCAGGGAAGTAATAGGGGATAATGGGAGAAATTGACCTATGTATCTCTTATCTTATTCTACTATTTGATTCTGAGAATATTAGCTCTTCTGCAATTGGGGATCACTAGAGAGGTCACACAACACGACTTAGGAAATCTTAATTCTTTAAAAAGTCCAGAAATTCCTCATTTAATCCTCAATTAAAATTATAAATTAAAATTAAATAAATTAATTAAATTTTAAAAAAAGTTAAGAGCCAGAAGATGAATTCTAGGCTTGTGAGCCTGATGTAAATTTCTAACAAAATTCTATGAAATCAAAAGTCTATTAAAAAAATCCCCAGTGCCTAGCATGGTTCCTGATTTATAGCATATGTTTGATAAATGCTTATTGGACTGAAGTGAATGAAGGTGGAGCAAATATTAGGTTTCTCTTAGACATGTTTTGTTCAGGTCCTTGAGATTCCATCATATCTCCCTGGTTCTGGGTCCACTTCCTAGACATCTCCAAGCCCTATTGCATGTGCTCCCCATCACCTCCTCATCCCTACCCCTAGGCAGAACTAGACTCCCACCCTAGGGAGCTGGGCCATGGTTGATGAACTCTTTACTTTATTTTTCCAGTTCCAAGACTCCCATTTATCAACCATCTCTAAGCCATTCCACTATGTGTATCCTCTGCTATGCCCACCTTTCCAACTCCTGTTACCCTCTATGTGTTGTCTTCCCCCATGAGAATATGAGTTCATTCAAGGCAAGGGCCACATTTCTTTTTTAACTTTACAACTCTAGACTCATTTAAATGTTTGTTAAATGTTTTTCATTCACTCATTCATTCATTTCTGTCCTGCCATTTCTTTCAGTCCTGGAGATGCCACATGGAGTGATTTGGCAAACCTTGAGTTTTTGAGCACCATGCTCCAACTCAGAAAACCAGTGACACATGAATGGGACAAATAGTTCTTGTTCTCTGTGGATGATCCGATTGAAGGACCACTGCCAAAATTGGGTAAGATTTGCCATCATTAGGTTATTCTTTCACTGCAATTTGCATCATCACCTGACCTGATACTAAAAATGAATTTCAGTTTGTGACAAGAAATCAGGTCTGCTCATTCATCTACTTCCAAGCCTAAATGATTTCTGAGACTACCACCATCAAGTTCAGAAAAGAATCATTTGTAAAAGTAAACTAAAGAAAAGCTGAAAATAAACAAGAAATTGGAATTGAGTGCTAGTAGACCCACGTTCTAGTCCTACTACTATATAACTACTTGTATGGCCTGAGGCAAATCTCTTCAACTTTTGAGACCTTGATCTACTTCTCTGGCAAATGAGGAGATTGTTGTATAAGGAGACTACTAGAGATCTTTCCAGGTCTAAAGCATAATGATTTTATGAAAAGCTTTTAATGATTAATAAATTAAATATTTTGCTATGCTTCTAGTGATAATTAGTATTCATTCAAAGTACCAAAGTCAGCTTTTTCCACCCTGAAAAATAGTATATGTTACAAGTGGGGCTTGACTCATCTTTGTAGCTTCAAGGTTAGTCCTTGATCCATTTCAAAATCCTCTGTATTCTCAGGGTTGAATTCTTCAGCATAGAAAATGAAATGATTTTCTTCCTTAGGATTTTGATATCCTATGTTTAGCTCAGAGGAGAGGGAGAGGGCCATGATAGCTGTATTTAAGCATTTGAAGGGCTATAATGAAGAAAGATGAAGTTTGTTGCATTTAGCCACCCTGCTCTCCATGTGTTAGATGGACTTAGATTTTCATTCTTTTGGGGTTTGATTTTTATGTGTTGAGACTCAGTTCCTGAGGATAAGCACACAATAGAATCATAGATTTGGAGTTGGAAGGAATCTGAGAGGTCATCCCAGCCAACAACTCCAATTCTAAAATGGAAAACTTGAGACACAAAGAAATGAAGTGACATCGAAAAAGTCACACAAGTGGTGAGTGGCACAGACAGGATGCAAAACGCCCTCAATCATTACCCTTTCCACTGTACCACACTGTTGGAAGGGATGCCCAAATATCATCACTTATTTTATTTAGATAATGTACATTAAAACCCAACTGTACATAATATCACCCAAAGACAATGACTTTGTCTCTACCATCTTAAATGAAGTCGAATACATCATTTGGTCATCTCTACACATATTCTTTTTTCTAGTACAAGGTAATTTATGAAGTGAAAGCTCTAACATCTGGACATTGAATGAACTAAATGAGACTGCAAATATGGGTGACTTGGTTGGCCATGATGGAATGAATGGGGGCACTGGAAGGGCCAGTTTCATGACTTAAACAGTATTAATGACCATAGCAGGCAAAAGTAGTTTTGGAATTCTTGCATCCAGTTTACAGAACTAACAGGTAGAAGCTTGGTATTGGGAGAACCTTCACAATCTTCATGTTAGGGATATTTTTCTCTTCCTCTTCTCCCATCTCCTCCTCTCCTTTCCTTTTGTCCTCTCTTCTCTGGTCTTGTCTTATCCTTTGCTCTCTGTCCACATGTGGCTTTATTTAAATTAAGATCTGATTTGAACATTTTTCCCTCAGAAAAGTTCTGTTTATATTAATTTAATCCATGGAATATGATACTAATGCCCCCTAATGTAGGAGACAGAACAGTGATTTTGGAGTCAGAAGATCTGAGTGTGAGTGTGGGATCTGACACCATCTGTGGCCTAGAGCAGAGGCCACTTTGGTGCTCTGTCTCGATGTTTTTTCTCTGAAAAGGAGGAATAATAATACTTGCACTCCTTATCTCACAGGTTGCTATAAGGAGAACACACTCTGTAAGAAAGTGAGCTATTGTTATTAATAACCCTTAGGTAGGGTGAAGAAACACTTACCAAATGATACGATGCTTGGACTTCTGGGGTCTAACTTACAATTTGTGCATATGAGGTCTGACTGGCTGCTGGCTTTGTCCACCTAGATGCCCCCAAGGCATTCTAAATGAACACATCCAAAAAAGAACTCTTTTTTTTTTCTTTTTACAACCCAGCTATTATCCAGATATCCCTACTACCATTGAGAGCACCATCATCTTTTCTGTTGCCCAGTCTTCAGACCTTTAGCATCCTTGACTCCTTCTCTTCCTCTCCTCATATATTGATTCGATGCCAAGACTAGTCCAGTCTACTGCCATAGTGTCCTTTTTCATTCACTCAGCTGCCACCCTAGTATGGACCTGGCTCTTACCTCCCCACTGGCAATGACCTCCTAATTTGTCTCCTTGCATTCAATCTCTGCTTACTCCAATCCATCCTTCAGATGGCTGTCAAATCAAGATTCCTTTAGGATGGATCTGATGATATCACTCTCCTCTTTGAGAACTGTCAGTGGCTCCCTATTGTCCTTAACCTTCTCTGTTTGACATGTAAAGCCCTTCACAATATCACTCCAACCTATCTTTCCAGGTTGATCAGGAATTGCTTCCCCTCACACACTCTGTGTTCTGACTCTACTGGCCTATTTGCTGTTCTCTAAGTACGGCGTTCTTCCTACCACCTCTATACAATTACACAGGTTGTCCCCCATACCCAAAATGTTCTTCTCCCTCATCTCTCCTTCTTGAAAACTTCCGCTCCCTCCAACACTCCGCTCAAGCACCACCTCCTCCAAGAGACCTCTCCTGTTTCTCATCAAAAGAAGCAAGTGCCTGCCTTAACTAACTTAATGTTTATTTCACACATATCGATTGTATACTTAGAAATGTATGAGTCATCTCCCTAGATAGAATGTAAGCTTCTTGACAGCAAGGGCCATGTTTATTTTGTCCTTTGTCCCTAGTACCCACCACATGCTTCACACATAACAGACACTTTAGAAATATTTGCCAATTGATTAGTTTGTATCTGCTTATCTGTCTACAACATGTTGTCCCTCTCCCCAGTAGAATGTGAATTCCTTGAAAGCAAGGGCCAACTATCTGGTGGTTAGTGTCTCCCAACTCCAAAGCTGTGTTGAACAAAGTTGTGTTTGGAGTAAAGAAGTACAATATTTAACTGGGTCCATGCAACTAGGAAAGACGTAAATCATGATTAGTATATTGAATACTCCCTAGAATGTCTAATTATACTTTAGTGGATAAATTCAATGATATCAAAGCATTATTGTATAAAAAATCACACAAATTTCACCAAAGAGCAACTTAAAAGCAGAGCAAATTTCCCAAAGACATATTTAACATGCCTCCCTTATCCCCTACTCCTGCCAAATACATACCTAATCCTTCCCATCTTTGTAATGCCCACAAAAGCTTCTAAACTATCAGTATTATCTTGAAAAACACAAGATCACCTCCACACCTGGAGGAGATGTTGGAGGAAGATTTAGCCAAGCAACAAAAATATCATAATTTATTTGATGAGCTCTAAGGTGGAAGATCCAAGGGATGGATGTCATGCCTCCTTTTGAGAATAATATTCCCCAAAAGCCTGTGCATGACTTGAGCAATTTTCAGTGTACCCATTTTAAAGGGATAATAGAAATTTTGTGGGAGATAGTAAAACATGGGAGTGTGGATGCCTGAGAAGAAACTAGGAATTCATGAAGGGTAACCAGTGATGAAAGAGAGGTAGCTGATGGTATTAGAAAGGTAATGTGAGACAATGAGAGAGATAGGGAAGGTGGACCTTGAGAGGATGATGCATGCTAACTGTTGTTACGAGACTGAAAGAAATGTGATTACAAAGAGAGTCTCTACAATCTCAACACCTGGATACAAGCTTAATTTAACTATGTCCGCTTTCCAAAGAACTGGGATGCTTGTTCATTGCATGATGTATGGGAAGGTAATAACCCTTGGGTAGAGGTCTTGAGTAGATCAGCCATCTGATTTCTTTGTACATAGTAGGTACATAATAAATACTTTTGGATTGACTGATTTCCTTTATTATTTATGGTGTTTCATTTCTTAATTGTTTCGCTAAATTGTCTTTTCTTCCTTCTTCTTCTCTTTCTTTCTTTCTTTCTGTCTTTTTTCTTCCGTCTATCTATCTTTCTTTCTTTCTTTTTTCATTTTCTTTTTCTGGCCTGGATTATATCTACTGATAGTTGCATCTGGGCAGTGGCTTGTGAGCTATGGAGTTTTTAACAGTTAATTACTCAAAATGGCATCTTAAACCTGACAAGTAGGGAGTGGTCTCAGAACAATGGGGAAACTGGGCTACAGAACTAATCACAGTTTTACCATGCCTGCTGGATGTGCTTTGTTATATGTGGCTTAATATTTGAGACAAGCATCTGCTGGGGTCAGGATAGACCATTGGTCTGAGTTCATCAGAATTAACTGCCCCCTGCCCAGGCCCCAATTCAACAAGTAACTCTGTGACCCTTTACTTTGTTTTTTAAAAAATGTAATCATAGAATGTTACAAATGGAAAGGACATTAGAGACCATTTAGTCTGATTTCCTTATATTATAAATTAAGGAAATTGAGGTCCAGTCAGGAAAGGTGGCTATCTTCTTAACACAACTAAGGGACAGTAGAACCATAGCAAAAACATCTACCCAGCAGTATGTTAAATAATTAAGTAGCCATGTTATGGAGAGCATCTAACCTCAGAGTATTGTTGAAAGAAAATTACAATGGCTTCCAAGGGTTTTAGTATGAATACTCATCACAATCATTAAAAACACCTTTAGCCGGGGAAGGAAGACAGCCTTGCTCTCATTTATAGCAACTTGCTTCATTCAAGACACACAACACTGTCCAGTTATAGCTTCCAGGGTATTGATGATAGCGCTTTCCTTCCTTGTACGTATTTGGCAAAGGAAGAAATGATGGACAAGATTGAAAGAAAGAAAGGAAAGAAGAAAGAAGGGAAGAAAGATAGGTGAGAAGAAACAAAGAAAGGAAGAAAGATAGGTGAGAAGAAAGAAAGAAGGGAAGAAAGATAGGAGAGAAGAAAGAAAGAAGGGAAGAAAGATAGGAGAGAAGAAAGAAAGAAGGGAAGAAAGATAGGCGAGAAGAAACAAAGAAAGGAAGAAAGATAGGCGAGAAGAAAGAAAGAAGGGAAGAAAGATAGGCGAGAAGAAAGAAAGAAGGGAAGAAAAATAGGCGAGAAGAAAGAAAGAAGGGAAGAAAGATAGGAGAGAAGAAAGAAAGAAGGGAAGAAAGATAGGCGAGAAGAAACAACAAAGGGAAGAAAATAGGAGAGAAAAAGAAAGAAAGGAAGAAAGATAGGAGAGAAGAAAGAAAGAAGGGAAGAAAGATAGGAGAGAAGAAAGAAGGGAAGAAAGATAGAGAAGAAAGAAAGAAGGAAAGAAAAGAAATAACAGAGGTGCTATTCATGGTGTCTGTCTTTGGAAACTCCCAAGAAGCTTCAGTGGTGTTCTGGTTTTAAACAATTAGGATAAAATATCCAACTTTCACTTCTCACAAATCAACCTTTGTTGGGTGGGATGGGGGAGGAAGAGTGAAAAGGGAAGTCGAATTCTTGCTCTGGCCACTTCAGAGTTGTTGGGAGTATGAAAGCTCTTTGAGTACAAGAAAATGAGAGAGAAAAGGAAAGTACTAATATTACCATGATTGAAGAAGAAAATATTCTTTGAAAATCTTTCTGTGAGTCTCAGAGCAACAAGAACATTTTTGGGGGGTTGGTTTCCCTGAAGGCTGGATCTCAAAGCATCACAGACTTCCTCCTCTCTGAGCAATTGACATTTTACCAGCATAGGTCTCTGCCCCAAGTGATTTTGGGGGCCAGACCTGGCTTCAGCTTGGTGCTGAACTTTTTCTCTCAGGATTAGTGGAGTGCCATGCAGCCCCCTTCCCTCTCCCCAAAGGTGTCCTGTCCCACTTTTTGGTTCAGCTCCCTCTGTTCTTCAGTTCTTTGGCCCAGCACAGGGGTCAGAGAGCTGCCATGCTGGCACTATGGGGTTGATTTCTGTAATTTGGGTCTCTGAGACTCTGGGAGTGATGTGTAAAGTTTGGGGCTGGCCTCTCTTTCAAGCCTTGACATGCTTTCTACCCTTTTCCTTCTGTTCCTTTGCTCTCCTGGAGAGATCTTTTGTAGCACAAAATGTTACCCCTGTCGCCACTGAGGTCCTGGCTGTGTGTTATGGCCTCAGTCTGCTTCTGTAGCCTGGAACACTGCCTCAGTGTTGCCTATCTGTTACAGCCTGAGCCAGCTTCAACAGTCTAGATCTGGGAATCTCCATGACACTGTAAAGAGGCAGGGAGGAAGGACCAAAGTGTAAGGTTGGGTTTTGTTGCAAGGCTTTGTGACTAGGCCTTGAGTTGGCTAGGGCAGCCTTGCTGCTGGTAGTGTAGTGAGTGGGAGGAGAGAGGGTGTTCAGTGTACTGAGGGTGAGCCTCAATTCATGTTTGTTTCTTTTTAAAACCTTTTGAATTCTGCGTGTCCTAGACCACGGAAACAGCTGCATTTGCTTTATCTTTGGTACATAATTTCTATTTGGGAGAGGTCTGAGGGGTTGTAGGGAATCAGAGAAAATGCCTAGTCTACCATCTTGTTGGTCACATGACCTAGGATTACTATCTCTCTCTCTCTCTCTCTCTCTCTTTCTTTCTCTCTCTCTCTCTCTCTCTTTCTTTCTCTCTCTCTCTCACACACACACACACACACACACACACACACACACACACACACACACACACACACGCTCTACGAACGTTTAGTCTGATATATCTAGAGTCAGGAAACCTGGTTCTGAAACCTAACTCTCCTTACTGTCTGTATGACCTTAGATGAATTTTTTCCTCTCTTTTGGCCTCATTTCCTTAATCTATAAAGTAAGAGGTTAGGAATAACTCATCTCCAAGATCTAGACAAACTTTAAACTCTAGACCTGAAAGCGATTTTCATTTACTTAGTAGTCAGCTAGAAAAGGTAAATGGTCACCCACTTTTTCCTTAAAAATGAGAGAGAGAACTTCTGTGAGAGCAGAGAACATTTTGTTTTTATTCTTGTATCTGCAACATCAAGGACAGTGGAACATAGAAGGTACTTTTTATACATTTTTAGAATTGAATTATGGCCCTTGTTAAATCTGTACGTCCTGAGTAAAGAGATATGGTTTCATTTAGGGAGAATAGAATTTGTTGTAGTAGCTTTGGAAAGACATATTTTAATGGATTTATGATTTCATCAGTTTGGATGTTCCCTCCAATGATGAAAATTTCTATTCATTCATGTTTTACCTTCTGGCGATTCTTGTCCATGTCTTCCTGTAAGTTATCCATAGGTGTCCTTTTAATTTGCTAGGGTCTTCCTATAAATACCTCAGTATTGAATAGATACCAATGACCCTGCCCATCAGATTTCTTATTCTTATCATGTGACCTACTGGTTCATCTTCCACCCCTCCCTATTATTCATCTCTCTAATAACATCCCAGATGCATCTTATCTCATTTTTTGTATCCAATGGGCTACAGATTTATATATTGATTTAAAAAATAATCATTAAGTTCATAAATTCTATTTGGTTTGAAAAATGACTTCTTCACTGTAATATGGGGAAAGCATCACAGTGTAATTGGAAAGAAGCAATGATGTGTGGGAGGGCAGCAGGTGGTCCCCAGTGACCCTAGGGAGTCCAGAAAGTAGTGTTGGAAGCCCGAGGGCAGCAGAGTTCAAGTTTAAAAATTCCTTCCTGGGCTGTCACATTGTGGAGGAGAAACACTAAGGAACTCCAGGACAATAACACCTTTGAGCATCCATGTTGGGTTTCTTTTATCAGCTCCTTTCACTATGGAGAGGTTGCTGCTTGCTGAGTCTCTTGGGTACCAGGGGCAGATAACTCTGCTCCAATTAAAGGTCAAGTTTTTTGGCTACTGTTATATACCCTGCTCACCCCTGGCTGTTTCAGTTCACATTACAAAAATGTGAAGAAAATATCTCCTGATTTTTTCCTTCTAGTTTTTCTCCCTTAAAGAAAACAAAGCAAACATTTTTTTGCCATGTACAATGGAGAGACTGGGCCTATATGGAATTGTCACAGCAAGACTTTGGATTTCTTGTGAACTTCCCTGGTATAGAGAATAGTCACATCTGGTTTTATAAAACCTTAATCAGCTGGTATACTTTGTTGTCTTGGGCTTCCCAGTGACCCTAGGAGATGACCAGGGGAAGAATTATTATGTCACCTTTCAGAGGAAGAATCTGGGATGAAAGAGGCTGAAGAACTTGCCCAGTCATATACCTAGGAAGTGGAAAGTGGGGATGAGTTAAGTGCTTTTTCCACCCTACCACAATGGCTTCCGAATTATTTGTTAATATAGACTAAACAGTAGAGGACACTTTTGTTTATGGGATTTGAAAACTACAGTGATCTCTTCCTTGTTCCTGCATTGGGGTCATAGGATCATAGATCTGGAACTGGTCAGCTCAGAGGACATCCAGTCCAACTTCCTCTTTTTATAGATGAGGAAATGAAAATGATATGGGAAGTCAGAGGCAGGATTTCTTTGACTCAAAGTTGGGTCCTTCCCACCATACTACATTTCTTTAATCTTGTGAATAATTTAATTCGACCCAACTGTCTTTTATTAAGCACCTGTTGTGTGTAAAGTATGTAGGTAGTATGTTGTCATAGACAGAGCACTGAACTTGGAATAAGGAAGAACTGGTTCAAATCCCATTTCTGATACTTACTAAGCTGTGTGGCCATGGGCTTGCTACATAACCTCTCTGAGCCTAAGCAATACTCTAAGTCTAATTTACTAAGTGATAGATGGCTTAGAATCTGCTTTTGAGGGGGAATTTCCATGTTCTTGCAATTGCAAGCATGTATCTTGTATATATAAGGCAAAGTGATTGGAACTAGAGTTAAAAACAGAAATAGTCTCAGGCCTCAAGAAGCTTAAATGATACTGCTCGATACAATATACACATGGATAAATCCATTTGTAATTCAAGGTGAGAGAGAATTCTAGGGTTATCAGGAAAAGCTTTGTGAACGAGAAAGCATCTGACATGAGCCTTCAAGGTACTAGGGAGTCTATGAGGCAGAAGTGAGGAAGAAGTATATTCCAGAGAAGGGGGACAGATTGAGCAAAGGTGGAGAGGGGAGATGGAATTTTGAATTTGGGAAATAATTAGTAGATCAGTATGACTGAAATATGAAGTTAATTAAGTTAATTTGGAAAATTAGGTCAAGTTAACCAATATTTATTAAATATCTGCCATGTGTCAGGCATGGTGCTATGAGCTGGAATTTAAAAAAAGAAAGAAGAAAGAGAAAGAAGGAAAGAAAAAAAGAGAGAGAAAGAAGGAAAGAGAGAGAGAGAGAGAGAGAGAGAGAGAGAGAGAGAGAGAGAGAGAGAGAGAGAGAGAGAGAGAAAGCTAAATGAAAACCAGATTGTAAAGGGTTTTAAATGCCACTAGGGGGTGTCTGAGAACAAGATAAACTCACAAACTTGACCTTCAAGACAAACTCTCCTTCAGCAATCTGTTCAAGCTCATGCCTTGCTGATTACTCCCTGCCCTCTCCTTTTTTCTTCCCTCAACCTTCCTCTTTCTGGGGGATAAAGGAAGACCTACAGCCCTTACCAGAAGTTTTGGCAGTATCATGATGCTTACTGATTGCATAGTTCATTCTGGGGGAGGTACTGATTATCTGGACCCCAGATAAACACAAAACTGGAAAGGCAAGATGGGACCCCTGGACAGCTATGAATCAGAAAGTATTTTCTTATTTATTTAGTTTTTAGTTTTTAGCATTCACTTTTATGTGATTTTGAGTTCCAAAGTTTTTCCCAAGATGGTATGCAATATGATATAGGCTGTACATGTACAATCATAATAAACATTTCTACACAGCATTAGTTATGTTGCAAAAGAAGAATCAGAACAAAAGGGAAAAATCACAAGAAAGAAAAAGAGAGAAACTTGTATGTTTTAATCTGCATGGAATTTCATAGTACTTGCTTTGGATATGGATAACATTTTCCATCATGAGTCTTGGAATTTTCTTAGACCATACTATTGCTGAGAGGAGCTAAGCCTAACAAAGTCAGTCATCACACAATATTGCTGTTACTGTGTATGATGTTTTTCTGTTTCTGCTCACTTCACTCAGCATCAGTTCATATAAGTCCAGGTTTCAGAAGGTGTTTTCTAAGTGACTAAAAAAATTACCATTCACAGTGTGTGAAATGGAAACCCACTTTGAAAATGTCTTTATGAGAGGACTGGTCTGCAGATAATCACTGAAAGTCTAAATCTTTGCTTCATTCTCTGATGCTTTAGCTGTTTTGAATGGGACACAGGTGGTGATCTAAGCTGATACACGGTGCCATCCAAACATCTTCAGATTTCAACTTCCTCTCCTTAACCTGACTTGTGCCACTTGTTACTTGATTAGAATATTCCTTCCAAGTGCAAAAGCAATCCTTAGGTGATTACTACTGGCTAAGATTTAATTGGAGCAGCCAGCCCAGGAGGGATGGGAACTCTCAAGTTTGAGTTTCTGAGACAAAAAAGAAATAATTCTGATGAAAAGAAAGAGTTATCTCAATGACCTAATGTGGATGAACAGGGCACTCACCAATCACATTTAGATTAAAAAAAAGATAAAAAGACTTTTATTTTATTTTTCCAATGGTGGGGGAGAGGAAGCGGGAGAGAGAAAAAGTCAATGTGTGGTCATTTTTAAAAAGAAAAGACATGTATAGAAGACAGAAGCTAGGGCGTATAACAGCAGATAAATTCAAAAATATGGGATGGTCCTGTAAGAACAGTGTTAGGAATACTAAATCTCAGAATGAGTTCAGAATGCTAAAGAAATATAAAAACAACAAGAAGATTTTAAGGTTTAAAAAATCTATATTGAGGGAAAAGAAGATCAAAGAAGGGCTAAGACTACTGTGGATGGAATGACAATAATGTATGACTGAGAGAAAACTGTTCAGTTTTTGTTTGGTTTCTGTTTCCTCTATCAAGGAGAATGATTTTTGTACTGAAAAGAACAAAAAATGGCTAATAGGCAATTGATACCCAAGGTAAGTAAAGAGAGTAAATGAATATTCAGCTGCCCTTGATGAGCTCAAGTTATGAGGCTTTGAGGAGCTGCCTACAAGGGTCTTGAAAGAATGGGCAGACATAATTGTTGGGATTAGTGGTCTTCGAGAAGTTTATGGAGGATGAGCCAGGTATCACGGGAGGCAGTGTGGCACTGTGAAAAGAGCACTGGATTTGGGGTTAGAGAACCTGGATTCAAATCCTGCCTCTATCACTTCCTACCTGGAGAATCTTCTTCCTTCCTCTGTAAATTACTCTGGCACTCAGCTTCCTCATTAAGTAAAATGAGAGAGTAAGATTGATCAATTTCTAAGGTCTCTTCCAGGTCTATACCCATGATCCTGTGCTCCATGGCAAGAGAAAGACAAATTTTATACTAGTTTTCACAAAAAGGAAAGGCAATGGAATTTGCAAAATATAGGCTGGTTAGCTTGACTTTGATTCCTTTGTAATCAGTGTCATCTCTCCAACCGTGTGCTAGTAAATGTGTAACAACCAGCTTCCCTCCATGAACCCATGAAGTACTTTTAAGTTTGATATGTATTGTTAACATTTTCTCCATCAGTTTATTAAATCTAGACAATCAACAAAATAATAAATCAAACTCTGATTTGTAGTGTTTGCTGATTTCTATAAATGCTCACGCTGAAAATTTAGCAATTAGCTCTTATGAGTTTGTACCCATTAACTCTAGTACTTCCCTGCATCTCTCTGAGGCAATGAAATGGCATGGTGTTATTTAAAGTTCCATGCCTTGGAACAGATCCCCTTGAATTTGCTATCACAAGAGCCTGTGGTGGATGAGATAGATGTAGGTGTTAAGAGAGGGAGAGAGGAGTTGCATCAGACATTTTGTGATGGGAGTGAATAGATTAGTCAGAATGCTTGTTCACTGCGGACCCCATTAGCCACTGCCTTATTCAAAGTGTTGAGCTATTATTGAACTCCCACAACCCCCCACTCACACAATGATGTACTTTAACCTTCTTTACTCCCTCCTTTCCTCTGCATCAGATGATAGATTTACCTTAAAGTTTCTCTTTTATTTTAAATTATTTATTTTTTATTTGAATAGTATTTTGAAGGCAGATTTCTCTAGACTTGTGTGTTGTCTTATTTGCTAATTGTACTACAAAGGAGTGATACAGTGGATGACTGGTATTGATCGTGAGTTGAAAAGAGAAATCTCACCCCTCTATCTAAAAATGCTCCACCAAAAAAAAAAACATTATTAACTACATATTGAGTCATATGGGAGAGAATCTCAATGATTTTTTGATTTATTAACTTTTGCAAATGTTTCAAAGATAGTCTCAAAGACCTTTGGCCCTTGGGCTAAAATGAGATTTTTCAGAGAAATTGTATAACCACATCATCATAGGCTGGTGAAAAGGATGGTTGCTATTCTGCCGTGCATGCTCAGTGAAATAAGGGGAGTGATTAGAAAAGAGGTGGGAAGAGAAAAAGGAAGAATTTGGAAAGAGTAGCTCCATTCACATCTGAAAAACATTCAAGGACAAGGGAGAGGGAAGATCTCTCCTCCCATTTTCCCTTCACCAGCTCCTTATACCACTAACCCTGCTCCATGGCACCACCAAGTGGTTTCACTTGGAGAAATTTTAGAACACTTTTATGTCTAGGAGAGGAAGTAGTTATCACCTCAAAAATAGGTCAGACCATAGTAATCTATGCCCCTTTTTGATAGAGTTATGAGGTAGAAGATCCGAGCTATAGTTTATTTAGATTTTAATAAAATGTTTCACAAAGTTGTTTCTGCCCTCTTGTAGAAAAGGTAGCAAGATGTGGATTAGGTGATAGCATAGTTAGGTGGATGTGGAACTGATTAATAATAAGTCAGCATTTTTGTAACACTTTCAGTTTTATGAAGAGCTTTATATGTTATCTCATTTGGTTGAATGGCTGAACCTAAAGAGTAGTCTTTAAACAGTTCAATATCACTTTGGAAGGAGATCTCTAATAAATTCGTTGAGGGCTTTGTACTCAGTCCTATGATGTTGAATGAATAATGAATGATGAAAAAGCATTGATTAAGCACTCCCTGTGTGTTAGGTAAGCACTGGGATACAAACATAAAGACAGAACAATCCCTGCCCTCAGGGAGAGTGTACATAAAGGTGAAAAACACATATAATTAGGGAATGGTGGCCAGGGAAACATTTTTTTTTGGTTTGCGAAATCAAAGTTTGGTGAGTAGAGCAATAAATCAGTCCACTGCCCTGCCCTTTCCAGAATAGTTAGATTGTGATTAACATGCATTTAATGTTTGAATATTTGCACATTACCTTACACAGAATATCTCATTTGATTCTCACAAACATCCTGTGAGGCAGATGCCACTATTACCTCTATTTTACAGATAAAGAAATCAAGGCATGGTAAAATGAAGTAACTTGCCCAGGGCCACATGGCTAGGAAGTATCTTTGTTAGATTTGAATTCAGATTTTTCTGGCTCCAAGTCCACCTTAGCATACTGCCTCTCAAAAGCAGTGCTTGTATTGGTATAATTACCATTTCCAGAGCAAGAGATGAAAAGGCAAAATGGGTGGGTGTTGGGAGCGAGGATAGTTTTCTCACTCGGCAAGACAGAATATATCTCAGGTGAAGAAGAGTTCAGAGCTGAGTTTCCTAGGTCCACTCAGGCATATTTTCTGTGTAACTATTTTTTTTAAATAAAAGACTTAAATAAAGGTATGTACAACATGTTTATAAAATTTTCAGATGACACCAAGCTATGAGAAATAACAAATAAATTGGATTTGAGAGTCAGATTCCAGAAAATTCTTGATAGGCTAGAACCCTGGGCTGAACCTAATAAACTGAAATCTAAAAGGAACAAATGTAAGTACTCAGGCTTAGGTTAAAGAAAAAAGCAGCTTCACAAGTATGAGATAGGTAGATGGGGTTATATAGCAGTTATTCTGAAAATGATTGGGGGTTTTAGTGGGTCACAAACTCAATATGAGCCAGTGGTGTCATTCATCAGCTAAGAAAAGCTGTTGTCATCTGAGGCAGCATTAGGAAAGACATTGTCTGCAAAGCTGAACAGAGTACTCCAGGTATGACTTGAGCAGGGCACCTTATAATAGCCACCACATGTGTGTATTTATGCTGGCTGAGATCCTCTTAATGACTTGGGAGGTTATCTTGTAATAGGTGATAGCGTACAGTGGATAGTATACTGGACCTAGAGTCAGAAAAACTTGTATTTCTGAGTTCAAATATGGTCTCACACATTATTAGCTATGTGACCCTGGGCAAGTCACTTAATCACATTTGCCTCAGTTTCTTTATCTGTAAAATGAACTGAAGAAGGAATGGCAAACCCCTATAGGATCCTTGCCAAGAAAACCATAAATGGAGTCACAAAGTATTGGACATGATTAAAAAATTACTAAATGAACAATAACAACTAATTTTCCTTAGAAGTCATAGATTTGGGGCGGCTAGGTGGCTTAGTGAATAGAGCACAGGCCCTGGAGTCAGGAGGACTTGAGTTCAAATTCAGCCTCAGACACTTAACACTTACTAGCCGTGTGACCTTGGGCAAGTCACTTAACCAATTACCCTGCCTTCCCCACCTCCAAAAAGCAAAATAAAATAAAATAAAATAAAAAAATAAAAAGAAGTCATAGATTTAGAAATCTTAATTTAGCCCTATTTTACAGGTGAGAAAACTGAACTAGTTTAAATAGCTTGTCCATGGCCACACAGTCAGTTAGTGTCATAGGGAGAATTTGAATCTCTGTTACTAGATGTAATGTTTTATACTTCGTTCCTAATATCTTACTCCATGTTGTTAACTTGTATTAAACTTGTACACCAATCAAACCAGGTGCTTTGCAGATGGGCTCTGGTCCAGCGAGGTCTCCCCTGTTATACTCAGTGACTCCAGTTCATTTGGGTTTTTAGCCCAAGAGCAGGAGTTTACAATTCTATTTAGTCTACTAGTTAAAAAACCCATTTTAGGATTTTGCTGGGGATTGACATTAACCTAGAGTTTCCAGAATCTATTTATTTCTTTATCTACTTCATTACTTTATTTATTCATTCATTCATTCATTCATCCTTATTCATCTTTATCTTTATATTTATTTTATTTATTTTTATTATTTTTAAAATTAAGACAATATTTGCTAGTCTTGTGAATGACTCAGAACATGCTAGGAATACCCTCTTCCATTTTTCCATTCCTTGTTTCCATAATCGATCGACACCAACAGCAGATGATGATAAGTGCAAGTTGCTTTAGTACTTTGAGATATTATATGTTCCAACCAAGAGACTTGAGCCCAGTTAGGGCAGCTGGGCACACTCTTAGGATGACCTCACTTATCTTGAGCTTCCACTCTTTTCAGTCTTATTTTTTTTACCCCTCCTTCCCCACTTAAAAGATCACTCTTCTTCACCGAGAAATGGGGCATAAACTGGGAGCTGCGTAGTTCCCATTGCTCTTCTCTCTGTGGTCCACTAAAATGACACCATCTGTTGCAAGCAGCAGGCCTCATCTAGCCTTGCTTTTCCTTCTTTAAAATTGCTAAAAATAAAAGGAAGCAAAACAAACTCAACACTACCTTTTTTTTGTTGTTGTGTCTAGAATTTTGCACAAGCCGTAGTTCATTTGGAGCTTTAGTCTTCCTGATGCTATTTAGAGGACTGTGGATTTAGAGACAGAGAGGACCTTAGATCCCCCTGCCTCCTCCCCTCCCCCCGCCCCATCTAGTCTAAGGCCTTAACAGACAAGGAGGCTGAGATCCAGAACAGCTAAGTGTGGCCCATAGACACACAGACAGGAGCTGGCAGGGCTTAGGATTCAAATCCAACACTCCTTTCCTTTCTCTTCTAGCTGAGAGTCTTTTTCCGCCATGTCTTACAACACGCTCTGGAAAAGAATGGCCCATGTCTCAGTTTTTCCAATACCTTCCCTAGCTGCCATGGTCATGTGTGTCATGGTAAATGATACTTGATTTCTTTTTTTTTTTCTTTGTAGGAGGAGAGCCAACAAAACAGGGAAGCAGGGGGAATTTCACGAAACCCCTGAAATCGTAGAATTTCAGAACTACAAGAAACCTTATTGCTTATCAAGACCTACCTCTGACGTCTGGAGATATGAATAATAAATAGTAGCACTCGTTGAAATAAGGTTTTCTAAGCACTTTCTGTGCTATCCTAAATGACTCTTAGAAGCCATTATTGTCCCAATTTTATAGATTAGGAAACAGGCCCAGAGAGGACATGTAACTTTTCCAGGATCACACAGCTAGTAAGTGCCCAAGTGGGATTTGAATCCAGATTTCCAGAACCAGCATTAACAGCCCAGTTTGCCAACTCTCACTTGGGTACTTTTCCACTGGACCAAGCAGAAGGTTATGCTGTCATTATCTTTAGCTGTCTCTTTCACTGGAGCTTCCCTTTTGTGCATGTCCTCTGCAAGCAAGCTGAATCCCATCTCTCCAAACCTCTATCTTAGCCTCATCCTGTTAGAATGTTAATTATCTTTTTGCTCTGGTTCATTCTTTGCTGCAGTTCGAGTCTGTAATTAAATTCTCATTTGAATTATACTGGAGCCCTTCTTTCAGTGTTGGTTTTTCTATTTAATATGCCATTTATTTAAGCAATTACAGCTTACCACTGGGCAGGTAACCACTCAGAGTCCAAAGTAATTTCTCATGGAGTGGCCACGTTCCAAAGAAACACAAGGTACAGTGAAATCTGGGATGTTTTCTTCCAAGAAGAAAACATAATAGGAGAAGAAAGGACAATTGGTTTTGGGATGAAATAGGGACTTAGGACCCGTTTTTGGCCAAATTTAATCTCTGCTTGTATATAAATAATGTTATAGATCTAGGTTAAGGGGTGTAAGTAAAGTAGATGCAGATCCCAGAAATGGAATTAAGAACGGAGAGGAAGAGGAGTGGGAAGATGCAACCTTTCTGACCTGTAAAATGAAGGGGATGAGTGGGATGGACTTTAAGGTCTTTTCCAACTTCTGAATCCTATGACATTATGTTTAATGATCTGGCTTCATTGGAAGCATATAGTTCAAGTGTCTCTGCACACATTACTCCCTCTCCCCCACTTAGAGAATTCTCTTCTTCTAATCTGTATGTCCTAGACTCCCTAGGGTGCTTCAGCGTCCAGCTCAGGGGTTGCCTCTTACACAAGCCCTTTTCTGATTGCCCCAGTCATTAGCAACCTCTCCTTGGGAATCACCCTTTGTTGCTTTGTGCACACTTATGTGTCTACATGTTGTTTCTCCTTTCCCCTCCCCTCCTTCTCCTCCTCACTTCTGAGAAAGGTCCTCGAAGGCAGGAAGTTTTGGGTTGTCTGCATCCCCCATACCCAGCAAAATGCACTTAACAGCTGTTTAAGAAGTGTTTGTTGAAGCATTAAATCGAGCAAGCTGTTAATTAAGGGAGAGGATTCATACATTATGAGTTGAAAAAGAACTTGGAGGTCACTTATTTCAATCACGTCATTTCACAAAAGAGAAAACTGAGGCTCAGGGAAGCTATGTGTCTTGCTCAGCATCACAGGGCTACCAGCAGCATAAATGGAAATCCAGGTGCCTTGGCTCAATTACCCATGCCTTCCATTACATCACCCTGCGGCTGTTTGGAACTAAAGTCGAGACGAATTGAACAATTTCTGTTCTTTCAATTCAATTTGATGAACTTGAACACAAATGTAAACCAAAATCAAGGATCTACCTTGTACAGATCATTGGGTATTACTAGAGATACAAAGTTCTGATTCAACGTGGTCTCTGCTCTCATGGAGCTCTTTCCTAGAGGGCATTAAGAACGTCATCTGAAGCAAAGGAAATGAGATGCTTCACTTCTGTATTTCATCTAGCTATACACCCAGGCCATCTGCCTCCCTGCTGGTGCAAGTACTCTCTCCCAGCCCTACTTTCTACCATATTTCCCAGGTCACCCTTCCCTTATATGAGATCTCTTCCCCTATTAGAATGCAAACTCCCTGAAGGCATGGATTGCTTCTCTCTCTCTCTCTCTCTCTCTCTCTCTCTCTCTCTCTCTCTCTCTCTCTCT
>CM053580.1:34542353-34566875 GCA_028627135.1 Pseudochirops cupreus | reverse complement strand
AAAGATTAGTCTGGTAGCCTGTCTCTGATAGTTGGATTGAAGGTGGGAGAAAAGGGAGGCAGAGTTCTTTGGTTCATGTTCAACAATAGAGAAAACATCCTTTTTCTGAACCCATTTCCCAAGCAATTTGGAAGAAAAGGCACTGAAGGGGCACTCCAGAACAAGATTTAATTCTCTGATTTTAATTCTTTGAGTCTCCTTCAGCTCAGCTTCTTTGCAATTTAATCCTGACCTGGAGACCAACCTTTGCTTCAAGTGCCGTTGGCTTTACTCAGTCCAGTACCTTGCTGGTGACTTTAGTCTTCCTTAGGACTCCCAGCTAGCAGCATCTTTTTTGTTCCATTCCCTAAAGCATAAGATGATGATGATAGGGAGAGAGAGAGAGAGAGAGAGAGAGAGAGAGAGAGAGAGAGAGAGAGAGAGAGAGAAAGACAGTAAAACAGAGACAGAGACAGAGACAGAAAGACAGAGACAGAGACAGAAGTAGAGAAACACACACAGAGAGAATCACAGAGACAGAGACAGAGTGACAGATACAGAGAAAGAGAAGAGAGAGAGAGAGAGAAGGTGAGAGACAAAGAGAGGAGAACAAATGAGATTTGACACGAGGGATCCATAGGAAGATTAGGAAAAGCCCGCAGTGTTTTAATTAATCTCCTGATAGAATTATCTTGCATTATTTGGTATTGCCCCATGAAAGACAGTCTTGCAAAGAAATTTGTGGCCCCAGGACATATTTCTGTCCCTGCAGTGGTTCTTTGATAAACATGAAAACCCCTTTCCTCAGGCTGCCAGAGGCATTCAAACACTCAAGGGGAGAATCATTATGGATAAAGCTCATGCAAACACATTTAAAAACTGAATAAGAAAGGAAGAATTGGTGAATGGAGTTATCACTTCAAATGGAGCCTGACACAGGAAGCAAACTGCTTTCTACTGCCTAGCAGTGTATTTGGAAAATTTTTCTCTCTGATCTCTCATCATGACTGACATCATTACTGCCTATAGCAATAATACTGACAGTAGGGAGGCCATGTGCTATTGTGGAGAGAGCCTGGACTTTGGAGTCTAGTACCCTCTTCTACCTCTTACTGCCTCTGTGACTCTGAGCCAATGACTTTGGGCCTCAGTTTCTTCATCTGTAAAATGAGAGGGTTAGATTAGATTGAAACCAAGGTTCCTTCCTTTTCTGTTCCTCTATGTATGTATTGCTTTACAAATATTATCTCATTTGATCTGCAGACTCTTTCTCTCTGGACGTTCAATCAGCCACACCCAGTTATAATAATTAGCTAACTTTTAAGCTTAAAGACAATCTAATAGCTCCTCTTGTCCACTTGCTTCTCTTTTCTTCAGTTTCATGAATGATTAGAAGACAATACATTAGTACAATCACAATGGCCAGAGGCCTCAGGAGAATCTGTAACATTCTGGCAGAGATTCAATTCTCTTTCCTAATTTAAATTTATATTTTTCTCTAATCCTGGGCAAGGATTATAGACAAGGGCCACCATGTCCTGCCCAGAGTGAGCACTTAGTAAATACTTGTTGACTTGACTTTAAATTTTCATTTTAATCTCTTCCTTCAGTTTCCCTCTTTTCCTGTTGACTCTGAACCTGCAGAGCTCTCTAGTTCAGCTTATTAAGTGCTAGGCAAGAGTAGGGTCTCTGTCCCCATGTGTTACCATCTTGTTGCTTCTGGTTCTTGAAGTCCCCACTCTTCAATCATACCCACATTGGTAGAGATAGTTTCCATTCTTGCAAATTCCTCTTACTAATACAATCAGAGATCCAGTCACCACCCACAGCCCTATTGCTATAGCAGCCAGCCATTTTCTTCAGTTGATGTGGTCAAAAAGTATGTCTTAGATTCAAATATTTTAGGTGGAAGGGACTCAGAGGTCACCAATTCAGTCCTCTTATCTCACAGAGGAGAAACTGAGACCTGGAGAGGGGAAAGTAACAAGTTAAATGACTTGACCAAGGTCATATAGGTAATAAGTGATAACATCCTGGATTTGAACCTTATTCCTGACTCCATATCTGTGCTCTTTCTACTGCATCACCCTGACTTCCTTGATGAAGAAACTAAAGGCCAGGGAGAAGAAGGGATTTGTCCAAGGTCATGCTCACAACCTAGATCCAAGTCCTTTGACTCCAAGTTCAACACTTTTGACTTCTTCAGCCATCCCGATGATCAACTTCTCCAGGTCATGTAGTCTGGTTCTCTACTAACCAATGTTAAGTCCATTGGTGGGCCCATTCTTGAACATCTACCAGGGTGAGAGGAGCTTCCAAAGCTTATATTCTTCCTGCAGAGCCTTCTAGAACCCAGTATCATTTCCATCACGGTTGAGGTCTGGGAGTCGGACTTGAGTGAAGAGTCAATATCCAAAGAAATCTGACACAGAAAGACATGTGCTCCTCAAACCAAAATGCTCCCTGATATCATGGAGGATGATCTGCACTAATTTAAACAAGACAAGCCTGGGGTAGCTAAGTGGCACAGTGAATAGAGCACCAGCCCTGGAGTCAGGAGGACCTGAGTTTGAATCCAGACTCAGACACTTGACATACTTACTAGCTGTGTGACTTTGGGCAAGTCACTTAACCCCAATTGCTCTCCAAAAAAAAAAAAAAAGCAAAAAAAAAGAGACAAGCCAGATCCTTTATATGTACATATACATATACATGTATATACACATATATGTATGTGTTTACACACATATATAGATATATAATTTGAAGATGGAAGACAGCACTAATAAAAAGGGGAATCAGGAAACATTTCTTATAATAAATGACTCTTGATTTGAGCCTTGAAAGAAGCTAGGCAATACAAAAGCAATGAGGTGGCACAATGGCCTTAGAGTCAGGAACACTTGAACTCAAATCCAGCCTCAGATGCTTACTAGCTCTATGATCCTAGGTAAGTAATTTAACCATTGTCTACCTCAGTTGCAATATGGGAATATAAAAGCACCCAGATGCCAGGATTGTTTTGAGAATCAGGTTAAATAATATTTGTAAAATACTTTGAAAATCTTAAAGTGTTATATTCATGCTAATTAATTTTATTAAGTGATGGAAGTGAGGACTTATTACAAAAAATCATGATGGCTATTCACACTAGGAAAAACAAGACAGATTGGCCACTTCATGGCATACAATTGAATGCAAAGACCCTGAAATCATCCCATCATTTCACAAATTTTAAAAAGGTAACTAATATTGTCGTTGTTCAATCATTTTCAGTCATGTCCAGCTCTTCAAGAGTCCACATGAGCTTTTCTTGGCAAAGATAATGGAGTGGTTTGTCATTTCCTTCTCCAGCTCATTTTTATAGATGAAAAATCAGGCAAACAGGGTTAAGTGATTTGCCCAGGGACATAGAACTAATAAGTGTCTGAGGCCAGATTTGAACTCAGGAAGATGAGTCCTCCTGACTCCAGGCCAGGTGCTCTATCAACTGCACCACCTAGTTGCCTAACTAATAACAGACCTAACTAAAAACTGGTATCAGAAATAAACAGGAGGAAACCAAGGTGGATCACGTTTAGGAAATAGCATTATGTTTTCTATGGTTTCAAGTAGCTCAATGTTGCAAAAATCCAGCTCCAGTGCAGCCATTCTTCTGTGAGGCTGTATGCCGATGAATCATGAAACAACATGAACCAAAATTTCAGATGACCCAAAGGACAGTGAAAAACACATGGTGAGCATAAACAGGCTATGGCAAGTTACCAATCATGACTCGCATCTGAGAAGTGGCACAAAAATGAAAATGATGATGATGATGATGAAAGATCCAACATTTATATTGTCTTTTAAGGTTTGCATACATGTCTTAGAGTTCCTGTGAGGGAAGTGTTATTTCTACTTTACAGGTGAAGTCCAGGATCACACAGCTAACACATGTCTGAATTAGGATAGCACCAAAGTTATATATGACTGGAAAAGGATGGGTGCCATTTACAGAAGGAAAGTGAAAGATGACAGATGGAAGCCCAAGCAGTACACTGCCACCTACACAATCTTCATAGAAACAGAAGAAGGCCTCTAGTGTTTGACGGATCTTCCACAGAGATTTACAGAGATGATGGACAAAATCACAGAGATGCTCTGTCCACACATGAATGAAATTAAATGCACGAAACATTTTTTTAAAAAACCATTTACTATATATCAGGTATTATGTTAAGTGCTGGGGATGCAAAGATGAGCATTGACTATTTTTTTTAAGTGGTAGATAATTTAAAGGGCTGAAACAAGTACTTTTGTCAAGGAGCAAAAGATACTTGGGGAAGGAATCTTGTGGCATTGGTCACTGGGAGGTCCCCAGACCAGGATCCTTATTTCCCCAGTAAGGGAGTACAGGAGGCAAAGTCTCGTGGAGGCACATTCTGAAATATCCTGTCAGTTCTCTAAGTCTTCTGTTGAAGGAGTTGACCTCTTGTTGTACTGGTACCTATTCCCAAATTATTCACCTTAACAAACTCAAGTACAAGCGATATATTTACTTCCTTCATAGCTTCGCTTACATTTGGTTCATCCATTACTTGTTACTTTTGCTCCAAAACCTTCCCTACATACATCTCTGTGACCTTGGGCAGATCACTTACCTTTTATTTCTTTACATGATGAGAGGGTTGGACCTGATGATCTTGAAGGTTCCTTCCAGCTCTAAACATATGGTCTTGTGATCTTAATTGACCTATTTCTGTTCGTTCCAGTCACTCATATTCCTAAGTTTCATGTCATAACCAACTCCTAATTCTCACATTACATATCCCATTGGTAACCAAATTATATCACTTCCATCTCCATAATATTGTTCATGATCATTCCTTTTTCTCCACTTACATAAAATCTGCCCCCATTCAGGTTCTTTTTGTTTCTCATCTGGACTATTGCAATGGCCTCCAGATTGGTCTCCCTACTTCAGATCTCTGCCTTTTCTGATCCATCCTCTGCACACCTGCCAAAGTGATGCTCTGAGAGAAATGTCCAATCCCTCCAGTCCCCTGATCCTGAATTTCCAATGATTCTCCCTTTTGCCTTTTGAGTTGTCCCACTCTTGGTCAAACTGTCAAGCTCTTGGCTGTAAGTTTTTCCAGTGACGACCCTGTTAGATTATCATTTGCCTGAATACTGTTCTAGAGTTGAATTGAATTTTGGATATGCTTTGAAGCATGAAGTATCCATAATTTTATCAAATCTTGTTTTGATTCCTTCTCCTCTAATCTTCCCTGACAGGGGCCCTGGTACATTGTAAAAAGTCCTCTTGGGATCCTCATCTACGATGCCTTTGTTTTCCTAATGGAGTCTGAGGCACTAAACTGGAGAACTACCACTGAGAGAGCTCTATTCTTCATGTGCATAAAGAAATTTGGATTGATTTTTCCCCCCATTTCAAAAAAACATAAGAATGCAGTTTCTCTGCTCACCAGCTAAGCCTTTGTAAGATTTTTTTTTCTTGTCCAAATCAGAACTTAAGCAAGTTTAAAGATAAAAACTCCCCCAAGTTTCCTGATGCCTTCAACCTCCTTTGAGGACAATGGCATGAAGTGGGAGTTTAACTTTTTACCATGAGGTCCTTCCATTTCTTAGCAGTGAGAGCCTTATAGTTCTGCTCCTGCTCCCAGAGCTCTCCATATCCTTAGGGAAGACCTTTCAGTCAGAGATAATGGGAAATCTTGGTGACAAGTAGCAAGTAATGTGCTCTGCAGGGGCGAGCAGCCTAAATGTTGCCTTATAATCACACAATGCAATCCACAATGTGGAAAAAAGAGCAAAAGTAATTAAAGCAAATTTATTCGAGTGGGAGGATGGTTTCTATGCTTCTGAAGGGGCATATGTATAAAATTTTTGCCCCCTCTAAATTCTGGCACCTTGGTAAATGTAAAACACTTATTGTGTAAATAGCACATGTAAATAACACGTGTAATCACTTGTGTAAATAACTCGTGTAACACACGAGTTAGAGTTCTGTTTTCAGCTCAAGAGATCCAGGGGACCAGAGAATTTCTACAGGAAGTGACTGATCCACTGCATTTTTAAAGATGGTGAGGTCCGTGAGAAAGGCCCCGAAAGCCATGCCTGAGAGAAGGAGAATGGTTAGAGAAAAGCAGATGCAAAAATTTATTTTTAGCTTCTTGCCTCAAAGAGGCAAATATCAGTAAACACAATCACATGCAAAGAAGAACAAGATTGAGGATTGAATTTGAAAATGTAAATTTCTGGTACATAGAGTTTATATGTATGTATATATACATGTGTATATATGTACACATATACACATATGTGTGTATATACATAATGTATCATGGTAGTAACAAAATTGCTCTGCTTATCTATATATCCCCTATTTAACTTCCTTCTCTGAATATTTGCAAAATCTTTCATTGGACACTCATTTCTTTGTTTTCTTCTTTTGCATAAACGTAAGTGCTTAGCCCTTCCTCCTATACCACCTCTGAATCTTTCACTTGTAATAAAGTAATATAGCCAAGGAATGCAGATGTCAGAAAGTGCATACCTCATTCTACAACTCTAACCCATTGCCAAGGACAGGAGGGATGCAAGATTTATTTTCAATCTTTTGAAGGCATAATTGGTTCCTGCATTGGTCAGAATTCTGAAATCATTCAAAGTTAAAACAGTGGATATTCAAGTAGAGTTTGCAAAGGCCTCTTGCAATGTTCCTTTGGATTTCCTTCCTACGTTGGATCTTTAAGAGACTTTATGAATTGTCCAGGCTGAGCACCAACAAAGAAAGACACTGTGGAACAAGGAGCATAAAAAATGCTCTTAAGAGAAAATTTGGGAAGATGTCAAGGACAGGCCTTGGACCTTGGGACACAAAAGTGCAGACATCATGGCACTTCATCATATGGGGAGAGGCAGAGACTTTAGGACCCAGTAAGGCTGCTACTGTGAAGGTGGGGAGGCATGAAAATGGTTCCAGACAAAGGAGAAACACACACATAGTGGCTATTAGGTTAGGGATATCCCTAACCATCTGTTAGCTTTCTATTTTAACTTTCTATTTCTATTTGCTATTTTTGCTAACTAGGTACTAATCCTAGTTGTATTACACCTAATGCATGTGTTTGTTAGATTTCTGTTAAAGAAATAAAGTGCCGTCAGCACCCTCTAGGTTTTGTTCCCCAGGGACAAAAGCCCAATGCCCCACCCTTGTTATGGCTGTGACTAAAGATGTGTTGGCATAGTAGCCCAAAGGTTATTAATTATCATCATCAAAGATGGCATCTGTGAAATGTGACAGGAAGGCCTCCAGTGTGAAGGGAAGATCCTCAGTGGATGAATTCTATAGGGACATATGTTAGAGTTACAAAGGATGAGAAGCTAGAGATGGGTTGTGAACCACACCAGAGGAAAAAGCCTCCATACTGAGAAGATCTTGAGTCTCCTGAAGTAGCCTGCCAACTTTCTGTGGGCAGCACTGTGATGTGTAAGCCCCCAAAGTGAATGTAATGTTGGGTTACATGAAGGATGGCATAGTATCCAGAAATGGGAAAATGAGAATCCTATTGCATTCTGTCCTGATCAGACTTCATCTGATGCACTGTGTCCAATTGTGGGCATCATAGATTAGGAAGAACACTGATTAACTAAAAATCATCTAGAGGAATACAGTCAAGATGGCAAATAGTCTAGAAATGACGCCAAATGTGAGCAAGTTCAAAGAATGAGGTATGGTTAGTGTGGAGAAAATAAGACTTGGTAGGGGGTAGTGGACTTGATAGCTGTCTTCAAGTATTTAAAGGGTTGTCATGTGGAAGAGATTAGACTGGTTCTGTTTGGCTCCAGAATGAAGTTAGAAGCTAAAAGCAATGAGGGAAATTTCAAAGAAGCAAATTTAGCTGTTATGTCAGGAAACTTCTCAGTGAACTTCCTAGCTATTTTATAATAGGAAACACTATTATAGGAAGAAGCTTCCTTATCATTTGGGGTCATTGGAAAAAAAGAAAGATGACCACTCATTGGGTCTATCATAGAGGAAATCCTTTATCCAGGTATTGGCTAGACCAGGAGGTCATTGAGGTCCCTTCCTACTCTGAGATTCTTTGATTCTGAGTCTGTGAAGTATTAAGTCTCGAACCTATCCACTTAATAGACCTCCTCTTGCACATAGTAGGTTTCCAATAAATGTCTGATGAATGAATGATTAGGATTTGGAGCTCGAGATGCCATTCACTTCTGCTGGTCTTTGGAGAATTGGTGATTGCATTGGTGTTAGTAATAACACAATGCCAGAAATGTTCTCTGCAATCCAAATGACAGATAAGTTTTATTCATCCAACAAATGGCCACAGTTTCACTAATTCAACCTCTATTCTGTCTATGGAACTCTTCATTGCTGAAACAGTGCTAATGAAAGCTAACATTCATTTGCACACATAAAATGCTAGGTCAAATTCACCTCTCCTTTCTTAAAAATAATCAGTAAGATTGATGGGGGAAATCTTTTCTTTTCCCTTGAGGAGATGCTCAGGGGGTTTTAAATACCTTTGCATTCCCTTCCTTCCAAAGGGACAAGATTAAATACTGTTCTGGGAAGGAAAAGTTCCAATAAGAATTCATTTAACTTGTGTTGGTAACAGCTGAAAAATCACAGGTGGCTTTGTGTTAATGAGGAAAATCTCAGGAAGACTTTGCTTCTTAAATTGGTACTTCTGTAGTACAGGGTAGATGAAATCCATCTTTGGGAAAGAAGAAAGGTCATCACAGTGCTTTTTCTTCCAATGTGCCTTCAGATGCCACTCAAAACCCCAGAGCTCTGCATCCTCAACAATTCAGGTTCATTTAGCTGTGTTACAGTCATGTGACATCTGCATGCAAGTGCAGCACCTCAGGGTGATAGAATTGTATGAACTGATCAATTCCTCTGGAGGAAGTCTGGACTCTCTCTGTTGGCTGAAGAGTACTTAGCAAATCTATATAGCCCCAAAGAGGACCATAATTTATGCTAATGGGTTAAAGTGAAGGAGCTGCTCTCTGTGCTGGGAGACATCCTTTCTGAGGCTAATGGAAAGCATCAAAGCTGAAGGGGAGCCTTGGGATTTGTTTGGGGAGGACGCATTAGCACTTAGACATTGGAAACTTGGTTTTAGAAAAAAAAACTGGGAAGAAAAAGGCAGCTGGCTGAAGGAACCTCCGCCCTCCCATTTGTTTTCAAGGTCTCAGAAGGGCAATTCTAACAACAGACACCCTGTCACTTCTGAAGATCCTTTTGGTTAGCACAGTAAAGCTCCATTTTATGATTTCCATTTTGGGCCAGACGTGATTTCTAAATGGTTTATACTCTGCTTATTTAGACAGAGTGGGATTTCTTTCACCTTGTGAGGAAGAAACCCAAGAGACCCCTATATAAAATGTCTCCTTTTCTGGGTCCTGTTCAGGATCCTGTCTAGAGCTTTGAATTGCAGTCAGAGAGTTCAGTTCAGTTCAATGAAATTAAAAGCAAATCACTTAATAGGATTATAGAATCACAGATTTAGATCCAGAAGGGAACGGAGATGCCATAGAGTCTAACATCTTCATTTTACAGAGGAGGAAACTGAGGTACAGAGAGATTTTGATCAGAATTTATTAAGTACCTGCTATGTCCTTGGCACTGTGGCAAATGCTAGAAGCACAAAGATAGAAATGAAAGATTCCTTGCTCTCAAGGAGCCTCCATTCTACATGTGTGACAATATATGCACAGAGAAGTAAATACAAGATATATACAAAATAAACACTAATCACTTGGAGGGGCAGTAGTAGCAACTGAAAGAACCAAGAAAGGTTTTTTGCAGTGAATAGTATGTGAGCTGAGCCTTTAAAGGGAGCTAGGGATTCCAAGAAGTGAAGGAAGGGGAAAGGGGAGAACATTCTTGGCTTTGGTGGAAAGCTTATGCTAAGGTAGGAATTGGGAGGTAGAATGTATATGAATGTGTGCTAAATCAATTTGGCTGAAACAGAGTGTGTGGCACAGAGCAATATGTCATCAGCATGGAGAATGGGATGGAGTCACACTGTAAACATCTGTAAGTGTCAAAAAGACATTTGAATTTTGTTCTAAAGGTTGCCGCTGCTGCTTCTAGAGTAGGTGAATGACATGTCCAGATACTATAATGTTTTGGCCCCGGTGTGTTGAGTGGATCTGAGAGGGAGAGACCAGGGGCAGGAGGAGCAATCGGGGGCTATGGCAACATTGAGCTAATAATAATATCTAACATTCGCGTAGTGCTTTATGGTTTGCAAAGTGCATCACGTGTATCTTCTTTGATCCTCATAATAATCATGTGAGGTAGGTGCCACAGGTAACATTATCCCCATTTTACAGACAAGGAAACCAAGGCTGAGAGGTTAAATAAATTGCTCAGCATCACACTGGTAGTGAGAGTCTGAGGCAGGATTCAGATTCAGATCTTCCTGATGCCAAATTCAGTTGAAAGGTTATGGAATAGCTAGAATAGCTAGAATAGCAACTCGATGGCTATAGGGATATAGCAACAAGGAAATTTCCCCCAAACTCTCAAAGAGATTACCTTCTAATATGAGAAAGAACATTGATGTATATAACTCTACAGAAGAAACAGAGGCAGAATAAAACCTGCCAACTAGGGTGGGTAGAATGCTGGATCTAATGGCAAGAAGACCTGAATTCAAATCCTGCCTCAGACACTTACTAACTGTGTGACCCTGGACAAGTCACTTCACCTCTGCCTTCTTCAGTTCGAACATCTACAAAATGTATATCCAGCCTTCAAAGATTGTTCTGAGGATAAAATGAGATAATCTTCGTAAAAATCCTTTTCAAATCTTAAAGCATTATATAAATGCTAGCTATTATTAAAGAGAACAAGAGGGCATTTCTTAAGCACCTACTGTGTGTTAGGTATCAGATATGCATATGTATCAAAGAAGGAAACAGTCTCTCCTCTCAAGAGGCTTCCATTCTAATGAGAGGAGGTGCAAGGGATGGCATCTGAAAGATACCTGACCAGTAAAGATGGTAGACCAATCATAAGATTGAGCTCTCAAGGAGAGGTCTGATGGACAACCCGAGGGCTCCTTTGAGACTCAAATAATGACCAAAGAACTAGAGAAAGGCCCTCAACATGCTGAGTGGGCATCCTCTGGAGAATTTACAGAAGGACATTGGGGAGAATCACATTGGATGAGAGGGCATAACTAAGTTGTGAGCTTCAACATTGGAGGGAATACCTAAGTTTGTGAGACCACAGACAAAATCACAAAATTTGAGATTTGGAAGATACCTCAGGAGCCATCTACTTCAGCCCATACACAAAAGAATACCCACTCTACCATACCCAGCAAATGAACATCTGCCTAAATACTTCCAACAGGGGTGAACCACCACTTCTGGAAGCAGCCCAGTCCATTCTCGAACAGCTCTCATAGTTGGAAAGTTCTTCCTTGACTTCAACCCTATTGGTCTCTCTGCTATTTCTGCTTATTGCTCTTCATCCTGCTCTCTAGGGACAAACAGAACAAATATAGTCCCTCTTCTACATAATAGTCCTTCAAGTATCTGAGCACAGCTTTCACACATACCCCTCCCAATCCCTGCCAGTTTTCTTGAGCTAAACATTCCTGGTTCCTTCAGTCGGACCTCAATATGCTGCACTCAAGGCGTCCTGCTTGCTTTCACATCCTGTTCGCCCCGCTCTGGACGCTTTCCAGCTTTAGCAGTGTCCTTCTTAACCTATGACACCCAGACCCATCCAAATCATATAATCCAGAGACTGGCTTTTATAACATTCAGGGGAAAAGGGCAGCCTTACTGGGCAAATGCAGTGTTCATAAAATTGAAGGTGAATGTTTGTGTAATTACTGGAATCAACACTTGACTTAATGAAAGAAGTTGTGCTTTTTAAGTCTGTAAAGAGTGAATGAGTCCCTTAACTTAAGTCCTGGTCCTCCTCTCATACCATTAGTCAGGGCCTATTTAATCTCTTAAAATTAATCTTTGAGGATAATATTCCACCACCACCCTGAGCTAATAACTCATTTTAACTCTTCTACATGATACAAAAGTTGAAGAGAGACAGACAGACATAGAGAGACAGAGAGAATGCCTTGAGATGACTATCAATCATTTTTCCTATCTTGTGCCAATGAGCTGACCCAGAGAAAAGTGCCTGTGGCACATCTCAGGGGTGATCTATATCTGTGCCAGGCAAGCAGCCCTAGTGAGGGGGAGAATATGGTCTCTATGCAGAGTCTGGTCACGAGAGCTGTGATTCATCTTGCCCAGTCTCCCTCAGCTTTTTGCAACCACAAGGATGGTTGAATTCTTGCTTATTTTCCTTATACCCTCCCCACCCTCCTACTCACACTCCTCACCCCGTATGGCATTCCAAACTCAGAGAATCTCACTTTAGGACTTCTCTCCTTAAAGAAGCTCTGCCCAAACTATGGTTCAGTTGTACAGTGGAGATGGGGCATGTTTTGGTGGTGATAGTCCTGGTGGTGGAGTCAGTGGGGAGTAATCCATTATTGAATCCTGGATTCAGAATCAGATGGCCTGGATTGGAATCTACCCATGTGATCTTTCTCCTTCCCTCCCTCCCCTGCCCCCCCTTTCTCCTCCCCCACTTGTTTTTCAGGGATCCAATGGAACACAAAGAAAAAATCTGCTATATCTAGAAAACTCTATTCTTGGCCATTATTAATTTTTTTGATACAGCTAATATTAAGCACATACTGATGAGACCCTAAGCATTAAGAGGAAAAAAAATCTTATTGTTGGCATTAAAACTAACCCATTGTCTTCTGCGTAATTGAGCTATTTACATGTTTTAATACCCTCTTTTTCCTGCAAATTAAGGTGTGTTTCCCAAAAAATTGGATGGTAATGGAGACTTTTTTCCAATTAAATATAATTTTGTGACTCATTGACATTATCAGAAAGGTTTCATCTTAACTCTTGCATCAATTGTCAATTAGTGATGCTTTGTAGTTGTGAATTTCTGTCACACAATGTCATTGCAATGATTCTTGGGGAAAGTCCATTTAAAACATATATTAGGAATTTGTTTTCTAAAGCAATCCTGTGGGGAAATCGTTGATCAGGGAAACCATCCTTTTGTCCTACAAATGTTCTCCCCTTCGTAGCAGACAGGCTGGGTCAGAAAGAACACCCAGGGTTGGGAATCAAAAGGCCTAGATTTGAATCCTGCTCAGCTTCTCACTATGTGACGTTAGGTAGATCATTCAATTTCTCTGGGTCCTATTCTCTTCCTCTGAAAAATGAGAGATTGAGTCTAGAATAGACGCACTCCAATGTCCTTTTCTAGCTCCCTGCTCGAGCTTTCTTATCTGGTTTTAGATTGAGATTTTCACATTTTAGTGTGAAAATCATCCTCTTAAGAATCCTCTTCCCTTTCCCATCATCACACTACAGAAGCAGAGGGTGCCTGGAAAAGACTGAGGAAAATTTTGTATTTTTGCTTGCTTGTTTCACGGTGTATGAAAGACCTGTATCCTCCACACAATTTTACGAGAAATTGAGGAAGCTCTCTAGCACATTGGGTAGATCCCCTATGGAGCATTCATGGGAGGATGTGAGGAAGAGCCACCCAAATGGGCAGGCATGGATGGGCTGAGTTCTACCTTGTTGGAGACAATGTCCACTCCAATGAAATCATGAATAATTACATAACAAACATTTTTGTCATTAGGCAGGACTTTCCCTTCTACCTCTCGTTGGGCCCCGGGGCTTCTGAGGCTGAGCACAATCCCATTAAACTCTAGGAGAGTTCATTTCATTTTTTTCAGTTCTAAATGTACAGTTTGAAGAATGTATTTTTAACTTTGCTAGAGAAAAAAGAGTGCCATATTCTCCCTGATGTCATGCCATCTTTAAATTTAGTGGCAAGAAGGAATTAGGCTCACTTTCTGAACAAGACACTGCAGAGAAGACATGCTGAAATTAATTATTCTTTTTTTACTTTTTATTTCTGCCTTCCTCATAGGCTGATTGGTGAAAGTATTTGAATGACGGCTGCCATTATCCAGGGCCTCATCCCTATGCAGCTTGCTGAGGCTTTGGTGTGTTAAAGTGAGGTTAGCTCTGGGAGGTACAGAGGTCCTGGGGAATACAACTTCCAAGGACTCAATAAGGCCCATTGGCTGAGTGAGCAAGCTGGCAAGAGGTCTCATTTTATAGAAGAAGGAAAGATGTACTTATAGGGTCCAGAAAGAATCTTTCAATCTGAAAGATGGTAAATGGCAGGTGGAAGTGTGTTCCTTCCATAGACAGAAGGCTGGTGGGTCCGATTTTAAAGCATAGGTTCATTAAGTACTTAATATTAACCCATTAGTGCAAAGACAACTAGTTGATGTAATCATGTCTTGTTCCCAACTCATTTGAGCTCAGGTCTTTCTGACCCCTGATTCAGCACTCTATCCACTGTTCCCCCCAACTGCTTTACATTTGCTTATCTCATCTGATCCTCCCAGCAATCCGGACAGTAGGTGCTATTATGATCCCTATTTTATAGATAAGAAAACTAGGCCTCTGAGAGGTTGTGACTTCAAATTCTGCCTCTCACACTTATTAGTCAAACAATCGCCGACAAGTCACTTAAACTTTCCTCATTTGTAGTAGGAGAGGAACAGGGAGAGAGAGAAACCTATGTAGGACTGGAGGTTGTTTCTCTGATATAGAGAAATTACATACTAAGAACGGAAGTTCTGTGGGTTGGAAAGGAACTTCTTGGCTTGATAATGTGAGGAGATGGAGAGTGGGAAGTGGGAACTGAGGAAGAGGCAATGAGAGTGGGGAGATGGAATGAAGCCCAGAGATTTGGGGGAGAGGTTGAGGTGCTGTCTGGGTAGCCAGTATTTCAGTAGATACCTTAGTGGCCATTGCTAGGCACCAGACTTATGGGATTAAGACTTGGGGAAATTTTCTTTCTGGGACATGTGAGAAAGACAATATCTAGTGCTTGAACTTGTCTTCCCGCCTCGCTCTGTCTATGACGTGCAGAGAATGATTTCAAAGTTTCCTGTTCTTTAAATGCTTAATTGATGTTTTAATTAGTACTAAAATTGTCTCAATGTAAAAAATCTCATATCCCAAAGTGATCAATCCTAACTACTTTTGATGGCCTGTTTCATCATTTGTAAATAGGGAGTTTCGAAAGAGAGGTGACTACGACTGGCTTTGGTATACAGAGAAAGATTGTTGGCAGATCTATATACCAACAGAGGGCTATGGAGTTATAGGAGTTAAAAATGATATTGAGTTACTCATTTTGATAAATGTTTCAAAGTGAGTAAGGCAGATCCAGGGCTTTTCCCCTGAAGCAAAAGCAGGTTAGCTGCCATCATTGTTTGGTTGAGGGCTGGTCCAGAGCTTCATACTTTCATCTGCATTGTTTTTTCCTTTTCCTATGGAGATCCCTTTGGCAGTGGTCTGGTGAAGTCCCTGGATCCCTTCACAGAATAATGTTTTCAAATGCACAAAATGAAAAATACACCAGATTACAAAGAAACCAATTATATTGAAGCTTAACAAATTATTTTTTGAAACCAAGTTTGTGCAGCCTTTAAAATCTATACACAGCTCCCCATTTCAGATTAAGAGGCCCTAGCCTAGAAGGTAGACTGTGTGTTGAAATCTCCACTTCTAAATGGCAAAAAGCCAGGCTACTGGGGACAGACTCTAGGAAGACATCATGAATCTGTGCGAGTGGATGGAGCACTGGTAACTGGGTTTTAATGTGGACAAGTGCAAGATGATAACATGTATGGAAAAAATAATCCAAACCATACAGATTAAATGAGGGCCCTGAGCTAATTGCTGCAGCCTAGTAAAAGACCATAGGAAGAAGAGACACTGTGAACCAGGAAAAGCACGACATTTGGAGTCACAGAAACTTGGCTTAAATCCAAATTGTCTTCCGTGTGCCCTTGGGGAAACTATATCCTTTTCTGTGTTTAAGTTTCTTTGGGGAAAGAGAAAGTTCATCAAGAGAAGCAATAGGGTGTAGAAGATAATCTTGTCAGGGAGTTCTGGGTTTGAATCCCATCTTTGAAACTTACTAGCTTTCAGCCTCACTTCTTCATCTGTAAAATGGACCTTTGATGTTGTTCAGGTGAGTCTGGCCCTTTGTTCCTCCATTTGGGGTTTTCTTGCAAAGATACTGGAGTCGTTTGCCATTTTCTTCTCTGGCTCATTTTACAGATGAAGAAACTGAAGCAAATAGATTGAGTGACTTGTCCAGGGTTATACAGATGGTAAGTGTCTGACATCAAATTTTAACTCAGGAAGATGAGTCTGACTCCAGGACAGGTACTCTATCTACTGCACTACCTAGCTGCCTGAAAAAAATTGGATTAATAATACCTGAAGAGTCTACCAAGGCACTTGTTAGAAGTAAATGAGATAAATATATGTAAATGGTATATAAATGTCAGCTATTAGCGTTTGAGATGGTTCGTGCCATCTCAGCGGAAAAGGGCAATACCTGATATTAATAAAACTACATCTATCTAAAGATATTCTGTAGAGCAGCCCTTTAAAATAATCATACAGGATTTTCTTTCCTTCACCCCCTCATTCCTACCACCCATCAAATTAATGAATTTTATGAAATATATACATATATGGATAGAAAATATTTGCAATATGATTGTAAAATAAGCTGATCATGTAATGAGACTTACAGATAGAGGGTCAGCCAGCTTACTGCTACTTACCTTAAAAAAAATGAACCTGTGATTTCATCATTGCAGAAAACTCCCAGTGAGAAACTTTGGTAATGTAGATTGGTACCTTCTTTGTTGTATTTGGAGTCAGAAGACCAGGGTTCAAATTCTAACTGCGCATGTTTTCTGTTTGACCGTCTTTCAGATTCAGTCTTAGAAGTTGGACTGGTTGATCTCTAGGGTTCGTTCCATCCTTAAATGTATACTATTTTAATCTGATAAATGAGGAACAATGGATAGAAGTTGCAAAAAGCTAGATATAAGGAAAAACTTGCCAAAATTAATGCTCTCCAAAAATGAAATGGAATTCTTCACTGGGGGTCTTCAAGAAAAGGTTGGATAACCACTTGGATACATTGTAGAAGTAAATCTTGTTAAGGTATGGCTAGAATCAGATGGTACTTGAGGGTCCTTCTTGCTAACAGTTTGGTGCTTTGGTGGTGTTTTGAGGTTCACTTATCACTATCTGCAGCATTTCTAGATGCATGTGGTTCCTTGGAGGGCCCATGTTTTTTTCCTTTTATTTATTTTTTAATTTTTAAAACTATGAACTTAAGAAATATCAAAAAATAGGAACATTTCAATACACAAAAAAGAGAGGAGGATTGTGTTTAAAAACAGAATCTTTATTACATGCAGCTTTTAAAAAAAAATCATTATGATCATACCAATACTGCTTGTCTGTGCTTCTTTCTGGACTTCCTTCTTCTCTATGTAGTTTTCAAAATTAATTTTTAAATTTTTATGTTCAGTTACAAATTCTTTCCCTCTTTCCCTCCACCTCTCCCCCACCCATTGAAAAAAATGAAAAAATATGATACACGTGAAGTCATGCAAAACATTTCCACATTAGCCATATTCCAAAAAAAAAAAAAAAGAAACAAGAAAAATAAAATGGGAAAAATATGCTTCAGTTGGCACTCAGACTTCATTGACTCTCTCTCTGGAGGTGAATAGCATTTTTAATCATGAGTCCTTTGGAATTATTGTGAATCATTGTATTGAATAGAGTTGCTAAGTCTTTTGCAGTTGATTATCATTACAATATTCTTTGTACTGTGTGCAATGTTCTACTCGCTTCACTTTGTATCAGTGCATTTAAGCCTTCTTATGTTTTTCTAAAATCTACCCCCTCCTCATTTCTTATAACACAATAGTATTCCATTGAAATCACATACTGCCGCTCTTTCAGTCATTCCCAATTGATGAGCAACTCTTTAACTTCTGATTCTTTTCTACCACAAAAAGAACTGCTATAAATATTTTTGTACAAATATTTATGGCAGCCCTATTCATGGTGGCAAAATATTGGAAACTGAGAGGATGCCCATCAATTGGGAAATGACTAAATAAGCTGTGGAATATGAATGTTACGAAATACTATCATACAATAAGAAATGATGAACAGACACGTTTCAGAAAAACCTGGAAAGTCTTGTACAAACTGTTGCAAAGTGACATAAGCAGAACCAGGAAAACCCTGTACACAGTATCAGCAACATCATGTGATTTTCAAGGTAGTTTTTCTTAGCAATACAATGATCTAAGATAAGTACAAAGGACTCAGGAAGGAAAATGCCGTCCATATCCAGATAAAGAACTGATGGACTCTGGATACAGATGGAAGTATATTTTTTTCACTTACTTTATTCTTTCTCATGGTTTTTTTTCCTTTTCTATCTGTTTCTTTTTCCAAAACTGTTACAAATCTGGAAATATGTTTTACGTGATAGCCTATGTATAAACTCTATCAAACTGCCTACTGTTTTCAGAAGAATGGAGGGGAAGGAGGGAGAAAAATTCAGAACTCAAAATCTCAAGAAATTGAATGCTAAACATTTTCTTAATATGTAATTGTGGGGAAAAATAAAATAGTATTTAATTATAAAAAATAAATAAATATTTTTGTACATATGGGTCCTTTTCTTTTTCCTTTGATCTCTTTGGGATACAGACCTAGTAGCAATATTGCTGGACCAAATGGTATGAACAGCTTTATGAACAGCTTTGGGCATAGTTCTGAATTGTTCTCCAGAATAGTTAAAACAATTCAGAGCTCCCCATCTCTCCATCAAGAGTGCACCTATTTTCCCAGATTTCCTCGAGCATTTATAATTTTTCTTTTCTGTCTTGGTAACCAATCTGACAGTTATGATGTACCTCAGAGCTATTTTAATTCACATTTCCTTAATTATTTGTGATTTGGAGCATTTTTGTATGATTATTGATACCTTTAGTTTCGTCTTTTAAAAACTGCCTGCTCATATTCTTTGACCTTTTATTAATTGTCAAATGTCTTTCATTTTATTTGTTTTACTAAATTTGGCCCAATTTCCTATATATTTGCAAAATGAGACTCTTCTTTAGAGAGACTTGTAAATTTTTCCCCCAGTTTCCAGTTTTCCTTCTAATTTTGATTGTATTCGTTTTGTTTGTGCAAACCCTTTTAAATTTAATGTAATCAAAATTATACATTATGCTGCCCATGATTTCCTCTATCTCATTGGTTATGAGCTCTTCCCTCATCAATAAATCTGATAGGCATTTCCCGCCATGCTCCCCTAATTTGCTTATGATACTACTAATTGTGTTTAAATGATATATCTATTTTTGAGTTTATCTCGATATTCAGTGTGAATGTTGGTCTATTCCTAGTTTCTGCCAGACTGCTTTCCAATTTTCCTAGCGGTTTTTGTAGAATAGTGAGTTCTTGCCCCAATAATTGGGATCTTTTGATTTATCAGACACTGAGTAAATATGGTCATTTACTTCTGTATATTGTGTACCTAACCTACTCCACTGCTTATTTCCACTCTATTTCTTATTCAGCATCAGACCGTTTTGATGATTACCAATTTGCAGTGTAGCTTGAGATCTGGCAGTAGTACACTGCCTTCCTTTACTTTTTTTTTTATCCTCTTGATATTCTGGGCTTGTTCTTAGAGATGAATTCTGCTATTATTTTTTTCTAACTCTATAAAATAATTTTTGATAGTTTGGTATGGCTCTGAATAAGTAAATTAACTTAGGTAGAATTGTTATTAAATTGGCTCACCCTACCCATGAACAATTAATATTCTCCAATTGTTTAGATCTATATTCATGTGAAAAGTGTTTTATAATTGTGTAATATAATTCCTTTATTTATCTTGGCAGATAAACTCCCAAGTATTTTGTAATGTCCTCAGTTTTTTTAAATGGAATTTCTCTACCTCTTCCTTCTGTTTTATTGGTAATATATAGAAAATCCTGCAACTTTATTAAAGTTGTTAAATTGTTTCAATTAGTTTATTAATTAGTTTATTAGTTGACTCTCTAGGGTTTTCTAGTTATACCATTATATCACCTGCAAAATGGGGGTTTGGTTTCCTGGTTGCTTATGCTTATTCCTTAGATTTCTTTTTCTTGTCTTATTGCTCTAGATAACATCTCTAGCACACTACTGAATAATAATGGTGCTAATGGGTATCTTTGCTTCTCCATGATCTTATAGGAAAGGCTCCTAGTTTATTCCCATCACAGGGTTTTAGGCAGATAATTACTTATTTTTTAAAGAAAGGTTCCACTTATTCCTATGCTTTTAATTGTCCTTAATATGAATGGGGGTTGTATTTAGTCAAAAACTTTTTTCTGCATCTATTGATACAATCCTATGCAATCAATACCAGAACAAAGTTCTAATCATTGAGTATCCAGAGGACATAGGATTAAAATCATACATGTCCTTTTATTAATTTTAAGTTCTAGATAAAATTCCTCTAAACACATGAGCTGCAAGTGATCTTCGTGGTCTGTTTGTTCATATTCACTATGGCTACTGCAAGACAAGATGACAGATTGGTGCGTGAAATGATGTTTTCCATTTACTTTTAAGGGCACCACAAAGCCAATTCCTTCATTGATCTTTCTAGGGACAACATCCTTCCATTTAGCTATAATTTCTTAACGTTTTTCAGCTTTATTTTTCTGTAGATATAGGCAAGCATAGAACATGAACTGGGCGTGCTGGCCTACCTGTACACACTTAACCTACACTCTATGTATGCCTTTTAATATAACAAATGCTTAATTTCTTCTGAAATATGTTAACTTATCATTAGCTGACTCTCCACTTCACTTCTTCCTGAAACTTCCTCTCTGTTTCCTTGCCAGTGACCTCACATCCTGGAGATACCTTTTCTATAAGGCTCTCCCCCTACCCCTCCCCCCGCCCAAGGCAATTGGGGTTAAGTGACTTGCCCAGGGTCACACAGCTAGTAAGCATCAGTCTGGGTTCTTCTGACTCCAGGCCTGGTGCTCTATCCACTGTGCCACTTAACTGTACCTGAGGCACTCCATTGATTGGTAAATCCCTATCCCAGACTGCCATTTAATTGAGGGGCTCTGCCCATGATAACTGTACTTCAGGTTCAACTTCCTCCCCAGAGTTCTTTTCACTTCCATGGAGCAGTCTTGTCATAACAACCTGCTTTCCAGCTCTCCTTTATGTGTTCTCTTCCCCCATTAGAATATAAGCTTTTTAAGGGCAGGGATTGTTTCATTTGAGTTCGTTTATATTTATAGCCCTAGAGCAGTGGTTCTCAACCTTCCTAATGCCACAACCCTTTAATACAGTTCCTCACGTTGTGGTGACCCCCAACCATAAAATTATTTTCTTTACTACTTCATAACTGTAATTTTGCTACTGTTATGAATCATAATGTAAATATCTGATATGCAGGATGTATTTAAATTGAACATAACCCACAGGTTGAAAACCGCTGCCCTAGCGCTTAGTACAGTGGCTGGGACCTAGGAAATATTTAATAAATGTTCTATCTATCCATCCATTCATCTAGTTGGAAAAAGACTGTTGAATTAATGTTTCCAATTGGTCTAAAACCTGTGCGATTCATAACAACCACTGGCCTTTTACTGGTGACTTTTTGGAGATCTAAACCTGGGACTGCAAACCCTCTCTACCTGGGTTCATAACGGAAGTTCTCCCAGCTTGGTAGGATCTGTCTGGGTTTGCATTCTGTTTGCCAAGTCTCCAACAGCCTAGGGTCACTTCCATAGCATTGTAGGCTCATAGAGCTAGAGTTGGGAGGCCATGGAATCCAATACTCTCATTTTAAGGATAAGGAAACTGCAGCTCAGAGAGATTAAGTTAATAGAGCACAATCCCATTGTTGTTGTTGGAGGATTTGCCTTGTCTGGTACAGGTTGCACTAGATGGTCACTAAGACTCCTTCCAATTCTGAGATTCCGTGAAATTTAAAACTATTTTCGTTAAATTTGTCCAGCTTCACAACCCTTCTTTTCAGGGTGAAACAAACAAACAAAGAGTCCATGTGATGGAACGAAAGAAACAAACAAAAACATGGGGAGTAGAAAAATGAAGACAGCATCTTTTTGTTCTAGGCAAACATTCCCACCCTTTGGAGTCCAGCTGCTAATGACTAACCCTTTTGGGAAGAGATCAAATGTTGACATCACATTTTCGCCTGACCTCAAAATTGTACCAAGAATTGTTTTTACTTTGCATGAATAAACAACATTTGAGATTGGTCTATTTTGCATGGGGAAAAAATACCCATTTCTTGCTCTGGCCACCTTCAAAGGTGTTTCCATAGAAACCAAAGATGAAGAAAATAGATAGGAACATTGCTTGAGCTTCACTAAGAAAGATCTTCAGTGGCTGGGGAATGTCAGCTTGCCTTAAGATTGATAACTCTCCTACTGGCCATTACCTTTGCATGATCAGGAACAGCAGCTTAACCATTTTATTCAAATTATTTCTTTAAAGTGGAAGACTTATTACTTTTTCCACTTTAGAGGGTCAGAGTTCTTTGTGCCATTTACTATCTTTGGGAAAGGGAAGAAATGTAGGAAATATGTTATGCAAATGTGACAATGACTTCTCTCAGAAAAGCTTCTAGGAGAAGGAACCCAGGAGAGCAGCACAACTCTTCTCTGTCTGTAGAACACCTTTGCTCAAGAGGCAGAAGAGTGGAAGGCTGGAGTTTTGAACTCCTGAACTTGTTCTTGTTTTAACAGCTGTCTTTCAGTATAACTGGTTTCCTTTGTAATCCTGTGTATTTTATTTCATGCATTTTAAAAACATCATTTTGGGGCAATTAGGTGGCTCAGTGAATAGAGCACTGGCCCTGGAGTGAGGAGGACCTGAGTTCAAATTTGACCTTAGACACTTGACACTTACTAGCTGTGACCTTGGATAAGTCACTTAACCACAATTGTCTTGCCTTCCTCCACCACCCTGCCCAAAACAAACAAACAAAAAAATATCATTCTGAGAAAGGGTCTATAGCTTCACCAGACAAAGTCTGCCACAAGTTAGAACCCTTGGTGTCACCAGTAGATAGAGGACCATCAATGAGGAAACTGAAGCCCAGAGAGGTTAAGAAAGTTTTCTAGCGTGACAAAGCTCATAAGTTCTTGAGGCAGGATTTGAATCCAGGTCTTATTGTCTACAAGTTCATAGTTCCATGAACTTACCATCTCTGGGTGGCATTTTCCTCATCTGCAAAGTGAGGGTCTTTGAAGTTCCTTTTAGCTCTCAGGCAAATATTCTTCACCTTTTCTCATGTGTCATCTGAGAAGGGAAAAACTTTTGGCCTTCTTTTAAAATAATGTTTTGAATTGTGTAAAATAAAATTATTGTTATTCAGTCGTTTTTCAGTCATGTCTGACTCTTCATGACCCTATTTTGGGCTTTTCTTGGCAAAGATACCTGAATAATTTGACATTCCCTTCTCCACCTTATTTTACAGATGAGAAAACTGAGGCAAACAGGGTTGAATGATTTCCCCAGGGTCATATAGCTAGTCAGTTTTTAAGGCTAGATTTGAACTCAGGTCTTCCTGACTCCAGGCCTGGTGCTCTGTCTACTGTACTACCTAACTTCCCTATAAAATAAAAACAAATAGCAGAGGAAACCAATTATATAAAAATATAGTTATCAAAATATTTTCAAACTCATGGAGCCTCGGTTAAGATCCCCTGTTAGTGTGATGATGACCTATGATTCCATGATATGATGACTTGAGTCCAATTCTGGCTGCAGACATATACCGGCTACGGGATCTTGGGCAAGGAAATGAATCCCTAATTGTTCCAGGTAGCTGCAGCATATACACCTGCATCATGGAAGGGGGCTTCCTGGGAGGTCTTTACACCGATGAAATACGACTATTACTACCGCTATTACTACTGCTACTACTGCTGCTGCTGTTACTGCTACTACTGTTGCCCTTGCTGCTGCTGCTTCCTTCTACTACTGTTGCTGTTGCTTCTGCTGCTTCCTTCTACTACTGTTGCCCTTGCTGCTGCTGCTTCCTTCTACTACTGTTGCTGTTGCTGCTGCTGCTTACTCCTACTACTATATATACTATTCTATACTATACCATACTATGCTATGCTATACTATACTACACATCACTCTAAGGTTTGCAAAGCACCATCTGCTGTCTCCTGAGATCCTCACAACAACCTTGTGAGGTATGTGCTATTACCATTGTACAGATGGTGAAGCTGCAATTAAATAACTTGCCCAAGATCACACAACTAGTATTTGAAGGAGGATTTGCACTTAGGAGGATTTGGCTCCAAATCCAAAACTCTAATGTTCCTTAATGTCAAGACAAAATAGGAGAGAAAGTAGGGAGAAGGGAAGGAGGAAGGGTAGGAAAGGAACAGAGAGAGAGAGAGAGAGAGAGAGAGAGAGAGAGAGAGAGAGAGAGAAGGAGAGGGAGGGGGAGAGGGAGAGAGA
>CM053580.1:34507917-34541853 GCA_028627135.1 Pseudochirops cupreus | reverse complement strand
TCCTTCGGGTAAAACTTCAGGATTGCCTGGTAGACTCAAAGCCTAGTTTTTTAAAATGATTATAGCAAGAGGGTGGTAATTTTAAGCATCTCTGTAGGACTTTCCATTTACAAATGAACTACCAATTATCTTCCCACTAGTTGGTCTTCAGAACATTTAGATCCAGAGCTGAATAAAAAGAAACTTTGAATGGATTCTGTTGAAATCTTTTCAAGGAGCTAAAACACTCCCAAGTGATGCCCCACCAGCTCTCCTGGAAAGCATTTCATCAATGCAGTCCTGTATAAAGAACTATGGAGTTTTGGTCAGTGGTCCCAGGTTCAGATCCTGCTTCTGATGCTTGCTACTTAACTTTCCTGGGCTCCAGTGTCTTCAACTGTAAAATTAGAGGCTTAAGCTAGATGGTGTCTGAGGTCCCTTCCAGCTAGAGATCTCTGATCCTAAGGAATGATCTGTGGGAACAGGAAGGGCGACACAACCTGGACAATAAGAATGGCAAAAGGAGGGGACAAACACACCAAACCAGCCAGGAGTGGGGTGACAGTTTGTCTCTGCGGTATGCTTGAGGCGACTATCCTATCAACAGAACTTTTGAATAATTAAAAGAATCCATAATTTAATAAAATAAGTCATCAAAGGTGGCAGATTCAACGGCTTGTGAGAGATGACCTGTGAAGTTTCCCCATTCTGAACATCCTGTTAGATGCTTATTTCTTCTTTATACTTTGTAACTAAGTTCAGAATCATTTCCCCTTACATATGGGGTCATTGTGTATAAAGGAATGGTAGTGTGAGAGGTAGCAAAGGGTTAAGTTTCTACAGAATTGCAAGGATTGCTGAAACAAGACTACTGATAAAAAGTACCAGACAGCAGCCTTGGGAAGAGTTGAGGCAGTAGCATTGGGAGGAAGTAGGGATTCCAGTTCCCAGAGGACTCCTAGACAATACTAAAAATGCAGTAATGGAGAATAAAAGGAGCTGGCAGCAGCAGGTGGATTTGACCAATCAGAAAGCAGACAGTGGCCTTGGGACACTCAGGCACAGATAAGGACACATCTAGGTTGGACTGAAGGGGGGGCCAGTATTCTGGGGTTGTTACTGCGCTTGCTTAGTGAACTTCACGTATTATGTATGTTATCTAACAGAATTAGAGCCTCATTAGTAATAATTGTGGTAAGGTGGGACAGGGGTTGGAGGGGGGGTTAGGCTTATGATAAAAGAAATCAGCGAGCTTCTGCAGTTTGCACTATATCTCTCTGCTTTTACTACAACTCTCTGAGTCCCCATAAATTATTGATAAAGGGGTCTTCGTATCCCACACAGGCCTAAATGGAAGACTCAGATTCCTTTTCTTTGACAAAGGGGCAGCCTAGTAAAGGGAGAAGGACACTGGATTTGGATGGAGTCAGAACACCTTGGTCCTTTTAAGTAAAGAGTTTCATTACTTGTAGGTGTATCCCTAGGACTTAGGACATAGTAGGTGCTTAGCAAATACTTTCGACTGATTTCCATCTTGGTTTCCGTCCTGGTTTCACTTTGTCACTTGCAAGCTATGTGATTTGTAGCAATGTGACCTCTGGGAGTTAGCTTCCTCACCTGTAAAATGGCAGTCAGACTAGTTGGCCTCTAAAGGCACTTCCAACTCTAAGGTCATAATTCTATGACATTTGGACATTTGGTCCTTATATTGTGGTTTGTCCTTCATTCTCAAAGAGGACCATGACATCAGGAAGAGAATGATATGACTTACAATTGACTTTGATTTGAGGGAGGGAGGGCTGTGCAAAGTCACCAGCCTCACTTTCTCCTCCAGAGCCATCTGGGTCCAGTGGCCAGGTATTCATCAGGATGACTGGAGAAGACCCAGGATGCAGTGGGAGGCCTTGCCCCTTTTAAGCTAAGGACTTTTCAGGTTCTCATTTTGAGAGATGAAACACTCATTCAGTAAATAGTCCTTTTTAAGAAGTGAGTCAAGGGATGGCCATTTTAATAAAAAAAAAATCAAACCGAGAGGGGAATACCCTAAGGGTTGCCGGTCAAAAAAGAAAAGTTACTATTTACATGCACTCAGAGCCAGGAGGGCCCAAAAAATAACCATTAAGTGGTATTTGGGCAGGGACCTATTGTTGTCCCATCCTTGAGATTCAGAGTGAGTTAGGTACATTTATATAGGTATCTATTCTTTTGCTGTTTTTTCTTAGTATTTTTTTTAATTATCAGAAAGAACTAGGAAAAACAAATAAAAGTTTCAAAACTTATTCCTCTTTTTCATATAGACACCCAATTGCAACTACAGGGATAAGTGTGTAGATATGACCTCAGGCAAAATTGGACAGCTCCCCAAAGGCTCTATCCCTCCATTCTGGGGAGCACTAGAAAACAATGCCCCATCATTTGTCCCTAAAATATGCTTTCCTTCAGGATCTAGGACATTCTGACAATACTCACATAGCCCTGAAGCAAACCAAACTTGTTCTACATCTTCTTTGACACGTTAAGAAAAATGTTTACAGGTCTGTACAGTTAGCAACTTAGAATACAATTCACTAGCTGACTGATAAAAGGTATCTTCCCTAAGGACGATGAATGAATACTGATAGCGTTGACAAAATAAAAACAAAAACCAGCTTGTAGGGGTAGCCTACCCATACTTTTGCTACTGTTATATTATTGTTAAAGGATCAGAGAGAGTTTAGAATGCCTCCCTCAAAACACATAATTTATTTTTATACAAATGGACACTTTTGTGTGTATCAGCTGCATTCTAGTAGATGTAAAATTACAATACTTGTTCACATAAAAATGTAACTTATTTATTAGATTGTAAAAAAAAATTGGGACATTTTCACCTATCACCATTAGAAACATTATTATCATTGAATTCCAGCTCTCAGCTCTGCCCCTTGCTACCTGGGGGAAATCAGTCTTTCTGGTTCTCATTCCCTCCTCATCATTTACTGAGCACCATGACATGATGAGCACTCTGGAAACATTACCAGATTTTGTCTAACAAAATATTTTTTAAAATTCTTTCCTAAAGGTTTCATAAACATTTAGAACTTCCTTTCTTTATTTCTGTTTTCCAAGGGCAAAGTAATTTCCTGGGCTAGAAGGCAAGAATCCTGAAAACCTGAACTCCCAGTCCCTTTGGGAATGAGGAGTGATAAATCTCATTTTATTTATGAGCATCCTGTTGCATGTAATGACATCCCCAACAACCCAACTTTTAGCCAGTTATCTATAAATTGTTTCAAAGTGAGGTAGTGTATTACATTTTTCAGCTATATTGATTTTAAATAAATAATATACATGAGTAAATACACATATAGATATGCATTTATATATGGTTTTCCCTGTTTCCTTTTAGGCTATGAATTCCTTTAGGTTACCTACCTTATATTAGATGTTCCATGCTCTAACAACTAATACATTTTACAGGCATTGTATAGTCAATAGATGTTGATGGTAGTTGCAAATATTATACTAGCAGATTACCTTGATTGAAGATGGTGGCAATGATTGGCGAAGATGACAGTGAAGAAATGGTGAAGATGCTTCTGAGGATATTGTTAATAAGCAGCATACTATTGATGCTGGTGATGATTGTGATATTAGTACTGGTAATAACAGCAGTGGTAACCATGGTGTTAGAGACCATTATGATGGTTACATGATCAATTATGGTGGGCAGTACTGCAGAGATATGCTGATGATATGTCTATTATAGGAGAAGGAAAAGTTAGTCATATTCCCCCTTTGGGGACTAAGCTAGTTACGTTTTTCTTACTCTGGACTAAGAGTAGGACTCTGCAATATGACCAAGCATGTCCTAACCAACCTCTCAATCTCCATTACGATGATAATATCCATAAGAAATATGCCCCATCATCTTCTACTGCTTAGTCTTGAGCACTTTCTGCTCTTTAGGAAACTTAAAAGTTGAACATAGAGGTTCTCTCTAATAAGCCAATGGTGACTTATTGTGGAGCTAAAGTTTCAGGAAATTCTCCTTGAGGTAACTTGACACAGTGGGAAAAGTGGTGACTTTTGGTCACAAGAGCTGAGTTCAGATCCTGTCTCTGATGTTTATTATATATGTAAACTTTGACAATCACAACTTCTCTGAACTTCAGTCTCCTAATATTTAAAATGAGGGAGTACAATACCACTACTAGGTGTATATCCCAAAGAAATAGCAAACAAAAAGGAAAAGGACCTATGTGTAAAACAATATTTATAGCAGCTCTTTTAGTGGTGACAAATAATTGGAAATTGAGAGGATGCCCATCAATTGGGGATGACTGAACAAGTTGTATATGATTGTGATGGAATGGTATTGTGCTATAAGAAATGATGAACAAGATGCTCTCAGAAAAACCTAGAAAGGCATACATGAACTAATACAAAGTGAAATGAGCAGAACCAGGACAATATTATACACAGTAACAGCAGTACTTATGATGATCTACTGTGAATAACTTAGCTATTCTCAGCAATACAATGATCCAAGACAACTCTGAAGGACTTAATGATCTAAGTTGCTGCGCATCTCCAGAGAATGAACTGGTAGAGCCTGAAGGCAGACTGAAGATGCTTTTTTCTTTATTTTTCTTGGTTTTTTGTCTATTTTCTTTCACAGCATGACTCACATGGAAATGTGTTTTGCGTGAATACAATGTATAACCTATGTCAAATGGTTCACCTTCTCAATAAAGAGAGGAGGGGAGGAAGGAGAGAATTTGGAACTCAAAATTTGAAAAAAAAAGAATGTTAAAAACTTTTTACATATAATTAGAAAAATATTAAATTTAAGAAGAAAAAATAAAATATTTATAGAATCTAATTAAAGAAAAAAAATAAAATGAGAGAGTAGATTAGATGGCTTCTAAAGTCATCTATTTATGACAAATTCCATTTTAAGTGGCAAGGAGAGACATTTGGAAGATCATAAGAAAAAGGTATCCTTGAGGGAGAAACCACCAGGATGCTGTCACACAGGTGGAAGACAGATACTTGGATGCCATCTCCCATGGGTGAAGACCCTGGGATTCTATAAGGCAAAGCCAAGGAGGATGCCAATGGAGGAGAGATCAGGGTGGGGTTGGACCACTAAGGAGTTCCTTTCCAGTATGGTTCCTGAGGGGAGGAAGCTATCCATGATAATTTTCTATTCTTTCTACTAGAAACACTCAGGTGTTTCTAACTGCCAAAGAGTCATAGAATCACAGGATCATTGACTCAGAGTTGGAAGGGGTCTTAGAAGCCTTCTAGTACAACCCTTTCACTTTATGTATCAAGAATCTGAGTACAAATGTTGTGCACTCTAAATTTTGGCACCCTGAGGCAAAACTCCCTTTACTCTTCCATGGTTACATCTTTGAGCTCAGACAGTATTATTTCTAAATTGAGTTTTTTGCAAATATGTGAAGCAGATAATCCTCCTATTCTATCCATTCTAAGCTCCTTTCTCCTCTCAGTTACTCCTCCCCTCTATTGGGTGGGTGCTCAGACCCTCCATTCCTTTCTTTCTTCTTTCTTTCCTATCTCCTCAGGAAATTATGCATAACTGAATCTTCAGGGATGAATTTCTTCCTAGTTTTTATAGATTATAACCCCTGAAGTTCCTCTCTGTTGTGTTTGTCCTAGATGCCAGTGTGATGTTGAATCAACAAAGAGAGAAAAAGTCACTTTTCCCTGAAGTGCTTGATATGGGTTGAATTTGCTTTCCAAAATTTACATGTAACTTCCAAGAAGCCTGTATTTGGGACTCTAAAACAAAAAAGAGCCATTTAATCTCCTTTTGCCAGGACATATTGCTGACCAAGCAAACAAAAGTAGTATGTTTTATTAAAATATACTTTCTCTTTTGGAGAAGGCAGTAAGGTAGATGTAACCAATGATGCACAGTATAATTTATGGTTTCAAGAAAGAAGAAAAAGGCATCTAAAGGGTTTGTTGGTCCCTGGTCTTTAAGAGTTTCTTGGAACATTAAGCTTATTTGCTTTATATAGAGGTTATTATTTAGTGAACAAATGCTGAGGAGGGGTTGGGATTAAAGAGAGGTGAAGGAACAATGTTGGGAGAGAAGTATCTTTGTTGGGTGGGCCCTTCTCTGGTGATTTATTTTTTTTAAATTTTTCCTCTGGTGATTTATGTTAATGGTAACCTTTTAGCCAACTGATTCTTTAAAAAAAGATTCATTGTAAATTAACTAAGATAAAAAATCCTAATTAAACATATTTACATTAATTTACATATTTTACAGAGATTATGCAGTTAAATGACAGAATGGATAGTCAATAGAATATGGGACTTGGAGCCAGGAAGACCCAAGTTCAGATTTGACCTCAGACTAGTTGTGTGACCCTGGACAAAGCACTTAACTTTTCTGTGCCCCAGTTTCCTTATCTGTAAAACAGGGATCAGAAGAGCACTTAACTCACAAGGTTGTTGGAAGGATCAAACAAATTATCATATGTAAATTGCTTTGTGAATCTTAAAGAGATATACAAATGCTAGTTGCCATGATGATGATGATAATGATAGATTGTCTATGTCCAGTGCTTACCATATGCCAAACACTATTCTAAGCTCAGGCAAAAGAAATAGGACACCCCAAAACAGTCCCTGACATCAAGGAGTTTACATTCTAATAAGGGAAGACATACTTGATAGATGGGGAGGGTATGTTTTACCCTAGAAAGTCTTATGGATGGTGAGTGATGTCATTGATTGATCAACTTATTCCTTGAGAATAATGACTTTGGGGATTAGATAATTGTTCTCAGAGCTGATGATGGAAGATTTGGAGAAGGAGGGAGGGGTGATAGGAGAGCAGCATGGTGGTAGATTTGGATAAGGATAGTGACGGAGAACTCTCACCAGTCAGTCAGGAGTATGGGGCCCCATGGAGGTGCCAGGTGGAGGCAGGCTGGGAGCATGTTATAAATTTGAGAAACACTCTTGTGGGGATCATAGGACTTCTTAGGTAAGGTCAGGGAATTAGCCAAAAGAGCTTTCACTGTTCACTCCTTCTTTGGTGATGTGTGCTGGGGAAGATCCCCATGATAGACCCATTCTCAGTGAAAGAATTCAGAAACAGAGTGGGCAAAGGAAGGTGTTTATTATAATTCTTCTGAGGAAGTGGGTGTGGTATTCACTAGGAACACCCACACTGATACAGAAGTAGGAGTGAGGTCAAACTGTTCTACCACTCCCATCAGTGTTAGGGTTGGTTACATTCTTCATTGCTCTACATTTCCTCCTTATGCAGATTATGTAGGCATGGTACTGAGGATACTTGTGACTGGGTCATGAACCCTCAGGTTTGAACCAGTTGTCCCATCCCAACCTTTCTACTCCCCCTGGTGCCAGGACGACCATTGTCTTAGTAAAATAAGATAAGTGAACTTCCCTCACAGCTTGGGAGTGTTGATCATCTCCAATAACATCTATGGAAGCAAAACAAGATACCATAATATCCCTCCTACGTAAATATAGCAAGCGAGCATTTGAACTCACAAATTTCAATGTATAAAATTTCCCAAACAACTTAATTCACTCTTGCTATCCCCTTTGACTTTATTTTGGCTATCATCACTATGTATTTATGTAGATGAATTTCCTTTTGGATGGCCCTAATGGTATGATGTTTTCTGGTGCTATATTCTTCATTTCATACTATTTCACGTTAATCTTTCCTGATGTCTTTGTATGATTCACACTTGACCAATCTCAGTCAAATTATAGACTTCGATTACATTGATGTGCCATAATTGATCCAGTCATTCTTTAGTTGTTGTTTCCATTTTCCTTTCGGGTAATTAAAAATAATGCTGTCATACCCATCTTTGACTGCATTGTGTTTTTTTTTTAACTGTTTTGAAAATACTTTCGAGGTGAATTCCAAATCACAGGATAATTTAGTCAAAGGGTAGGGTATGATCATTTTTTTTTAGCTTTTTCATTGTGTTGTCTGATTTCTTTTCCAAAAGGATTCCATTAACTTTTAATTCCATGTATGAGTTGCATATCAGTTTCTCTACAACCCAATAATACTGATTGTTGTCATTAAAATTGTACTTTGTATGTGTGCACCAGTTTCATGGTTGCAGGTAGTATCTCAAAGTTATCTTGATTTAATTTGTTCATTAATAAAATTGAATATTTTAAAATGATTTTTTGCTTTTCTTCTTTTGTAATTTTTTTCATATCTTTCGACCATTCATTGGGGATTGTAGTTTTTGCCTTTGAGTCATTTAAAAAAATCAATTCCTTATAAAATTTAGATGTTACATCTTTAATCTGTGATTTTTCTGTTTTTATTTTCTTCCAGATGGCTCTTTTGATGAATTTTTATTAAATTTTACCTATTTCTACTAAATAATCTTTTGTCGTTTTGAATTGCATTGTGTTAAATATAAATTAGTTTGGGGAATATTGTGATTTCAGATACATTTGCTCAACCTAAGAATGAGCTAGAGATATTACAGCATTTGTTCTGATTTTCCTTGATTTTTGTCATTTCAAAATTGTCTTATGTGCTCTTATATATTGTGTTAGATGAAAGGCATTTCCCTTTCCATTGATTTCTCTTGGTCTTTGGTCAGGGTGTATAGGATATAAATTACTTTTGTGGCTTTGTATTGTATCCCATGGTGGCCCTGAATAGAATCTTAGATTTGGGAAGATCTGGATTGAAATTCTGCATTTGATATTATGTGATTATGGATAAGGCACAGCCTTTCTGAGCTGCAGACACCTCTTTAAGACTTAAATTATAGATAAACATCAACTTCAGGCTGGAAATCCTATATAAACAAAATCAGAGATCCTTCGTTTGTTGTTATTCTTGAGTTGTTTCAGTCATGTCAGACTCTCCAGGATCCCATTTGGGGTTTTCTTGGCAGAGATACTGGAGGGGTTTGCCATCTTCTTCTCCAGTTCATTTCACAGATGAGGAAACCGAAGCAAAGAGGGTTAAGTGACTTGCCCAATGTCACACAGCTAGGTAAGTATTTGGGGCCACATTTGAACTCAGGTCTTCCTGATTCCAGGTTCAGGGCTCTATCCATTGTGCCACCTGGCTGCCTCTTATTCTCCATTGCTAGTATTTACTTCCAAAACTTCTTCTTTTTTTTTTTAAATGACATTGATATCCCTAAGATTTTGAATACAGTGCTATAGAGGAGTGATAAGATTAGCTATATCTGCTTAACACATACTTTTAATGGGAATTCTTCTGTTGTATCTCCTTTATATGCATATTAGCTCATGGTTTCAAATACAGATTTTTAATCATATTATGGACAGGTACTTGTTATTTTACAAATAAAAAAACATAAATAAGGGCTAAATTTTATCAAGTGCTTGAATGAAGCAAGGATTTAATGAAAGCATTTATTAAGCACCTACTCTATGCTAGGCACTATAATCAACTCTGGGGATCCAAAGGGATAAAGTTTGAGCCCTGAAGGTGCTTACATTCTAATAGGCAGCAACATATATAGGGCAGTGCTGGCCAGGATGAGTGTTTTGGTTTGGGAAGTCACAGGGTGGTGAGTGGAGCAATGAAGCAGTCTATTGACACACCCTTACCAGAAACAATTGATTTTTTTTCTATTCCCAGAACAATAAGTAGAAAATATAATTGGGGAATAACTTGCACAGCCACAATCAAATGACAGGATAGGTTAGGAAATAAAGCATGGTTGAGTCTGGGGTCAACTAGATCTAATGGGCTGGTTGTAGATTTCTTGGTATCTCATGATAAGATCATATACCATTTATTTTCTCTCTTATCAATAAGATGTTATATTATTTTCTTGGTAACAAATCTGACTATCTTTTTCTTGATTATATATTTTTGTTGTACAAATTTTTTTGCTTGTGTAATCCAGTATTCTTGCCTTGTCTCCAGTAAATTCTCCTTTAAATTAGTAGGTAAAATTTTGCCTCTTCTACATAATCAAATAAATGCATTATCCTATTTTTAAAGCCTTTTTTGTACTTAACTTCATAATCCAGCTGGAATTTAGTGTGCCATATCGTGTGAGGGATGGATCTAAGTTTATTTTTCAACACATTGCTGGCCAATCTTCCTAACTATATTTATTGAATAATGAACCCTTTCCCAAGTCTTTATTTTCTATGGTCTTATCAACACTGATCTTTTAAGTGTATTTGGCCCGATTTATGGTATATCTATTCAATTCCCTTGATTTATTTGCCTATTATTTTTCTTCTTTTTTGGACCAAATACTAGATCATTTTTTTTTTTAGATTCAACTTTAATTTTATTTTCAGTTTCAAAATCTTTCCATCCCTCCATTCCTCCTCCACCCATTGAGAAGGCAAGAATCCCATTATACATATGAAGTCATGCAAAACATATTTCTGCATTATTCATATTCCAATGGGGCAGGGGGAACAAAAAAAAGAAACAGCAAAAATGTGGTTCAATCTGTATCCTGAGCATCCATTTCTGTACTTGGAAATGGATAGTAATTTTCATCATGAGCCCTTTGGAATTGTGAGGGATCATTGAATTGATCTACTAGATCATTTTGATGAAAACTAATTTTTAAAAAACATATTATACATTTTGGAAGTTGAAATGCATGTTCATCAACTCCCTCCCCCTCCCCCTGAGTTTCTCCTTGATTTTTTTCCCTCCATTTGTTTTTCCACATACATTTTGCTATGATTATATATTCAGGTGGTATTTTAAATGGTAATGCATTAAGACAAATTTAGGAAGGATTGCCATGTTTACTATGGCACACAACCCATCCTCTTAAATGTCACTCCAATTTAGATCTGTCTTTATTTTTAATCAAAAATGTTGACAATTGTCTCTATAAAAGTCATATGTGTGCAATGGCATGTTGGAACCAGCTTGAACCAACTCTCACCAACAGATTGCTAAATTTCTAGTGCAAGCTTTTACACTTCAAAAATCAGCAAAGTCTCTACGTCAACACTTGGTTTGTTGTTTTGTTGATTGTCTAGACTTAAGAGAGTGAGGGGCAGCTGGTTGGTAGAGTACATAAAGCACTGGGTTTGGAATCAAGAAAACTCAGCTTCTTGAGTTAAAATTTGGCCTCATACTCTTATTAGCTGTGTGGTCCTGGGCAAGTAATTTAACCCTGTTTGCCTCAGTTTCTCATTTGTAAAATGGACTGGAAAAAAAATGGCAAACCACTTTGTAGCACCAATGCAATATTTACAGTGCAAGGAAAATGCATTACCATTACACACTCCAATAACTATGTCAAGAAAACTCCAAATGGGGTCATGAAGAGTCAGATATCACTGAACAACTCAACAACAACAAAAAAGTATTGGAGAAAATATTAATAACATGGTGTGTCGTGTATGTATGTATATATGTATGTATGTATGTATATGTGTGTATTTATGTATATACATGCATGTATACCCACACACTTTTTTGGAGAGTTGATTGTTAAATATTCACTTCCACGTGTATGTCTATGTACTGCTACTTAATTTCCAGCTATTTAAAGTATGACATTTTTGTTGTTTTTCTCAATGAAAACAGTATTTGTCTTTTTTGATGTTTTTTTTCTGATGACTTTTTTTGGTTTTTAGCATTCCTGATCTTTCAAGTTTTTGACATGGTTGTCCGCCCTCTCCTCCAAATCCGGTGGCTCAATATTACCTTCAAGATCAAATATAAAAATCTTTATTTGTCTTTCAAAGTTCTTCATTAGGCTGCTCTTTTACTACTTTCCCAGTCTTCCTGGAGCAAATAAGTAAGTACTTAATAAATGGTTTTTGCTTACTTGGTCCTAAATACTTACTTCCTCTTAGATGTTCCCTCTTAGTTCTCCTTCTTCTGACTGCTCATTCTCAGGCTCTTTTGTTGGAACAACATACTCACCTTACCTCCTCTGCATGCATATGCCTCAGGGCTCTCTCTCCTTGGTCTTATTTCCTTCTCTCTACATACTCTCCCCAGAGGACTTCATCAATTCCCATAGGTTTAACTATCATCTCTTTGTGGATGACTTTCAGATCTGTATATTTGACCCTAGTCTGTCTCCTGAGCTATAGCTTCACATCATCAATTACTTATTGAACGTTTCCAAATGGATTTCTCTCAGGCACCTCAAACTCAACATGTCCAAAACTGAATTCATTACCCTCATCCTCTAAGCCACACCTCTTCCAAACTTCCCTATTTCTGTTGAGAGTGTCACTATCTTTACATTTTGCTGTGCTCTCAACCTTGAAATCATTTTCCTCCAGTTAGATGGCAAGGTTTATTGAATCAAATTTGATTTGACCATATGATGAATTAAAAACCCCAAGAGACAGAGTTTCTGGGTAAGTAATAATCAATTTATTAATTAGGCTAGCTAATATTCAATAAATTTATGATCAGTTGTTTCTCTTGGTAACCAAAGACAAAAAACATAGAGAACCTCAAAGTTTTCATAATCCTTGAAACGAAATTCCCATGACAATTGAAAATCAGCCAAGATTGCTGGACATTTGATGAGGATGGTGGGGAGATGGGCTAAAAGTCTTCACTACTCCTACTGAGAATTTGACTTAATCATGAGACTCAATTGCCTCCAGCAATTTGGACTGGGGAATCCATCTCTATCCAGACCGCTCTGGTTGATTTTCTCCTTTATAAGCTATGTCACCATAAACTCTAATGGGGTATGTACAAGGACAGGACTCATTGGATTGGGGTAAGAAGTAGTCCAGACTGAATTCTGCTTACAGAAGTCAGGTCTCCTAATTGGGTAGAGTCTGGCCCAAGATGTTATGGCATGTTCCTTGAGGGTTAGGGTTAGTCTCAACCATCTCTTTCAGAGACTGACCTTCCACAGAATCTGGTCCTCAGTGAAGAAACAGGAGAAAAAGACTGGATACTAATTTAATAATTGGTTATTAATATATAGAAAAATAATTTCTCTCAATCAAAAAGGTGATGGAGAGATGTATGGGTGCAGATAGGCCAAGACAGACTCCTAGCAATGGTCTATGAGCAGGTCATAGTACAGAGGATATAATTGAGGACATGTATGATCAGAAAAGGGAAGGAGATGAACCAGCCATGCAGTATGATACAAATGTGAAAGACAGATAGCCTGAGTATTACATTTTTACCTATGAAATATAAAAACATGACTTAGGTGAAGATCCTTAGCACATTGAACCTGTGTGGGGGATCCATGAAAGAATTTGGATAAGAATTGCATGGGTGAGAAAGCTTCTTCTTCACCAGTGGCAGGAGTATTGGCATCAATCACACCAATCACACCACACTCAAGTGAACAAGTATTTATTAAGCAAGAACTTACCATATGACTGTGTGCTAAGCACTGAGGACACAAGGAAAAGCAAAAATAATCCTAGCTGGCAAGGAGTTTACATTCTAATGGAAGAGACAAGTGTTGACATGTTATAAAATAGTCTTTTTCATGTACAATTTTGCCTATTTATATTTTCCCTTCCTTTTAGTTCACTAACCTCCCCTCTCTCCATTGTCTTCATCTTTTAAAAGTTTCTTAGTATTATTAATTCCATTTTGGTGGGCTCCTTTTCATTTTTATTCCACTTATTTCACAAAATCACAAAATTTCAGAGCTGAAAGGGCCCTCACAAGCCATATAGTCCATCTCTAAATGAAAAAAGAATCTTTGCTATAGCATCTCCAATAAGTGGTTATCCAGACTTTCCTTGGTCACCTCTAGTATGGAGCAGGGCACAATCTTCATAAACAACCACTCCACTTTTGGGTTGTTCTTCTTGTTAGGAAGTTAGCTAAGTTCAAATTTGGATCGTTTTTACTTCTGACCACAATTATTAGTTCTACTCTTTCCATTCAATAGAAAAAAAGTAATCCTTCTTTCCACAATATTTGCTGGCTCTTATATTTCTTATGCCAACCTCTAAGTCTTGTTTTTTCCAAGTTTAATATTACCAGTTCCACTGTTAGATGCCCTTATCTTAACCCTCTTCTGTAACCTCTCTAGCTTTCTGTTCTTAACTCTTATTTTTCTCTCCCCCTCCTCCACTATCTCTCCCTCACTTTCTCCCTGCTTCCTTTCCTCCCTTTCTCTCCCTTCTCTCTCTTCCTTTTTTCTCTTCCTCCATTCTCCTCCCCTCTGTCTTCTTCTCTCTCTTTCTCTCTCTCTCTCTCTCTCTCTCTCTCTCTCTCTCTCTCTCTCTCCTCTCTCCCTTTCTCCTCTGTCTCTGTCTCCCTCTTCTCTCTCTCCCCTCTCCTCTCCTCCTCTTCCTTCTCTTCTCTCCGTCTCTCTCTTTCTCTGTCTCTCTCTTTGTCTCTCTCTTCTCTCTCATACTCTTATCCTCAAGTTCTCTCTCTTGCTCCCCTTCCTTCTCTCTTCCTTGCTCCCTTTTTCTCCCCTCTCTCCCTTCCTCTTTCTTTCTCCCCCGTTCTCTTATTCTCAGCATGTCTCTTCCTTTTTCCCTCTTTCTCTTTCTCTCTCTTCCTCCCCCTCTCTCTTCTTTTATCTTTTTCTGTTTTTCTCCCCCTCGCTCTACTTCCCCCCATAAGAGAATTCTAACTTTGTTCCTTTTCTATTTCTTTAGGTACAATTTGATTTATTCTGTCTTGCCTTTTCCAACTTATTAATTCAGGACTCAGTGCTATAAATTTGTCCCCAAGAACTGATTTGGCTGCATCCCATAGAGTTCAATATGCATTATTATTATTATATTTGAAATATTTGTTTATTGTTTCTGATTTTTCTTTAAATCCAATTATTGTTTAATAAATGTGCTTTTGAAGCTTCCATGTAGCTGTGCATCTTTTATTCATTTTTTATTCCTAATTTTATTGCCTTATGGTCTAGTAATAAAGCAAGTCTAATTTCTGTCTTCCTGAATTTATTGAGAGCTTCTCAGTAGAGCTGGCTCCCTTGCTGTTTGTTACTCTACCAATATTCAATTTATTCTTGTACTCTTGCATATTCATCTGAGCAAAAAGATACAGGAATCAGCATGTTGGAAGGTACGTTGGTGTTATTCAGTCATGTGACCCCATTTGGGGTTTTGTTGGCAAAGTGGTTTCCTTCTCCAGCTCATTTTGCAGGTGAAGAAACTGAGGCAAACAGTATTAAATGAGTTGCCCAGGATTACGTAGTGTCTGAGGCCAGTTTTGAATTTAGGAAGATGAGTCTTCCTGACTTCAGGCCCAGTACTCTAACCATGGTGCCACCTTGCTGCCCTGGGAAGGTACTTTAGAAGTAGTCTGATACTTGGTGGGAAATTGGATTTAGAATTGTAGATTCAACACTTCCTTTTTGCAGATAAAGAAATTGAAGCTCAGAGAAGTTGAAAATGAGCTCAAGCTCATCCAGCTGGCTGCAGGCAGAGATGAGATTGGAGCCTGAGGATTCTGCCTTGCAGTCCCGGGCTCTTTTTGTTGTACCACACTGCATCTTTTGTGTGGTTGGGTTTCCAGACCCACACTCCTTGAGCCTCACAGTACCAGAAGGGATTTCACATACTGGTTAGCTGAAAATGAAGTGTGCCCAAAAGGCTGCCCTTAGGACAGTTTTGGATTAGGTAGCCAAATGTTATGAGGAAGGTTGGACAGAACAGGATATATTTAGCCTGGAGAGAAGACAAAGCATAGGAAACAGAAATTAAATTAACTGAAGGACTATCATGTGGGAGAAAGAATAGACTTGTTTTGAATTGCTCCAGAAAAGTAAACTAGAACCAATGAGTGGAAGATACAGAAGCAAAATCTTTCTAGAGTCGTTGATCGGAGGAATAGGCTGCTTTGGAAGTGGTAAGCTTCCCTTCACTGCAGAAACTTAAGTGAAGATAATAACAAGGTCGTCTGTTGGTCAGAGATGACCAGAGAGGCCTCTGGTCTCCAACATGACAGTTCTTCAACTAATTTAATTTCTCATTCCCAAGTCCCTCTGTCTCATTCCTCCATCACTTTATACTCTCAGCTTCTATGGTTTTAAATAGTGCCCAATCAACCTGATGATACAGTTTCACAACTTGACCTCTTCTCCTTTACTATGTCCCAGCTCCCACCTATGTATAAAGGACACACATCCCTATATATATAATGCTCCACCTTGATATGCTTTCTATCCAGCCCCTTATCTGTGTGTTGAATTCCTACTTCTCATTTAAAACTTGCCTCAAAAGCTACTCCATAAAGCCTTCTCCATCCAGTCTCTCTCATTATTAATGGCCTATGGTAGGAGACCTTCTCAAGGTGAGCCACCCTTCCCTGGCTCTCAGATTACCTTCCATATACTCTACATACAACTTGTTATGTAAATAGTTATTTGCACATTGTCTCCATATTAGAATGTGAGCTCCTTGAGGGCAGAGACCATGATTTTGCTTTTCTTTCTATCCTTACTATTGCCTAATACATAGTAAGTGCTTGATAAATGCTTGTTGACTGTGTAGGTCGCATGTAAAGTGATTGGCTCAAAGAGTTAAAGCTAGAAACGCCCTTAGTCACTGAGTCCAACTTCCAACTCCTTCATTTTATAAATGAGAAAACAGCAGAGCAGACAGCTTAGGGTCACATAGCAGATTTTGAATGCAGGACTTCCTACCTCTAAGCCAATGCTTTATTCACTAAGAGACATTATGGCACACCCTCACTTTCTTCTGTAAAATGAATAAGTTGGATTAGAAATTTATGACCCCACTCAGTTCTAAAATCCAATTATCCTATTAGCTTACGTTGCTCTCATTCCCACTCCTATTGTTCAGTTCCCAGTTCCCACTCCCCAAAATTGTGTTGTATTTATTTTGTTGTATTTATTTCCTTCCCTATGTGAGTGTATGCATGTGTGTATATATGTATGTATGTATGTATGTATGTGTGTATGTATGTAGGTATGTATGTATTTATATGTCTTGTGGGCTCAAAGGCTGGGTAGGCTGAATGAATAATTGAACTTGTCATAGTGACTATGGTCTTTTTGAATCCATCCATCCATCCATCTATGCATTCTTCCTATTCTTCCTTCCTCCCTTCTTTCCTCCCTCCCTGCCTCTGTCTCTCCTTTCCTTCCTCCCTTCCACCCTTCCTTCCTCCCTTCCTCCTTCCCACCCTCCTTGCCTCCCTCTCTCCTTTCTTTCTTTCTTTCCTTCCTTCCTTCCTTCCTTCCTTCCTTCCTTTCTTCCTTCCTTCTTTCTTTCCTTCTTTCCTTCCTTCCATCTTTCCTTCCGTCCTTCCTTCTTCTCTTTTTGCTTGTATGTTCAGAGGGAAAAAATGAGGTAGAAATAAAGATTTAAATAAAGGGAAGAACCCATCTTCACCTTAGGCAGTGGTGCTCTGGTCACTGCACACTTGATTATTCCTTTTAATCAATTGATCACATTTTGGGAAAGAAACAATCACATAATTCATGAAGAGCTATGTTGTTCTCATATGGGAACCATATAAATCCTTTCCTTGCTTCTTCATTTCACTGCTCTTTCTCACAATATGTTTCCACCATGTTGAGCATGAGGAGGCCTAACCAGGAGATCAGGTATATTGAGGCACCACAGGAGGACTCATATGGACTTTTAGTTCAGTTAGTACACCAGATTTAATGCCAGTTGAAGAAAGAAGAAGAGATACCGCTAAGGTGCATATGACTGCCAACTGAACTTTGCAGATAACAATCACCATGTCAGTGAATTCAGAAATCATGGAGAACCCATTCCCCTCCATGCTACTCTCTTCCCCCATTAACAGGAAGTTACTGGGGCTGAAGAAATGCTAGCAATGGGATGATTTCCATAATAACTCAAAAAACCCTGATGGTTCACAAAAATCTCCAGAAAGATTTTGGCAGAGGGCCTTGTTTTCTACCCTCATCTGTGTTGAGAGGGAGAAGACAGTCTCATCTGAATGGATGATGATGGGCACAGCCCATTGGTGTTTCTGAAGACATACTTGCCTGGTATATTGGCTCTCCCTCAGTAAAATACAGAAATAGACTATTTCCCCTGGGAGTCTCTGAATTTGGGCTTCTTGAATGAATGTAAGAAATCTGTTGCTGGCAGAACAGCAGTGGAAGAAGGGATTAAGAGTAGCTGGGGCTAGGGAGCCTCCTCAAACATGGAAGCTTCAGAGGGAAATCATGTAGAAATCCTTGAATTGGATGTTTTCCTAGGGGCTTGGTTGGGGTCCACAATTGAGACTTTAAAGGGCTTCTTGGAACATCCAGATGGAGCAGTTGAAGCTGGAGGCAATTGGTCTGTATTTTTTGTCATTTTTAAGGGGAGGTCTTGTGGCTTAACAGATACACCAAAGGTAAAATGGAGGGAGAAGCAGAGACAACAAGAAGGGTTTGAAGACAACATCTGGTCAACTATTCCCTCCTTCCCAACTAGGGCAGCATACAACCTCCCTCCTTCCAATTGTGGGACCAGAATGGACAGCTCTAAAGTGGGATACTGGAGGTTGGAGAAGGCAGAAGATCAGAGATGTGAACCTCAGACATAATGGTCTTCAGGTTATGGCAATAGGAGGGGGTGATGATTATATGCAAAACTGCTCTGCAGATATGATGGAATATTACACTTAGTTCTCTCCATTTTGATGAGAGAGACTCCTGTGTCCATTATCCTTCTATGAATCACAGCAGTGAGGCATCCAAAAGATGGCTAGGGCTCTAGAAGGATGAGTGGGGTCTGACTCAGGCACCTTTGATTACTTTCCCATCTATGAAAAGGTAAGGAGGTTTCAGTCATTAAGAAGTTGCAAAATTCCAATCCGGAAATTTCCAAGCATAAGAAATTCCATACTTTTTCTCACCAGAGAGACTAGCTCTTAAAAATTAGAGGCGTTATTCAGGATACAACAGAGTTGAAAACCCAATGGTTGGGGGTAGGGCATGCAGACATATAATATGTCACATAAATAAGGGGACCCGAAACAAATTTCTCCATAGTTGGTTGTTGCTGCATGTGCTGCTGCTTTTCCTGGTTTCTGCTGGACTCCCTCAGCCTCAGTCAAACTCTTTGTAGTTCAGGTTGCATCACAACTGTGGCAAGAATAATGAGGGCTTGTCTGGTTAGTCCTCTAAGGTCCCTCTGTCATCTTGTTAATGTACCTGTCCTCTGGACTCCCAGATATCTTTGTCTACACCTGTTTCAGGCCTTTTACATGTAATAAGAGCTAACGTTTAGGTGGTACTTTAAAGCCGATGAAGTGCTTTAATTTGTCATCTCATTGAATCCTCACAAAGCCCCAGTAAAATAGGTACTATTATTATCCCCATTTTGCAGATGGAGACTGCGCCTGGGAGAAAGTTAAGGGATTTGCTCAAGGTCACAAAACTAGTGCATATTGGAGGTAGATTCAAATTGAGGTCTGCGTTTGTCACTCTATCCACTATTCACTACATTACTTAGCTGCCTTTGCAATGTAGGGAGTAGTGAGTGTGCCTCACCTACATTACCAGAGAATAAGTAACCCCACGGAACATAGCAAGGTAGCACAGTGGATACAGCCCTGAGCTTGGAATCAGAAAGATTCATCTTCCTGAGTTCAAATCCAGCCTCAGACACTTTACTAGCTGTGTGATCCTGGGCAAGTCACTTAATGCTGTTTGCCTCGGTTCATTAACTGTAAAATGAAGTGGAAAAGGAAATGGCAAACCAAACCATTCCAGAATCTCTGCCAAGAAAACCCTAAATGGAATTATGAAGAGTTGGATATGAGAGAAACAACTGAACAACACATTTGCAAACCTTTGCAAACCTCCAAGTGCTTTATAAAAGTTATCTCCTATTAGTTATTATATGAGCATTTTTGACACCTCTCAACACAGGAGAGGCACCAGCCTGGAGGGAAGATTTTGTGGGGGAGATTTGGTTCCCCAGGATGTGTTAGTCTAACACCCACATTCTCATCAACCAGTTAATTATTTCGCAAAATGTTCATCTGTCACTTAGAAATTGTCTCAGTATTACCTTGTATCCCTGGGAGCAATAAGGAAATGGAAGGAGAGCATGAGAACTGAAGGAAATTATGTCAGAGGAGAGAGTTAGGCTTAGGATCCATGATCCAACACCACTAATTAATAACAATAATAATGATAATGATAATCATTTGCATGTTGCTTTAAAGTTAAGAAAGCACATCATCTCTGTAATCTTATTTGGCCTTCACAATAACCCTGTGAGGTAGGTGCTATAATCCTTCTGCTGGGGTTCAGACTCATGTCCTGTTGATCAAGAACTCAGTGCTCTTTCTAAGACCTCCCCTTTGTTCCGTATTACCTTAATAAAGGGAAGGTTTAAAAGGCACCTTTTCTACTGCTGGTACAGCGGGCAGAGTATTATTGGACTTGGGGACAAGAAAATTCCAAGATTTCAAATCTTGTCTCAGACACTTATTAGCTGGGTCACCCTGGGCAAATACCTTAACCTGTCACAGTCTTATTGTCCTCATTTGTAAAGTGGAGATAATGATAGGCTGTTCTTTGCACTGAGGTGACTTTACAGAGACAGAGATACAAAAGGCATCGTCCTAGCCTTCTATGAGATTACTTTCTGGTAGTAGAGAACCAAATGATCTCATATCTGTAGGAAACTTTACAAACCTTAAAGTACTATATATAGAGATTAGCTGCTATTATATATTATATTATATTATATTATGCCATATCATGCCATGTCATATCACATCATATCATGTCATGTCATATTATATATATCATATCATAATATATCATATCATATCATACTGTACTGTATTGTATTTATTATATTATATATTGTGTTGTGTGGTGTGGTATGGTATGATGTGGTGTGATGTGATGTGATTGATATGATATGATATATTATGTTATATTAAATTGTTATGTCATGTCTTATATTACATTATACTATAATAGCATATTGTACTATATTGTATCATATTGTATCACATCACATCACATCATATCATATCACATTATACTATATGATATCATCATCACTATCATTGTTATTGTCTTGCTCTACTCTCTATCTATGACTCTTCTGGGTTTCAAGCTTCCTGTTATATATTGTCTTCCCCAATTTGATAATAAACTCCTGAGGACAGGGATTTTTTCCCCTCATTTGCATCTCCAGAGCTTAGCACAGTGCCCAGCCCATAGTAGGCATCAGATAAATATTTATTGAATTGAGATGTAATGGTCACAGTTGGAAGTGGTGGAATTAGAGTTAGCGAGCAGGGCCATGGGGGGTATTTTTCTTTCACTTTATCATTCATGCCAGACTCTTCTTAGGGCTGATGCCAAAGGTCCCCCCTGAACATTTCTCGAATTTTTGGTTCATACTGTGAGCACTATAGTACCTCGTGTGGGGAACTACTCTTTCTTGACTGTACAAGGTCATAAAGGTGGCTACAGGGAACAAACAAAAACATTGATATCATTTCCCACTAGCATGGAAATGTGTTACAGATGGGTAAAGCAGGGGTGCTGGGTACAGGAGGATGTTTCTTGTTTTTAATAGTGTCATTTTCACATTAGGCATATTTGGGAAAACACCTTTCTTATGAATTTGAAAATCTTTTTATAGCAATAATAAGGCTAAAATCCTTAAATTCAAACTTTATTTGGGCACTATTGTATTTTTCCATTATTTAAAAGACTGCCAATTCTGGATTGTTTATAGATACCTGTCTGATCTGCATTGGTGAAAGGAGTTTCCATATCAGGATTTCCTCATGTCAATAGTATCACAGATCCCAACTAAAGTACAAATAAAAAAAAACCTACAGAGTATCACAGAACTTCAGAATTGGGAGAACTTTGAAGGTCGTCAGTTACATGCCTGATATGTGCTTAGCCTTGGGAATATAAGTATAAGGAATGAAACAATCCCTGTTTATAAGGAGCTTAGATTTTAATGGGAGAGACAGCAAGCACATATACTACTATACTATATATGTCCACATATGTGTATATATATATATATATATATATATATGTATATACATATATTTATACAGACACATACTCTCTCTTATATATTCCTCTTTTTTTAGATTTCATGACATTGCTCTGTCTTGGTTCTCTACCTCTGATCACTCCTTTTCCTTTGCTGATCTTCATTCAGGTCATACTCGCTAATCGTGGGTGTCTCCCCCAGGGTTTGTCCCTTTCCTCTTTTTCTGCTATAATCCTTTGATGATCTCATCAGCTCCCAAGGGCCCAATTACTATCACTATACAGATGATTTCCAGATCCATTTATCCAGCCCCAATCTTTGCCTAAAGCCACATCATCAATTACTTTTTTGAACATCTCAAACTGGATGTCCTGTAGGCTTGTCAAATGCAGCAAAATGGTACTCATTACCTTTCCTCCCAAAACTTTCACTTCTTCCCAACTTTCTTATTATTGTCAAAAGCATCACCCTTCTTTCTGTCACCTAGGCTAACAACCTCTGGGTCACCTTTGACTCATCACTTGAACTTAACTTTACATATTTGATTAGTTGCCAAATCTTGTCATTTCTACTTTCACAACTTCTCTCCTATATGTGCCTTCTATCCCCTCACATAGCCACCCGTAGGCCCTTTTCACTTCTCAGTTGGACTATTGTGATCTTCTCCTGCCTCAGATCTCTCCCCACTCCAATCCATTCTCCACTCAAATATCAAAGTGATATTCCTAAATACAGGTTTGACAATGGCACTCCTCAACATATTTTGTCTTGCCACTGGGCTGCCATAACTTTGGAAGAGAGAGTGAGGCTGGCAACTTTGAGCAGCTCTGCCTCACTTAAATCCAATTCACATACAAGTCAAGGCATCACTCCATGATGTCATTGACTCCCCCTCTCCAAAAATGAAGGATGAACAACATTCTTGTGCTTCTCTGTTACCTCCAGGATCAAGAATAAACTTCATTTAAAGTCATTCACAACTAGCCTTTTCCTATCTTTCCAGTCTTTTTACATCTTACTCCTTCCTCATACTGTATGATCCAGCTACCTTGCAATTCCTAGCCCACAGCTCTCCATATCCCATCTCTGTGATTTTAGCCTGGTTGTTCCCCATACCTGGAATGGTCTCTCTCCTTACTTCCATCCCTTGGTTTCTCTGTCTTCTTTCAGGACTCAGCTCAAATCTCGCCTTCGGGAAGAGAACTTTCCCAATCCTCCATCCAATTAAAAACCTTCCATTTACTCTGTCACAAACAAAGTTATTTGCATGTTGTCAAGGTGCATTCCATGGGGACAGCGATGTGTGTTTTTGCCTTTCTTTGTAGCCTCAACATTTAACATAATGCCTGAAACTTGGTAAGTTCTTAAAAAATACTTGTTGACTACCTGTTCACTACCTACTATTCTAGTTTTATTTCAAATTAATTCCCTTCACACATTCTCTGTTCCAGTAAAACTGGCCTGTTAGGTGCTAGAGGTTAAGACCTGTGAGACCCAGCACAGAGTCTGAGACAGGATTTGGACTCGGGTTTTCCAGATCCTAAGTCTAGCACTCTTTCCATTGCTCTTTCTCACTGCCCCAAAAGAAAGGATTGGACCCTCTGACCTCCGAGGTCCCTTCCAGCTGTACATCTGAGATCTTATGTTCCTAAATCACTTAACCTTCTTTGTGATTTAGTTTCCTTATTTGTAAAGTAAGGGAATTAGACTGGATGGTCTCTGGGGTCCCTTCCACCTTCAGATATATGGTTCTAGGGATGGCAAAGGGTTCCAGGTTTTGTCATTATAGGAGAAGTGGCACTGGGGAGGTCCAGCTTGGAGAAAAGATTGAAAAAGACCATTGTAGCTATCTTCAGACACTTAAAGGGCCACCATATGGAAGAGGGATTAGACTAAGTCTGCTTGGCCTCAGGTTGAAGGACAGAGGAGCAATGGGGTCAAGAAGACTGAAGCTTGCTGTAACTTTCTGCCAAGTCGAGTTATACAAGAGAGCAAAGGACACATTGTTGATTCCTTGGTAGAATGTAGGGACTGCTCACTTTACTATTTATATGTCCAGTGACTCACATACTGGCTGGCACATGGTTGTTGGTTGATTGATTGATTGGAGGAAGCAGCTAATAGAACCAGCTGAGGTAGGATAGAGAGAGTACTGGACTTGGAATCAGGAAAACCTGTGTTTGAATCCCATCTCAGAGAATTCTTCCTTTCCATGTGATTCTGGGCCTCAGTTTCCCCTGTTAAATGAGGAGGCTGAATTCAGGGACCTCTGAGGTACCTTCCAGTTCTAAATCTATGACTTAAAATATTAATAATTCATCATTTGGTTGTGCTTTAAGCTTTGCAAAGCTCTGTCCTCAAGCAGAGTTCAGATGACCATTTCTTGGGGATTTCTGGATGGGAACAAGTGGGAATGGACAGTTCCTCGTTTCCTACACTTCTGCAGAAAGATCAGAAGTCAGAGAGAGGGAAGGAAATGGTGGGCTTGGGGACCAGATTGCCATAAACCTTAAATGCGTTATAAGAGTCACAAAAGGAATAGAACCTCCATTCTTGTTTACAGCTAAAATCAAAGCTAAAACTTCAGAGAGAAAGAAAAAAAGCTAAATTCCAGAAAGTTTCTGTGTGAAGAGGACTCACCGCAGGAGGCCTCCATATGGTCTTAAAAAAGTCTAAACTTAAAGAGACTGCCAGGCAGCCACAGTAACTGTAATAAGGAATTAGTGGGCTCCACATTTCTTCTCTTGCTGAGATGACCACCTCAAATTTTCACCAATCATGACTGCAGAAATTATTACCTTCTGTGACTATGGCGAGCTCCAGCCGCCAACGGCATATCCAGCTGTTTTATTCTGAGGGATGTTTTGTCCCTTCATTGCCTAGCCCTGGAGTGCCTGCGATCAGAGCTTAGATGACAACTTGCTTAATGATTCATGATGCAAAACAGCCTCCAGCTCAGCTCCCCTGGGGCGAGACCTGGCCCTCCCAGCCCCAAAACTGCTTTTGTCAGGAAGAAACCCTGATGTTCCTTTGGTTAATATTGCCTGAGTGCCCTACATAGAGGCACAGCTGGAGGAAGGTAAGACAGGGAGAAGCTTGGAAATGGAAGAGAAGGGACAGGTTAACCTGAGGACTTGAATAGGGGCAGGTGAAAGAGGTGGCCGTCCCCTAACTTTTTTCTGGGGGCCCTGGCACTGGCTTGCTTGGATCCAGCATCCTGCTACCCTCCTTCTCCAATTAAAATGATGGATCAACCATGCTGCTTGCTCACGTCTTTCTCCCTCTTAGAGCTCTTCCCAACCTCGCTTCAGCTTTTCCAGTTTTTTATACTTTCCCTACCTTTATGCAGCCAAAATGGCCTTCTCAGTTTCTCACATAGTCCAGTAATGACTCCCACCTACAGGCTTTTGCAGGGCTATTTCCCATGCCTGGGAGGCACTCACTTTCTCACCTACTCTTCTTAGAATCCTGAGTTTCCTTATCTCAATTCAAACACTGCTTTAACATGAAGCCTTTCATGATCTCCCCAGCTACTAGTGTGGCTCTCCAAAAGAATCTGTTGTTGTTCACTTGTGTCCAATTTTTCGTGACCCCACTTGGGGTTTTCTTGGCAGAGATACTGGAGTGGTTTACCATTTCCTCCTCCAATTCATTTTACAGATGAGGAAACCAAGGCAAACAGAATTAAATGACTTGCCCAGGGTCACACAGCTAGTAAGTATCTGAGGCTAGATTTGAACTCAGGAAGAGCAGTCTTTCTGACTATAAAGTCAGAAAGTAAAGGTAACAAAAAAGGTAAAAAGATAAAAAAAATTTTTTTAATTGTTGGGCATTCATTTGATAAGTGTTTTGTCTGTACTTATACGTCTCTATGTTGTCTCCCCAATGGAATAGGAAGAGGACTATTTCATTTTTGTCAATCAGTTATAATAAAGGTCAAACATTTATTAAGTTTCAGGTGTCTCCTAAGGGCTATGCTAAGGATTGTCTCCACATCTTCAGGACTAGCACAGCATGTCATAGTAGGTGCTAAATTAATGCTTTTTGATTGATTGCTTATCACTTCCACCGTCAATGACAAGTAAAGGGTTTTTAAAAAAAATTTAATAGGTGTCTTCAGTTAGAGCTTAGAGGTCAGAGATTTAGAGCAAATTAGACCTAATACAGAGACACTGCCCAATGTCTTGGGAAAACACTTGGAGTTGGAACCTCTCTAGACCCAAGTCTGAATCTTAACTATGACAGTTAATAGCTGTATGATCACGGGCAAGTCCCCTCTCTCTTTTGAGTCACAGTGAAATGGGGATGACAATGATAATAATACCGGTAGCTCCTGCGCCAGAGGGATCTTATTAGGATCAAGTGAGATAATAGAGCTTTGTAGATTTTAAAGTTCTATGTAAATGCCAGTTACTGTTATAACCTGACATTCAAAGCCTTTTATAACCTGACCCCCAACTTGTCCCATCTTTTTACACTTTATTCCTCTTCTTCTGCCCCAGTCTCTAGCCCTCCCTCCTCCCCCCACCCCACACCTACTGTGCAATCCAATGACACCAACCTCCTTGCTGTTCTTGGAACAAGACACTCCACCTCCTGACTCTGGGAACTTTCCCTATCTGTCCTCCATCCCTGGAATTCTCTGCCCCTTTTCATTTCCACCTTCTGAGCTTTCCTGGCTTCTGTTAAGTCCCAGCTAAAATCCTACCTTCTATAGAAAGCCTTTCTTTATCTCTCAATTCTAGTGCCTTGGCTCCAAGTTGGAGTATTTCTAACTTATCCAATATATAGCTTTGCATGGGATTATTTCCAATTTTTCCTGTGTATAACTTTTTAATGTAGTTTGTATAAAGTTGTTTGCATGTTGCCTCTCTCATTAGACTGTGATCTCCTTGAGGGCAGACACTTTTTCTTTTCTTTGTATCCTCAGTGTTTAACAACATGCCTGGCATACGGTAGGGACTCAGTAAATGTCTATTCACTGAGACTCAGCCCCTGCCCTCTTGGACCATGGAGTCTAGTAACAACTAACATTTCAATCGTGTTTTAAAAGTTTTTGTGGTTGTTTTATTGATACCTGTTGTTTTTATATCATAGTCAACTCTCATTATTACTTCCCCCTAACCCACATATGAGTGAACCTTCTTTTACATCGAAGAAAAAATGGTTAAGTCAAACTGACATCTAGCTGGACTGAAAGGATACACTATTTGACAGTGACAGTCCTCTATCTTTCCAAGAAAATCGATCAATTGATTAATCACCAAGAATGTGTGCCTAGTACCTATTATGTGTGCCATAGTCCTGGGTGCTTATAAGATGCAAATGAAACATTCCCTGGCTCAAAAGTAGCTTAGATTTTGTTACTGAGGGTGGGGGACAGAGGGGGGAGGGCACAGGATGACAGGAAGGATGTACATTTTCTTGTCTCTCCTTGGGCACAAGATTCATTTTATAACAGCTAAATAAGGTATGGTTTAGTCGTCATTTAGTTAACAATATAGACTGTCTCAAAAATCTTAGTGCAATTTTAAGCTCTAATGACTTCAGAAGTAGAAATTCTATAAACTTACAAAAATTCTTTTTGAAAGACTAATAATTAAAAACTTTAAATATTGACATGTTTCTTATTAGAGTTCTACATCAGCACCATTTTATTTTAAGCATTGCTTAGACAACTTTTGAACTTTCAGTAGCTGCTGCTCAGGGACAGGAAGGATTACAGTTATACCCTGAGAATTAAGCTGATCCAAAGAGGGAGGTTTTTGATGTGTTCATGACAGTTTGGACATTACTTCCACAAGGAAAAGTTTAACAACGATAAGTCAAGTGACCAGGTAGGCTAAACAAGACAATGTCCATTACCCACCCACCAGTCCGGGAAAGGGTAATAAGTAATACTAGCTAACACTGATACTAATTACTAACTAACTAACTAACTAACATTTATATGACACTTACTCTGTACCAGGCAAATCTAATTTGATCCTCACAACAACTTTGGGAGATCAGAGCTGTTGTTAGCCCTATTTCACAATTGAGAAAATTGAGGTTAAGTGACTTGGCCAGGGTTAACACAGAGTGTAAGTGCCGGAGGCAGAATTTGAATTCAGATCTTCCTGTTCCAGGCTTGCCTCTTTCTTTCCTGCACCACACAGCTGTCACAGGCACAATGCATAATGACAGGGTGCCCTGTCTTATTAAATTCAAATTTAAAATTTTTCATTCAAGATCCACAAAAGCCACATGGTGTAAAAAAATTGAAATCGTCAAACTTCCAAATGGTGTCTTTCTGTCAGCTTGCAGCATTTATACTTCTGAAGTTATTAAAGTTTAATGCTGTACTAAGAGTTTGGGGACACCCTGGATTGTGGTTGTTGCCTGCTGCTGCCCTAGCTCTCCTTGCTTCCTTCAACTTCCATTCGTACGAGCCTTCCTTTGTCTCTTTTGGTGCAGTCATAATACTTGACGTTTATAGGAGCGTAGATTTGCAGCTGGAAATGGACCTTAGAGGACCTTAGATCTAATCGTCTTGTATTACAAATAGGGAAACTGAGGCAGAAGCAATTGTTGTTCAGTAATGTCCTACTCTTTGCCACCCCATTTGGGTTTTTCTTGGCAAAGATACCCAGTTGGTTTGCCATTTCCTTCTCCAGCTCATTTTACAGATGAGGAAACTGAGGCAAACAGGGATAAGTGATTTGCCCAGGGTCATACTAGTAAGTAAGTAAACTGGTAAGTACCTGAGGCCAAATTTGAACTCGGGTCTTCCTGACTCCAGGCCTGGAACCCTATCCATTATGCCACCTGGCTGCCCCTGGAAACGGAGGCAGTTTAAGTGATTTTACCCTGGGTCTCAAAGCTAGTATATGTCAGATCAAGATTTGCACTCAGGTCTTCTTGACTCCAAGTTCAATATTCTATCCTTTGTGCTTGTTTAGCCATTTCCAAAATTCAATGGGTGGTGAATTGGTTTTGCATAGTGATTTAAGGTTTAAAAAAATTGTTTCTGTGAAGGAGGTCCTTTGAGTACCATTATCTCCACTTGGCAAATGAGGAAGATCAGGTTGAGTGAGGTCACTGGCATGGCCATGGACATGACCCCAGTGCCACCCCAGAGCTACACAGTTTATGTTACAAACCAGATCTGAAGGCAGGACTTTTGATTCCAATACCTGTCCCACCTCCCCTATACCATGTTGTCTCTTATACATAATGGCCCTGCTCTTTTTCTTCGATTGTAAGAAAAGATAGCAGAACCAGCTCCTGACAGGATGTCAGATGATGGGCCTAGAATCCCCAGTGGCCAAAGGGAAATGGTCCTTTAATAAAATGTTAGGGCCTATGATTATGCATTCTGCATTTCAGGACCGAGCATGTTTCTGTGCCAAAATCAATTTGTCCAGGTCAGGCCAGTCACTCAGTCATGGGGACTTACAGGACTATGGCAGTTTCTGAAAATTAAATTCTTCTATTAAAAAGGAGACATGCTAAAGTGAAAAGCACTATTGGGAAGAAATGGAATGGAGGCAGAGAAAGGAACAGAAACTTGGGGTCACTCTTCCTCCTCCAAAAGGAACTAACCCCATTGGGAAAACTCAGTGTTTATTTCTCCCATTAAGGCACACAAAGCCTGCACGGCCAACAGGCAAGTCTGGTCTGTGGCCAACATTTAAACTTTGCCAACCCTTTTATATTGCAGTCCAGATCCTGTAGAAGGGTTGGAGCTGAGTCAAATAAACAAGCACTTATTAAAGACCTACTGTATGCCTCCCACTGTGCTGAACATAGGAGTACAAATGCCCTAAGACCCATATGTAGTTACAACTGTTTACCTGAAGGCACTTCACCTTGCAGGAGGTTCAATGGGGCATCTTCAATACTTAACCCAGTGCTTGGCACATAGATACTATTGATTGATAATGTATGGAAAGTGCTTCTAGAACCTACTGTGGTTGCTCAGTCACACCTGACTCTGACCCCACAGACCATAGCACACCATTTCTGTGTCATATCTTCTAGCATTTTAATATGGCACAAGGGACTTTCTTGCAAAGATTCTGGAGTGGTTTGTCATCTCCTTCTCTAGCAGATTGCCTTTTGTCAGAGCTATGGGTTGTGACCTGTCTGTCTTGAGTAACCTTGTATGGGATAGCTCATAGCTTCATTGAGCTATGCAAGACCCTCTGCCATGGCAAGGTAGTGAGAAGTTATAAATTTCCAGGCTCCTACTGTTATTATGATTAAAAGAATGCTGGACTGATAGAAGTTTAATATTCTAGTGTTGATGTCACTCTCTGTGTGATCTTGAGCAATTAACTTAAGCTCTAAAAATAATGAGCATTTATATAATTTTTTACAATTTGTAAATAAATCGCTTTGCAATGGGTTATCTTATCTGATCCTCAAAACAATTCTGGAAAGCAGGCACCATTATCATACACATTTTACAGTTGAGGAAACTAAGGCATTGAGTGATTTGCTTAGGCTTATGTAGCTAGTAAATGTCTGAGGCAAGATTTGAACTTAGGTGTTCCTAATTCTAGTCCAATTTTCCATTCACCAGTCTACGTAGCTGCCTCTGTGAGGCTCATTTTCCTCATATTTAAAAAGGGGGAAAGGAGCTTCTCCTTCACAGGAGTATTGTTAGTCTCAAATGAGATAATATGAATAAAATGCTTTGCAAAAATTAAAGAACTATAAAAGTGCCATATATTATTAGTAACAGTAGTGACGGTATCTTCTTATATTTTTTGTGGTCCAAGAATGAGTCACTATTGTGCCATTAAAAAAAATGTATCTAATGTTCCATGAACTATTGCACAAATGTATAAATTGATTGCCTTTAGTAATAGAATAATGGTGTGTTCAAGCTCCTGTTCTTTAGGCTCGCCAACAGCATTGTCCAGACAGTTCCAGCAGCAGAGAGGGTAATAGGCATGATGTGGGTGTTACTTGTTCCAACACAGAATTGGTTTCTTTTGTCCTATGTTTACACGTTAAAAGTCTTTCATTTTATGGCACTTGGAGATTGAGTGTTTGATAAGGCGACTTCTATGAAAAATTAAATCTTAAATTCTTCAGTGTTTTCTTTGAGCAATTGTGGGCAATAGTTTTGTCTCTGATAACATTCAGATTCTAGTAAAATTTTCCAAATTATTTTGAAGTTTGTACTCGTATGAGTATTGAGGGAATTAGACCAGAGGACCACCTTGACCTCTTCTAGCTCTAAGTAAATGAGTATATGATTTCTTATATTTTAATTTATGCAGTTAGTGAACTTCTGATATAGCGTATAGGGTCCTACACTTAGAGAAAGGAATAGTAACTGGGTTTAAATGCTGCTTCAGCCATGTACTAGTTGTGTGACCCTGGGTAAGTCTCTTAACCTCTCTGAGTTCCATTTTGCTCATCATTTGTAAAATGAGAGTAATTGACTTGATGATTTAAGGTGCTCTCTGACTCTAAACCTATGATTCTACAATTAGTAAAACCAACTCTGCCAATTCCTTTGTTTTTTTCAAGGAGAACCTATGAGCCACCCTTCCATTTTGGGGCACTTTCTGTCTTCTGGTTTAATTTATAATAAAAATGTCAAGATTATTAGAAATCACTTCCTCCAGCATCATGTCCACTTTTTGTCCCTGGACAAGGATATCACATTTAGAATATTAATTGCAAAGTTAACAGGTTCATAAATCCAGAACTAAAAGGGAAACAGAAGCTTTCTTATCCAACCCCTTCATTTTGCAGATGAAGATACTGAGACCTAGGGAGGCTTTGACTTGCCCAAGGTTACAGAAGTGATTAGTGTCAAAGGTGGGATTTGAACTCACATCTTCTCTTAGAATCAGTGCTCTTTCCACTGCATCAAGATGCCTCTTTTGATAGAAACTCTTAATATTGTGTGATTCTTAGCATCCTCTGCCCCCTTTCCTGTTCCTCTGTTGAGGAGGATTGAATGTCATTTTAGATTTTTCTGTGTTTCGTGTGTTGTCATGGCGAGGGAATTAATTCATCACTAAGTGGTCATCCAATTGGTAATGCATTTCTCCATGTTTAGCTAGGCTGATCCCTAGCAACCACACACTGTATGTTGCCAGAGCTATGCTCAAAACTTCTTCAGTGTGATAGAACCTGTCAGAGCAGGCACTCTGCATAAATAGCCTTCAAGAACCAGGATCACATCCAGGCCATGATGGAACATCAAAGAAGGCTTGATAGAAGAGCTAATATTACAATTGATCAATGAATGAATATTCACAGGAAAGTGATGAATATCTTTGGGACATCCTGAAGACTTTCATGGATTGGACTTGAGGACGACATATGCTTGCCATGAATCTGGAAGAAATTATTAACGGCTAAAGAAAGAGAGTATCTCTTGCATTTAAACTTAGAAATTAACATTTGTCTGCAAATTGTAATAAGTATTTCATAAGATCATAGATTTTGAGTGGGAAGAAAACATAAAGGTCATTTAAGTCAATTCCTTTATTTTATAAATCAAGTAGAATGTAAACTCAATGAGGGCAGGGACTTTCTCACTTTCATATTTTCATCTCTAGGACTTAGCACAGTGCCTGCTAGTACATAGTAAATTCTCCACAAATTCCATAAACTCCATAAATTCTTTGTTCATTCATTCCATATTCCCGGCACATTATAGAGTGTTTAATAAATACTCATTGGTCTTCTTGTACAAAATGGCTGATATGGAAATGTTTTAAATGATGCACATATATAATCTATATCTGATTGATTATTGAGTCAGGGACAGGGGAGGAAAATGAGAGGGAAGGATGGAATTTAGAATCCAAAACTTTTTTTTAAAAAAGCAAATGTTAAAATTGTTTTATTATGTAATTGGGGGAAAATAAAACATTATATATAAGTACTCATTGATTGATCAATTGATTGTTTTCACAGGTAGCAAGTAGCAGAACCAGGATTCATCCCTTGTCCTGACTAGCTCCTGACTACCAAAAAAGTGCTTGAGTAGGCCATGACATATTGACATCTTATGTGGATGTCACTAAACTGGAATTTATTTATAATAGGTGAAGGATGGGATAAAGATTATCTCTGCAGCTGTTGTTCACCCATTTTCAAAGAAAAGCAATGACATCACGTGGCGACGATGTCTTGACTTGCGTACGAGTGAATTGGATTTAATTGAGGTAGAGTTGTGCAAAGTCATCAAAGTCTAGTTAGTGGCAAGACCAAAAATCAGTATGACTGATGATGGCCCAGGATTCAGTAGATGATCTTGCTGTCTTCAATGACTGACCAAGCTCTAAGCACTCCATTGGAACAAATTATTCTGCAAACTGCTTTGTAGTACTTATTCATTCTTCCACTCACTCAATCATTCAATATGCATTTAAAATGCATAGAAGAGAACAGAAGAAAGTTTAGAAGGGAGCAGAGACCAGCAGGGCAATTTGAAAGTCATGTAATTTTTACTATAAACTTTTTTTTTAAGCAAATAGTATGAAATGGAAATTCATGATTTCATATAGAACCCTTCTTTTGTGATCTGCTGAGTATATAGAAGGAGTCTTTTTTGATGTTTATCTTGCCTGTCTTCCCCCCCCCCCCGCCCCCACCATAAATCTAACTATTTAAAGCACCAACTACATATAAGGCATGACCATTACAAGCACAGAGTCAATAGCTCCGGAGATAATCTTCATCCCATCCTTCATGTTATAATATTATGTGTTTGCTAAGCATATCAATAGTGTAACCAAGATTGGAGGGAGTAGGCTTAGCTTGTTTAAGAGTAAACTCTTTACGGGAATGTAGAACATCAATGAAATAGAAACAGTGCTGCTAATTGAAAGTGGATGTTATTCTTTCATTAATTCAGCCTCAGCTGAATTAAAGACCTGCAGGGTTCTTTTTTATTCTGCTTTGCAATTTAGTATTTCATTCTAGTTAAATATATTCTTATGATTACATTTTTTTTCCAGTTAACCACAATTTGCTTTCTTTCCTTTCTACTTC
>CM053580.1:34487092-34507417 GCA_028627135.1 Pseudochirops cupreus | reverse complement strand
GGGAAAATGGTCTATATATTTTTTTTCTTTGTTTTTGCTCCCCCTGGTTTAGGTATCAAAACCATTTTTGTGTTAGGAATTTTATAGGATTCCTTCTTTACCTATTTTTTCAAATTGTTTATACAGTATGGAGATTAATTGTTCCTTAAATGTTTGGTTAGAATTCATTTGTAAAACCATCCAATTCTGGGGATATTTTCTTAGGGAGCTCATTGATGTCTTGTTCAATTTCTTTTTTCTAAGATAGGGTTATTTAAATATTCTATTTCCTCTTCTGTTAATCTAGACAGTTTATATAAGTATTTATCCATTTCACTTAGATTGTCAGTTTCACTGGCATATGAGTAGGCAAAATAACTTCTAATCATTGCTTGAATTTAATCCTCATTGGTGCTACATTTACACTTTTCATTTTTGATACTAGTAATTTAATTTTCTTCTTTCTTTTTTAAATCAAATTGTTGTGGTTCAGTCATTTTAGTCATATCTGACTCTTCATGACCCCATTTTTTTGCAATATACTGGAGCAGGTTGCCATTTCCTTCTCTAGCTCATTTGATAGATGAGGAAACTGAGGTATATGGGGTTGAATGACTTGTCCAGGGTCATACAGCTAGTAAGTGTCTGAGGCTAGATTTGAACTCAAATCTTCCTGACTCCAGGACTAGTTCTTTATCTGCTGCACCACCAGAATTTTCATTTTTTTTTCTATTTTTATGTTTAATTTTTAATTCGTTCTTTTTCTGTTTGTTTTTTTTTAGTTGCACACCCAAGTAATTAATCTGTCCTTTCTCTCTTTCATTGATGCGTGTTTAGGATATACATTTTCCCTCAAGTAATACTTTCCCTGCATCCCACAAATTTTGGTATATTGTCTCATTGTTATCATTCCCCTCAATGAAATCATTGATTGTGTCTATGATTTGCTCTTTGACCTACTCATTCTTTAGGATTGATTATTTAGTTTCCAATTAATTTTAATATGTTTCTGTGGTCCTTTATTAAGTCCAATTTTTGTTGCATTATGACCTGAAAAAGGCACATTTAATGTTTTTGCTTTTCTGCATTTAATTGTGACATTTTCATGTCTTAATATGTTGTCAATTTTCATGAGGATGACATGTACAGCTGAGGAAAAGGTATACGCCTTTCTATTCCCATTCATTTTCTCCAGAGCCCTATTATATCTAATTTATCTAAGATTCTATTCATCTCTTTGACTTCTTTCTTATTTATTTTATGGTGAGATTTGTCTAGCTCTGAGAAGGGAAAGTTGAGGTCCCCCACTAGTCCAGTTTTGCTGTTTATTTCCTTTTGTAATTAATTTAACTTTTCCCTTAAGAATTTGATGTTATGACATTTGGTACATACATGTTTAATATTGAAATTACTGCACTGACTATGGTCCCTTTTAGTAAGGCATAATTTTCCTGCTTATCCCTTTTAATTAGGCCTATTTTTGCTTTGTCTGAGATCATGATTGCTACTCCTGCCTTTTTTATTTCAGCTGAAGCATAATAGATTCTGCTCTAGTCTCTTACTTTAATTCTATGTATGACTCTCTTTTCCAAGTATGTTTTTTATAAACAACATATTGTTGGATTCTGTTTTCTAATCCATTCTGCTATCTGCTTCTGTTTTATGGGCAAGTTCATCCCATTCATATTCACAGTTATGACTGCTAAATGAATCTCACACTTTCACATTTTCTTCTGTTTTTCCTTCTCTCTCTTTTTATCCTGTTCCTCCTCCAAAGTCTTCTAACAACTGCCTTCTTTTATCTGCCCTCCTTTTTATCACCACCTCTTTGCCTTATCCCTTTTTCCTCCTACTTCTCTGTTAGATAAAATTCTATTGCCAGAAGAGCGTGTGTGTGTGTGTGTGTGTGTATACACACAAACACATATATTTCTCTTTAAAACATTTTAGATGTGAGGTTCAAGCATCACCCCCCCCATTTTCCCCTTCACTATAAAAGTTCTTTCTCATATGCTGCTTTTGTGTGAAATAATTTTCCACATTCTTCCTCTTTCTTCTCTCTTCTCCAAAGGTATCCATCCTTTTCACCTATCCATTTTTTTTTACATCATCCCAATATAGTTGACTCCCTCCTACATCCTCTTTCAATGTAGAATCTAATACTAATAACTTCTAACTTCTCTGATAAAGATGAAGTTCTTAGAAGTTACATGTATCATCTTCCCATATAGAAGGGTAAATAGTTTAACCTTATTGAGTGCTTTATGATTCCTCTTTCATGTTTAGCTTTTTATGCTTCTCTTTAGTCTTCTATTTGGAAGTCAAATTTTCTATTCATCTCTGGTCTTTTCATTAGGAATTCTTGAAAGTCCTCTATTTCATTAGCTATCCCTTCTTTCCCTGGAAAGATTATACTCAGTTTTGCTCAGTAGATTATTATTGGTTGTAATCTCAGCTCTTTTGACTTCTAAGCCCTCTGCTTTTTTAACATGGTAGCTAAATCTTGTGTGATCCTGATTGTGACTCAATGGTATTTGAATTATTTATTTATGGATGATTGAAGTATTTTTTTTTCCTTAGAGCTCTGGAATTTGGCTATACTATTCCTGGGATTTTTCATTTGGGGATCTCTTTCAAGTGGTGATTGGTGAATTCTTTCAATTTCCATTTTACACTCTGGTTCTGGGGCAACTATCCTTGATAATTTCTTGAAATATGATGTCTGGGCTCTTTCTTTGATCATGGCTTTTAGGCTGTCCAATAATTCTTTTTTTGTGATCTATTTTCCAAGTCAGTTCTTTTCCTGTGAAATATTTTACATTTTTTCTATTGTGTTCATTCTTTTGAATTTGATTGCTTTTTGATGTCTCATGGAATTATTAGCTTCCACTTGCCCGATTCTAATTTTACAAAGAATTATTTTCTTTAGTAAACTTTTGTACTTCTTTTTCCATTTGATGAATTCTGATTTTAAGGCGTTATTTTCTTTAGTATTTTTTGTGCCTCTTCTACCAAGTTGCCAATTGTTGCTTTATAATTTTTTCCCTTTGCTTTCATTTCTTTACCTACTTTTTCTCCAGCCCTCTCAATTGAGTTTGAAAATAATGTTTTAGCTCTTCTGGGAATTCTTGTTGGGTTTGTGACCAGTTCATATCTTTTCTTTAAGACTTTGCAGCTATTTTGATTTCATTGTTTTCTTCCTGAGTTTATACCTTGATCTTCCATGTCACCATAGTAACTTTTTATAGCCAGGTTCTTATTTTGTTATTTGCTCATTTTTCCGCTCTATTTCTTGATTTTGAATTTTTATGTTAAAGTTAAGCCCTGTTATTGGTGTGGTAGGTATCAAGGGAATACTTTTTCAAGCTTCAGGCCTTTTCTGCACTGCTGTTTTTGGAGCTAGCTCTGGGACTTTGGAAGTTTTCAGTGTTTCTAAGGCAGCATGATACAGTGAGAGGTGTGGTCATGGCTCTCTTGGTCTGCACTCTGGTCTTTAACTAGGACAGGCCCCCAATCCCTTGGAATTAAAGTCAGTACTGCTCCTTAGGGACCCTGATCCCTTGGGACCAGACTGAAAGTGCTCCTTACAGCCCTTGAAGTATGACCCAGAAGTGGGTATAGGTGGTGGAGGTTCCAAACAGTGTCTGGTCATGCACCTAGTACTAGCACAGGGGTCCACAGTAATTTCTTTCTGATCATTTGCTAGGTCCCCTTACTACCTCTGTCTTGAGAGCTGCCAAAGTTGCTGATACTTCTGTGGTCACTAACTGATGTTGCCACTGGTGTTTCAGCCACATGGACTTTCGGGCAGCCTTCACCAATGTATCACAGATCACTTGTTCTGATCTCCTAATTTGCCTTGGACTGAATATCTCATTTTGATGTCTTCTTGCCTCTTTCATCTAGAATTTGATTTAAGACATTATTTTAAACTTGTTTGGAGGGGAATATTGGGAGAGCTCAGCTAAGTGCTTTCTCTACTCTGCCATCATGGCTTTGCCTCTGGAGGTAAGTCTAATTTCCCATTTTTCATGAGCAATAATTTACACAATGAGACAGCTAGATAGTGTATTGGAAAGACTGCTGGGCCTAGAGTCAGGAAGAATTCAGTTCAAATCCAGCCTCAGACATTGACTAGCTGTGTGACTTTGGGCAAGTCACTTGACCCTCTTTGTCTCAATTTCCTCATCTGTAAAATGAGTTGGAGGAGGACATGGCAAACCACTTCAGTATCTTTGCAAAGAAAACCCCAAATGGGGACACAAGAATCAGACAGAATGGAAAAATGATTGAACAACCCAAAGTAAATCACTTTACAACATTTAATGCATCACCTGAGCTTATATAGCAGGAAAGAACCAGGCATTATGCATTACAAGTGAGGAAGATCAAAGCTCAGGTTCCTCCTCTAACATATCCTGACTGTGGGATGCTGGGGAGTCTCTCAAGTGATCTAGGCAACTCTCTCAGCATATAAATTGTAGGGTAAGTGCCCACTTACACTGGTAGAGGGAGTTGCCTTAACAGGGAGTCCCTATATGAACAGGACAAGTCCCTATGCATTTAATTATCATCTTTATAAATTAGAGATAAGGAGAAGGAAATGTAACAATCCCCCCCACCCTCCCTCCCCACATACTCCCTTTCCCCTGCTCCATACCCCTCCCAGCCCCAGTTTCAAAGCTAAGGTCAGATGATCAATCCTTAGTTATCTTTTTGCTGTGATAAACATGCTTAGAAAAAGCAACATAGATTATTCAGCACTACTTTAGAGAGATGAACATTATTTTTGGGAAAAGACTTATTGCTCTGGCCAGGCTGTATTCCACTGGGAGCCAATTATTTTCCAGATCATGTCCTCTTCCTTTACTGCTATTAGTCCTCTACTGGTTTGGGGACACTTTTGTGGCTTCGACGATATTTTCTGCACTGTGGCATCCCACCACATCCATTTTTATCCCATTCAGAATAGAAATCTATACCTTCTTTAAGCCCTGAACACGAGGAGACTGAATTTGGGAATATAATTAAACCAAACTGCACTTTCTATAAGCTGAGATTTTCTAATGGAGATGTTAGTTTTGACATTTTTATGTGGCTGTTAATGATACCTCGCTCCCTGGAAGGTCAAGGAGTCCCACTTAGCCCCAGGCTAGCTCCTGGAAGAAGGGGAGGGAGAAGTACTCAGTGCTCCCCTTCTGTTGGCTCCTGCCAAGAAGATATTCCCATCAGGCAGATGGGTAAGGACCAAGCTTAAAGTTAAGGGAGACTTCGAAGATGCTATAAGAAGTTTTCCTCATTCCCAAAAGACCTTCTGTGCGTTAGGAAAGGGAAAGAAGAAACCACAGGTTCTTTCAATGTAAGTCAGATCTGTTCCAACTGGAACGCCTTTAAAAAAAAATAACAATGTAAAGAGCTTGAAATCAAGGGATTGTTCTCATCTTTGTCTTTTAATGACAATGTCTAGTAAAGTGTCTGATGTGTCCAATAAAGCAATCAATTAACAAACATTTATTAAGCACCTACTATGGGGGTTGTGAAGAAAGAGGGGAAAACCACCTGCTCTCAGGGAGCTCCCTGTGTAAGAGGAGAGACAATGTGGCGATTGTATACGAGCAGGGAGAATTGGACTAATCAACAGAAGGGAGGTACTGATAGGCAGGGGGGCTGAAAAAAGTTTCCAGTAGAAGATGAAATTTTAGCTGGGACTTGAAGGAAACCAGGAGGCAGAGACGAGGAGAGAGAATATTCCAGGTATGGGGGAGAAGTGAGGGGAAAGGGAATAATGTACTAAGCAGGTTACAAATGTCTCATTTGATCCTCACAATAATCTTGAGGAATAGATACTATTATTTCTCCCATTTTACAGTTGGGGAAACTGAGGCAAACAGAGGCTATGATTGCCCAGGGTCACACAGCTATTAAGTGTCTGAGGACAGATTTAAACTTAGATCTTTCCGAGTTCAGGTCCAGCACTCTATCTACTGCACCACTAACTATCTCAGAAAGCCAGAAGAAAATGCCCAGAGTAAATTATAACTATATTTTATGCATATGTAAATTATAATTATTAATTTGTAGACATCCCAACTTCATACAGAATTCATATTTATATGGAAACAGCTCTGGGGAAGGAGAAAGAGTTCTGGACTTGGAGTTAGGAAGGCTGAATTTGAATCCTGTCTCAGTCATTTACTAGCTATGTGAGCCTTAACTTCCCTAAGCCTCAGTTTCCTCATCTATAAATTGGGGAGAATGACATCTCTGTCACAGAGGGCCACATGAGACAACATATGCCAACTGCTTTGCAAACTTTAAATGTTTGCTGTTATTACTCTTGTTATTAGACATATGATTCTCCCACAAATTACTGTGTTGGAGATGATATTTGAAGTGGTGCCAATCACTCTGGTTTGGTGCAGAGGAGGTACTGAGCACAGAAAGAAAAGTGTACAAAGAGACTCATTCTGGCATTCTCCCATAGATTGAAGGTTTAACAGTTTTTTCAAAAGGTCTGGAAGTAACATCTAGAAAGTATGAAATCTTTTACAGAAAACAGAAGACGTTAGGGGTACAGTTGGGGTTTACATATATGCTGATGATTGGAGATACAAAGAGAAAGGAGAATTTGTATAATGAACAGCTGCCTTGGCTTTCAGGACTATGGTTTGAGATCCAGTAATGATAGGCATGGGGCCAATGATGTAATACATTTATTGAGGGCCATGAAGAATAGATCTGTCAAGAGTCTTGTTAATCTGATCAGGAAAGCTGACGACTGAAAATGGTATGGGAAGGAGAAAACATTTCCTTCTCCAGCTCATTTTACAAATGAGGAAACTAAAGCAAACAGGTGATTTGCCAGGGTCACACAGTAGTAAGTGTCTGAAGCTAGACTTGAACTCAGATCTTCCTGACTCTTATCGTCTACGCTACCTAGCTGCCCTACATGGATACACCTTCTAAGCCAGATGCCATAGAAGGTAGCAGGTATGACATAGGAGGGAGAAAGGCATATCCCTAGAGTAACTGAGGCTGGAGAAAGACACTAAAGACAAGAAAAAGGCCCTCCATCAGAGGAGATGATGACTGGCCAGAGGGAAATCATCCTCAGATGATTATACATTAATGTACATCATGGAGTGAGTGATGAGACAAGAGAATTAGAGATGTCAGCAAAGAGAGGTGAATGTCACTTCACAGGTAGCCCTGAGAAGGGAAGATAGGAGTCATGGTTCAAATATGGCGGTGGAAGGTTATAGCTCTTTTAAAAGACTATAGTACATAAATTCAGTGGTGAAGAGGCCTTTTGACCTTTATGAGGCCATTAGGTAGTACAATGAATAAGGGTACTGGACTCAGAAAGAAACAGACCTTAGTTCTAATTCCACCTCACTCATTCTCTAGCACTGTGATCTTGTCACTTTGTCTTTAGGAGCCTTAGTTTCCTCATTTGTGAAATGGGGATAACAAGATCACCCTTTTCAGAATTATGAGGATCAAATGAAATAGTGTAGCTGTAGTTAAGATCAGTCAACAAACATGTATTTAGTACCTCCTGTGTGCTAGGCACTGTGTTCATTATTGGAGATACAAAGAAAAACAAAAAATCCCTGCTCTTAAGGACCTCACAATATAATGGGGTTTGGCAAGGCTTGTCATACCTTAATAAAGCGTTATATAAATGCTAGCTGTTATTATTATTACCTATATGGAAATGTATGGATCAGAAGGTGACTGAGAAGATGGAGGCTGTATAACTATGGATATGACGGGTAATTGCAGAGTAAAAGGTGAGAGTGAGCTCTAGAAGCAAGAGACAGTGAATATATGGACAGATGGCTAGCATCACCCTATTCACCTTTCTCTGTTCTCACTCTTGCTTGACAATATTCTCCTCAATACATGGTATGCAGCATAGGACACACCACTCTAGATGGGCCCTGATCCCTGAAAAACACAGTGGGACTATTCTGGTAATCCTTATTTGGTACTCTGTATTTCTGTTAGTGACATCTATTCATCAATGCATCTGCTTTTTTTCTCCCAAATATTTCACCACCATTTGCTCATACTAGACTTTTAGTCAACTAAAAGCCTTAGGTCTTTTCCTTCTTTATTTAAAGAATATTTTTATTTTACTTTTTTCTCAATTACACATAAAAACAATGAACATTTTAAAAATAATTTTTGAGCTCCCAATTCCCTCATATCCTCTCCTCCCCTGCTCCTTAAGAAGGCAAGCACTTTTGACATGTTATACATATGCAGTCATGCAAAACATATTTCCATGTTAGCCATGTTGCACAAGAAAACACAGAACAAAAAAATAAAAAACAAAAAAATAAAGAAAGTGTCTTTCCAGGTTTTTCTGAAACCATTCCTCTTTTCATTTCTTACAGCACAATAATCTTCCATCACAATCATATGCCACAACTTGCTCAGTCATTTCCAAATTGATAGACATCCCTTCAATTTCCAATTCCTTGTTATCACAAAAAAAGAGCTGCTAAGAATAATTTTGTATGTATAGGATCTTTGCCTTTTTCTTTGATCTCTTTGGGGTACAGACCCTAGGTCTTCTTCATATGAAGGACAGTCTTTTCTGAAACCCTCCTCCCTATCTTGTTCTTCTGTAAGTATGTTTATAACCTAAGTAAAAGTCTTTACATTTTTCCCACAATGACATTTCATCCTGTTAGTTCCAGTCCATTGTTATAACCTGTCAAAGTACAGTATTGTCGAATCATTGTTACCATTGACATTCACTGGAAGCCAGGAGGGCCCAAAATACAGTCATTATGTGGCACTTGGGCAGAGACCTATTGTGCTCTAGTCTATGAGCTTCAGAGTGAACTGGGGTGAAGATTTTGGAAAGAAAAAGATGAATGAGAAAGAGAGAAAGAAAGAAAGGAAGGAAGGAAGGAAGGAAGGAAGGAAGAAGGAAAGAAAGAAAGAAAGAAAGAAAGAAGGGAAGAAGGGAAGTAAAGGAAGGGAAGGGAAGGAAGAAAGGAAGGAAGGAAGGAAGGAAGGAAGGAAGGAAGGAAGGAAGGGATCTAGCCAGTACACCCCAAATTAAGTGGGCAGCTTCTGGCCATCAAAATTTACCTTCCTTTGGAGATGAGAAGGAGTAGGAGACAGAGAGGGAGAGGAGGAGGATGAGTTGAACTACCCAACTAACTGGGTCCCCATTCAGGCAGCTTGGTCTACTCACAGGTTGTGTTTGTCCTCCATTTTTGAAGAGGACCATGACATCAGGGAAATGATGACTTGACTTGTAGTTGACTTTGATTTGAGTGAGTCAATGGCAACTGTTTCTCTTTGGAACAGCAACCCTGAGGGTGTTCCCTTCCAACTTGATTTTTTTTTTCTTTTTTCTAATTAAAGGGGCCATCCCTTGACTCACTTCTTAAAGAGGTGAATGAGCATGACCTCACTCTAAGTGAGGACTTTGAAAGGCCTTAGCCTAAAAGAGCCAGGGTCTCCTATTGCATCCTGGGCCATTTCTAGCCATCCTGAGAATATCAGGTCACTGGCCCCAGTTGGCTCTGGAGGAGAAAGTAAGGCTAGTAACCTTGCACATCCCTCCCTCACTCAAATCAAAGTCAACTGATTCCATGGTCCTCTTCGAAAACAAAGGACAAACACACAACAATTGTCCAATCTTAATTCTATTCCCTAGTGCATTAGATATCCCTCCCAATTTTACATCACCTAGATCAGATAAAAATGCATAATGATGTGGACAGAAAGTCAAGAGAGACCAGAGTAGCTTCTAGGTCCAACTCTGCCATTATCTGGCTGTATACTTTGGGGAAAATTGGGTTACTTCACTGGGTCTCTTCACTTGCAAAATGTAAACAAATATAAAATAAAATGTAATATGAATAATCTCAAATGTCTCTTCTAGTTTTGAAGTTATTTTGCTCTATATCCTTATTCAAGCCTTGATAGAAAATGCCACTGGAGAGGGTCAAGGACTGTGGTCTAATTTGGCACTCATTGACATTCTTAGAGTATGATTATTCAACTTGCTTCTCCCAGAAGAGTTTCACGTGGCCTACCTTCCAAGGAAGTAGAAGAGGCTGGAAATCCAGTATAAGGTATAACAAGGTAAGCAGAGCAATTTTGGAAACTAAGACAAGCAGGAAATGACTTCCGTCCCCCCACTCCAGACCAAGCGGTAGGAAAGGGCCAGGGGAAGCAGGAACCTTATTTGGTGTGTGGTCAAGGCAGGGGCAGGGACAGGGGAAAGGATATCATTGGATAGTATTAAAGAAGTACATGTGCCCTCAATACTCTCTAAATTTCAGTATCCTGGAACGATGTATGAATAAATGAGCATTTATTATGCATTTACAATGTGCCATGTACTGGGGATATAAATAACAAAGTGGAAGTTCTTGGCCTCAAAGACCTTACATTCTAATAGGGGGAGACAAGGCATAAAGGGGAGCTAGAATTGGAAAGCAGTGAGGGCTTTTGGGGAGGAGCAAGTAAAGGTGGCATAGCTTGGACATGGCCAGAAAAGAGCATGGTACCTGGGACTGGGCAAGAAAAGCCAAGAGCGGGGCAATGAGGTGGTGCAGTGAATAGAGTATGGGCCCTGGAGTCAAGAGGGCCTGAGTTTGGATCCAGCCTCAGACACTTAACACTTACTAGCCATATGACCTTGGGCAAGTCACTTAACCTCAATTGTCCTGCCTTCCCACTCCAAAAAAAAAAAAAAGAAAGAAAGAAAATCTGAGAGCTTGCTGATCAATGTCCAAGGTCTTAGGGGCAGAGTCTAAGTTCTGGTGAGAGGAGGAGGAGGAGGAAGAGGAGGAGGCCTAGGCAGTGGCCTCAGTAACTCTACTTTAGTTCCTGCTCTGGGTAGATCTCATTTGTTATTTGAATTTCACAGAATCACAGAATTTTTAGAACTGCTAGGAACTTTAGCAACCATCTAGTCCAACCCATACATGAAAAGGAATGTTTACCAAAACATGTCAAGAAAGGTGGTCATTCAGCCTTCTGCCCAAAGACCTTCAAAGAGGGAGAGCCTGCCTACTGAGATTCCATCTTGTATCCTTGGGTTCTCGTGTGTTTGGGTCTTGTGGGCTGGTCTTATGTATTTGTGTCTTATTTGCTTCTGTCTGCTAAATTACTTGTGCCTCCCGTCCCAGTGTCTATGCCCATTCCCCAGGAAAGAGCAGATAGATGAATATCCTGTGGAAAAAAGGGAGAGATTCGGAGTGTTAGAGTCTAGTCTCTGGTCTGCCACTATCTCCCAGCTGGCCTTAGGCAAGCCGGCTCCACTTATCTGGAGGTTTTATCATCCTTTTCATTATCTGGAATGGGAGCATATTGGGCCAGATGACCCCTAAGGTCCTCTATAACTCTAATGGATTATGCATTTATGAGTCAACCTGCTCCATTCTTCCACAGGCCACGTATAAATTGCCAGCATTAAGTCCTGGCTGAGTGCCACCTAGTTAGCAATCTTTCCACTTAAGCGCCATGCTTCTGGCTAAATTATAACTAGCATGTAAGCCCCTGGCCATAGACACAATGGTGAAAATTTTTACTGTGTTCTGAATTTGTTCCAAAAATGTACAAAACACAAAATTAACAGTTCATCTTAATCAACCAAGGAGTCTTTATAGAGCACTTACTCTGGGCTAGGCACTCTACTATTTTAAATAAAATGTAAGCCCTTTGATGACAGGGATGCTTTTCTGGTTTTCTTTTTTCTTGCTATGCTCAGCACCTACCACAGTGCCTGATACACAGGAGTACTTAATAATTGTTCGTTGGATTGGATTGGATCCTTAGGTGCTGTGGTAGCATCATAGTTGGAATAGGCATCTATTAGATGGAAATTAGAAATGACATGTGGGTAGCACTTATCCAAATAAACACTTCCTGGATATAATGGATGAATAATAGTAGTGCTGGTGACTACAAAAAAATCAAACAAACAAAAAAACCCCAACCCCAGCCAAAACAAACCTATAAAGCAAGTGATGACCAACAAAACTAAATCGGCCAAGTTACTTTGCAATTGGGCATAACTTTCCAAAGTTAAGACTGACCCCCCCCCCCCTTTTTAGCACTCTAGCTTCCCTGTCTTTTTGCTGACTATGTTGTTTTAAACCTGGAAACACAAGCCTTCATTAGCCTTCAGCTAACATAAGGAGTGTCAGCTCCATTTTACTTTGCCGGCAGCAGTGAAAAATAATGTATGATATTTTTAAAAAAATTAAATGACCATTTTCTTTCTTACATCACAATTGACACCCAGCAGGCAAGTCTTCAAGAAATGTCTCTAACTGGAAAGAAGACACCAGCAAAGCAAGGAGGGAAGGTTCTGCCATTAGTTGTCATTAGGAAGGATGGTTACTTTAGGATTGTAAACAGGGAGAGACGTTGCCATGGAAACAAGGGCAATTGTCCCATGGAAACAGCAGGGCTTTTGAAGTGGCATTATTGGTGTCTAGCAAGAAATTTAATGGCACATTGACTGTTAACCATTTCCTAATCCAGGAGAAGCTCCAGGAAGTCTAGGTGAAAGTATTCATTATATCGAAATAGCCATTTATAGTGACTCATCAGACTCCTTAAGTCAGAAAAGGACAACTTAAATTAATTCCAGAGGACTTAAGGGCAACAGGTTTTTAGTTTATAGTCACTAAAAAGTTGGTTATACTTCTTTAGTGTGTCTCTTCCTCATGGACTTGCCCACTATGAAATTAGAAATCCGTTCTTGAGAAGACCAGGCAGTCAGATGGCTCAGCGGATAGAGCTTGGGACCTGGAGTCAGGAAGACCTAGTTAAAATCCTGCCTCTCATTGTCTGTGTGACCCAGGACAAGTTACTTACTCTCTAAGCTTCGGCTTCTTCATCTGTAGAATGAGAATGATGATAACACTTTACCTCACAAGGTTGCGATGATCAAGTGAGTTAAACTATAGTTAATGAGTGCTTTGTAAACCTTAAAGCACTAGATAAATGGTAGCTATTATTAAGACTGAATTGAAGACTTTTTGGTGGGGAAATGTTTTAAGAGCCTAACCATTCCCATAGCGTGCTGAGCATTATAGTTTTCTTTGAGCTTACCCATGGTCACATGATTAATAAATGTCAAGAGCGAGATCTTCTTGACCCCAAGGTTGATACTTTATACGTTCTAGAATTGTTGGAAGATCCAGATAAAATAATACCTACAAAGTTTTGCAATGCAAATTGTTGTTAAAAGCCCAGTTATTATCATCCCCCTCTTTCATCATTTAACACTTTATACAATATATCCCACTCTGAAAATTCCTTAAGTCAAGGACTCGAATTAGGCAAAGCTATTGCAAGAAGAGAAAAGCAATTTAACCTTTCTCCTAGTACTCTAGTGCTTCCTTACTTTATCCGTTCTTTAAGTTTGAAATTTTATGAAGATATTTATGTTCAGCCTACTTTGGGCTACTCTTCTTCCAAATCACAGTCACAAGTTGGTTCTCATAGGAAAAGACTACCCCCGGTTCAAGGTACTCTGTGGCTCCACACTCCTAAAACTAGTTCACAAGCCCCTCTGGCTTACTGTTACCCTAGTTACCTAGGGTCCCCAGTTAGATAAAAGCAAAGTTATTTATTAGAATAGCATAATAATAAAATATATTCTCCATAAACTGGGGTTGGTACACACAGCACCGCTGGGAGGAGTAGACACATACACAGAGGAATTCACAAAAAAGAATATAGATTGTAGATGTTTTTATACTGTTTCTATTGAATTGGGTCCCTGTGCTGCTAGATTCTGGTCCTCTGCTGGGCACTGCTTGGCTATAGTTTCTTCCAAGTCTAGCTGCCGGCTCAACTGAAGTCAAACCAGAACTCATACCTTGGACCAGCAGGAGCCTTAGTTCTGGGGCCTAGCATCCCTCAAGCAGGATTCTAATTTTAGACATCACATTCTCTCTCCTATCTCTCACTATTAACTTAATTCAACTTGACTCCCCAGAGTGGCCCTCTGCTAGATGTTCCCACAGATTTCTGGTGCAAGAAGCCGTTGCCAGTGATTGAGTGGAGGAAGGAGAAATCCATTTCCTGCCTTACTGCATTCTCCAAGATGCAGGAGGGAAAGGATGAAGACCATTACAACCCTGGGAGGGAGTTGCTGTTATTAAGCCCATTTTCAAATAAAGAAACAAAAGGTCAGATAGGCCAAGTAATTTGCTCAAACATGGCTGGAAAAGATGGGGCAGGTTTTAAATTCAGGTTTTCCCGATTCCAAGTTGAGGAATGTCTTTCCACTACACCACATTGGCCCCTCCAGAGAATTACCGTTGCTGCTCAGTCATTTCAGTCGTCTCTGACTCTTTATGACCCTATTTGGGGTTTTCTTGGCAGACACTGGGGTGGTTTGCCATTTCCTTCTCATTTCACTGATGAGGAAACTGATTCAAACAGAGTTAAGTGACTTGCCCAGGGTCACACAGCTAGTAAGTGTCTCAGGAAGATGAATCTTCTTGACTTCAGGCTGGGTACTCCATGCGCTGTGGCGCCACCTAATTGCCTCATGATCATTAGTCATGAAGTGCTACGGTTTTGAGAGTAACTACTTTTATAAATTTTATTTTCTTGCTTTCTCATTCTCAGAATTAACACAAGGCACATGGTTATCTCAAATAATTGCCAAGTAGGTAGGCATGTGTAGAGACAGTATGGTGGAGCAGAGACCATGTTGGACTCTCCCACCATAGCTGGCTCTCTGAACAACTAGAGAGTGGATTAGTTTGCCAATGCCTGGAAATTCAATAAGGTTGATTGAGGAATTTATTGTTAGGTTGTTTAATCAATTATTTTACACTTGATTGCCTGGCTATTTGGGAAAACTCCTTAATATCTTGTCACACTTTATAAAGGCTGCTAACATAATGTAAGACTTCAAGCCATGCATCAGTCACTGAGTATGCTCAAATGTGTTTCAGTAGGGGCTAAACTGGCTCCATTGTTTCAAAATCACACCAGGTGGCACTTTAGCCCCTGATGGGAATTCTAATTAGCATCTCAAAACCTGAAAAGGTCTTACTTTCCTACCTGAAAAGGTGTCATCTTTCTTACACATGCCTGAATTCCTTGGCTAACATCATTAGAGTCTATCCCCGGGTGACCTACTAAGCTAGAGCAACGAGCTCCATTAATAGATAGTGCTGACTCATACTCCCACCTCTATCACCCATTTAGAAATGGCAGCTCTAGCTTTTACCAGTGCGTTTGTCTCCTATTTGTCAGATTCCATGGCTTTCAGGCAATGTCCCCATCCTTCTTTCAGATTTCACATACCGATTATGGCAAGATGTTATCTCTCACATCTATGTTCTACATATGGCCTCCCCTTATCACATGTTGTGAAGGGTAGAGGATACAGAGTAAAAGAATACATAGAACATACTTAAATATACTTTGTGGCTTTGTGTATCTCCAGCAAACAGCTATGGTCATCAAGCTTCTGTCATGTGAGAACTATATCCTGCCCTTAGTCACAAAACAGTAATGTATGCTCATAAGTCTATAACACCTGGGACTATGGTTCAATCCAACCCTTCCCCGGACTCTGAGAAGATCAGGTTTTTGTTGTTTACTCTCATTATTCAGTGACCAGCATGCATCAACATAGTCATTTCTTTCCTCATTAGGCAGAGGCTGGCCCTATGCAGTCACTTTTCATCCTCATGTTCGCCTCTAGGTCTTAAAATCCTTGATTTTACTTGGTTAAAGGATACATCCAGGTCACATATCCTCCTCTCTCAGTTTGCTTGCAAGGGGATTTTCTTGTTATTGTGATCTGCAGCTTTTCATGGAATGCTTCTTAACACTAGTTCCATTATGAACCTACTCAACATCTGCTTCTGTATACTACAGCTTCCCTTCCTCCTTATCATCCTGATATCTTGCTCCTATAAATTATGGATGAACCATGCAAAACACAAATAATTTTGCATAGAATTTTCAACTTTTCTTTGTGGCTTACGTCATGTTGACTGCTTTTATCCAAATGTAATCACTGGTCAACCTATTTATGTATCTATGTATCTATCTATCATCTATCTATCTATCTATTCATCAGTTACTCTGTCTTTATATACATTATCTCACTTGAGCTGTAGATAGAAGGAAAATGTAGGTAGGTCTTAGAGGTATTATTATCTCTATTTTTAAGGTGAGGAAGCAGGTTCTGAGAGCTCAGTCAATTTTCCCATGATCACAAACTGAGTTTCAGAAGTGGTATTCAAACCCTGGTCTTCCTGAGACCAAATCCAACATGGTCTCTGCTCCACCACACTGTCTCTACACATGCCTACCTACTTGGTAATTATTTGATATAACCATGTACCTTGTGTTAATTCTGAGAATGAGAATAGCAAGAATATAAAATTTATAAAAGTAGTTCCTCTCAAAACCGTAGTGCTCCGTGACTAACGATCATCAGGTAACTAGGTGATGAAGTGGATAGAGTGTTGAATCTGAAGTCAGGAAGACTCATCTTCCTGAGTTCAAATTTGGGCTCAGACACTTACTAGCTGTGTGACTCTGGGGAAGTCACTCAACTCTGTTTGAATCAGTTTCCTCATCTGTGAGATGAGAAGGAAATGGCAAACCACTCCAGTGTCTGCCAAGAAAACCCCAAATGGGGTCACGGAGAGTCAGCAGTTCTCTAGAGGGGGCAAAGTGGTGTAGTGGAAAGACACGCCTCAGCTGGGAATCAGAAAATGCCTGCCTCACCTCAATACCTGTCTCACCTTTTCCAGTTATGTTAATTTAAGCAAATTATTTGACTTACATGATCTTTAGTTTCTTCATCTAGAAAATGGAAATAAAAACATCTCCCTCACAGGGTTGTAATGCTCAAATGAGAAGCAGCTTGGAAAAATGGAAGGAGAGGTTTTGTTGGAACCTGAAGGACAGGGCTTTCTGAACCACCTCTGATACTGGCTGTGAGACCCTGGGTGAGTCATTAACCTCTCGGTGTTCCAAATAGCTCCAAGATTATGAATAGCAGGAAAGCTGCTGATATGTATTGGTGGAGTGAGTTTCCTTACCAAGAGTTACCTGTGCCATGGAAACAATAGGTCTTTGCAGACCTTATAATATTACATTAAGTGTTAGCTATTGTTACTGGCTACTTGAAGCCTTTCTGGATCTCTCAGCCGATAGTGCCATTCTCCAAAGCTCCTTCCAACCCCCCATTACCTTGCATATACAATTTATTCTACATTTGTCATTATTGTTGACTCATTTCAGTCATGTCTGACTCTGTGACCCCATTTGGGGTTTGCTTGGCAAAGATATTGGAGTATCTTGCCTTTGCCCTCTCCAGATCATTTTACAGATGTGGAAACTGAGGCAAACAGGGTTAAGTGACTTGCCCAGGGTCACATAGCCAGTATCTAAGGCCAGATTTGAACTCACAAGAGGAGTCTTCCTGATTCCAAGCCCAGTACTCTATGTGCTATGGCACCATCTCTCCCATGAAACAGTCTTTGAAGGAGGGTTTGTTTCATTTCTGCCTTGTCATACCCAATGCTTAGTACAGTGCCTGCCATAAAGTAAGTGCTTAAAAATTCCTGTTGATTGACAGATTACTATTATAAATCTCCTAATGTGTAATTTCCAGAAAATCTACAGGTGCCTGATGAGCAAACGCTTCAATGAAGATAGCGCAGGTCATTTTTACATCTATGGCAAGGGCCACCACAGGAAGCATTGCCCCACACTGAGAAGTTGAAATATAGAGAATCAATGCTCCTAGATGTTGTTCTTACTTGCCCTTGGTTCTCGAGGAGGACCAATGACAGTATTGTAGAGATGATCCAAGTATTGTGACTTTGCAGACGATGTTAAATGACCCTTGAGGTGACAGTTAATGCATCTTGATCATAGGAGTCTCTCTCCTTTTAAATGAAGTGATTGAAAGGCCTGTGCTCGCTTCATTACAGACACATAAGTCACAGGGGCTCATCATAAATTATGGGTGTTTAGAATCCGGCTGGTGACTCCTACAGAGACCTTTCTCAAGAGCATCTCATGTACAGCCCTAGCTTTTTTTCTGGCCCTGGACAAAAGGTGTCAGCTGTCAGCCTTCCACATGGAAATGCTCCGTCCCCTCCCAATTTCCCCATGAACCTTTGAAGGCAGAGTAGATTGGTTTTAACTTGACTTTGGTAACCTTTGCTATGGGAGTCATTTGTTATAGGGGTTATCCATACTCTTCTCACATTTCAGTATCAATTTACTAAATGTTACTTGCTGAAAGCAATACCACATCTCATCTTCTAACTTATTATTGGTGGGTAATCCACTTATCCATGGGATCAGGTTGGTTATCAGGCTGTGCTTGATAGTATTATTAATTTATATGAACATATCAATAATTCAAAATAATTCTATTATTGAAATGTTACATATTACGCATTTACATTATTAGTATTGTTCTTAATTATCATTCATTCATTTAATAAGAATTTTTAAGGCACCTACCATACCCCGACTTCTTTCAAGATTCACCTCCTACCATCTGCAGTGTTTCTGCAAGTGTTCCCTTTTCTCTGAGATTACCTCCTGCTTGCACAGTGTGGGCATAAATATTTGCATGTTCTCTCCCTGTCCCTGTTAGAACATGAGCTCTCTGAGGGCAGGGACCCTGTTTTTGCCTTTCTTTGTATTGGGCAGCTTAGCAGAGTGCCTGGAGCAGAGGAATCACTTAATAAATGCTTGTTGATTGACTACCGAATGCCAGGCACCTGACCATGTACTGTAGATACAGAGATAAAAAGGAAACAATTGCTGCTCTCAAGGAAAGTATATGGTGCTATTCTTACGTCATTTCCAACTCTCCACGACCCCATCTGGGGTTTTCCTGGCAAATATCCCAGAGTGGTTTGCCATTTCCTTCTCTAGCCCATTTTACAGATGAGGAAACTGAGGCAAACAGGGTTAAGTGACTTTCCCAGGGTCACATAGCTAGTAAGTGTCTGAGGCTGGATTTGAACTCAGGAAGATGAGTCTTCCTGACTCTATGCACTACGGCGCCACCTTGCTCCCCCCTCATGGTACATGCTGCTAATAAGTAAAGAAAATACATATAAAGCAGATATATAATGAATAGTCAGTCTCTCGATGAATAACCTCTTCTACACCAGGCACGATACTAGGTAATGGAGAGATAGGCAAAAACGAAACAGGTCCTGACCTCATGACTTTACATTCTAGTGGTAGAAACAACATGAGAATATATAAGGATATATGTAAAACTATATACAAAGTAAATACATAAGGAAGGAAACAAGCATTTATTTAAGCCTATGGTATGCCAGACTCTGTACAAGTATCGTCTTACTTGGTTCTCACAACAAACCTGGGAGATAGGTGCTGTTATAATCTTCATTTTATTTTTACTTGAGGTAACTGAGGCAGATAGACAAGTGACTTACCCAGGGTCACACAGCCAGTAAATGTCTGAAGCTGGGTTTGAACTTGGATCTTCCCGACTCCAAGTTCAGGTCTTATCCATGGCAGCACCTAGGTGCCTCTGCATCTAAGGGAAATACAAGGTAATTTTGGAGTAGGGGAGGCACTAACAGCTCTAGGTGAGCAGGACGGTCTGGGTATGATAGAATTTAATTATAACAGCTGACATTTACAAAGCACTTTAAGGTTTGCAAAAACACTTTACATAAATTATCTGACTTGGTCTTGATTAAAGCCTGTTTGCTAACCAGGACAAGGTCATGAGTTTGATCCTTGCAGTCAATTAGCACTTCTCTGGATGAAAAATCTCTAGAGAAAGACTCAGCATAAACCCATCTTTCCTACCTATCAAAGGATGATAGCCTTTGGCTTTAGGGCTTCTCTGAGCTGACCCCCCTTCTTCTACTCATCAAGAAACTGAGGCCAAAATATGACTCCTAAGGAGGAACAGAGCCACAGCAAGAATCCTTTTCCTGTCTCACAATCCTGTGGGTTTTTCCACTACAGCAAGCTTCGCTTCCTGAAAGGACAACAGCTGTATTGTGCTCCGAAGTTTACAAAGCACTCTCTGTACAGTGTCCCACTTAGAACTCCCAAGGGCACTGGCTTCTATGGTTATTATTTACCCCCTTCCACAAATGGGAAACTGAGACTCAGAGAGTTCTAATGACTTACCTAAAATTATAGTAGAGGTCAGTAGTAGAATTCAAAGCAAGGCTTAGACTGACCCCAAGTGTGATACTTTACCTCTTCTGCCAAATTGTTTTTACTACTACTACTACTACTACTGCTGCTGCTGCTGCTGCTACTACTACTACTACTACTACTACTACTACTACTACTACT
>CM053580.1:34469364-34486592 GCA_028627135.1 Pseudochirops cupreus | reverse complement strand
TTCGCAGTGCTGATACGGTTCCTCGAAGCCGAGCTGACTTTAGTGGGAAGTATCTTTGTGTGCGTTTTGGAGTTCCAGGATTGGTTTAGAGTCCTATTTTATGGGTATTTTGGGGTGGCTCTGTGAGAGCTGCGATGTGTTGCTACTTCTACGCCGCCATCTTGGCTCCGCCCCTCCAAGGAGGTGGTATTTATGGCCTGGCTAGGATTTTGATGGGTGGAGGTGGAGGGATTGGTACTTCAGATAGAGAGAATGAAAGGAGCCAAGGCAGAAGGTGACCACAATCAAGACTTAAAAATCAGGTGTCCTATGATAGAGCCAACGTACTGGAGGTCTGCCAGATGAGAACACAATGTGTCAGGTCAACTCATGTTCTGCTTCCTTTAAATGGGGAGAGAAGCAATTCTAATTATTGGAAAAATCATTTTTAAGAACCTAAGTAATGAAAACAGATAAAGGCAGGTATTCAATTTGGTAATTTCATGGCCCAGAAGAATGAGGGCAGGAAGAACGACGCCCGTGGGTAAGCATGAGGTTAGATGAATAAAGGCCTGAACGGATGACCTCTGAAATCCATTTTCTCTCTAAAATTATCTAATTCTGGAATTCTGTTCCCCTCAAGGTAGGAGGGTATAATTAAACAGAGAAATTTAAACAGTGGCCTTTAACATATTTCAGTTCAAGTGGGCCTTCAAGTGCGTGACTCCACCACTGTTCTTTATCTCCTTTCCTGCGTTGTCTTCCCCCATTAGAGTGTAAGCTCCATGAGGGCAGGCACTATCTTTCTTTTTGTTCATATTTGCATTCTTTGCTCTTAGCAGAGAGCCAGGCTCACAGTAAGTACTTACTAAATGTTTATTGATGTTGTTAACCCAGCTCCTTCAAGAGATGACTGTGAATTTGGAAGAAATGCTCTAGATTTAGGAGTGAAAGGGTTGGAATTTTCTGGGTTAAAAGCAATGTGTTAAAGTGAATTGAGAATTTGTCTTGGTGTAAGGGACACCCAAGTTCGAGTGTGGCTTGTGGAACATATTACATGAAAATTATATATAATGAATATTTGTTGACTGAAACTGGCTGTCTGACCACAGTGGGCAGCTAGATAGTGTAGTAGAGAGAGCACTGGGCCTGGAGTCTGGAGGACCTGAGTTCAAATTTGAACTCAGACACTTACTAGCTGGGTGGCACTGGGCAAGCCCTTAACCTTGTTTGACTCAGCTTCCTCATGCATACAATGAGCTGGAAAAGAAAATGGTGAACCACTCTAGCATCTTTGTGAAGAAAACTCCAAATGAGGCCATGGAGACTCAGAGAGTCAGACATGACTGAAATGACTCAATAACAAAAACAGAAATAGGACCATAGACAAGTCAGGGACCCCTCTGTGCCCCTGGGCTAAACTCCAAGACTGTAAGTTGCTGGGTGAGTGTCAATTTGCATTGGCAGAGGAAATTTCCTTTTTGAGTTTCTCCTCACCAAATACATAAATATGAGGTCAAATTCAGCACTTCAATGGATCCACAACCTCATTAATTTGGATACTGCCTCCATTGGTGCAGATGACATGTCAGGAGGTCAATAAACATTTATTATGCTCCTATTACATGTCAGTTACTGTGCTAAGTGCTAAGGACACAAAGAAAGGCAAAATAAACAAACAAGCAGAAAAGAATTCAGTTCCTGCCCTCAAGGAGCTTATAGTCAAATGGGGAAGACAACATGCAAACAACTATATATAGATAAGATAGAGAGATAGAGAAAGAGATATCTAGTTCCACATAGATATGTAGATGTAGCTAGATATGTAGATATGGATAACTATACCTCTGTCTGTCTGTCTGTCTATCTATCCATCTATCTATCTATCTATCTATCATCTATATATCTACTTATCATCTATATAACTATGTATTTATCCATCTAGCACTTGTATCATATTCTATCTATCTATCTATCTATCTATCTATCTATCTATCTATCTATCTATATATCTATCTACCATCCTGAACCTTTCTAGCCCATGTTTTCCCAGCATTCTAAAGACTTTTCTTTAGTTCAGAGGATCCTAACTATTCTTGTGTGCCTCTTTGTGGGTCAGGGGAAACCCATGAATATCTTCTAAGAACCATGGTTTCATAAACATAAAAGAAATAGGATTACAAAGCAAGCCAGGCATATTGAAATTAAGATGTATATTTTTCCCATCCAAATTTACAGACTTTGGGTTAAGAACCCTTGCTGTAGGTTTTTTGATGTTATGTGGGCATCCCTGTTTTCACGTGTGCCATTCTTGTTTAATATTCCATGACCTGCTTTAATCTCTTTAGGAGGCAGAATGCTAAGGAAATGGTAAGTATTTCTCTTTCTCCATCTCCATCTCTCTATATTTCTTATCTCTTTCTATCTAGCTCTCTTTGTCTATTTCTCTGTCAGTTTCTGTCTCTTTCCACCAGCTCCATGGACCCTAATATCTTCTCTACACAGAGGACTCCTAAATCTTCATATTTAGCCCTAACTTCTCTCAGAAGCTCTTGTCCTTCTTTTCCAAATGCCTGCTGGACACCTCCACCTAGATGTCCCATACACAGCTCAGACTCAGCATTGTCCAAAACAAAACCACTTTATCTTTCTCCATAAACCTCACTTTCCTGTTTCTGTTGAGGATATCACCATACTTCCAGTTACATAGACTTGCAACCCTCAATCTCTTTCCCTTCCCTTCCCCAAAATTGCCCAGTCTTACCTACCTCCAGGACATCTTTCACTTGAATCCCTTTCTCTCCAACTCCATAGACACCAAACTCATTGCTTCTCACCTAGACTATGCAATGGCTTGCTGACTATTCTCTCTGAATACACATTCTCCATGTACTGCCTTTTACAGAGTTGCCTAACTGATATTCCTGAAGAACAGCTGATCATGTCACCTCTTTGCTCAAAAAGCATCAGCGGTTCTCATATCCTCTGGGATAAATAACAAACTATTTTGTTTGGCTTTTAAAACCTTTACTGGTTTCAACCTTTCTATTTTGAGTACATATGCATTCCATACAATAGAAGCTCCTTGAGAATATGGCTTTATATTATTTTTATGTAAAACACTTCCATATTAGTCATTTTGTATAAGAAGACTCAAATAAAAGAAAAAGAATGAAAGAAGGTGAAAAACAGCCTGCTTCAGTTTGTATTCAAGCAATCTCAGTTCTCTCCCTGGAGGTGGACAGTATGCTTCATCATTAATCCTTTGGGATTGGCTTGGGTCATTGTATTGCTGAGAATAACTAAGTCATGCACAGGTCTCCTGGTTCTGCTCATTTCACTTTGTATCAGTTCATGTAAGTCTTTCCAGTTTTTTCTGAAATCATCCTGCTTGTCATTTCTTATAGCACGATGATATTCCATTACAATCATATGCCATAACTTGTTTAGTCATTCTCCAGTTAATGGGCATCCCTTTAACTTCCAGTTCTTAGTCACTGCAAAAATAGCTGCTATAAATAGGTCCTTTCCCCTCCCCCTCCCCTTTTTGATGTTTGACTGTATTTTAAGTATCTTCCTAATAAAATATTTTTTGAATTAAATTTAATGTTGACCTCCCAGGTAAAAACCTCAGCTGTTCACCCTAGTTATCTTTTTGGTTTTAGGGAACAGCTTAAGTACTTTTAAAGTACCTCAGATGCTATAGAGGTTGCTTTTAAAATGCAAATAAGATACTAAAAAGAGATAAGGCAAATGTACCTCCCCTTTTTCTTTTAGAGGTGGAGGACTACAGATGTGGAATAGTGTATATACCATCAGACTCAGATAATGTCAGATGATTAGTTTTGTTGAATTGATCTCCCTCTCTTTTATTTGTTGTTCAAAAGAATGGGTCTCTGGGTAGGGGGAAGAATACATTTGGAAATAAAGATTATATAAAGAAAAAAAGTAAAAAATAAGAAAATTCAAAGAAAAAAATTATTTTTTAAATTTTTTTTTAAAGAAAAGAGATAAGATGTACTATTCTGCTGGACTGACACTCAGTTCAGGGAGTGGTGAAAGGCCTGGGGAAGAATAGCAGGGAACAGGAAGAAGGGGGCAGGATGTTGAAAAGTTAGCACAAAGGAGGGAAAAACATTAAGATTCCTAGGACAGAAAGTAAAGCAATATAACATCTGGAGTATTAGGGCCAGGGAATGAACTTGCAAGAATAACCTAGGAAAGAGAAGAAAATAACCCCCAGAATGCTTAAGTGCAAAGCCTGGATTCTCTTCACTCAGAGGGAAGGACATTGACCACATTGTTGTCTTGGTGACCATGATGTTGGAGAACCAGAAGCCAAGGCAATAGACCCAGGGCACGCAGAAGAAAGTCTTCCTTCTCTAGGGATCAGGAATAAATCTTAAGATGATGGTTTGACAGAGGCTTGGAGGGTGGAGCAGAAGGGATGAACCAGAATCTTTCTAATGCAAAATGCAAGGGCTAGGATACAGAATAACGGATTAAAGAGAAGTAGGGGCAGATGGGAGAAAAGAACAGCTGGAGCCTCAGAGCCATCCCCTGCACTGCCAGCAGTGGTGGTGGCTGTAGGACATCTGGCTAAGTGGACTGAATTAACTTATGTTACATTTTGGAGATCCTTTATTCGTGTAATAGAGCAGTCTCAAATGCCCTCATGCCAGGGGAAAAATGTATTTGTTCATAAAAACTGGATGTTGGACTGTGCTAGCCAGTGAGAAATCTTAGATCACCAATTTTAGTGGGAGAGACATCCCCTCATTTTTGTGGTAGCAACAAGAGACAATTAAGATCATGCTAGAGTATAGCATGTTGGAAAAAGCAATGGAGTCTAAAGCAGAGAACTTAGGTTCAAATCTTAACCACTGTCCTCTAATACCTGGTTGATCCTGGGCAAATCATTTTACTTTTCTATTTCTCAGTTTCCTCCTCTTTCAAGTGAGGGGCTTGATATCCCTTCTTTTTACAGGATTATTAAACTAGTAGATGAGTGGAATGGATAGTTTAGCTCAATTGTATTGAAGCTTTTGCTAAATGTCGCTTCCTATTTTTGTGGAGAAGATGGAGTGATATGGATTAGATGAGAATAAATGAGATGAATTCAGGACTGGTCAGATGGCCAGACCCAAAGATTGTTCATGGTACAATATTGATATGGCAGTAGGTCTCTAAAGGAGGATTCTAGGGATCTGTGTTTGTTTTAACTATTTAATATCTTTATCAATAACTTGAATAAAGGCATTTGTGGCATACTAATAAAATCTGTAGATATCCCAAAGCTGAGAGGGATAATTAACATCCCATAAGATAGACAGGATCCAAAAGGGTCTTGATAAGTTAGACTAGAATTGAGCTGAATCTAATATAACAGAATTCATTAGGGATCAATGCCAAGTTTTGTGCTGTGGACCAAAAAAAAAGAAATCGCCTTTACAAGTATAAGGTGGGGGAGAGAGGCATAGTCAGATAGAAGGTCTAAAAGAAGATTTGGGGGTATTTGTGGGCTGCAGTATAAGTCAACAACATGATATGGCAGTTTAAAAAGCCGATCTTGGACTGCATTAAGAGGGGCATAGCTTTCAAGAATAGGGAGGTGAAAGCACCTCTGTACTCTGTACTGAATCTGCTCCAAAGGTGGGCAACCAGGATGGGGAAGTTGGAAGAACTGGGTATATTTGATCTAGACTCTGGTGGTATCTTCAATTACTTGAAGATCTGTCATGTGGAGGAGAGATTTAGACTTTTTTTTTTCTGCTTGGCCCCAAAGGGCAGAACCAAGAAAAATGGGTGGAATTGGAAATGGGTCACTGACATTAGGAACAAAAGTGGAGTGAGTTGTCTTGATTGGTGGTGGGTTTGCCCTCAGAAGTCTTCAGGCAGAGGCTGATTGATTGCTTATGGGGTTTGCTATGGTGGGAATTCCTTGCAGGTGTCAATTTGTGGTATCCATCTTATGAGTTCAGAGGAAACATTCAACTCTCAGATGATGAGATTCATTGATTCTGTGAGTAGATAACCTCTAAAGTTTTTACCATATTTAGATCTGTGAGCCTGTGACTCTAATAATAATGTCTGACATTTATACAGTTCTTGGAGGTTTATAAAGCATTTTATATACATCATCTCACAAAGGCAGAGAGAGAAGCCTTTTGCTTTCCCTCTCAGCATTAGTGACTCCATCATTAAATTAACTTCTATTTCAATGAAAAATGAGTAGTCATGTGTACATCCATTATGCTTGTTTTTACTCTTCCTGCTTCCCTGCCTTACCAGCTCAAGAACAAAATGAAATTCTTCTATTTTTCTCCCCTGCATTGTTACAGATTAATAGCCCTTCCCCCCACTTCCAAGCTAAAGATATAGAATGATTATTTCCTATGCTCTATATAAGTAGGGAATTGTATTCTAAGCTCGCTTGGCTGACAGAAGAATGCCTCTTAGAATAATAGATCTTGTAAGAGCACGAAAGCTTTTCTGATTTGTACCCCAAATTTGTGAACTGTGGTCTTTTTATTGTGACCATCTCCTGTGAATTCCACAGCAACCCTGTGAATGAATGAATGAAATAGTATTATTAAGGACTTAAAATGTACCCAACATTATAAGAAACACTGAGGAAACAAATGAAAAGAGGATATGGTGTAGTTCTTAATCCCAAGGAGCTCACATTCCAATGGGAGAAGGCAGCACATGTAGAATTCAACTACTGGGCATATGGAAAAGTACAGAGGGTCCTAGAGGTTCAAATACAGGGCAGGTGGCAAGACTCAGGTTTCCTAAGGATGTATAGAGATGTCTGCACCACAGGAATGGCTTATCACCATTGGGAAGAGGCTATGGATCAAAGGGTCAGAGTAAAGAGGGAGAGAATTCTGAATTCCCTCTGAGAAAAAGAGATTGTCAGGAATAGTGGGGGCAGGCTCTGTTGTAGGAGACAGGTGAAGTACGGTCCTATTGGGTGCTGGTTCTGACTGGAGTCCTCCAGTAGCCCTCGAATTGCAGCTATTATGAAATAGGCTCTATAAACTTTACCATTTCCATTTTACAGATGAGGGAATTAAATTTCAGAGAAGTTATGTAACATTCCCTGGGTCATGCAGCTAGTGTCAGAGATGGAATTTGAACTCGTCTCCTTGCTTCCTGCCTCTGATACCACGCTGCCTCTGACAATGGGGAACCCCTTTACACGAGGGCTCGAGTTTGTGATACTACATAGATTTCTCTAGGTCCCTTTTGTCAGAATTCCAATGAAGACAAATGTAAAAAAATATATAGCAATGTCAGCTTAGGGAGCACAATATGAAAATAAATTGCAGAAAGAGAGCTCCCACGGCTTGATTTTAACCACATCCCTTCAAAAGCTGAAATGTTGAGAGATAACCGGCGAGGAACTGCCAGCTCTGAGGTTGTCCATATCCTGCTACATAAGTTCAATAATGAAAACTCAGTTGCAAGTTACATAATTAAGTAGGTCAGAATTATTGATCTGTCCCAGGATTAGACTTTCTGAGTCAGTTTCATTATCCTCAAAGATTGGTTGAAAAGCTGAAAATGGTCAAAGTGCTCTCTGGATTAGGTAGAATTAGTTAGGTTTGGTTTCCTTGTTCATGCAAGGAACCAATGCCATTCTCATGGAGTTATGTTAGTAATAGAACACTAGACTTTCTCTGTGGGAGAATTGACTTCTAGTCCTGAATCTGTCACTAACCAGCTGTGTGATGTTGGGTTAATCTCTTTACCATTTTGAGCCACATCTGTCTTATCTAATCTTAAGTAAGATGGTCTCTAGTTAAATTTAGATTTGATGTTAAGAAAAACTGTCTAACAATGAGAACTTTCCAAAAGTGGGCTTGATGGGGTGATGAGCTTGCCTTCAGCAGGACCTAGACGACCCCTTTTGGGGAATGATGTGGAGGGGATACTTGTTCAGGTATTAGTTGGACCAGATGACCTCTGAAGTCTTTCAATTCTTCAATTCTGTCATTCTTTTATTATTGAAATGAATGTTTTAATCAGACACCAATCAGAAACATGATTTTCTTTGTAGATAGAACATCATGAACATATCTTCTTGTCCTTGTTCTTCTGCCCCTATCTCACAGAATCAGAATTTCATAGTTGGAACGGACTTCAAAAACTTCATCTGTAAAATGGGCCCAAAAGACAAGGCTGTTGTGAATATCAAATGAGAAAATCCATGAAAATCACTTTGCAAATCCTAAAGCAGGAACTACATTGAAGACAATGATCCAGTTCATCTCTAGACATGAACCCTAAACATGCCATCCATGACAAGTAGTCTCCTGGTCTTTGCTTAAAGGCTCCCTAGGAGAAGAGAATCCCCTGATTCAGTCAATTTCACTTTGGGACAAATGTGTAATCATTAGAAATGTTTTCCTTACATCTAATTGAAGTCTTCTCGGCCACTCTCCCCCATTGCACCTGGTTCTGCCCTTTGTAGCCAACATTCAAAATCAAATCCCTTTTCCTGTATGATAGACCTTCAAATACTTACCAGAAATCATGGCTACCCTGTCCGCTCTTCTCCAGGCCAGATATCCCCAAGTCCTTTAATTAGATTTTGATCTCTAGGCTCCTGACCATGCTGGTTGCCTGCTCCTGGCTTGTCAATGTACTTCCTAAATGAAGTGCCCATCACTGAACACAATACTCCACAGTCTAACCAGAGTCAATCAAACAGGATTGGTAGTTCTCCCCTTCTGAACTCAACTCCTCTCATAATACAGGCTAAGAGCATATTAACCTTTTTATGCTATATCATTCCGTTAACTCATATTATAAATCATTAAACTCTCCCAATTTTTTTCACTCCTGTTTTTTCCTATCTATATTTGACTTTGACTGGACTCTGTCAAAAGCTTCTCTATCTGACCTGTGCCCACAGTTTGTGAACTGTGGTCTTTTTTTTGTGATTGACTTGTGTGAACCTCACAACAACCCCGTGAATGAATGGGGGAAGATGGGAAACATCTATTTACTACTTACTAAGCCCTGGGAATACAAATGGAAAGAGAGGTTGATCTTTACTTGTAAGGAGCTCACATTCTAACTGCAGAAGGTATAAGAATGATGGGAAGAGTTTGGCTGTAGGGTGGATGGCAAGGCAGTTGGCATCTCCTTCCACCACTTTTCTCCTTGCTCACCAAATTGCTACCCTGGGATGGTAGGAAGGGTCCCAGGCATGCTTCATTTCATTCTTGCTTGGATTTGTCCAGCCTTCACTTGCTCATCTGTTCCATTCCCTTCCTCTTTTCAGCATCCCTATATTTATTGTCTTCCCTATTCAGAATGTAAGCTCTTTGAGGGTAGGGGATTTCTCGCTTGCTTGTACCTGTATTCCCAGCATATAGCACAATGCTAAACCTTTAATAAATGCTTGTTGACTGACCCATTTTATGTGTGCTTCAAAGATAGCAGGAAAACAGTCATTGATTTGTATTTCCTATGAACCCAGTGAAGTCCAAATCCAATAGGTTTCCATTTTAGAATCATAGAATCTTGAAGCAAGAAGGCACCTTAGAGGTCATCTAGTCCAGTGGTGAGGAACCTGCGGCCTTGAGACCACATGTGACCCTCTAGGTCCTCAAGTATGGCCCATTGACTGAATTCAAACTTTGTTCTGTGAGGTTTGGACTAAGTCAAAGGGTTGCACTTGAGGATCTAGAGAGCCACATGTGGTCTCAAGGCTGCGGGATCCCCACATCTGATCTAGTCCAATCCTACATTTATAGAAATGAGGTACAGAGGGCTTCACTCACTGGCTCAGTCACACAGGTAGTAATATCAGAGCCAGGATTTAAACTCAGGTCCTCTAATGCTAAAAAATGTGCCCTTCACTGCACCATGCTGAGCCCTGAGGCCCTCTACTCCAAACCCTCTGTTTGGACAGATAAAGAAATACTTGTTATCTTAAGGAAGCCAACTTTGTAGAAGACACTTAGATAGATGGCAAGGAAGATATTGAATGACGTGTCCAGACCCAAAGTGACCAATTTGTACCTGACTCACCTACCTTGTCCTGGTGGGGAGTGTTAGTGTTAACCTGTTTGAGAAGCTCTGGTGATTCTCCTTAGGCTCTGGGGCTGTAGACGGCGATCATCCTATAATTAACTCTGCTGGAATTATTAGGGACATGAGTGATTATGGCACCAGTCTGTGAGATTCTCTCTGTGGCCCTTGGGCTGCATTTCCCCGTGGCCTGGAGAGGAGATAACCTTTAAGTCAGAAAAGTCATAGATCTATATTTGGAAGGGTCCTCAAAGGCCAACTGGGCCAAATGTCTTATCTTACTGATGAGAACACTAAGGCCAGGGATTACATGACCTGTCCAAGGTCACACAGATACTAAATAGTACTAGAGGCAGAATTTGAACCAAGGTCTTCTACTGGGTTCAGAGCCAGCCCTCTTTTCACTGTATCCCACTGCCTCCCAGGTCCTCCCTGAATTTTCTTCTTTTAGAGAATATAGTACTAGTGATAACTCAGTTTTATAGTGCTTCAGAGTTTGTGAAGCTTCCTACCTACAAGTCTTATTAGAGGAAGGTGAAGATGAAGGCACTGAGAGTCTGAGAGAGGAAATGACTTATTTCTGGTCTGACAGCTATTAAGTGTCTCTCGGCTATATGGTGACACTTGAACTCAGGTCTCTTGACCCCATGTTCAGAGTCCTTTCTATTGCACCTTGCTACTTCTTGGGTAAAAGGAGAATGCATTAGTTTCCCCCTGGTAAGCTGAGTTCAGAGTCAGACATCCCTCCCTCCCTCCTTACCTTCCTTCCTTCCTTCCTTTCTTCCTTCCTTCCTTCCTTCCTTCCTTCCTTCCTTCCTTCCTTCCTTCCTTCCTTCCTTCCTTCCTTCCTTTCCCTTTCTCCTCCTTTCCCTCTTTCCCTCCTTTGGTCCTTCCCTCTTTCCTCCCTCCCTCTCTTTCTTCCCTCCCTCCCTCCAGCATTCAAACCCAGCTCCCATGACTACAAATTCAGCAGGTCTTCAAACACCCCTGCTGCCCAACTCTTCAGTGGTATTTTGCCATTTGCTTCCTAGTCTCAGGGACTCATTCAGACTCACCTTTCAGTCAAGTCATACATCTTTGTACTTGAGAAAGTGGGCTGCCTGCAACTCAGCCTCAAGGCAATGACCTGGCTGGCTCTGTGCCCACCAGCAAACCCATACTAAGTTCCCAGCTCTCTGGTGCTCACTCTATCATTGGTAATAAGACTCCAGTCCTGCCACGACCTTTCTATTTTTAAACTGATTCTCATTATTTTCTGTCCAACATTATCACTTTTCTCCCATCAGCCTTTGCAATGCTCTCCATCAGTGCTGGTAAAACTCTGGGTTTGCTTTTCCTTCTTTTATTTATTTATTTTTCCTGGCTCTCTCTTCTCCCCCTCACCCAGGCTCTGCTTCCTGGTCTGTTCTCGATCTTCTGGTGGAAGGGGACACAAAAACATCATGGGCTTTGTTGAGTATTTTTAAACCTGTCTCTCTCCCAAGGAGAGGTTATGTGCCAAGTTTATTTGCACTCCTCCTTCAAAAATTGTTTTTTATAGGAGCTGTCAGATATAAAGAGAAAAAAGAAAAGACAACTTCTTTCAGGATTTCTCCAGCATGAAAATGGAAAGTTACCTTTTCTAGCATGAAATTAGACAGGGGACAGTATTCAAGCAAGGTTTGGAAGAAAGAAAGGAAGGAGAGAACAAAGGAAGGGAGGGAAAGAGGGAATGAGAAAGGAAATGAACCATAAGTTCCTACTAAAAAGAGGTGACATACAGTAGAGAAGAGATTGCTGTAGAAACCTTCCATACTATGTCATTTTAGAATTTATGGAACTTTGAACAGGATAGCTATGTAAACTTCATTTAAAAAGCCATTATGGTCATAAGAATTCAAAAGAACTCTTAAGTAGTCATGATAATATTAAATTTTGAGCATGCCAAGAATTAATAATACAGAACTCTTACTAAGAATACTTTCAATATATGAATAGTGAGGTAGGGATTTAAAAAAGAATTTCTTTTTCAAACAAGGAAATAAAATTTGGTAAAACTTTATTTTTGATAGAAAAAGTTTTTTGAAGGAAGGTGGAACATTTTGTGAAATTAGCCTGTTCTTCAATACCACTACTAGAGCTGTAAAGAGATTTTTTTAAAAGGGGAAAGGACCTATTTGTACAAATATTTATAGCAGCTCTTTTTGTGGTGGCAAAGAATTGGAAATTGAGGGGATGCCCATCAATTGAGGAATGGTTGACCAAGTTGTGATATATTATTGCAAAGCAATATTACTGTGGTACGAGAAATGATGAACAGGCAGATTTTAGAAAAAATCTACAAAGACATATATGAACTGATGCAAAGTGAAGTGAGCAGAACCAGGAGAGCATTGTACACAGTAACAGCAATATTGTAATGATGATCAACTGTGAATGACTTGGCTATTCGCAGCAATACAATGATCCAAGATAATTCCAAAGGACTTATGATTAAAAATGCTATCCACCTCCAGGGAAAGAACTGATGGAGTCTGAATGAAGATAGAAGCATACTCTTTTTCATTTTCTGTTGTATGTGTGTGTATGTGTGTTTGTGTGTGTGTGTATGTTTTGTGTCTGTGTCTTCTTTCACAACATGACTAATGCAGTAAAAAAAATCAACCTGTTCTAGGTTCATCTGTAGTATGAAGAACAGAATCTTGCCCCAAATACTTGCTTGTTGTGACTGTGGACAAGTCATTTAATCTTTTGGCTTCAGTTTCCTCATATGTAAAATGGAGATAGTAGCTATGCTTATCTTCTGGGGTTATTGTGAGAATATGAAATGGCAGTCTTACAAGTATAAAAAATGAGATATTTTAATATTCTACATATACGAGACTCCTTTCATTCCCACTTAATGATACTTACTACTCATTAACAATAGCCTAGGAAACATCCCCTTCATGAGAATCCCTGTGTTGTATGTACTTATCTCTGTATATGCCTTGTCTCCCAGAGGAATGAAAGTGCTTTCAAGGAGGGATTGTTTCATTTCTTTTCTGGGGATCTCTAATGCCTAGCACAGTGCTGATATATAACCAAAGCTTAATAAATCTTTTATGGATTTAAATTGAATTACTGGTCTGAATAGGATTATGGGATCAGAGATTTGACCCTGTATTTAGCCTCAGGGGAAATGCAATCCAATCCCCATTTTATACATAAGAAAACTGAGGCTTAGTGAGGTTAGATGGATGGCAACTGGGCTAGACTTGCCCCATGTCACACAGGCAGTAAATTTCAGAGGTGGGATGTGAATGAACCTATTTCTTCTTAGTTGAATGAAGGCTGACCCTCTTTCCACTGGTAGAAGTCATTCTTCATTTTAAGGTGCCACTGTACCTGTGCCTTCTGCCCATTCCCTTAGATTGAGAGACAGATGCCTGTTAGGAGAGTCAAAGAGTCCACTTGGGTGGGTGTTCCCTCCTGAGTAGAAGACCACCAAGGAGATCAGATTGTCAAAGCTGGAGGGTCCCCTGATAAATATGTAATCAGAACAATGGGAGATGGCTGTTTCTAATAGAAGAGATATTTCCATGGAGCGTGGCCAGTTGTCCTCCAATTCAAATATACTTCTGCCAACAGAACTGCATCAGGCATCCATGCCAGCTTGGACAGTGCTAAAAACATACTCATAGGTGCTTCCACAGACTTGCCTTCTTCCAGAAAACCTATTCTCTATGAGTGTTAAAGTTGCTTTGGCCCTCCTTTTTTAAAGACACCATGAAGCATTCCCAGCCTTCTACAGAGTTCTGTTTGGAATTACTTTGGGCACATTAGTCAATCGATTCATAAACATTTGTTAAGGGCCTACTAGGTGACAGGCACTATGTTAAGCACTGGGGATACAAAGTGAGGTAAAAGACAGTCCCTGCCTTTAAGGAGCTTAAAGTCTAGTGGAAGAGACAGCATGTAGGTGAAAAAGACAAAACAAGCTATACACAGTATGAACCAGAAATAATATACAGAGAGAAGGCACATTAGAATTAAAAGCAGTTGGAAAAGGTTTTCTGTAAAATGAGTCTGAGTAGATTCTAGATATATAGGTCCTTGAGAAGAAGCTGGGACAGTCATGTAGCAAAATGCAAGATTACAGAAATCTTGCACTGGCCCCCTCCAAATTTCAGAAGACTAAAGGATCCTTGAGGGCAGGGGCTGCCTTAATAGATGCTTAATAAATATTGATTGACTGATGGACTCCAAAGACGACTCCCATTATATTGAGTAGACTCTTTCTGGGGAATTGATTTTAAGACATGGGCAAGAACAAAAAAAGAAGATATGCAAAGGTAGTTGTTGCCTTAGTGGATGGCTAGTATCCTTTGAGCTACTGAAATCAGCACATTCCAGTTACAGAAGCTACTCTTGTCTCTTGGACAGCCCATTTACAAACTTAGAATCTGGAAGATTTGAGTCATGAACACTCATTAGCTGTGTGACTCTGGGAAAGTCACTTCACTGTTCAGCTTCAGTTTCTTCATCTCTAAAATGGGGATAATATAATACCTACCTCATGGGGTTAGTGTGGGGAATCGAATGAATTGACATATAGAAAGTGATTTGCAAACCTTAGAAAACCAGATAAATGCTAGCCATTATTATTAGGTGGTAGCTGTCTTGAAGTATTTGAAGGTCTTTCAAGTGGAAAGGGGATTATATTTGTCCTGCTTGGCACCACAAGGTACACTTAGTAAAAAAAGGAAGAAATCGTAGGCAGTAAGATTTTAGCTCAACAAAAGCAAAATGTTTTTAATTATCTGGACTGAGATCCTGTCCATGCTTGCTTTTGGGATTCTGTGACTGACTGCCTCATTTAAAATTCAATGCTTGAAAAGAAGTATCCCAACCCACTCCCTTCACCTTCTTCAGTACTTACCCATTAAATACAGTGTTATCACTACGGTGTTCTCAAAATCATAAGTAATGCTCTCCCCATTTTGTTTGTTCTGTCCCGTGATTTCATAAGTGTAGGAAACTCCCAGTGTGGAAGCTCCCACACTCTGGATGTAGGTGGTCAACTTATCTGTAACCCATAGTCTTACATAGCTCTCTGGGGCACTTAGAGTACATGTCAAAGGTCATGCTTGAATTCAAGTCTTCTTGACTTCAAGACCAGCTTTGTCTTGTCATTATACCACTGTAATAACTTAAGTTCTCTGAGACTCACTTTTCTTGTCTTTAAAATGAGGGGTTGGACTAGATGACTTCAGAGACCTGTCAATCTCTAGATCTATATTTTTATGATTCTATAAAGTACCTCTCAACTAAAAAAAAAACAACTAGCATATTGAAACCATGGACGAATTCATCAATGTAAATAGGAAACTTGGGAGTTTTAATGATAAACAACGGTGAATTTTAAGGATGAACAATGGGAAAGTATCTTAAAGCTGGTAGGGTCCTAAGAATTTATCTAATCCAATTCTCTCAATTTAGAAATGAGGAAACTGAGGCAGATTGAAAGTGACCTGCCTGAGGATCACAAATCTAGTGGATTAGCAAAATGGAGATTGGAACCCAGATGCTATAGGCTCCCAATCTCCTGTTTTTCCCAAATTCTACAATATAGGAAAGTTTCCATTTCTTTTCATGTGTGTCCAGATAAATGAGGTAATTTTTGTGTTGTCATTTCTGTCTTCTGACCTTGGCTAAAAAAAAGAAAAAAGATGAAGGCCACATCATTCAGCAGTATGGGAGAAGTGTGAATATCAGGAAAAGTTGACAGTGATATATTAGCCACATTACTCTAAGCAGTAATTAAGTATCTTATAATATTATATAATTATGGAGCATAAAGATTTTAGATTAAAAAAATTCTTTCTGTCTTTGTAACTGGGTATTTTTAAATGTTTCCCATATCTTATCTGGTTCCATGTAAATTATTTTAACAGGGAGTTATTCAACACCTACTATGTGTCTGGCAATATGACAGAGGCTGGGAAAATAAAGACAGATGAAATAGTTTCAATGTTTAAGGAGTTAACGTTCTACTAATTTCTTCAACTGGTGGAAAGTAGATTAGTATGAAGACAAAGAAAGGCTAACTTTTCCAAATCTTCACACTCCCCCTCATGCCTCCTGCCAGCCTTGGGTGTTTTCCATTTCCTTATTTCCTCCACCCCAAGAGGAAGGAGAAAGAAAATGAGAGCCCAAATTAGGGAAAGTGGTTGTACTTTAAAAAATTGATCATGTCAGTAACTGGGAAGGCAAGTGAAGGAAATGTGTTTTTCCCTTTTTTCTATAAGCATTTCTCATTTGGCTACACTCTTGGCCTTCATCAGAGTCTCAAAATCCACCAAGATTGCATCAACTCTGAAACTTGCATATAGAGCAGCTAAGTGACATAGTGGCTAGAGTGTTGGGTCTGAGGTCGGGAAGACCTGAGTTCAAATCTGACCTTAGACACTTATTAGCTGTGTGACTCTGGGCAAGTCACTTAACCCTGATTGCCTCAGTTTCCTCATCTGTAAAATGAGGTGTAGAAGGAAATGGCCAAACCAATCCTGTATTTCTGCCAAGAAAACCCCAAATGGGGTCATGAAGAGTCTGACATGACTGAAATGATTGAACAACAGCCCCTGGGGTCCCACCCTCTTTCTGATTGGACAGTGGAGAACTCTTACCAGATTCTCCACTTGAGGAGGGTACCCAGAGCAACCATCTCTTCATTTCTCACTTGAGTGCGCACCTCTGGACTTCATCTCCCACCTTCCATTCCCCAAACCCCACTGCCAGTTACTATCCCCCTCCCCATTTTGAGTTTCTTTTTCTGGTGTCACTTACCGTTAAGTTGTGAGTTCCTTGTGGACAAGGAATGTCTTTTGTCTTTCATTGTGTCCTAAGCATTTAGTGCATATGTGCCTGGTACATAGTAGGTACTTGATCAATCAACATGATTATTGTCTGGCTCGGAAGCCCTTTGGTGATCTCAGCTGAGAGCTCTTCTTCTGTCCCTCAGACTATGTTGTGCGGCCTTATCTGCTCATTTGTCTATGCTATTGGATTAGAGTATAAGCTCCCTCAGGGCTGGGACTGGCTTTCATATTTGTGTTTGTACACCCAAGGTTTTACATGGAGTAAGTGCTTAATAAATGTTGGTTGGATTGATACGAATGTTGGTTTTATACATACATATGTATGTAGGTATATATAAGACTGAGGTGTGTGTGTGTGTGTGT
>CM053580.1:34430551-34468864 GCA_028627135.1 Pseudochirops cupreus | reverse complement strand
AGAGACAGAAAGAGAGACAGAGAGAGAGAGAGAGACAGAGAGAGAGAGACAGAGAGAGAGAGACAGAGAGACAGAGAGAGGAGAGAGACAGAGAGAGGAGAGAGACAGAAAGAGAGACAGAGAGAGAGAGAGACAGAGAGAGAGAGAGAGAGAGAGAGAGAGAGAGAAAGACAGAGTGTTGGTTTTTGTTTTTATATCACAGTTATTTCTAGAAGGGGCCTTTTCCTCCCTCTCTCCAATGAGTCTTCCCTTTTGTCAAAGCAAATCAATCAAGCAAAATCTACCCCCACAGTTATTGGTAGGGCGGTTTTATACAACATTCCATACCCAAGAGCCTCCTGCCTCACCCTTCCCCCCACTCTGACTTCTTTAATTTCAGGACAGGAGGGTAGCTTATTTCCTTGCCCTTCTCCTGAACCAAGAGGTTAGTCATTATGACTATATAGATATCAGCTTCTTTTTCTTATTCTTATCTTTTAAGTGACTAGAGTTATTACGTGTGTTCTTCTCATTGTTCTGCTTACTCACCTCCGGTTCTGCTCATTCAAATCTTCCTATGTTTCTCTGAATCTCTCCCTTCATTGTTTCCTGTGGCACGATAATATTCCAATACATTCCTGTACCACAGTTTGTTTAGTCATCCCCCAATCAATGGACAGCCACCTTGCTTCCAGTTCTTTGTTCCCCCCAAAGCACTGCTAGGAGTACTCTTGTGTAGATCACATTTTTTTCTATCTTCTTTTGTCTGCCTTTGACACTGTCACTCCTTATTGAGGCATCATTTTACCTTTGGGTCATTAGATCATGATCTAGGTCAAGGACAAGAAGATAGTAAACCATTATGAAATGATGTCTATTAGGTGCCCTTCGGGAAATGAGGCAGGGGCTTTCATTTGGTCCAGGCTGCCCTGGAAATGACACATCAGAAGATCAGATAAAGGCTGGAATATATCCATGCCTTTGGTAAAGCTAAATTCTATCTCTGGTCAGAGGGATGAAATGTCTCCAAGGCTTGCTATCTCTTCTACATCAATACTATTCTGGGATTGTGTTTCTAAGACCAAATGACAGATTCTTTTCCATTTGCCCAAATCTCTGTTTGCCTTAAGCATCCTCTCTCTTCACTATTAAGTTTGGGACTTACAGCTGACTCTCTTCATGAAACTGCTATTTAAAACTTGTCTCCTGACTATATAACACTCAGATCCAATCACTCTCTCCTTAACTAACTCCTGAGAACACTCAGAGGGTTTGGTGGAGCCTCAGAAACGTAGCTTAAGGATCAAAATAGAGCTAGACCCTATTAGTATAAGGCCAAATAAATAGATAGGAGGCAGTGCTGAGTAATTGGCTGAAGTGATAAAGATTGGATCTGTGTCATAGAATCCTCAGCTGTAAACACAAAATTAAAAAAAAAACAACAACAAAGGACAAATCTGCAGTGTTGGGGAGCTGAGGCTAAGCAACCTGGGTCCAATTTGATCCATTGTCAGAGAAAGAGGTTTTTTATATTTTTCCCTTACACATCAATGAAACCACCAAGAAATTGGCTTTTAGGTAATGGATCATTCACTTCCATCTCTAGTCTTTAAATGATCCTTCCAGAAGGGGTGATCATGATGCTAAGGGGACTGAAGATTATACCACATGAAGGTGGTGATGGAAGTTGGGAGGACCCTGGAGAATGGAAAATCTTTTTTTGGGGGGATATAATAGCTTTCTTCAAGTATTTGTATGACTACCATATAGAAAAGAGATCCGACATCTTTTGGGGACCTAGAGGGCAAGAGTAAGCATGGGATAGAGGAAAGAGCACTGAATTTGGAGTCAAAGCTCAATTAGGAGCTATAGTTGCAAGTTTCGAAGAAGCACATTTAGGTTTGAAATCCAAAAAAAAGTTCTTAATAATTAAACTAGTAGGAATTGCTTCATTCTTTGTACCTGTATGCCCAGTGATAGTACAATATAGGGCACATAGTAGTCATTCAAAAAAGTACATGTTGATTAATTGATTGATAGATGATAGCTCTAAGGAACTTGAGGGAGGTAGTGGATTCCCCTCATTGGGCTTCCAATTGGTAAACATTGTACTTTATCCTGATCAATCCCATGTTCATTATGACACTTCTTCACTTTCTCGTGACATCTTCTTTTACTAATGATTTCAATCACTCTTCCCTATAACTTCTTTGTCTAAAACACTCTTCTTTAGCCACAAGACCTTTCCATCTGCTAGCTTTCCCCTATGAGGATATAATCTTCTTATGGCCAGGAATTGTCTTATTAGGTAGTATTTGTATCCCCAGCACGTGGCACTTAGTAATATTATATTCACCTTAATATTATATACACTAAAATTACCTACATTCGTTCATTTGTTCTTTCACTCAAAGTCCTCAGGCAAAGACTAGATGGCCAGTTTTCAAGTATGCATGAGACAGAAGACTCATTTGGATGTGTTAGACTAGATGGACTATATGTCAGAGTAGATAGTATATTGGATTTGAAATTAAAAAGACCTGAATTCAAATCCTGCCTTACATGCTTATCAGCTGTTGAGACCCTTAGCAAATCATCTATAAAATGAGAAGCTTAGACTTCATGGACGCTAAACTCCAAATCCATGATTGTATGACTGACATCCCTTTTAGCTCTTAGATTCTACAATACTGTGAAGACAAAATGATGTCTTTAGAAAAAAGACTCTCATGTCTTTGAGCTTTCTTCTTGTCTCTGTCTATCTACTTCCTTAGCCACTTGCTTTTTCTGGCTCCTTGATTGCTTCTGTTGGGATATTCCTTAGGCTACTTTGCATGACCTTCCACCGCTTGTCAACTTACTTAAGTATCTGTCCAACTCTTTTGTTCAGGACTTCAATAACTCCATCATTTCATTTATTTCTTTTCAGTCTCCGTGCTTTCACAGCCTGCCAATGCCTTGACCATATCCTTCCAGAAATCCTCCATAGAAGACATCCATCATTCTGGCGCCCTTCCTCTAATACTTTTAAACTTCTGTGATTAACAGTAAAATGTTCAGGTTATCCATTTGTTTTCCCTTATGCCAGCATGATCATCCTACCTCCATTTCCATGATGCTACTTTTTTCACCACTTCTAATGCACATATTTTCACTAGCAGTGATCAGTGTATATAACCAGTATACTCTTCACCTTTGTCCTTTGGGTCACCACATTTCTGATGCTTTGGACACTGGGGATGCTCTATAGGGGTAGGGCCCAGACATGTGACTTTGATGAGATAGAATGAAAACCAATTACAAAATGTATTTGGTTTGGTGTGGGAATCAAAAGAACCAGTTAGACTCTATCTCCCAAATGGGGACTCTATCATATGCTGCCACATGTATTCTCCATCTTGCTTTTCTGCAAATCATCCATGAGAAACTAAATAGTATAAGCCATCTAATGGTTCATAAATGTAGGGGTATGTAATTAACCAGCATCTCTCAGTTCTAGGAAAAGAGAGAACCCCAAACCTACCGGTCCTCCTCTCCACCTGACCAAACCTCACTCTATTCCCCTCTCAACTTGGAAAGCCCATAATTTTTTTCTTCAATTAGAAATCAGATTATCTAATTTTGTATCCTGGCATGTATGCTGGTTAATTGTTTTCTTATAATGAATTGATTTTATTTGATTTATTGTTTTTAAAACACAAAAATCTGTCTTACTCTGGGTTTTTAGACTGACTGAGTCAGTTTTGCTAATAAATCATATACCTTGGATTGTTTTCTCAGTTATTATTAATTATCCACTGCAATTTCATTTATTTAGGATACATCGAGGTTAGAAAACTCCCTCTACCAATGCAATTAGGCATCTGATCTGACAGGGCTGGGGAACCTGCTGCCCAGGGGCCACATGTTACCCTCTGGGTCCTTGAGTGCAGCCATTTGACTGAATCCAGATTTCACAGAACAAATCCCCTTAATAAAAGGATTTGTTCTGTAAAACTTGAACTCAATCAAAAGGCTGCACCCAAGGACCTAGAAGGCCATAGGTTCCCTGCCACTAAGGTTAGGTGACTTGTCCAGGGTCATACAGTCTCCCTGCCAGAAGCAGGACTGTCTTTGAGATTCACTCTCTAGTTACTGAACAGTGGTCCTTCTTCATGATGTTTCATCATTTTTTTAAAAAGTTGTTTTTTGTTTTTATTTTGTTTGGGAGCAGTTGAAACCTGGATACAGTTGCTCCAGTGCCTCTCAGCCCTCTCTCTACCTCCCGGTGAATTTTGGGTGATTTCCTTCAGGTTTCCTTTTGAGTCACTCCTAAAAGAGAGCAGGGTCCAAGACCACTTCTACCAGTCTGGGGTTGGGACAAATTGCCCTGTGTGCTCACCTCCCTCCCCAGGCCCCAAATCATTATCAAATTGAACATCAAAGGTAGACTTGAAAGGGAAAGGAATCCCACAAGGTCACTATCTTCAAGGAGTGGGTGGAGAAAAAGGGCAGGGAAGACCCCATTCATCCTTCTGCTTTGTTGTGAGAATAGGCTGACTCAATCACTCAATCCATAAGCATTTACTATGCACCCCCTATGTACTAGGCACTGTGCTTACTGCTGAGGACAGAGACACAATAAATGGAGCAATGCCTACTGGAAAGGATCTCACATTCTCACTTAGAAGATACAGAATAAATATAAGGAGAATAAAAGGGGCAGCTAGGTGAGAATAGAGAGCTAGGCCTGAAGTCAGGAAGACCTGAATGCAAATCCAGCCTCAAGTACTTACTAGCTGTATGACCCTGGACAAGTCACTTAACTTTATTTGCCTCAGTTTCCTCATCTGTAAAATGAGCTGGAGAAGGAAACGCAAACCACTCCAGTGTCTCTGCCAAGAAAACCCCAAATGGAGTCATATAGAGGCGGACTTGACTAAAAGGACTGAATAAAAAATAAATACAAAATAATTAAATACAATAGTATAGGATTATTTTGTTCGCCTTCTTACTGAGCCTCTACTCAGTTCGTGGCTGGAGAATCACACCTTGTTCCTTGGGGGTTCCACCAAGGTCATTCACTGGCTGTCCAGGGCCACCCCCCCCCGCCCCCAATGTCTCTGAGCCTGGGTTGTGTCAGTAATCCTGAGGTAGCTATGCCTAATAAATAATACATCATGTCCATGAATCCCCAGCTCTGCTTCTGATCATGCCCGATTGGGATCGTGTTTTCCTAGTGCTCACCCAGGGAAACAAGGCAAACCCAGGCTCTCCTCTCATCTCAAACATCCCATAGACCTTGAATGGATTCACACACTGCCAGGAAGAGCCAGGACTGGAAACTGGAAGAACTTACATTTCTAGGTGCCCCTGCAGTGGCCACAGTTCAAACGTTTGGAAAGTGATGGACAACAAGCCACTGGCAGGCGTGAGACTGTCAGAAATAGCGACCTAACAATCTAGGCCTCTTCCACCAGTCACTGCCAAGTCAATGGGGCTGCACAAAGATAGGTCCACCTTCAGGAGCCCTGGCTGTCATCAGGAAGAAGCTAAGGATTTGTGCATTTAGTCCCCCTCTTAATCCCCCAGGACTTAGCAAGGGAGATGGAGAGGCTTGGTTATTCCTTCAGGTCTAAATGGCTGGAATGGGGTAGGCTTCAGTTCAGTAAAAGGAAGGCCTTCTAACAAAGTGAGCTTTCTAGAAAATGCAGTAGATTGCATCATGAGATAAGGCAGGGAAAAAACATGTATTAGGTACCTAGTATGTGCCAGGCATCATGCCAAGTGCTTTCTAAAGTTTTTTAACAAATATCTCATCTGATCTTCACAACAACCCTTGGAGGCAGGTGCTGTTATTATCCCCATTTTACAGGTGAGAAAACTGAGGTAAACAGAGGTTAAGTGACTTGCCCAGGGTCACACAGCTAATAAATATCTGAGACTAGATTTAAATTCAGGTCTTCCTGACTCCAGGCCCAGTGCTCTATCCAGTGTGCCACCTAGCTGCCTCATACAGAGACATAATAGAGTGGGTTCTATTGCTTCTTTAGTTCTTGGCATTATACCTCTCAACGTAGCCTAAAATTTATTATTAAAGTTTGTGGATGCTGTATCATTTTGTTGATTTATATTCAGCTCATAATCTCATAAACCCACAGGTATTTTCAGGCAAATTATTGTTTAATAATAATTCCCCCAACAGAAGACCACTTGGGTCGGGATGTAAAATGAAGGGCTTTGACTTGCAAGGTCCCTTTTAGCTCTAAATCACATAATTCCTATGACCCTATTTTAAAATAATAGTTTTTAAATGGATGTATTTTGTTTTTATATCACCTAGATTTTCTCCTGTGGCTTTTATAACAAAGGATTTTTTTCACAAAGGAAAAAAGAAAAAATCAGCAAAAAAAAAAAAGAGGAAAAAATCTGATATTCTATGCAATCTTCTACATCCATGGACCCCTATCTCTCCAGAGGAGCACAGGGAGGTATCTGACCCCACAATATACATTATATACATCTATCTATCTATCTATCTATCTATCTGTCTATCTATCCATCCATCTGTCTATCCATCTATCCATTCATCCATCTATCTCTATATCTATTCATCCATCCATCTATCCATTCAACTATCTATCCATCCATTCAACTATCTATTTGCACATCTATCTATCTATCTATCTATCTATCTATCTATCTATCTATCTATCTATCTAATTGGTTCTTATGCTTTAGGAACTAGTTAATCTTCATAATCTCCAAGTTGCCTGTAAGCATTGAAATTCTATGGCATAGGTGACTTGAACACTGACTTTGGAGTCAGAAGATTTGGATTCAAAGCTTATCTCTGACATTTTCTACCTATGTGATCTTGGACAAATGACTTCTCCTTTCTGGGGCATTGTTTATTGGTCTGTAAAGTGAGGGAGTTGGACTAGATGGTCTTTAAGGACCTTCTAGTCCTAAATCTGTGATTGCTTTAGAGACCATTGATAGTACTTAAGTCAAAAAAAGTGCCCACTCAGTGACCTGTGCAGTTAGGAATTATTTTTTGTAAGTAAATTTGTATTGATATATTTTGTTTTTCACCTCATTGACTTTTCCTGATGTATTCCTCATCCTTTTCCAAGTATGAAAAACAGGAAAAAAGCAGTTCAGCAAACTTAATTGTAGCACTCTTTCTGGTCTACCCCTTCTTGGACATGTACTTGGAAATTAGCTCCCAGAGGGCATCTGATACTTTGGTTCAAGGGGCAACCTTGTAGGTCAGCACATCTCAGGTCATATCAGTCTCAAGCCCTCACTTATGTGCTTTCCTGAAACGATCAGCCAATAGATACAACTAGCTTTTAGAAAAAGCATTTACTTAGATGTAATACAAGAGCAGTAGTTATAAAATATCATCTCCCCTATCCTTTCCCCAATAATCCTAAGGCATGTTGTTCTCTAACAGACACAGAGTATCCACGGAAAGAATGAGCTCAGACTTAGAGAACAACGGCCGTGAGATTGAATATGTTCTTAGAATACGTTTTGACAAAGGCAACTCACAATTTCTGGTACTACAGGGCCGAGAAGTCCTTTATCCTTTTGCAAGGTCCTTCCATGGTCTCCTTGGGTCTGTCTGGGTTTTCAGGTCTGCTCCTCTTTAAAGTTCAATTTGCTTCTCAGTTGGCCAGGAGTTATACATTCTGAAACCGCTTCCTAACTTGAGGCTGTGTGTTTTCTCCCTCCTGGTCCAATAGTTCTCCTTCAAAATTAATATGGACAATGTTATTGTTGGTGGTGGTGGTAGTGGTGGGGATAAAAGATAAATTTTCTCTTCTTCCCCATGGGGGAATATCTCCTGTTTGAATGGCTGAAGTTCGACAGTAACACCACCAATAAAAATGACTAGTATTTCTATAGTGCTTTAAGATTTATAAATCGCTTTGCAAAGATTATCTCATTTGATCCTCACAACAGCCTTCCTATATGATTATACCCATTTTATAGATGAGGAAACTGAGGCAGATAGATGGATGTCAAGTGACTTTCCCAGGATCATATAACTAGTAAGTGTCTAAGGTCATATTTGAACTCAGGTCAACTGTTCTACTTAGTGACCATAATCAAGCCATTGCTATTTAAAGCCTCCAGGTACATGGCAAAATGTTTACTCAATGAATCAAGTTTTTCCCTTCTTGATTTAATCAGAGAAGTAAGTGTTCCCACCTCATAAAGATATCAGGTGTTATTACACCTTGTTAATCCATTAAAACCTCATCATATATGATAATATCCCTTGACTACTTCAAATGATCTGGGCATGGGAATCACATCCCCCCTTCCTTACATAACTAGTACATTAAAGAAGTAAGACTTTGTATGTACTATCCCTCACCCGCAGTCCCCTGCCTCTACAGAGAAATGGGACAAAATACCTTCTCATATGTCTTCTTTGGGTCCAAGCTTAGTTATTATATTTTTTGGCATTAGACTTTGAAGGAGTGAAATTTAGGGTTAAAAAAGTAGGAGTAAGTACACATGACCACATTTTGTGCTTGGCAAGTGGTAAAGGGAAAATAAAGAATCCATTGGGACTGGACAAAAGCCTTGATATCCTAAATCTGCTCTTAACTTATTGTATGGCAGCTTGGGGCACATGGTCTACAAGATCCCGTTAATCTTACCATTGGTGCAATCAAAATTAGTTCAGAGGCAAAGGTCAGGTAAGGATGTTCTGGTAAATGTTTAATAACTGACTCTGAAAAAAATATGCATGCAGGGCGCACTTTTAGATTTAATTCGCATTATTAACATTTTCTCTTTCATGATCTTAAGTCTAGAGTTTAGGAAATAAAGAAACAAATGAAATCCTGAATATCTATCTATCTATCTCTATCTCTATCTCTATCTATCTGTCTGTCTGTCTGTCTGTCTGTCTATCTAATCTATCTATCTGTCTGTCTGTCTATCTAATCTATCTGTCTGTCTAATCTATCTGTCTGTATGTCTGTCTATCTAATCTATCTATCTGTCTGTCTGTCTAATCTATCTTTCTGTATGTCTGTCTGTCTATCTAATCTATCTATCTGTTTGTCTGTCTGTCTAATCTATCTATCTATCTGTCTGTCTGTCTGTCTGTCTATCTATCTATCTGTCTGTCTGTCTATCTAATCTATCTATCTATCTGTCTGTCTGTCTATCTATCTATCTGTCTGTCTGTCTAATCTATCTGTCTGTATGTCTGTCTGTCTATCTAATCTATCTGTCTGTCTGTCTATCTAATCTATCTATCTATCTGTCTGTCTGTCTGATCTATCTGTCTGTCTGTCTATCTAATCTATCTATCTGTCTGTCTGTCTGTCTATCTATCTAATCCATCTTGATTGCCAGGTGTAAATGCTCACATTGAAAATTTAACAACTGACTCTTATGAGCTGAATAAGCTCTGGGGGTTTATTCAAGAAATAGGGTTGGGGGAGTGGGAAGAACCTTACAAGGAGAAATTGCTGAAGAATATATACTCTGACAAATAGAGTAAGAACATCCTGGAAAAGAACTTTGGAAAGACAATAAATCCTCAGGTAGCAAAATGTTTATTTTTACCACGTAGAGGGAGAAGAAAATTTCCACTTTACTTTTTAGGTTTCACAGCCCGAAGTAAGAGAAGATAAACTTCCTTCTGCTCTATCTCCTGGTGGGTTGCATTAAGGGTGGCGGGTTCTTAGGGTGATAGTACTGCTACAAATCAAGTATTGTAAATTCCCACAAAGCCAAGGTTCTAAGCAAAGTTTCCAGGAGAGACAGGACAGAGTCTTCCCTGAGGGTCCAGAAAATGACAACAATTACAATTTGCTCCATGGGGTCACCTGGCAAATAGTGAAAATAGCTCTAGATTTGAGGTTAGAGTGATTCAGTGAGAGAGCATTGAACTTTGAAGTCACAGTTTGCTGTCTTGTTCAGTCGTGTATGATTCTTCATAAACCATTTGGATTTTTTTTGGCAGATATACTAGAGTGGCTTGCCATTCCCTTCTCCAGTACATTTTATAGATGAGGAAACTGAGGTAAACAGGCTTAAGTGACTTGGCTGGGGTCACATAGCTAGTAAATGTTTGAGGCTAGATATGAACTCAGGTCTTCTTGATTCCATGCCTGGTGCTCTATCTACTGTACCACCTAGCTGCCCTTGAAGTCATAGGACATGAGGTCAAATCCCACTCTTCCACTTTTTAACCTGGTGATGTTGGGTCAAGAGAGGAGTGGTCTAAGATGACTTAGGGTCGGAGATTTACAGCTGAAAGCAACCTTACAAATCATATAGTCCAAACTTCTCATTTTATAGATACAATTATGACCCAGAAAGGAAGGACAGAAATAAGCATTTATGAAACACTTAACTTGTGCCTACTATGTGTCAGGCACTGTGCTAAGGGCTTTAGAAATACTATCTCAGTTAAATGACTTGCCCAGGGTCACACAGATAGAAAGGGTCCAAGCTGGGATGCGAACTCAGGTCTTCACTGTGACACCTAACTGCTAATCTTGTCACTTGTTTGAATGCACCAGGAAGATAATTTTCCAGGTCCAAATCACAGAATCTCAGCATTGAAAAGGGCCTTTTAACTCCATCTAGTCCAAGCTATAAATGAATAAGAATCCTCTAGATAATATATCCCCAAATCCTATGACATGACTTACTCAACTTAAGGGCATATGATCAGTTTACTCTGATATCTAGTGGATTCCTACTCTTCCTCACTTTCTTAAAATTGTCCAGACATAGAACTCAAGCTAGAAGGGGCCTTAGAGTTTATCTGATCCAACTCTCTCATTTAATTAAAGAAGAACTAAAGCCTAAAGAAGTTGAGTCGCTTGACCAAGGTAATAAATGGCAGATCTGAATTCAAACTCAGTTCCTCTGTTTCCAGATTCAATACTCTTTCCTCTGACTCACCTTGTCTCCATTCTTAGGGTCTGTCAAATTCATTAGTGACCAGCCAATTCTCTAATCTCATAGGAATCGTTATATAAGTCACTATGAATTTTCTAGGGAATTTCACTCCCATTGGCTTCTCAGATTTCTCCCCCTCTTTTCTTTACCTCTTTCACTGGAAAGTCTGTATACTGGAACAAACTTGAGCATCTCTAATTTGGTGCTGATTCTGCCCCTTTCCTGTAGAAAGATATCACCACTCAGTCTGTGACTGTTTTAGAATCTTTTGGGGTGAATGACTTACTTATCATGCCTCCTTGAATGTGAAACAAGAAGGTCAGGGGTATTAAGCATTCTGATCACTGTGCTGCCGTTCACAAGAAGAATAAATCAATAGAAACAATTAAAAATGTGTCAAATATAATGAAAAGAAACAATTAGCAATCAGGCAGTTGTCATCTTGACATTTTTGATGATGGAGGTGAAGCCTAAGAAAACACACCCTTTTGAATGCATGAGATAAAGGAATAGTCTTATAAAATTGAAGGAAGGTAAGGGATGCTTTTCACCCTAAGAAAAAGCTATTGGTACTTACCAGAATTCAGCTGAATTTTGAGGGTTGGGGAAAGAGTATGGAGTAGAAGGATTATTTCTGGCAGTTCATCTAAATATAGTGGAAAGAATACTATAATTGGAGTAAGAGTATGGGTTTAAGTCCCAGTTCTGCCCCTTACAACCTCTGTAATGTTGAGCATGTCACCTTCCTAGGTCTTGCTTCCCCATCTCCAAAAGGAGAAGCTTGAACTAGGTGATTTTTCAGATTCTTAGAAGCTTGAGATTCAATCCTGAAAGACATTAAGCGTTCGTGGGGAAGCAGACCCCACAGAAGAACAAGTTGAATTATATTGATTGTTTATCAGCTCCCAGTATCCTTTAAATCTTCTATAATTTTTTTTGACAAGGTGAAATAAAGGCCATTTTGTACTTGATAAATGCATTTATTACCTTAAGTGCTTTTGTAGGAGCTTGGGACCCTTTAACTCAAGTTTATGGAAACTTAGACATAAACCATATTCTGATTTCCCAGAGTAAATTTTGAGGGAGAGAAATAAATGCTAAAGCAAAGGATGATTTTTTTTTACTACTAACCTTAAAAATGCATATGTAGGTAGATATGTATGGATTTGTGTGTGTGTGTATACATATACATATATGTTTGTCTGTATATGTATAATTTTTGTATTTGCTTCTATATATATCTGTATTCCTTTTCCCTAGCATGTAAACTTAAGAGCAGAGAATGTTTTGATTTGTGCCTTCTGGTCTCAGTAGCTTGTCCAGTACTGGCGCATAGTAGGTACTTAACAAATGTGTGCTGAGCTGAATTAAATCTCTGATCCTCTGACTTGTCTTCAGATCCTTCCCCTGCCATTTACTGTCTAACCTTGGGCAGACGGCTTAAGGTTTCCAAGCCTCTGTTTATTTGTAAGATATGATGATTGTACCAGAGATGGATCCTAAGTCCTTGGCACTGCTAAATCAATCATTCCATGCATATAGGGATGCCAGCCAATCAATGAATTAACAAACATTTATTGAATCCCACTGCCTTAGCTCGTCTCATTGTCTCTGTCTCATCACCTCCCTCCATTTTTCTTTTTCCTGATTTTTTCCGTGATGTAATAAAAATTGATGTGATTCTATGGATTTGTCCTGTGATTATTAATTTAACATTTGTTGTTGCTTAGTTGCTTTCGGTAATGTCTGACTCTGTGACTCCTTTTGGGTTTTTTTTGGCAAAGAAACTAGAGTGGTTTGCCATTTTCTTCTCCAGCTCATTTTACAGATGAGGAAACTGAGGCAAATAGGGTTAAGTGACTTGCCCAGGGTCACACAGTCAGTAAGTATCTGAGGACAAATTGAACTTGGGTCTTCCTGACTCTAGGCCCAGCCTCTGTGCTACCCAGCTGCCTCCTAACTTAATAGCCAATAACAAAAAATCACCTCGAATTGTTGTATTGGGTTTTAAAAATATTCTAAGTACACAATCGTGTCTTCTTCAAATAGAGTTATTTTGATCTGTTTACTAGAGGCAACAGGATGTAATGAATAGACTTCTGGGCTTGGACTCAGAAAAATTCACATTCAAATCCCCCTGCTGACATTTACTAATCAAGTGACCCTTGAAAAGGCCCAATTTCTATGTGCTTCAAGCAACTCCTTCGATCTTATCTACTATTTCATACATGTCTTATTATCCATGTTGGTAGAGGGAGTCATCACAATGGGAGTTCCCCAAAAGGACAAATTTACAAATCCTCCCAAATTTGACATCAGGCCTTATTCAGTTAATTTATTTTACAGGTCTTATTTCTGTAGAAAATTCTCATCCTACACCTCTTCTGCCCTTTGTAGCTATTCTTGAAAAAGCCATTTATAATAGATGTCTCCACTTTCCCTCCTGTCCTTCTCTTAGCCACTTACAGTTTGGCTTCTGACCTCATCATTCCACCAAAACTGGCTTCTCCAATGTTACTAATGATCTCTTAGTTACCAAATCCAAAGGTCTTTTCTCAATTCACCTTCTCTATGACCTCTCTGCAGCCTTTGACTCTGTGGATCACTCTTTCCTCCCTGATGCTCTCTTCTCTCTAGGTTTTTGAAACACCAACATCTTTGAGTTGTCCTCCACTCTATCTGACCAGTCCTTGCTGTTCTTTTCAGGATCCTCCTGCAGATCATACCCTCTATCCGTGTCCTTCAGGGTTCTGTCCTGGGCCCTCTCTCTTCTCTAAGCTAACTTCACTTGGTGATCTCATCAGCTCTTAAATTAAGATTTAATTACCATCTCTATGCTGTTGACTTTCAAACCTACCTATCCTGTCCCAAACTCTCTGCCGACCTCCACTATTACATCGTCCACTGTCTTTTAGACATTTTGAAGTGGATATCCAGCAGACATCCCAAACTCAGTATGTCCAAAATAGAACTCATTATGTCTCCGCCTAAACCCTCCTCTTCCCTACCCTAATCCCTCCCAGTCCCTCAGGCTCACAACCCAGGAGTGAGTCATCCTGGATTCTTCACTATCCCTCACCTCCTATATCCAATCTCTTGCCAAGGGCTATTAATTTTACCTTTACAACATCTCTCCAACAATGCTCCCTTCTCTCCTCTGATACTCTATTACAGGCCCCCATCAACTGGATTATTGCAATAGCCTGCAGGTAGAACTGCCTATCTCACATCTTTCCCCACTCCAATCCATCCTTTGTTTAAAGTAAAAGTCCAATCATTCTACCTTCCTCAGCTCCCCAGGGGCTCCAGGATCAAATAAATTATTGCCCCCAGGATCAGAAATAAATACTCTATTTGGCATTCAAAACCTTTCATAACCTAGCCCTGACCTACCTTTCTAATCTTCCTACATCTCATTCTCTGCCTTGTACTCACTCTTTGCTCCTGGGACACTGGCCTCCTGACTATTCCATGAACAAGACACTCCATCCCTCAGCTCCAGGCATGTTCTCTGCCTGTCCCCCATGCTTGGAATATTCTCCCTACTCAGCTCTGACTCCTCACCTCCCTAGCTTCCTTTAAGTCCCAACTAAAATCTCACCTTCTACAGGAAGCCTCTTCCAACCCCTCTTAATTCCAGTGCCTTCCCTCAGTTAATTATTACCTATTTATCCTCTATCTAGCTTGCTTTGTCTACATGTGTTGTATGTTGTTTCTTTGAAAGCTCTTTAGGGCAGGGACTCTCTTTTGTCTCTTTTTGTATCTGTAGTACTTAACAGGGTGCCCCAAACATAGTATGCACTTAAATATTGAGTGATTGATAGCTGATTTCTAAAACCATGTCAAATAGGAGCAGTAAAAATTCAGACCCCTCCTTTATCCCTACCCTTAGCACAAATGTTCTCCATTGTTTATATTTGCTCTTGGTTTCAATAGATTCTTTTAAAAATCATCCTAAGAAAATATCCTTTAATCTAAACATATCGAGTGTTTTTGCCATAAATAAATGCAGAAGGCCTGTACTAATCCTCCTTAAATGTCTCCAGTGATTACCTCCAATGCATCCTGTCTATGACTTATTTTCACATGATTTTTTTGTGTGTTATGTCCCCCCCTTAGACTATGATCTCCTTGAGGGCAGGGATCATCTTTTATCCTTCTTTGTATCCCCAGCTCTTAAAGAAGTACCTGGTACTTAGTAGGTGCTTAATAAATGTTTATTAACTGTATTTTATCACGGACAAAATGAAAAAAGATTTTAAAAATATATTGCCATATTCTATTTGCAAATTTTTTGCCTTATTTTTCCATAGATTATCATGAATAATATTGATTTTAGTTTATTTTAAAACTTTTTCCTTGTAAGATTTAGAGATCAACATTACTTATCCCATAGGAGAAAATATTGAGTAGAATGACATTTTTCCTAAACTTTAAAAAAGTCTGCATAAAAATGACTACTTCTTTGAAGGTTTGAAAAAATTCACTTATAAATCCATCTGAGCTTACTCTTTCTTATGTGAGATTAATCTACATATGTCACATTATTATGGGAGTTAGAATAGTTAATATTTTTGTTCTAGTTTTAATCCTCTTTTCCTGATTTCCTTTGGCATGGTATTTTGCTTGGGTTCTCATTTCCTTAAATGCAGACTCATTGTTGAGTCTCTCTTAATCTCGCTTGCTAATATAAAGTCCTGGTTTTGTCACTTATTAACTATGTGACCTTAGGTGAGTCACTCCATCCATTTCTTTTACATTCTTAATCTTATTATTATGAAATTGTTCAGAATCTTATCATTTTCATAATTTCTTTTGCCTATGCATGATATTCTTGTTCTCATCTCTCATTTGTGTAATTTTTGGGTTTTTTTCCCTCTCCTTTTGGATTAAATTTCCCAGTTGTTCATCAGCTTTATTGACCCTTTTAAGAAAATGACAGCTTTTGGTTTTGTGAATTTAATTATATGCTTGTTTTCTGCACACTCTATCAACTAAAACCCAAGCAGAGAGAGAGAAAAGAAGACAGAAAGAGTTTCATCTAAGATATTCCTGCCCATTAGCAAAGAGCACCACGAGGGGCCAAGGAGAATGGTTTTTTGGTGGAGAGCAGGGAGGGAAAGGAAACTGGAAGAGGGAGAGAAGGAGATAGATACTATATAGATACTATATCTGTCTATCTATCTGTCTATCTACCTATGGATATATAGATATATAGAGAGAGACAGAGACAGAGAGAGAGACAGAGAGACAGAGACAGAGAGAGGCAGATGCAGAGAGATAGAGACAGAGATGAAGAAACAGGAAAAATGTGTGTGCAAATGTGTGTGTGTGTGAGAGAGAGAGAGAGACAGAGAGACAGAGACAGAAAGACAAAGAGAGACAGAGACAGAGAAAGGGAGACAGAGACAGAGAAAGGGAGACAGAGACACAGAGGGAGACAGAGACACAGAGAGACAGATAAAGAAACACAGAGGAAAAATGTGTGTGCATGTGTGTATGAGAAAGAGACAGACAGACAGACACAGAGACAGACAGACAGACAGAATAATGTGGCAGCTGGCAGGGAGTCACAAAAAGAACATGTTCTCAGCTCCGGACATGGTGATCAGAGATATCAAAGACCTGAGCTCCTTGCGCTCCACTCCTATATGCTCCCAGTTTAGTCTAGTCACATAGAACCAATAAGCCAAACATGAATTTATCATTCAATTTCGTGTGTCTGCTTGTATGTAGCCTGTCAGTTCTCTTCTCTTATACTTTAAGAATTGTTTTTTGAACCTAATTGCCAAGTTTCACATGAATCTCCATTACATTTCATCATATTAGCTTCTGGTGAATATTAAGACAAATGATTTTTTTGTTGTTCAAATATGTAATTTCAATGGAGTTGGAAAATCTCGGAAGAGAAACTTCCTCTGTCAGTGTGTATCTGCCATGTTCTGCAGTTTATAACCTTAAAGTGTTGTCTGGGGCCACCGAGAATAAAGACTTACCCATTGTTACATTGGATGTATGGGTCAGGTGAACATTGAACCCAAGTCATACTGACTGTAAGGCTGAATGCTGCCCCTCAAGGAGTATAGTGATGGTATAAGAACCACCAAAGAAAGAAAGAAAGAAACAATGAATGAATGAATGAATGAATGAATGAATGAAAAATCATCTATTAAACACCTATCACTGTGCCAAGGAACTTACTTTCTAATTGAGCTGACAATTACTTACCCTTTTAGATTTGGCAATACAATCTACAGAATTAACCTCTCAAGATCATAGTGAAGTGGATAACTAAACAAATAAAGCATTAATTTAACACTTTCTAAGTGGGTGCCATGGGCAACAAGGTGGTGCCATAGTGGATAGAGTACAGGGCATAGAATCAGGAAGACTCATCTTCCTGAGTTCAAGTCTGACCTTAGACACTTATTAGTTGTGTGACCTGAGGTGGCTAGGTGGCACAGTGAATAGAGCACTGGCCCTGGAGTCAGGAGGACCTGAGTCCAAATCTGGCCTCAGACACTTAACACAAAAACTAGCTGTGTGACCTTGGGCAAGTCACTTAATCCCAATTGCCCTACCTTCCCCCCGCCAAAAAGAAAAAAAAAAAAGTTGTGTGACCCTGGGCAAGTCACTTGCCCTTGTTTTATTCAGTTTCCTCATCTATAAAATGAGCTGAAGAAGGAAATGGCCAACCACTCCTGTATCTGTGACAAGAAAACCCCAGATGGGGTCATGAAGAGTCAGACACAACTGAAGTGAGTCAACAACAACAAAAGTAAGTACCATTATCTCCATTTTATAGGTGAGGAAAAATGAGTATCAGGGAATTCAAGTGACAGTGCCCACAGCTGACTGATAGCTGTGATTAGAACTCAGGCCTTCCTGATTCAAAGTCCAGCATCTTATCCACTGGCTCTCTAATTAAATAATAATAATTGACAATTATATAGGTCTTTAAAGTTTGCAGAATACTTTACATACATTATCTTATTTCAGACTTGCAACAACCCAGGTATAATTTCTATTTTACGTATGAGGAAACTGAGGCTCAGAGAATTGAACCATCTCATCAGTTTTGACATAGCTAGAATGTGTCAGAGATGGGATTTGAAGCCAGGGATTCTCAACTCCAAGCCCAACTCTCTACTCACTGTACATAGCACATTGCCTTACAACACTCTGAGATGTCTTCAGATGCCAGCTCTGTTGTCCAGTAGATAAGTTCTCCCTCCTAAGCATCATATATATTTACCAAATAACATCTGAGAGACTGCCAGGATCTCTGATCCCATCAGTGGTATCTTTGCCCTATTGTGACAGCATTATTGTCTTTTCCTTCCTTTCCTTTCCCTTGTCTCTGCAGAGTTGTTGGTCTGGCTCATTTTGGCTTTTCCATTATGTCACCAGGGAGCTATTTTCTAAGCACTCAGCAAATTGTCTCTTACTCCATGAGCTTATTATAATCCTATCTGAAAGCATCCCAGGAAGCACATGTCTTTAGAACAGTGATTTTCTCCAGTGAGGATGAAAATAAGAATTTTCCTTAGAATTTATCTTGGTTGGTAGTGGTGGTGTTGAGTTCAATACCTGTGGGTTGCTTTTAACATCAGTTGCATCAGTGCAAGTTCATAAAACCTCTTAATACATCCACATTTTTTTTATTCACAGGTATCCATAAAGAAATCTTTAGCTAAATTTGGAAACAATGTTTATCACCTGATTTCATACTGAAGAAGTGTAATAATAGTCCATATCTCTCATTTTTTATCTGAGATAACATATGTAAAATTCTTTGCAAATTTGAAAGTTGTATAAAAATTTGTATATAAAGTTGTACATAAATTTAAAGTTGTATATGTAAATTTAAAGTTGAATATAAATGCTAGCTATTAGCATAGTAATAATAATAGCAATATACAATGATGCTGTGGGGTAGAAGGAGAGAGATTATCTCAGTTACCATCCTTCTTGACCACTCCTCAAATTTTGACACTAATAATGATCTCTTCTTCCAACCTCTCCTCTCCCTCAGGATTCCTGACAGTGTTCTCTTCTGGATCAGCTCTTAGCTAACAAATTGCTCCTTGCTCTTCTGCTAGTTCACCGTCTTTGTCCTTTCCTGTCACTGTCCTACATGGATCTGTTCTGTGTCTTCTCTCTCACTAGCCTCAGTAATATCAACTTCCATTGGATTGATTATTCTTTCCATACAGATGGCTCCCAGATATGGTCTCTATCCTGTGTTTCAATTCTTTATCATCAATTGTGTATTGGACATTTCTCCCAGATGTCTTATAGACTCTCATATTTAGCATATCCCCAAACAGAAATTCATTACCTCCTCCATTACTAACTCCTTACCTTTTCCTAAGTTCCCGCCATCTTTCCAGTGACCCAGTTTTGCAACTTTGGTGCTATCCATGACTCTTTATTCTCCTTTGCACCCTGTAACCAACCAATTGCCAAGACCTGTTGATTCTAACTCCACAACATCTCTCCCATCTCTACTCTTTTCTCCATTCACACCACCCCCTTTAGAATAGCTAATTTGTAGAATAGCTATCTGTTCAGACTCTCATTAATGGGTCAGCTAGCATTTAAACAGTGTTTCCCATGTGTCAGACACTATGCTAACCACATCCTTTTTCCTGGACTATTGTATGATTATAATAGTCTTTCAATTGGATCCCTAACTTCTAGTCTCTCTCCTCTCTTATCCACTCCTCATATAACTGCCAAACTAAACCACATGTCATCATCTCTTTCCCCATTAAAGTATTTGATGGCTCCCTACTGCCTCTAAGATCAGATATAAACTCCTCAGATGTAAAAACCTTAGCCATCTGATTCCAGCCTCTTTCCAGGTTTATTTCACACCTCTCTACATTATGAACTCAATGTTCCTCCCAAATGGGTCCATTGGCTATTTCTCCTACTCAGAATTCTATCTCCAGTCTCCATTCCTATAAGCAACTCTCTTCACCTCTGCCTCCCCAAATCCCTGACTTGATTCAAATCTTACTTCATCCACCATCTCCTCCAGGAAATCTTTCCTGATTCCCCTAACTGGTAGGGTTATCTCCCTCATCGGATAATCATATGCATACCTCTGTGTTCATGTGTTGTGTGACCCAATAAAATGCAAGCTTCTTGAGGGCAAGAGATATTTTACTTTAATATACCTAGTACAATGTCCTGTGAATAGCTCCTTAATAAAAGCTTGTTGTATTAGATCCTCATTTTCTGTATAAAGGAACCCAGCTATAGGGGTACAGTGGCACACTAACCATTCCACAGTGAGCACAGATCTGAGATAAGAAACAAATGTTCCTCCCCTAATATATGGTGACAATGGAAATTACTCTCTTGAGGAATATTGAATATACTAGTTAATTACTATGAAATGGTTTCCATGGTTATAGAGGAATTAGAAATTACTGAATCACCTCTCTCATTTCTTGCCCTTCCAATTTCCATCTCTGGCAAATAGTAAACACTTAATGAATTGGTTGACCAGCTGGCTGAATGCAGAGAAGACTTCTGCAGAGATTCAGCATGTTGAACTTGCATCATGAAAATCTATGTTGAGATCCCAACTCTGACACTGAATACCTATACAACCATGAGCAAGTCACTTTACCCCTATGACTCTCAGTTTTCACATCTGTAAAATGGGCATAAAATAAAGTTTGTCAGTACTTACCTCACAGGATTGCTGTGAGAGTCAAAGGAGAATCAGTTTAATTCAGCAAACATTTGCTAAGCACTAATTATGTGCCAGACTCTGGGAGCGCAAGGAGAAAAAATTTAAAAAGGAATCCCTGCCTTCAGTAAACTTACATTCTACTGGGGGAACACAATGTGTACACACACAAAGGCATTTGAAGCAAGAGAATACTTAACAAGTCCAGCTAGAAAGCAAGTGTTTTTGAAATAAGGATCGTTTAATGTCTTGTCTTCATACCCTCAGAAACTATCATCATTCCTGCCATGTAGTAGGCACATTATAATTGCTTGCTGGTTCATTGAAAACACCGAGGAATGACCCAATATAGTATATGTCATTTGAATTGTGCTTTGAAAGAAGTTAGGCATTCTATCAGGCAAGAAATTATGAGGGAAATATTACATGGGAAATATTTCGTAAATGTTAAAGCCCTGTAGAGATAGCAATAACTATCGTTGTTATTGGAACATAGGCCTGTTTTACTTTTGTATCCTTAGCCTAGCACAGTATTTGGTATACAGTAGGCACTTAATAAATGCTTATTGATTGATTTATACTTACAGGATGGATTTCAGGAATATATTTTCAATATATACTGGGTTTTAATGGCACGATGGATAGAGATCTGGGTTCGATTCCTGCATATGACACATGCTGACTGTATAAACCATTTAACCTCTTCGGGAAAATTCCAAGACTATAAGTTTTAGAATAACCACCTATCTATAGTAATGGAGGAAGTGCCCTATACCAAAGAAATCAGAGCTCTCCACCAAAGTCTCTCATCATTGCACCCCTCCTCACTCTGGGTTTTCTGGGTTTTCTTCCAAGCCAATTTCAGATTCACAGGCCACATTCATTTATATTCCTGGTTCAAGACGTGAAAGGAGCATTCAATGAACCTGCAGAGACTCAGCATCCCTACAAGCCTGAATTTAGCTACTTATCAACCTAGGACCAAGTACAAACAAGGCTTAGGCATATCCCTCACCCCAGAAGGCTATTCATAAACTGGGAAATCAATCAGTTAAGCCGAGGCAGCTGACAGCCCAGCGGTCAAGGGCATGTAGTCCAAATGGAAAGCTCAAATACAGACTTATTTTGGCTTAACCTTGGAGTAAATACTCATCATAATGCTCCAGGTGTCCTTGGCTTCCCTCAATGCAGGCAGAATTCTTTTTAAGTTTTTTAAAAATATATTTTTATTTATTTCATTAAATATTTACCAATTACAGTTTTCAAAAGAACTAACATTCATTTTTTAAAATATTGAGTTCTGTATTCTCTCCCTCTCTCCTACCCTTCTTCTACCCCTTGAGAAGGCAAGTAATATGATATTAATAATATGCATAAAGTCATGGAAAACATATTTCCATGTTAGCCATGTTGCAAAAGAAAATACATACACAAAATAAGAAAAATAAAGAAAATGAAAAAACTGCTTCAATCTGCCACAGAGTTCATCATTCCTGTCTCAGGAGGTAGATAGCAGTTTTCATCATGGGTCTTCTGGGGTTGTCATGATCATTGCCTTGATCAGACTCACTAAGTCTTTTACAGTTGATCATCCTTACAATACTGCTGTTGCTATGTACAGTGTTCTCCAGGTGCTGCTCACTTCACTTTGAATGAGTTCATATTAGTCTTCCCAGGTTTTTCTGAAACCATCCTGCTAATCATTTCTTATAGCACAATAATATTCTATCACAATCATATACCACAACTTGTTCAGCCATTTCCCAATTGTTAGGCATTTTCTCAATTTCCAATTCTTTTCCACCACAAAAAGAGTTGCTATAAATATTTTTTGTATAAATAGGTCCTTTTCCTTTTCCTTATATCTCTTTTGAGTACAGACCTAGAAGTAGTATTGCTAGGTCAAAGAATATGTATAGTTTAATAGCCTTTTGGGTATAGTTTCAATAGTTCTCCAGAATGGTTGGATCAGTTCACAACTCTATCAGCAATGCATTAGTGTCCCAATTTTTCCACATCCCCTCCAGTATGTCATTTTTTTTTTCTGTCATCTTAGTGAATCTGATAGGTGTGAGGTGGTACCTCAAAGGTGTTTTAATTAGTCTTTCTCCAACCAATAGTTATCTAGAGCATTTTTATGTGACTGTGTGATAATTTTGATTTCTGCTTCTGAAAACAACCTATTCACATTCTTTGACCACTTATCAGTTGAGGAAGTCCTCATATTTTTATATGTAGTTTCCTATATATTTGAGAAATGAGGCCTTTGTCAGAGAAAGTTGCTATAAAAATTTCCCCAGTTTTTGCTTTGCTTCAGATTTTGGCTATGTTAGTTTAGTCTGTTCAAGACATTTTCTTTTTATTTTTTTAAAATTAATTAATTTATTTTCTTGCTTACATCATTCATTTCCATGAGATTTTGAGTTACAAATTTTCTCCCCATCTTTCCCCTATGCAGCACCTCAAAACAGCCATCCCACTGTATAACCCCTCCCCCAGTCTGCTCTCTCCTATATCCTCCCCCTCACCCCTCTGACTTTCCCGTAGGGCAGGATGGATCTCCCTACCACAGTGCCTGTGTATCTTAATTCCCAGTTGGATGTAGTTAATAATAATAATAATATATATGTATATACATACATACATACATACACACACACACATATATTTTTCACATTTGATTATAGAACTTTAAGTTCTAGGTTCTTTCCCTTCCTCCCTCATCACCCACCTCCACTGGAAGGACAAGCAATTAAATACAGGCTGTACATGTGTAATTACATAGAACCTTTCCACAGTGGGCATATTGTGAGAGACTGATTTGTTCAAGACATTTTCAATTTCATGTAATCAGAATTATCCATTTTACTTCCAATGATAATTTCTATCTCATATTTGCTCATAAGCTTTTGCCCTTACCTGTAGATCTGACAGGTAAAATTTTCTATGCTCCCCTAATTGACTTATGATATCACTCTTTATGCCTAAATCTTTTATCCATTTTTGACCTTATGTTGGTATGTGGTGTGAGATATTGGTCTCTGTCTAGTTTCTGCCAACTGCTTTCTATTTTTTCCAACAAGTTTTGTCAAATGGCAAGTTCTTCCCCCACAACTTGGATATTGGAGTTTATTAAATACTAGATTACTACGTCATTTGCTACTCTGTGTTGTGTACCTAATCTATTCCACTGATCCACCACTCTATTTCTTAGTCAGTACCAAACTGTTTTAATGATGACCACTTTATAATATAATTTGAAATCTGGAACTGCTAAACTTTCTTCCTTCACATTTTTTTTTATTGAATATCTTGATACTCTTGCCCTTTCGTTCTTCCTGAAATTTTGTTATTATTTTCTCTAGTTCTATAAGATAATTCTTTGACTTTGATTGATATGACAATGAAAAAGTAAATTAACTTAGGTAGAATTATCATTTTCATTATATTGGCTCAGTCTACTCATGAACAATTAATTATCTCTCTAATTGTTTATATCTGTTTTTATTTGTGTGAAGTGTTTTGAATTTTGTTCATATAGTTCCTGGGTTTGTCTCAGTAGGTAGACTTCCAAGTATTTTATGTTATCTGCAGTTACTTTAACTGGAATTTCTCCTTCCATTGCTTTAACTGGGTTTTATTGGTTGTATATAAAACTGCTGATGATTTATGTGGGTTTATTTTATTTCCTGGAAATTTACTGAAGGTGCTCATTGTTTCAATTAGTTTTTTAGTTGATTCTCCAGGGTTCTCTAAATATACAATCATATCGTCTGTGAAATGTGATAGTTTTGTTTCCTTGTTGCTTGTTTTTATTCCTTCAATTTCTTTTTGTTCTCTTATTGCTATAGAAAGCATTTTTTTCTCTTTTTGGAGAGGATAAGGCAGGGCAATTGGGGTTAAGTGACTTGCTCAAGGTCACATGGTTAGTAAGTGTTAAGTGTCTGAGGCTGGATTTGAACTCAGGTCCTCCTAACTCCAGGGCTGGTACTCTATTCACTGTGCCACCTAGCCACCCCGATAGCATATCTAATATAATTTTGAATAATAGTGGTGATAATGGACATCCTTGCTTCCCCTCTTATATTATTAGGAAGACTTCAAGTTTATCCTTGTTATGGATAATGCCTGCTCTTTGTTTTAGGTAGAAAGACTCCATTTATTCCTATGCTTTTTAGTGTTTTAATAGGAGTGTGTATTGTATTTTGTTAAAAGCTTTTTCTGTGTCTCTTGATATAATGACATGATTTTTGTTGTTTTTGTTATTGATATGGTCAATTACACTTGTAGTTTTCCTAATGTTGAACCAGTCTTCTGCAGGTAGAATTCCAGGGAAAGACCCAAACCATGGGAGGCTACAGTCCTGGGGCTCATGGAGCTCTGTGACCTCGGCTCAGATGCTGTCCTGTATGGGCCAGAGGAACATCATTCCTAATTTCTGTGAGGTATTCACAGATAAGAGGCACTGGGAGAGATGACCAATCAATCCCATTGAGGCACAGGGCTATCAGAACCAAAAACCCAAGAAGTCAGGGGTCTGAAATCAGTCAAAACTCCAATCAGCAGGGATGAACAAGGGCCAGTGCTGTGTGTAATATCCCAGATGGTCATCCCAAAAGAATAGAGCAAGGAAAATAGTGGGAATTGATTTTCTTCCTCTTGGTTTAAAGTATGAGAATTGGGCAGATCTCAGCTCAATATGAGTAAGGGCTTTCTTTAAAAAAAATTTTTTTTTTGTTATTCTTAACTTGGCCAACAATGACAGACATAAACATTTTCATATATGTAAAGAACACAAAAAGATGATTGCATATGAAATTCTGTATCTTCGTTGCACTTCTTTTCAATTTATGTACCAAATTCCACAAGTTAGTTTCAAAGCTATCCCACTTGTCTGTGACTCCTTCTTCATCTCCTTTTGTTCTTATTTTAAAATGAAACATTGACCCTCTAAAGGATTTTCTAACATTAAGATCTATCTGAAAAGTGGTCTGATTCATGAAGCTCCCTGTCACTGGAGGTCTTCAAGGAAATACTTTCCTTGGGATTTTGTAGGAAGGATTTAAGATGAAGATAGGTTGGGGCTAGATAACATCTGAGTTTCCTTCTAACTCTAATGTTCTATGGGCCATGTCATGGGGGAGGAATTGTATTGGGGAGTAGAAAAAAAAAACACATCAAGCAGACTGCTAGGGCTTGGAAGCCTAAAACCTCCTTTTCTGGCAAGAAGGAAAGCCAAGAAGGACTCTTACCAAGGGAGAGCATAGAGGGTGTCCATGTCTGAGGACCCACCCCTATGCCTCTCACATTCTTTTATATCTGGTGATTTAATTCAATTCAATAAGCATTTATTAAGTACCTACTAAATGCAAAGTCAAGATACTAGGATACAGACACAAAACAAAAAAAAATCATGTCTGTCTTCAAGGAACTTCCATTCTAGAAATAAAGCTAAAACATATGCAGATTAGTAAACAGAAATATGTACAAAAGAATAGAAGGAAATTTAGTGGTGGGACAGGGAGAGGCTAACATCTAGGGCTAATTAGAATAGCCATGCATGAACTGACTCCTGAACTGAGCCTTGTTGTAGGGGACTAGATGTTCCAAGTTGAGGAGTTGAGGATAGGGAACATTCTGGGTGTAGGGGACACTGAGCTAAGTCAGAGAGGCAGAAGGTGAAATATGTATAGAGAACAGTAACTGGACAAATTGGCTAGAACATGGAATGTGTGATGGTGACTAATAACATAATGATGATGATGATGATGATAGCTAGCATTTATATAGCATTTTAAGTTTGCAAAATGTTTTACAAATGTTATCTTATTTGACCCTCACAACAACCCTGGGAGGTGGGTGATATTGTTACTCTCATTTTACAGATGAGGAAACTGAGGCAAACAGAGGTTAAGTGACTTCCCCAGGGTCATAAAGCTAAGTGTCCGAGGCTCAATTTGAACTCAGGACTTCTTGACTCTAGATCCAGTGTTCTAGAAAGTGTACCACTTAGTTGCCTATACATGATCTAGAAAAATAAGTTGAGGCCAAAATAAGATGATGTAACTGGACTCATGTCCAGAATCCTAAGCTTGAAATCTGTACCAGTGGAATGAATATCCTTATTATGGTAATCCCATCAAACCATATATCCTTTGAAGTACAGATAAAGAACTATGGGCAAAGCAGCATGATGGGCACAGCCAACCCTGTAAATTTTGATGTATGGTCAGACTTTCTAAGAAGTTGCCTCCCATCTCATCCCACCAAAATTTTCTGAGCACCTACCACTGCAAGGTACAAAGGAACAAAGCTTTGAATGCAGCCTGAGTCCCCCTCAACTGTGGGGTCTATAGTAGGCAAGTAGCCTTTGGCCTCTTTTTCTATCCCCATTGCTTAGCACGGTGCCTAACTCATAATAGACACTTAACAAATTTTGATTGGTTGATGAATTGATTGATTAAGGACTTGGAAGCTATGGGCTTTGACCTATACTTAGTCATTGCTGATCCTGGGTGATTCATTGAATGCTAGAACTTGCAGTCCTTTTGGAACTGACTGCACAAGGTGGCCTCTGAGGGCCCTTCCAACTTTAAAGTTCTGTTACTATGATTCTGTGAGGGTAGCTGGAAAGTTAAGGATAAGGTTGAGATCTCTTGGATCCAACCAGCCTCCTTGGGGTTCTAAGCATGAATAAAAGAAATGTGTGGCAGAGATAGGCTGACATCAGGAATGATATTGAAGTTATCATAGAACATGTGGTGTTTGGTTTGGGGGCATGTTTCCCTTGTAATACTGTGGTGAATGGGAGGACCCAAAGGTAGGTCTGAAGTTTGGGATTAGGTTAAACACTAAAGTAGGGAGCAATGATGGAGCTGTTATCAGAGCCACTCTGAGAACTCTCTTCTTGAATTCATACCTGCTGAGATTATTTCCAATTCCTATGCCTGGAAAAGGGCCTGGGCCAGTGACTGTCATCAAGCACTTAAGAGCTGCAACAGGAAGTACAGAGTATCTTTTTTTGTGTGTGGGGGGGGAATCTTCTGACCTATTTCTCCTAGGTTTTACTCTGATTTGCTTCATTCCTCTCTCCCCCAAGAAACCCTGAAAGGTCCTTATTTCCTATTATATACAGCTATGTTAACAAACCTATTAGATCTCCTTGTATCATCAAAAGCAAACCCATTTATTTGGCAAAAACATGGTAATATCTGAAATCACAAACTGGAGGAAATTTCAATCCCTGTCCTCCAGGGTGAGGCCTTACTGGCTATTTCTCTTTCTACAGCTCTGGAGATGAAGAGGAGAAAATCAGAGATTTCAATTGCTTTATATAAACCTCTCTGCAGTAGGCTTGGTAGAGGGCAATTGCAATCACGATGCTTGCTGCCACCCAACTTAGCAAGTATGGTGTATGATTGTAACCATTCCAATAGTGGGTCAGTGCCAGGCTGGAAGCTTCTCCACTTGGCTCAGCAGGCTGCAGAAACGTCCACAGCTGCAATGCTGCCTCCCAGAAATGCTGGACAATTGCTTACCCAGCTGTATGTTCCAAGTGGCGTGTGTGTGTGTGCACGTGTGTGCATGAGGTGGGATGGATTACGGCCCTTTTGGCCCCAGACGTAATGTATGGAACCACACACCTGCATGGCATTATCATGCTATTCCATCTCCCCTACCTTTTTTTCCCTCACCTCAAACTTGTATTCAGGTGTTCTTCTCCATTGCATCCTCCTGGTGAACCAATTGGAGCCTTGAAAGTATGACAATAAGAATACTTAATAAGAATTAATAAGAATAATTAATAATTAATAAAATATTATTAACAATAATTTCTGTAAAAAGCCTGCAAAGGACTTTGCACATATTTGCTCATTTGAGACTCACAGAAACCTTTTGAGTAGTTTCCATTTTTGAAATGAGGAAATTGAGGAATTTGAAATTGAGACACCAGGTAACACCCAGGGCCACATAGATAGTAAGAATCAAAGGAGGATTTGGTCCCAGGTCTTCCTGACTGCTAGTCTCTCTGGGTAATATCACCTTGTGTCTCCTAATCACACCCACTTTAATGCTGTGAAACCCAAGGAATTGTGCACAGCCCCATAAAAATCAATGAGTCTTCAGCTCAATCATTTTGTGCCATTCCCTTAATTTTCAAATTGAGAAAGTTCATACTGAAATAAAGAAGGAGGGAGGGGAACAAATCAGTTCCAGAACAAAGATCATTGCAGTGCATTAACACTGGGAGGATTTCAAATGTCTCTGGTAAATACCAAGTGACATTAACAAAGTGCTGCCTGTCTGAGTCTTCTCTGCACTAATGCATTAATTACAGATTTCTCATCCCTTCCAACAAAAATCACCACCTAGGAATTCAGCAACCAGGAAAACTTGAGGCTCAAAAATCACAGGGCAGCTGTACAAACAGCCCAGACTGACTGTTACAGAGCATCATGAAAGCCCCCACCTCTTCAGACCTGAAGGGTAGGGGTATGGTGTGTGTTTGGTGTGTGTCTGTGGGAGGATGTTAATCCTGCTGTCAAAGCCCATCTGTCCTTTCCCCTGCCTCTGTGGATGGATGGCTAGAATGTGATGTCTAGGGCTTGCTGCAAGGACAGGCATGAATGCTCACGATCCAAGCTCCATTGGGGCTCCAATTCACGCCCTCATAGAATCTATTTCTATTGAAAATGAGTAATACTGGCTCTGCAGCATACCCAGCCTACAGAAGGTCACTGTCTCCAGGATCAAAGACCACACACGGACAAACAAAGATCAAGCCTGGAGTCAAACATTCCATATTGCTAGAAACATAAATGCCTGTATGACTTCAAGACAGACCACTAATGAAAGCCAATGTGAGGAATTCATTTCAAGGAGTGTTTTTACTCTTCCTTTTCCATATGCAAGTGATGAGGGTTTGGGGGAAGACAAGGTTGAATGAGACATGAACTCTGCCCTCAAATAGCTTAGATCCTTCAGCTTATTTCTTTTTATTTTTTAAAAAATCAATATTTCATTGTTTTTTAAAGGATGACTTTTGCTTCCCAATGACGTCCTCCCATTCAGTCTTCCCTTTCAACAGAGAAGTGAAGGCACATAGTTGGTGCTTAATAATTGTTTATTGATTGACTGATTAATCAAAACAAACCAACACAATTGCCATATCTGAGCAACTATGCCTCATAGTTCACCACCTCTTCTGAGAGGAGGGAGGTAAGCACCACCACCATCCTCAAACGACCTTCTAGCTTCCATTACTTCATTGCACCCTTTAAAAAACTAAAGTTTGTAGTTATACCCTGCCTAAATTTTTCTCTCCCCTTCCCAAAGAGTCATTCCATGTTACAAAGATCTTTTTTTTAATAAAAAGGGAAAAGAAACAAGTAAAATCAATTAACACATTAGAAAAAAATTCCACACCTGTGGACCCTACTTCTTCTGACTCCATTTCTATGGAAGAGTCCCTCCATTCCTCACCTTCCTGCTTTTCCCAGAGGCCTAGAATGCATTCTACCTCCACCTCTTAAGACCTTAAACTCTGTTTGAGGCTCAACTCATCTTTTGCCTTTTATGGGAAGCTTTTCTCAATCCTTCCAGTTAGTGGTCCATCCTTCCTTGGAGCATATACTTACCTTGCATATGTTGTATCCCCAGAGACAGTGTCATGCAAACTCCCAATGATGTAATGTCCTTGAGAGCAGGGACTATCATCCCATTTGTGGACTTTTTGTCCTTGGTGCCGAGCCCAATTCCTTGCATATAATTGGAGAGATTTCATCAGGGCATGTTGAATGACAAGTTCACAGAGAGATGTGATATATACATAGACATCAAAACACATCATAAAATGGAAGAAATGATTCCTCAGACTAGGGAGAATCTGGAAGGCTTCATGGAGAATATGGTGTTGAAACCAGAGGAGATCTTAGGAATCATTTAATCCAGCCCTCTGTTTTACAGATAAGGAAACCAAGATTTAGAGATATGAGAAAGCTCATTTCAAGTCACCCAGCAGCACTTGTTTTCATAAATATTTGTGAAGGCCTTCTTCACTTGGCTTAATAAATGCTTGCTGATCCAGTTTAAATGACTGGATCAGAGTCATACAATCAGGATGCATCAGTGATAAGACTTGAACAGAGGTCTTAAAGGCTCTGAGGCTAGCTCTCCATCAGTTATGCCATGGTGCTTCTCAGCTGGCACACTGAAGGATAAATGATAGGTATGGGACCTCTGAATTCATTGATATATTTCACTGATGTTTTTGACATAAGAAACTCCAAGGTGAGGAAATTCCTCCCCAATACATGGCAGTACTGTTTCCAAAACTTAGACTCTTGCCTAAAGCATGGATGAGTTATGTGATTTGTTCAGGGTTACACAGCCAGTATGTGTCAGAAGCAGGTATAAGGTGGCAATCTGCTTTGCTCTGATTATATTAATTGTAGGGAGGCAGACTATCCAGAGAGACAGTCCTACCTCCAAGAGAATACTGAGATACTGAAGAAAGAGATGCAGTCCACACCACCATGCAAGGGAATAGATATTATTGGGGGAATCTTACTCATGAGCCCCGTTGTTCTGGGTAGTGGTAGAACAGTGCAGATCTTCACACAGATCCCAGGTCAGGCCAAGGGACAGGGACAGGGATGGCCCAGGATCACAAGTTTTCCCATAGGATGGAGCTGCTTTTTGCTATTTACAATAACCATGATCCTTGAGATTGTTTTCTCACACTCTTGCTCCCATTGTATATACTCTATCCCTCAGGACCTGCTCATACCTGTTTTCCAATAGTGTCTTCCACAAAGTTCCCTGCGTAGTACATAAGTGTTTTCATTAACATGGAGAAAACAGAGTAACCTACCAATGAACTACATTGGAAGCACAATTCACAACAGTGGTACAAGCACAAGTAGGAAAACAACATAACCAACAAAAGAATTACCACAGATGCTACAATTTCCTTCCACTTTAACTCAAGGGAGGCAAAGAAAGAGTCTATGTCATTTGGTGATTGGTGGGAGAGCTAAATTTCTAAGCTTAACTCTTATAGGCCAGCTGAATTTCTGAATTAAGTTCAGAGATCAAGAAACCAGGATTATGCAATTTTAAATATATTGAGGGAGTTTGTTATACAGACTAGAATAGATTACATAATGGAATCAGTATCATTTGATTCTCTCAATTTCCCCTTTTTGTCAATGACAGACTTGTCACAGTTTTCTCTGATCAGTTAACGTAAGAACATTAACATAAGTTAAAGTAAGATTGACCAAATTTACAAGCTGTAGTAAGAACCATAGATTAATGTTAGAGGGGAGATTGACATGTCACCAAGGTAACTTAGAAAAATCAGAAAACATAGATACTGTGAAACAAAAAGTCAGAGTAATACAAGAATGATTATCAACTCATTCCCAATGCCCATTTAATCAACACATTTCATCTTGGATCTCAGATGTTCGCTGTAGTCATTTAGTCTCTGGAACATCTTTTCTTGCACATTTTGGAAGAGGTGTCATTCTTATGGCAGTTCTGAAGTCATCTCCCCTTGAGTAGACTTGCTTCTCTGGTTCCAAGTTACTTGCAGAGATCCTTAGATGTTCCTGTTAAAACCTTTTATAAAATATCTCAATACAAGTTAGTATAGCCTCTCAATTTTTACTTTTCCAATAACTAATTAAAGGGGTGAAAATCAGGTAAACCTTATGGTTCTGAATATGATTATAGATATCTAATTATATGTATGTCTATGTAAGTGTATGTATGCCTATGTTTGTATGTGTATATGTATATGCTTAATTGTAGTCTTCTTTGAGGGGGAGAGGGGAAAAGAACAAAGTAAAAAGTGCACAGAGAGAACAAAAGAAAGAACAAAAGAAAACTCATAAGGAAGCAAAGATGGACAGCTCTGAACACAATGTGTAGTATTCATTGTATAGGCTTTCTTGAAATTAAATTTATTACTATATATTTTGAATCCTCTCTTACATTCTGCTGTGCACATGGAAATGCTTTTCTTTTCTTATTTTGTATTTGTTTATAATGTTTCTTTTTCTTTTCTCATTGTGTATTTAAGTTTAAAATAAAAATAAAAAAGACAATATACTTCCAACATCTTGGCAGAAAGGTGATGGATTAGAAGTGCAGAATGGGAGGCTCATTATCAGACATCACTATGTGAATCTGTTAAAAGAGAGGATTTTTATTTTTTGGCTAGGATTAGAGTTATATAGGTTTGTAAGTTATATAGGAGGCAAGTCAGTGTATGTAATTTTAGTGTATGCAAAGTGGGTTTTAGTGTACGTAAAGTAGATTTTTGTCATTCTTTTTAAGATAATAGTTTCCAGGATCATAGATACTAATTCCCAGGATTCATGGCCATAACAATCTCTGGTTTCCAGGATTTCACATTATAAACAATTTCTACTATGACTGTGCAGTAAGATCTAATGAAGAGATCATGTACACTTTTGAGTTTAGGTATAAGTAATGTAATGCATGTGTACTATGATGAATCACCAAAATATTTCTAAAATCAATGTAAACTTGTGAAGCTATTACTGGCAAATTGCCTTCTTTGTCTATTACTCTATAAATCAGGTAGGCACTGGTCAGTAAGTGGGGAATAGGAATGAACAAAGGGAATGTGCATGTGTACATGCCTCAACCAGCCCCCATTGAGACTTTTGGGGGAATGCACAAGCTGGAATGCTGTGTGTGTCTTGATTGGCCCCCATCAAGCCTTGAAGGGATTTGTTAATGTGTGTTAGTCTCAACTGGTCCCCACTGACACTTAGGGGACCTGTAGGAGTTGTAACTCCTGCTATATTCTTGCCCAATGCTATGAAAAGAGTAGTTAAGGGAAGCTGTAGGAGTTGGTGCTCCCATTATTAGCAAAACCCTGTGAGAAGACTAGAATAAAATAAGATTATTTAACCCTTCATTATGTCTCCAGTCCTGTCTTCTTGTCTGCCTGGATCAAGAGTGAACCTGCTAGAAACCCTCTTGTGAATACTTCTACCCAACAATTGGCATAGTCAGTGTTACCTGTGTGTTTATCTGTCTAATAGTCAGTCAATAGTATTGACTGATTGAGCATGATTAGCAAATGATAAGTATTTATTAGTAATAGTAATGTGATAGCCTAGAGCTACTGAATGAGAAATAATTTTCTGGACCCTGCCTATATACAGATTTGTTTTTTGTATCAGTATACTTATTTGTTACAAGGGCTTTCATTTTTTTCCCTTTAGATACTAATAGTGGAAGGAGCATCAGTGGAAATCTTTAGTGACTACATAAAGAATGAGGAGGGGAAGATCAGAGGAGAATATGAATAAATGTGGTAGTGTTGTAATTGCCATGTTGGATTTGAGCTGCACTTAGAAGCAAATTGTGCATAATCAAGATACGTAGCTTCATATATAAACCTTTTTTTCTGTGCTTTGTGATGGAAATGTTGATGTTTATCAGGTTAATAATAATAATAATAATTTTAAAGGAAAACTAAGCTGGCTACTTCCTGGCTAAGAGCCAGAGTGCTTAGCAAGGTCTCTACAGGAGCTGATCTGGTTAGTATGAGACAGCCCTTAGGGATGAAGGGCTAGGTGAATGTGGAGTCTGAAACCATGGTTTTCCAGTCTGTACCTGCATGAGTTCAGGAAATTTTCTTTCTGGTGAGTGAAGAAAATTTCATTCTTAGTGATCTTCATTAGCATCCTCTCTGATGGATTTACTCACTTAATACAGAATCAGGAAGGTCTGGTTTCCAGTCTCAACCCAGATATTTCTAGTTATATGATTCTGGGCAAATTGCTCATCAGTGATTTATCTGTACCAGTTTCCTCATGTGCAATAGTAATTACCTCACTTGTGAAAGGATCAATAGAAACAGAACAAAGAAGGCATAGTGCCAGGCATGGTCCAGGGTCACATGTGAGTCTTCCCATGGGATGGAGCTGCTTTTGCTCTTTACATTGACCACGACACTCAAGGTCAAGTTCCCACACTCTTGCTCTTGCTCCTGGCTTCAAGGCTGACACTCCATCCACCGTGTCAAGACACTTAATAAGTACTTGTTGATTTAATAATGCAAAAGCAAAATAGACGAAACACCAAAGAGAGGTTCCTACAAAGTACTCTAATGCAGAGGTAACAGATATGGTGATCAATTGTCTTACAACCTAACCAAGTGCAGAGTTGGGAAGTATTGGGAAATATTGAACCAAATCAATAAAAATACAATAGAACATAGATGACTTTACTGTCAATATGTGGTCTGTTGGAATTTTTGTGTATAATTTAATGGCCCTGTTTGTACTTGAGTTTGACACCACAACTCCAAGGAACTTGATGACTTTGTAATGGAATGCTTAGCACAGTTCTGGGTACATGGGAAGTGTTGAATTAATGTTTATTAATGGATTGATTAATCTTGTGGCTGCAAGAATGCAGCACAGCCTGAGTCTATTCCCCCAAATTTAATGTATCTTGGGAAACATCTAGGGCTGTGGTGAGCCTTGATCTACAGAGTGAGATGGGCTGATGTGGTGATGATTGAAGCCCAGGATGGAAGAGGGTCTCCATGTTCCTCTGACTGCCTTAGATTGAGTGGTTAGAACTGATGGTTGAGGTAGTTTTAGAATGACTTCAGTGAAAAATATCTTTCCTATTACTTACCTTGCAGATGTGAGCTTAAACAGGTGAGTCTTAATTCAATCTATATAAATAGATACCATGCTTGGAAGTGGAAAGCGGTCCCCATAGGGCAGGGGAGTTCTATTTTTAGGCCTTAAAGGTGGAGTATTTTGTTTCTGGAGAACCAAATGCTTAAATATTAAAACCCACATGACTGGGAATGTTTCCACAGAAGGAAATAGAAGACAGCCTGTTTCCCAAGTTCACGTTTTTGTTGAAGGTTGACAGTGGTTCTTCTTTATGGTCTCGTAACAATGTGAGATTTTAGCCAAAGAAACTCATTTATATAGATGATGTGAAATTATGAGACTATGACTTGGGAATAGGCAATGGAGGTGCTGACCCAGTTCAGATGAAAGGTCAATCATCCTGAACTTTGTCTTCCCCTCCCCCCCAAACCCCACCACAATGTTTCTTATCGGAAGGTGCCATAACAACAGAGCTGAGTGGGTGGGCAAGTCATTCTTCTGGGGGAAACTACTATGATGCTGCAAAATAAAAGAATGAACCCTTTCTAAGCCTCTTTGAATTGGAAATTGAGCTGTTCAAAAGTTTAATAGATACAATTTTCTCTCAGCAGGTTAATTGGGCTAATAATGGCAGATGTTTAAATGATCAGCTCCCCAAGTCAAAAAATGTCAGAAATATCCCTTTCCATCACTCCCCCAAATTCCCAATTGTCTCCATTCTATATATCTCCTAAGCACTTTCTTGCCTTAATACCTGAGGCTGAGCCTGACTGACTACCAAAATTTACTCGGTTTCCTGAAGACAATGTACCCCACATTCTGTCTCCTGCCGAATAGCGAGCCCAACTCTCTGTCCAGTTGCAAAGTCTATCAGCATGTACTGACAGAGTAGCTCAATGGGCTGTCCATCCAAAAGAGAGCAGAGTTTTGATCGATGATAGGCATTCATCACCTAATTGGTTTTTCAGGTAATCAATCAGCATGGATTTATCAAGTACCTACTATGTGCTGAGCACTGTATTAGGTTCTGGTTGTACAAGTACAATAAATGAAACAGCCTCTGCCCTCAAGGACCTTGCGTTCTATCAGGGAGACAACATGTACAAACTCAAGCACCTACAAAATAAATATGAGGTAAGATTTAGGGGACAATCAGGAAAATTGTATAGGAATTGGCATTTGAGCTGAGCTGTGAAGGAAATTGACAGCAGCTAGATGCTACAATGGGAAGAATTCCAGACCTGGAGTCAAAAATACTCATCTTCCTGAGTTCAAATCTGGTTGCAGATACTTCCCAGCTGTGTTACCCTGGGCAAGTCACTTAACCCTATTTGCCTGTTTCCTAATCTATAGAATGATCTGGAGAAGAAAATGGCAGACTGCAAGATGGCAGCATAGAAGCAGGAGAACTCCTTGAGCTCCCCCCATAACCACCTCAAATACCAATAAAATATGACTCTAAAAATTTAAAGTTCCAGAACTCATAAAATGACATAGAAACAAAGCTCCCACTGAAGGCAGCCTGGCAGGTGGATGGGAAGGGCTTACTGCAGCTTGCTGGGAGTTGAGCCCAGCCCAGCCTGAAACCATTGCTGTAGCCCCAGGGAGGACAGGACAAGCCATGGCTGGAGCACCCAGGAGAGTGGATCACCACCAGCTGTGGCAGTTTCCAGAATTATCAACACATAAGGGATAAGGACAAAGTGAAAGATCAGTGAAACTTGGCTAAATTTGAGGGAAAGAAGTGGGCCCAGCTGTCTGCCCGCAGGGCAAGAAAGCAGTGGAAGTGGCAGCCCTGCGACCATCTCCACATGGCTGCTTCAGAGCTCTCAGCCTGCAGATTGCAAGGGGGGGGCAAGCAATCATTCAGAGGCTAAGTGCTCTTGCCTTAACCTGCCTGGATTGGGATCATGGTCTTGGGTGGTGGCATAACCAGTGAGCCAAAGCTGGAGGGGGCTACAGAGATGGTAGCCTCCTAATAGCTCTGGCAGCTGTGAAAACCCCAGCAATTTGGGATAAAGCTCTCCCCTCTGAAAGCAGAGTTCTATTGAGCCCAAAAGTCAAGTAATTGATTGGCAACATGAGCAGGCAACAGAAAAAAAGCAAGAATAGCAACCCAAATTTAGATTCCTTTTTTGGGGACAAAAAGGATCAAAGCATGGAATGGGGGGAACAGTCAGAACTCCTACACCAAAAGCTTCCAAGAAAAATGTAAACTGGTTATAGGCCATAGAAGAGCTTAAGAAGGATTTTGAAAACCAAATAAGAGAAGTGGAGGAAAAATTGGTAAGAGAAATGAGAATGATGCAAGAAAATCATGAAAAGAGAGTCAACAACCTGACTGAAGAAAATAACAGCTTAAAAAAATAGATTAACTCAAATGGCAAAAGAGGCCCAAAAAGGCAATGAGGAGAAGAATGCCTTAAAAAGCCAAATTTGCCAAATGGAAAAAGAATCTCAAAAGCTCAATGAAGAGAATAATCCCTTCAGAATTAGAGTGGAGCAGATGGAAGCAAATGACTTTATGAGAAATCAAGTTACTATTAAACAGATCCAAACAAATGAAAAAATAGAGGGCAATGTGAAATATCTCCTTGAAAAAACCACTGACCTGGAAAATAGATCCAGGAGAGACAACTTAAAAATTATTGGACTACCAGAAAGCCATGATCAAAAAGAGAACCTAGAAAGCATCCTTCAAGGAATTCTCAAGGAAAATTGCCCTGATGTTTTAGAACCAGAGGGCAAAATAGAACTTGAAAGAATTCACAGATCACCTCTTGAAAAGATCCCCAAAAGAAAACTCCTAGGAATGTTATAGCCGGATTCCGGAGCTCCCAGATCAAGGAGAAAATATTACAAGCTGCCAAGAAGAAACAATTTGAATACTGTGGAAACCCAATCAGGATAACCCAGGACCTAGCAGCTTCTACATTAAGGGATCAAAGGGCCTGGAATATGATATTCCAGAGATCAAGGGAGCTAGGATTAAAAGCAAGAATCACCTACCCAGCAAAATTGAGTATA
>CM053580.1:34403695-34430051 GCA_028627135.1 Pseudochirops cupreus | reverse complement strand
TCATTGAATTTGGCTTAGGGAAGGAATGACATACACTCTAAATTGGGTATCTTGCCCTATAGGAGAGTAGGGGGGAAGGGGATGAGAGAGGGGATGATGGAGGGGAGGGAAGGTTGGAGGGGAGAGTTGTTAGAAGCACACATTTCTGTAAAGGGACAGGGACAAAGTAGAGAATAGAACAAGTGGGGGTGGGATAGGAAAGAGGGAAATATAGTCAGTCTTTCACAATATGTCCATTGTGGAAATGTTCTGTGTAACTACACATGTATGGCCTGTATTGAATTGCTTGTCTTTTCAGTGGGAATGGGTGATGAGGGAGGAAGGGAAAGAATCTAGAATTTAAAGTTCTAAAATCAAATGTTAAAAAAATTTATATATATATATGTATATATTATTATTATTATTATTTACGTGCAACTGGGTAATAAGATATACAGGCACTGGGGTAGGGAGATCCATCTTGCCCTCCTGGAAAGTCAGAGGGGTGATGGGGGAGGATATAGGAGACAGCAGATTGGGGGAGGGGATGTACAGTGGGATCGCTGTTTTGGGGTGGTGGGTAGGGGACAGACAGACAGGGAGAAAATTTGTAATTCAAAATCTTGTGGAAATGAATGATGTAAACTAAAAATAAACAAAAGTTAATTTTTAAAAAAATGGCAGACCATTCCAGTATCTTTGCCAAGAAAACTCCAAATGGGGCCACAAAGAATCAGACATGACTGAAAACAATTGAACAACAACAACTGAAGTGAAGGAAATTAGGAATTTAAACACAAGTGAGGAAGGGATGAATTCTGGACTTGACAAGGCAGAGACAAGAATACTGTGTGTGAGGAACAGAGAAGGCCAGTTTGGTTGGATTGCCAAGGACAGTTAGAGGAATAATATACACTGAAGTTGGAATGATAGGTTGGGCAAGATTGTGAAGGTCTTTCCAGTAGATTTTCTATTTGATCCTAGAGATCAAATAGGGAACCAGTAGAGTTTATTGAGCTGGAAGGCAGCATGATTAGGTCTGCACTTCAGGAAAATCACTTTGGCAGCTGTGTGGAGGATAGGTCAGAGAGGAAAAATCAAAGAGGAAAAGAGATAAAGCCTAGGAATAATTTAAATATCTAAACCAGTGGTTTCTTTTTTCTTGTGCTAGTGAGGATGAACTCTTTCAAGTGATGATGGCTCTCATTTTGGAGGTTCTACCATGTTCTGGGGCTCGATGCCGCTCAGTACAATGTCAGCACAATCAAAAGCATTTGGAGGGCCTCCCCGTTGACAGAAAATCCTTCTGATTTAGAGACTGTGCTGGGGCATCCTCAACGACAGTGGCAAATTCCTATATCCAGCTTCCATGCCTCACTTGATTTTGTAGCCTAAAGACAGAGGTAATTGGATCTGTAGTCACTGATATTTCCTTGGTCATCTTTTTGGGGATAATAATGAGGTCCAGAATTTTTCCAAGCATTCGGTATCCTTTCCTTGGGGTATCTCTTGAGAACAGACCCCTGAGTGCCTTCAGATTTGTGCTGCCTCTAGCCCAGACCTCCTTGCACTTATCTCATCAGCTCTGGCTGGTTGTTTCAGTTGATTTTCTTTAGTGCTGTTTCTGCTTTCTCCAGCCACACTTCGGGCTCTATGCTGTGAGAGTTCAGATGTGGTAGAGAGAGTGAAAAGAGTATATTAGACATCCTGACAGATATTATTCTCCATTTTTCATCTGTTCACTGTCCTCCCAGCTTCATCTTTAAATGCCCTCAGGATTGTTTTGCTGAGTTGTATCCCTTGCAAAAGTCTCAGTAAGTTTGTTTTTCCTTATCATTCTCCTCGATATTTTATGAAGCAACACTGCTCATACCCTCCCACTATCATTCTCTATGAGATTTTACAAACAAGTTTGTATTCTAAACCAGCAGTACTCTTGGCTGCCATGTTCTTTCTTCCAGTTTGGCATTAATTTTGATCTTTCCCCTAACAAGCTGGTGGTCTGAGTAGACACAGAAAACATTGGTAATTCATTTACACCTTTGCATTGGTCACTAAGTTTTAAACCATACACTTATATAATTTTGAAGGGAAGTTGAGTCAGCTTAGGAGATGGGGTGCTAGTCCTGGAATCAGGAAGACCTGAATTTAAACTCAGACACTTACTAGATGTGTGACCCTGGGTAAGTCACTTGGCCCAGTGTGCCTCAGTTTCTTCATCTGTAAAATGAGCTGGAGAAGGAAGTGGCATACTCCAGTATCTTTACCAAGAAAACCCCAAATGGGATCACAAGGAATCAGACACGACTGGAAACAACTGAATAACAGCAATAATTTTAGGAGTCTCATTTAGTTTCTCGTAAATTGTTTTCAGCCTCCTCATCCTCTGCAACAGATGTTGGTACATGAGCTGTGACTATGTTCATTGTGTTCTATTTTGTAAATACTTATCATAAACATTGCAAAAAAAGGAAAAAAAAAAGGATGACTGAATATCCCATAAAGGACTCCTCTCAGCAATACAAGGTTAGAAGACAACTCCAAAAGACTCATGATGGAGAAGGCTATCCACATCCAGAGGAAGAGCTACAGAGTCTGCAGACTGCAGCAAATTATTTGCTCTCTCTTGTTTGTGTTTTGTTTTGTTTTATCCCTTCTTTTTCATTGTTCAGTCTGCTCATCAACATGACTAACGGTCAACGTGAAGGTATCTGTAGAACCTATATTTGATTACATGCTGCTATGGGGGAAGGGGGCGGGAGAGAGAGAGGGGGAGAAAACTTGAAACTTAAGAGATTGTGGAACTAAATGTTGTAAACTAAAAGTAAATAAATAGACATCAATAAATTTTTTTTAAAAAATGTGTACTGTTGCCTTTGGGTTCATGATCAGACCCATTCCCCATATCTCTTATTTGCCTCTCCAAGGAGAAGTTAGGAGCCATCTATCCATTTAGTGACCCCTTCCTTTTTTCATCTGATTACCTCAATAGTGAGAATGTCAAGATTAATATGGTTTGGTTTCAGTCCAGTTTTAAGTATGTTTATTGGACAAACATCTCACATTTAGAACCCCGTAGGGCTCAATTAATGTTTATAGAGGGTATAAAAATGTCATGATTCTTAGTGTCTTCTGCCTCCATTTTCCACCACTCTATTCATTTGTCTTTTCTGTAAAGTGAGAGGACTGGACTTTCCGGTCTCTCAGGTTCCTTCCCAATTTTCATTTGTGTTCCTATGATCTTGATATCAGTTCATCACCAAAGGGCTACTGGTGATGAAACCGTCCACGAGTAGTTAGACTTATCTTTGGAAAACAGATGGCAGTCCTTTACTTGGAGTCTTTATAGAACGTGAGGGCCTTCCAGAACTTGCACTGTGTCAGAGTAAATCATTTGACTTTAATCCATGTCTTATTTTTCTTGACTTGAAATTTCTTCGATGTCCCAAATTTAAAGCAATCTCACGGAGCAGTCCAATATTTTACACCTTTACATTTTGCTTATATGCTACCTGCTTAATATTCAAGGCACCTGACCAAGAGGGAGCTAAGAAGGATCCACAAAGCAATCTCAGGGTAAGTTGTTAATAGCCAAATACAGGGAATTTTCTGTGATTTAGGAAGCATGGGGCACTTCTCTGTGTGGGAACTCCCTTCACCAATGCATCAAGATAAATCCTAGGGACTTATCTAAGGTCCATGGATGTTAAATGACATGCCGAGATACACACAGTTTATAAGTGCCAGAGATAGGAATAAGATAGGAATTTCACTTAACGTGGGGGACGCCCAGATAAGAAATTCTACCAATACTGTTCAGAGTCTTTTTGGAAACTTGGAGTTTACTTAAAGAGTTGCTTAAAACATTGAAGGGGTAGGTAAGTGACTTGCATAACGTCACTCAACCAGTGTGTGTCAGCAGTAGAAACTGAACCTTTGGCTTTGAGACCAGTTCTCTAGCCACTATGATACTGCTTCTAGTCATTGCTTAGGACTTCAAAGGAACCCAGTGTCGTCACAGCTGACTGTGTTTCTTGTGTCTGTACACTGGAAGGCCTTTTGAGGCTAGAATTCCATCTCAGCTCAGCCGCGTTGAACTTGGAGCTAACAAAGCTGAGATCTTCCTCCAGAGGCCCCTGGGAGCCTGGGAGTCTCCCTGGCCACAAGGAACGTTACTCATGTTTAGTAAGCACGTGAGCAGGCCTGTCAATCATCTCCCCTATGGCTCCACTCATCAGCTCTGTGACTTTCCAAGCCAAAGCTCCACTCCATGGTTATCTTTTCTCTACATGTCCTCCTCTGTGGGTGTATTAGTAAATATCTGAGAACTGGTTCTCTGAGAAAAAAATTGCATGAAACACACTTTAAATTTAATCTGTGTTTTCTCCATCATTTTCTTGAGTCTAGACTCTCAAAAAAACCACTAAATCAAGTTCTGACAAATAGTGTTTTCAAATTTCCTAGTTACACATGCTTGTTTGAAATTTTAACCATCAGCTCTTTGCAACAGAAACTGGAACAGTCCAGTCCCCTCATTCTATAGATGATGAAACTGAGGCCCAGTTCCCTTGGGGCTTCACTGGTATCTTCCCAGACTTCTTTCTCCACCAGCAGCTTCTTTGTTGTGGTGGTGGTGGTGGCTGCTGAGCATTTCAGTCATGTCCAACTCTTTTTTTTTTTTTGCAGGGGGAAGGCAGGGCAATTGGAGTTAAGTGACTTGCTAGTAAATGTTAAGTTTCTGAAGCCGGATTTGAACTCAGGGCATCCTGACTCCAGGGCTGGTGCCCTACTCAGTGCGACACCTAGCCGTCCCAGTGTCCAACTTTTCATGACCCCATTTGGGGTTTTCTTGGCAAAGGCTTGCCATTTCCTTCTCCAACTTGTTTTACAGATGAGGAAAATGAGGCAAATAGAGTTAAGTGACTCACCCAGGATCACACAACTATTATGTGTCTGCAGCCAGATTTGAACTCAGGTATTCCTGAGTCCACTGAGCCACCTAGCTGTCCCCATCAGTTTCTTACCTTGGATTATGTTATTGTACCTTTGGCCTCTTCCTCTGATTGGTTCAGCTGCCTCAAGTACACCTCTGGTCCTCCCCCTTTATAATGCAAGCTCCTTGAGGGTAAAGACTAACTTATTTTTCATAGTTGTATTCCCAGACAATGATTGGCACAGAGTAAATGCTTGTTGGTGTAACTTCACCTGAGTAAGTTATAATTTAAGATCATAGGATCATTGATCATCATCATTGATCAGTTTCTGGAAGGGAGCTCAGGGCCCTGCTAGTCCAACTCCCTCATTTTACACATGAGCAGACTGAGAGCCAGGGAGGGTAAGTGATTTGCTGACAATCATACAGTTTATAAGTGTCAGAGATGGGTTTTGAATTCCAGAACCAGAGTTTTTTATACTGAATCAATTCAATTTTCAGTTCAATAAACCATTTATTAAGTATCTACCATGTAGCAGGCACTTTGCTAAGTGTTGGGGGTACAAAAGAGGCAAAAGCAGTCCCTGCTCTCAAGGAGCTTACACTCTAATGGGACAGAGGAGGGGAACAATATGTGAATTTATATATATGTATATATATATATATATATATATATATATATGTATGTATGTATGTATATACAAAGAGAAAAAGAAAGAGAGAGAGAGAGAGAGAGGGAAAGTTATATACAGGATAACTAGAAAATAATTAATAGAAGGAAGGCAATGAAATTAAGAGAGATTGGGGAAGGCTTCCCTCAGAAGGTGAGATTTGATGCGGTACTTAAAGGAAGCCAGGGAGATTGATAGTCAGAGCAGAGGAGGGAAAGCATTCCAGTATTGGGGGACAGCCAGACTGAGAGATGGAGTGTCTTGCTCATGGAGCAACCAGGAGACCAGTGCCCTTGGATCAAAGAATTTATGTTAAGGAGTAATGTATAAGAACACGTGAAAGGTATGAGTGGGATAGGTTATGAAGGGCTCCAAATGCCAAATAGAGCATATCACATTGTCTCCAGTGTGATAGCCTTATGCAGGCAGGGGTATTTGGGGGATAGCCCCCGGGAGGGACCAACCAGCCAGGAGAAGCTGGTCAGAAGGATGGTTGTATTTGTCATAGGGAATGTTGGTATTGAGGGCCTTATGTAGAATCCCCAGAGAGTTGATTTGGAGCACGAATACCTGGCAATCACTGCTCCCTTCACTATAACAAATTACAAGAGACAATAAAACTTAGATTCATCTTTCAAAGTCTCCATTTCTAAACTATCTTTCAATCCAGGCCCAAATGTAATAAAATCCATGGCCAGAACATGGAGTTGATGGGGTGAACACACAGAAACATTATAAATTCCTAAGGCGATCTGCAAAATATGTTTAACCAAAAGTGTAAACTGCTCTGCTCTGACCTTTCCCCTTACTTTCCTAGCTACTACCACCAACAGCCCCTGCCATGGCTGTAAGAGGCAGATGCTCCTATTGATCCTTTACTGGTCAATATCTATACAAGTGAATGTACCTTGATAACTGTACCTGGATATAGTCAGGTCCTGATTAGAACAAGTAATGAATCCTATTAAATGATTAAATTATGTGAAATTGAACTCTAATACATGGGATCACTTCATAGGATTAATTATCTGCATAGATACCCTCCTGTATCTGCATAAGATAGGGCACAGAGAGAAGGGGAAAAGGAGGCAGTGTGAGACAAAAGCACCCAACTTAGCGTCACAAGACCTGAGTTTGAGTCCTGGCTCGCCACTTTCTATATATGTGTCCCTGGCCAAGTCACTGTTCTCTGTAGCCCACTTTCCTCACTTATAAGAGCAGAGGTTTGAATTGACTGGTTCTCACTAGAGATTGATGATTCTATAGAGGAGAGACTTCCTTATCCCAGTTATGAGTCCGCTGCATTATTCTTTTTGCCCTTAGCCTCTCACTCCCCTTTCCACATTCTGTGTCTCCTTGTTCCTGCATCCAGAAAATCTGAAATACAGTCCCTTTAACAAATATGTCACTTTTGTGAATCTAGGATTTTTTTTTAATTTTCCCCATTACTCATTTGCCTTTGGAGTACAGGGCATGGAAGATGCTACTCCAAAAAGCATTATCCATATAGCCTCCAAACCTCCTGAAGTGACTAACAGTAAATATCATTTTTTGTGAAGAATTTCATTAGTAATTCATTCCTTTGAGAAGGTCCATTACACATCAGCTAAGAATTAGAGTTGGAAAGGACCTCAGCATCCATCTGGTCCAATACCTACCAGAACAAGAATTCTCTCTAAGAAAATTTACCAAGTGACCATGCGTTCGATCATTTTTTAAAAGAGAGAATTCTTGCTTGTAAGGTCCTTGAGGGCAGGGGTTCTCTTTTGCCTCTTTTTTTGTATTCCCAACACTTAACACGGTGCCTGGCACATAGTAGGTACTTAATAAATGGTTATTGATTTATTGATCTGGTTTCAGACGTTCCATGATACAGTGGATGAACCCTGCTGGTTTGGGAGCTGAAAGGTATGGGTTCAAATCTGGATTGTCATTTACTGTCTGAATGACCTTGAATTTTTAATCTCTCTGTGTGTTTCCTTCTCTGTAAAATGCGGAGATTGGGCTAGATGTTCTGTGAGGTTTCTTTCAGTTATAAACCTATGCTCTTAGAATTTTATTTTTCCTTTCACACCTCTGCTGATGGACTTTACATGCAACTTGACAAAACACAACTTGCTGGACACACAAACACATCGCTGGATATACAAAAGAACAGGATACCACATAGGCCAGAACTAAGAGTTCCTTGGCAACTAGCTATGCTGAGATGCTGAAGGAGAGAAATCAAAAGCTCAATTTAATTCATGCTCACAATGCAGCCTGGTGTTGGGAGATCACAACTACATATTACTATTGGGTCAGTCTCCTTGCATCAAGCAGATCAGGACTAATCCCTCCTCTTCCTGTCAGCCCTTCAAATACTTGAGGAGGCCATCATGTCACTCTTAATTCTTCTTTTCTCCAGGCTAAACATTTCCAGTTCCTCACTGTTTTTGTCCTTCATTTTGAAGAGGACCAGTGATATCATGAGGTGATGTCTTGACTTGACCATGAATTGGATTTAAGTGAGGCAGAGTTGCACACACAAAGCTTCTCTCTCACTTCCTTAAGTCATTGAAGTACAGTGGCAAGACAAAAGTCAGGATGACTAGTGATGGCCTGGGATGCATTGGATGACTTTGGTGTCTTTGATGTCTGACCAAGCTCTGAGCACTCCGCAGCACCTGCTTCAGCTTCCTTTATAGCCTCTGGAACAAATTGTTCTATCTTCCCATTGTGCTTAGGGAAAGTCTTCATGTGCTTGGGGTAGACATCCCCCAACTTGCAGATAGGTTTGAGGCTTGTTGGTTACCAGGTTGAAACCTGGTTTAGCACCTCTACCAAGAGGGTCTTACCCAAGTGTGGCCGCTGTACTTGGTACAGCGTCTTGGAGCCACAAGTAAAAACAGAGCTGAATGAGAAGTGAGACACCAAAGGTGGATGAGCAGCTCTGAAAAGGCTTGGCAAGCTCTCCCACCAGAGGTGCTAGTCCTCCCTGAACACCTCACACACCCTCAGTTCTTCTAGGGCATGAACTCAAGGCCCTTCACTATCCCCTTTGCCCTCCTCTGGCCATCTCTATCAATAACCTTCCTAAATTACGGAGTCCAGAAGTGAACCTGATACTCAGGTTGTGATCTAACCAGGGCAGAATAGAGCAGAGCTACTTCCTGCCTCATTCTGGGTACTGTGCTTCCCTTAATGCGGCTTCAAACTGCATTTAGCCATTTGGAAGCCAACGTCATGTGTCTGCAACCCACTAAACCTCAGATCCTTAAAAACTTGCTTGATGTTTGACCATAGCTCCCAAGTCATGTGCTAGTGACATTTCTTGAGCCTGAGTTTATGGCTTTACATTTAGCCCTATTTAATTTCACCCAGTTCAGTTCAGTACAACATTCTGGCCTGGGAGGAACTACTGCTTTTCATGCTAGCTTTGCAGTTGTTCATCTCCAAAGCTTGCCTCGATGCTCTGTGCAATTTGTCACCTTTACTTTACCCAGTGGAATTTTAGGGGAAGGGAACATATACTTATTAAGTGCCTACTATGTGCTAGTCCCTGTGTTAAGAGCTTTATAAATATTACTTCATTTTAGCACAAGTTTTATTGGCATAGGTGTTATTTTCACTGAAGCTCCCAAAGGTCATTCAGTTCCCTCCACTGACAGTATAGCTTCCCTGATTGTCTGAGTTCCTCTGAGGGGAGGCTTATGGATGTCATCATTTCACAAGAAAGCCTTCTTGGAGATAATATCTGCACAGCTCGGCAGCTTGCCTTTCCCCCACCCACTCAAGCCACTTTCAAGTTTAGGAGGTTGACAAGAAGCTGCTGTTTTTTATTTCACTTTTGAGTTTTTCCAAGCTAATAAAGGAGTGGGCCTGCATGAAAGGGCATTCATAATCACAGTAATAAAGCAGTCATGTCTTGGGAAATCCACCAGTTTTTACAGAAATGAGGTTTGCGGTAGCTGATCCTTTCCCATTTCCATCCATGGACATGGGGGTTGGATTTACATGACAGCAATCAAATTTCTACGTGTGGGTGGAAACATTTCTTTTTGAAATTTAAAAATAAGTGTTTTATTGATTCTCTTTTAAAAAAAAGAACAATGCTGTTGTTCTCTAGTGACTCCCTCCACCTCTCCTATTTTTCCCTTGCAAAAAAGGGGTTAAGCAAATAGGGCATATAAAAACATAACTACATGTAAATATACACACATGTACATATAGATATGTATATATATAATTGATATTATAAATGCCAAATTGGTGTTACAAATATATGTACATATAGGAATAAATTTATTTCTATATAAATTCTCATTGGCCATGCCCGCCAAGCTATTCCTCATTCCACAGCTAGAGTCCAGTGCCTCTCTGATGAAAGGGAGGAAGAATGTCTGTTGTGAGTCTCCCGAAGTCACCATTGGTCATGACATTGGTCAGAGTTCCAAAGTATGTTTGGAAGCTTTGTTTTCTTATACATCCTTGAAGTTGTTGTACATCTTATAGATCTGTGGGATCATCGATTTAGGGCTGGAAAGAACATCAGAAGTCATTTAGCCCGATCCTACCTCCGCCCTTGATTTTGATGTTGACACCGAGGTCCAGATAAGGTAAATATCCATGGATCACATGACTAGTTGGCATCTAAGGCAGGATTTAATAATGATAGCTAGCATTTCCATAGGATTTTAAGGTTTGTAAAGCATTTTACATTTATCTCATTTGATCCTCCAACAATCCTGGGAGGTAGTTGCTGTTATAATTCTCATTTTGCAACCAAGAAAACTGAGACAATTTAAGCAATTTGCCCAGGATCACACAATCTTTAGGGCATAATTTGAACTCAAGCCTCCCTGTCTCCAAATTCTACAATCTAGCCACTGTGCCTTGTAACTACCCCAGGGTTTGAGCCAAAGTCTTCCTAACTCTACTGCTCGCATGCCATATTGTTTTGGTTTTGGTTTGGTTTTTTTTTTTTTGCTTCTGCTGACCTTGCTCTGCACCAGACCATCCAGGTCCTTCTGGGGTTCTCTAAGTTCTTATGGGATCAGAGCTTTAGAGTGTTAGCCATCGACTTCTGCCTCCTCCTTTTACAGATGGAAAAACTGGGGTCCAGAGAATTTAAGGGACATTCAGGGCCCCATAGCTAGTATAAATGTCTAAGCAGAATTTGAACTTGGAACTTCCTGATTTCATCTCCAGGGCTCTATCCACCAAGCCATACGAGATATTATTTTCCTGATTCTGCTTGTATTGTAGTGCATTAATTCATGCAAATCTTTCCAAGTCTTATTTAAGTTCTTCCGTCTTCATTTTGCATAGTCTAATAATATTCTATTACTGTATCTTCATAAGCTACAGTTTGGTCTTCCATTTCCCAATAGAGAGGCATTACTTTGTTTCCAGATTTTTTGTTTGGGTTTTTTTGCTACCACAAAAAGTGCTACAATGAATATTTTAGTATATGTGGGACCTTTCTGGATTTGACCTCCTTGGGATATGTGTCCAGTACTGGGATGGTTGAGTCAGAATTGAGCAAGAGTATTTTAAAGCTCAAAACAAATCCCACTCTTCCTCCTTCTCCTCCTTCTCCTCTTTATTGTTGTAAATTTTGCATTAAAACAAGAGACAACATAGCATATTGGAATAGGCAGTCAAAGATCCAAATCTTGCCTCTGACATACGACTTCTATGGCTTTGGACAAATTACTTTAGCTCCCTAGGCCTTGGTTTTGTCATCTCTAAAATGTGGCAGTTGAATTGTATGACCTTTGAGTCTTTCTAGGTCCATGATCCTAAAATGGTGGTAATAGCTGTAATTTACATGATTTTCTGTTTATCCCTGATATCTTATTTGTCCCTCACAGCCCTGGAATGTGGGTTCTTTTTATCTTCATTTTATAGGGGAGAATTCTGAGTCTCAGTGAGGCTCAGTAACTTCCCATCATCATGGCGCTAGTAAGTGCCTGAGGAAAGACTCTTCCTTATTCTCAAAGTTCTTTCCACTACAAACATTATTTCATTTGTAACTCACAATTCTGTCAAAAAGTACTACAGTTATCCTTTCCCTTCTTTTACAGATAAAACAGAGACTGAGAGATGTTATATGATTTGCCATGTGTTACAGACCTAGTAAGTGTCAGAGGTAGGATTTTAACCTGTCTTCATGATTCCAAATTCAATGATTCACTTCATCATGGTGAAATGGTGATTTATCTTTGCATCTAACCCTCTCTTTCCTGCACTTATGTCTCCTAAACATATGAAGGATCTATCATCCTGGGGCTAAATCTCCTTGAACCTCCTCCCACAAATATTAGTCATATATATTTTAGTGTGAACTTAAGTCCAAGTTACAAATGATTTACAGTATTTCCCCAAAAGTATTTGCATGATGGGATGGAAAGTTTATTTTTTCTCTTAAAAAGATTTTCATCTAATTTAGGAGGTTGCAGAATATTCGAGGAAGATTGGAGACTCTTCCTCATCAGCCTTGAACTCACATTGGGCATGTAGATAGCTATTAGTCTTATTGCAAAGCTTTTGTTTCTGGTCCTCAAAAGGGAATTTTCCCTGAATTGACTACTATTAAATCAGACTCCCCGCAGAACTCTTTCTTTAGTACATTTTCCAAATCTATAGGGACAAAGTACAGTAGATAGATCTGCATTTAAGATCAGAATACTGAAAAATGTATGACTTTAGGGATTGCTGGCTTCCAAATCAAACATTATGGTAACTCCAAATTGCTCTCAGAGATGAGAGGGGCTAATTATCCCCTCTGAACTTCAAACCCTAGCCTGATAGTTAGTTCTTAAACCCTTTTTACAATTATATTTTTCTATAGATGGCATAGATACAACCCTTATTGTCTCCTAGAAGATATTTCAGCCTTCAGGGCTATCCCCCCCCCCATTCCAAATCATACTTTTGACCCATTGTGGCTTCATCAAGAATTCGCTGTGGGAAAATCTATGAATTTATCTTGAGCTTGAGTCTCTGCAGATGTAGGTCAGAGGGTCCAACATATCCCTAATGATCATTTAGGGCAATAAAGATTAGGAGGGTGGTGAAATAGTCCAGAAGAAAACTGTTTGTGGGAAGAGAAAGAAGGGGATTGATAAGAGAGGTGATGGGGATTCTAAAACTTACTTGTTTTATTCTGAAAGTCCATCACTGACACAACTTTGTGTTAGAGGACTTTAAATCATTTGTTACCAAGGCTAATTTTAGCATCCAGGACAATAGATGATTATGGGGAAAAGGGAAAATTCAGGGCAGCCTACCCAAAATAGGCCAACCATTTTTGAGATAAATTATCTCTTGCTTCATCCTAGAGTGCCTGGAAGAGATTTAAAAAGCAGTTCCCTGGGGATGCACAGGGAGGACGGTGATTTTATTTTGGAAACTGTTGGCTTTCACAGTTCTCCTTTGTTTATTATTCAAGTTCAACCATCTTCCTTTGCCCTATTTGGGAATTTCCATTTGATACCATGCTCCCCAACCATTGCACATTGGGGCCTTTCCCCCTTCAATTCTCTCCTAATTTGTGATTCCTCTACAAGAGCCTGCCACTAGCATTTCCTGGAGGGGGGAAAGTTCTACCCCAACTGCTGAGTGACTTTCAATTTCTCAAGGGTTTATCACAGAAGACAGCATTCACAGAGGATGGGGGTGTGCTCAGAGTCAAGCCTATGTTCATATATCACCTTGGAAACTTATTAACTGTGGGAACCCAGACAAGTTTCTTAACCTCCCTGAATTTATGGTCATTCCTTAAGATTTAATACCTAAGTCACAGAGTAGTTGCAAGCATATAATTATGTATCACATAAGTATCATTGGTACTGTTTGCTGATGCCCTAATCATCCAATTAGTATTTATGAAGGACCTATTATTTACCAGGCATTGTGCTAGGCACTGGGAGAGAAAATGCAAAGAGTGAAAAATCCCTATTCTCAAGGATCTCAAGTATGTGTGTATGAGTGTGTGTATGTGTATTTGTGTAAGTGTTTATACATATATGTGTGTATACATACAAAAAAATATATGTACACACCAGGATGTAAACACAGGGAATTATATATGTCTACATATAATTGCATATATGTGTGTATATATGCATATATGTGTGTATACATAGGAAATTGGACCGAGGCAAAGTGGTCAGAAACCAACTAGTTTCAGAAACTAAAACAGCCCAGTCTGCATGTTCTCAAACATGTATGTATGCAATATACATAAACATGTATACATACATGTATACACACTTAAGTTCCTTAAGAATAGAGATTTTTTATTATTGTATTCCTGGTGCCTAGATAAGGAACAATACTTGGCAATGATAGGTGTTTAATAAATGCTTACTGATTGATTAATTAGAGCATCAGCAATAAGTACCTGTATATATACATTTACACTTCCTACAAATAAATGCAATAATAACTTTTGTTTTGTTGTCATTTGTTTTGGTCATTTTCAACTCTTCATCATCCCATTTGGAATTTTCTGGCAAATATACTGGAGTGGTTCACCATTTCCTTCTCCAGCTCATTTTACAGATGAGAAAACTGAGGCAAACAGTTAAGTGACTTGCCCAGGGTCACGAAGCTCGTAAGTATCTGAGGCTGATTGAAACTGAGGAAGATGAGTCTTTGTGACTCCAGGTCCGACATTCTATCCACTGCTCCACTAGTTGCATACATCTCCATAGCTGGGTCATACTAGACATAATGCTGTCCTATATAATTTTCCAAAATAAATTTCTCAAGTACAAGATGGGGTGAGTAGGCTAGATAGCACCATCTAAATTGGAGAGACAACATGGTAGAATAATTAACAACCTATCTTAGAAACAAGAAGTCCTGGTTTTAAATCCTGCTTCTGACCCTTAAACATGTGACCATACACAAACCACTTTAGCCTTCTAAACCCAAATGCATTAGAATGACAAAAGTAGAATTTATGACCTGCACAGCAGTAACAACTAGCAAAATAGGAGAACTTGAATTCATGATGGCTAGTCTCACCAAAGAAAAGAGAGAACAATTGATTGGGAATGCAAAAACCCAGAATAAAAGGACACTCTGGGAAAAAAAGAAGAAAAAAGTATTACACGGAAAGCAAACATGACTAGCACACAAGTAAAACACATTGACCCCAGAGAGACAAAGTCCTCAGAATGAAGAAAGCAGAACTCCTGGTGTTCCTGGCCCTGGTCAGACCCAATTTGAAGTCTTCTAATTAGCTCTGGGCTCCACACTTTAGGAAGGATATTGAGAAACTAGAGTGAATACAGAAAAGAGTGGAAGACCTCAAGTTCATGACCTAGAAGACTGGTTGATTAGTCTGGGGAAGAGAAACCTCAAGGTAAACATGGAAGTTGTGTGCAAATGTTTGAAGGTCTTTCATGGGGCAAAATGATTCATCTTGCTCTGTTTGTCACCAGAAAGCAGAACTGGAAGCAGTAGTGGAGGGAAATAGTGGGTAGGTAGCCACTGGCAGAATACAAGGAAAATCTTCGTCACAATTGAAGCCATTCCAAAGGACTATGGGCTGCCAAGGGGATGACGAATTCCTAGCTCCTGTGAGGTCTTCAGGCATCATCGGTCAGAGATGGGACAGAGAGGATCCCTTCTCAGGTACTGGTTGGACTAGATGAGGACTTTTCCAAGTATGAGTCTGTGATTTTTCTGTATTGGTTGCTTCAATTTATCAGTATCTGTAGGCATATTGTATCCTCCTATAATGAATCTTCTTTCCTAAAGGCAAGGTTCTCATGTAGCTCTTGGGCATATGCATTTTTTATGATAGAGTTGTGGATAAGCAGACCAAGCTGCTTAGCTACTGGGGCTGTTTGGCTTCTAACCATTCTTCCTTGGTCCAATTCCTTATTGATTCTGTGCTAGGAAGGTGGAGAAGTTGAAAAGGAATTGGTAAGATGACCCTTTCTGCTGTCTATTGTATTCAGGGTGCCAGGCATAGTCTGGGGTCTAGAATTGGAAAAGACTTCAGAGGTCATATAAATCAACCCCTCATTTTACAGATGAAGAAACTGGAACCATGGATCACAGGATCATAGTTCTAAGATTAGAAAGAACCTCAAAGGCATTCCAATCTGCTCCCTTCATTTGACAGATAAGGAAACTGAGGCTCAGGGAGTTTCATGACTATTTTTTAGCTACCTTCTTGTTTCCATCTCATTGACTGGGATGAGTCTTCCAGTATTGAGTAAAATCACTGATGATGATAAAGTCTTTCAGAGACGGATAAAGGCAACATCATGATGGAGTCATTATTCTGGGACTGCCTTGAGAGTGTGAGAGTCTGGAATATAACACATAGATGAGAGTCTGGCAGTCAGTCAGCATTTATTAAGCATTTTCTATGCTTTGCCTGGTTAAACAAATTAATTTACTAATCAATGAGCATTTATTAAGCACCTTCTATGTGTTGGGTCCTGCAACCAGGTGCTGGAAATAAAAAGAAAAGAAACCAGCCCTTCCCTTCAGAGAGTTAACAGACCACACTTGGAGTATGGTGTTCAAACCCCAATGTCACACATTTTAGGAAATAGAATGACAAGCTTCACAATCAAAAGGTGAGGAAGGAAGGCCTTGACAGAAATAAAAAGGAAAAAGATTTAGGAGTTTCAGTGGACTGCAAGCTCCATATGAGTCAACTTTGTGGGCGCAGTAGCCTCCAAAGTTAACATTATCTTGAGCTAAAATGAGAAAAGCAGGGTATTCAGAGCTATGTAGGTGATGATCTCACTCCCCTCTGTCCTGGTCAGAGCACTCTGGAGGAATGTATTCAGGTCTAGATACTGCATTGTGGTAAGGATGTGGTAAACTGGAGGGTTTTTAGAGGACAACCAGGATGATGAAGGGCTCCAAGTTTATGCTGTACAGTAATAATAATGATAATAATAGTTATTATTATTGCTGGTTTTGATTTTCATTTCTCTTTATCCAACCTTAACCTCTATGCAGACCTCCAGTCTTGCTGCTTATTGAATATCTCCAACTGGAGTGTCCAGTAGGGATCTCAAACTCAGCGTGTTCAAAACCGAATTTGTTATCTTTCCCCCTAAATAGCCCCTCTCCCCTCCAGACTTCTTGACCCTCTCAGTCCTTTAGGTTCACAATTCCAGCTGCTCCCCATCTTGCACATCCCTTCCCTCACCCCCCATATGCCATCTGTTGCCAAGGTCTATTTATTTCACCTTTGTGACATCTCTTGAATACACTCCTCTTTCCAGCACTGCCACCACCTAGTGCAGACCCTCATCTAGACCCCAGACTATTCCACCAGCCTGCTGGGTGGGTGGGAGTTGTCTGCCCTCTACAAGTCTCTCCCTATTCCAATCCATCCTCGATTCACTAACCAAAGTGATTTTCCTATAGCATTGGACTGACAATGTCACTCCCATACTCAATAAATTCCAATAATTCCCTTAAATACAAAATTCCCTCTATGATATTCAGAGCCCTTCATATCTTACTCCCCCCACCCCTTTCCAGTCACCTTATACTTTACTCCCTGCTTTAGACTCTTTGATCTAGTGACACTGACTTTCTGGCTGTTCCACAAGCAAGGCACTCCACTCCTTGGCTCTGGGAATTTTTTCTCTCTGTCCCCCCTGTGGGGAATGCTCTCCCTCTCCTAATGCTCTCCACCTACCAGCTTCCCCAGCTCCCTTTAAGTCTTGACTAAAATCTTACCTTCTACGGGAAGTTTTTCCCAGTCCCTCCTAATTCTAGCCCTCCCCCTGTTAATTATTTCCTATTCATTTTGCACAGAACTAGTTTGTACATATGTGTTTGCTTGTCTCCCCCATTACGGTGTGAGCTCTTTGAGGGCAAGGATTTACCTTTCTTTGTATCCCCACTGTTTAGCTTAATTCTTGGCCCATAATTTGTGCTCAGTAAATGCTTATTGAATGAATAATTACAATTTGTAAAGCTCCTCAAGGTTTAGAAAGCACTGTATATACATATATATATGTATATATACACACATACATATATACACATACACATACATATACACACATGCATATGTGTGTATATACATATATACATATACATACATATAAATGTATATATAATCTCATTTTATCTTCATAATAACCCTGTGAGGTAGGTGCTATTATCATCCTCATTTTACAGAGGAGGAAACTCAGGCAGACTGAAGTTAAGTGACTTGTCATACAGCTAGTAAGCATCTGAATTCCAGTTTGAACTCAGATCTTCCTGCCTCAAAGGCCAGCACTGAAAGAGCTGTCTGGTAGGACCTCCCTCTCAGGTGACTGCTGCTTAAGAGTTGAACAGAGAGGAAAATGTTGCATGTTTGGTTATTTACTAAATGCTTTCTGAGGTCCTTCCCCCCTATAAGATGCCTGACTCCCAGGTCACCGCTCTTTCTGGTATACCACATCCCTCTAAAACTTGAGTATTACCAGGCCACCTTCCCATTCCTTTCTTTTCAAACATTTTAAAATTCACAACACGTTTTTTTCCCCTTATTTAATTTGAGTGATGCTTATTTCTATTGTCCACCAGTCACTTTAGTGGCAGGCGTGTTTTGATGGGGGTTTCTAAGAGAGTTCATCTTAATTCAGATTCTCCCCCTCCCCAAGCACATCAAGCAAATCTTTTGTATTAACATACAACAGAGGTACTTATTTGCTTAAATTATCTCTGTTGTAATAATTCCCAAGTGGTTTCCTGGAACTAATAGCCAGTTTTAAGCTCTCCACAAAGTGATAAAATCCATCAATAGACCTCTTCATCACCATTACCTCCAAATTCTGAGAACATACTGTGTGCAGTCCAGTGCCAGGAATCCAGAGAGGCATGAGTCAGCAGTCCCTGGCCTCAAAGGGGCCTAGAGTGGCTGGGAAGCCACACTTCAGTGAACAGAGCCCTGGACTGATGAGGGATCCAGCTAGTGTAAACTCACCTAATTTATCATCTCTGATCTGACTCCGCCATGTTCCACATCTACCCAGCTGTCCTCTCTAATCTTGCCATTTGCCCTGCTGCTGGCACAGATTGACTCTGCCCCCAAGCCCCGCTTTCCACCTTTTGCTCTGGGCATAGTCATCCAATCAGTATTATCATGGTTTCTGGAGAAGTCAGGGCAATAGACCACTCTATGGATCAGCTCACCATACCTCTGACTCCTCAGACCAACACTCTCTTTCCTGGACATCTTCCCACATGAAAATCCAGGGAGTTTACTCTCCATAAGCTTGCAGAGGTCAAGGACTGTCTCACCTTCATATTTGGAACTCCAATATGATGTCTGGTAGGTAGGTGTTTAATAAATGCTTCCTCATCACTAATTCATGTGCTTACAGATTTAGAGCTAGAAGACATCTCAGGGAAAACTTAGCCCAGCCTTCTCATGTTACAGGTGAAGAAACTGAGTCAGGAAGAGGTGATTTGCCCAGGGTCACACAGGGAGGAAATGTCACGGGCAGGATTTGAATCCAGGTCATCCCGACTCCAAGGATAGCACTTGATTTCCTTTGTCCCACTGCCTCTAATTCTTTTATTAAAGCCAGGGAGTGGGGATCAAACTCTGGCTCTGCCACTCACTACCTGTATGACCTTTGCCATGTCACTCAGTCTCTCTGGGCCTCAGTTTCCACAGCTGTTAGATGAGGGCTTTGGACTGGATGATCTTCAAGATTCTTTGCAGATTTGCTAATCAATGAGACAGGACAGTAATAATTATCAGAGAGTTAGACTTAAAATCAGGAAGACTTAGGTTTGCTTCTTGCCTAGGACATAGATTAGTGGTTAACATGGTGTAGCATGTAGTAGGCACTTCATAAATGTTGAATTGAAATGTTTATTAAATTGAATTGGTATGATCTTTGGCAAGTCACTGATTACTCTAGACTTTGCATTTCTCATCTGTAAAATACAAGGAGTCACCTAGGTAGTCAGAGTCTGAGAATGGATGTGAACTCAGGTCTTCCTGACTCCTGACCCAACATTATATATATGTATGTGTGTATAAAAGTATGTACACATATATACATACATTATACACACAAATGTTTATAATGTATGGACATATATACACACACAAATTAAATACATGAATACAAATAATTTTGGGGGGGGGGGAAGGGGACATGAGGAAAGGCAGGAGAGACCACCTGTGCAAGGTGCGTTTGATCTCAGCATTGAAGGAAACTCGGGATTCTAAGAGGCAGAGGAGGGAACCCAGGGCATTCCAGGTGGGGACAAGGTTGGGGGGAGCCTGTGAAAAGCCATGAAGATGGGTAAGAATTAACAAGAAGTAATAAGACTTCCTATTGGGCTATAGCATAGAGTCTGTGAAGGGGACTGGGTAATGATAACAGTGACAGCTAACATTCAAATAATACTTCGGTTTTTAAAATCACTTTATGTATATGTGATGTTAATGGGATTTAAGATCTTCCTCCTATTAATAGGCCTCACCTGGAGCCCATTGAGGGAAGATTAGTTAGGGGAGACTTTTATAGGAAGGCTTTCATGGAAAGCTTTGGCTAATTTCTAATTAGGCACTGAGTCAGGAGGGTTGTGATGCCTTCTGGCTCTAAAAAAAAAAAAAGATATGTGTACTCTGAGGGTAGCGTTTTGCTTTGGGTCTCTCATTAGAAAAGTGTTCCTGTGATTTGACCAGATGAGACTCTGGACAGTTGTTAAAGCACTCTCCAGCTTTAAAAAACCAAGATGCTGGTGCTTCTCTCTCTGGTAACTATGTATGTATTGCCTTGGTCAGACAGCTGGATCTGTCTGTTGATCTGTGCTAATTTCTGTCTGTTGGTCTTTATTTCTCTGCTCGTATTTTCTTTGTATTTTCTCTGAAGTCCAGGGTGCTGATTTTTCCCCTGAACTAATGAATGTAATTAAAAAAGATTGTTGACCCCTTAAACAACTATCTTTTCTACAAAAACAGATCTAAGAACCCGTGCTAGCAGCATCCTGGGTATGCCAGTGTGGTGGCTGCTACAGTGTATTATCTCATTTGAACCTTACACCCACCTTATGAGATAAGTGTTCTTGTTATCCTCACTTTATAGATGAGTCACTGGAGACTGAAATGTTAAATGCTTTGACTAGGATCACCCAAGGGTAAATGTTCAAGGCAGATTTTGAGCTTGGTTCTTCTTGACTCCAAGTCCAGTGGTCTATTTACTATGCCATCTGGTTATCTTATCCAGTGAGGAAAGTGCTATCATTATCTCCATCTCATAAATTAATAAACTGAGGAAGGCAGGGTATAAGTGATATACTCAGAATCACATAGCTTGCTAAGTGTCTCAGGCAGGCTTTTAACTCAATTCTTCCTGACTTTAAATACAATACTCTATAATGATGCCACCTAGTTGCCTTATTATACTATGAAGTAAGTGTTATGATGTTCATTTCTCAGAGGAGAAAGTTGAGGCAATCAAAAGTAAAGTGATTTATATAAGGTCATATAGCTAGTATCTGAAGCAGATTTTGAATTTGGGTCTTTATGGTTCCAAGTCCAGCACTCATAATAGAACTGAAAAGATAATTTGGAACCAAATTTTGAAGGGTCTTATATGACATACTAAGGAGTTTACAACTGAATGAAGACAACTCCTGTCAGAGTCCCATTAATACACAGAGATTGAGTTCTTAGACATGCTATTCTTTCCACTGTCATGTGAAATTCAGTGCTGGATTACAGCTGTGTGATCCTAGATACATGGTCCATGAGGAAACTTGAACAAACAAACACCAGGTACCAAAGGCAGTCATGTCCTATCCTCAGCAGGACAGTTTAATTTGATTGATAAGAGACTTGGATATAAGTGCCTTCTCTGCTCTTTACTACCTTTAAACTTGTTCTTTGTTTAAGACTTTGGCAGCCTGAGTGCTTTCAAGAGAGCCAAAGACTCCTTGAGAGACTCAAGTCAAATTCTGGACTTCCCAGGAGAGTCCCAGGGTAGGAACAAAATAAACTGAGGGGATTATTATTAGAAAGAAGCCTTAAGATTAAGCCCAGTTCACTTTCTAAGAAGTCAAGTTCTGACATATCCGCAACATGTGTAATTTGAAGGCTATGTACATATGAAAGAAACTTTGGCAAAAGTGATGCGTGCCACATAAATTTGTAAGTAGATGTAAATGCACTACAGGTGTGACCTGGTCCATGTTCTTAAAGCAACATGACAAGAGACCTAGGGGAGTTCATGCTGACAGCACTAACTTGCAGAAGCAGTGGGGGAGGGGCATCTGGGTGCAGTAGAAAGTCATAGACTTGAAGTAATAGTCAAATTTTGAATTCATATATTAGCAATCTGCCTTGGTCAAAATTATTTCACTTCTCTGGCCATGAGTTTCTTCTTCTGTAAACCAAGAGTGATCTTTACTAGTCCCTTTCAGCCTTAACATTCCATGATTCTAGTAACTTCTCCACTGAGCAGATGAAGAAGATGAATGGCCTTTGGTTTTCCACCTTGTGAAAACCTTGCTGAAAACAAGGGTAAGAAAACAGTGACTTAAACCATTATTCCACCTCTGACAATTTTTAACTATGTGACCATAAGTGATGCCCTTCATATCATGTCAGTTTCCTCACCTGTAAAAGAGCAGCCATTTCCTTGCCATGGCCCTACTTGCCAAGCATCTCTACCTCATAGGAAATTTAGACTCCATCCCTGGGTCCCACAGCTCTTAGAGGTGAGCTTTTGCCTTTTCTTTCAAGATCACAGGCCTCCATACACTTCTCAGTCATCTCTTTACTACAGTCACGTGTGTACATCCCCTCCTCCCACTTTTTCTCCATCCCTCCTCCCATTTGCACTATATGTTGTCTTCCCCCCTTAGAATGTAAGTTCCTTGAGGGCAGGAACTCTCCTGCTTGTATTTGTATCCCTAGCCCTTAGCATAATGACTGACATGTATTAAGTGCTTAATAAATGCTCTATCAATGAGGTTAATAATACCTACTTCCCAGGGTTGTTTTGTGGATCAAATGAAATAAAATCTGCAATGCACTTTGCAGACCTTTAAATACTATATATGATAGCCACTATTATTATTGTTAACCATTAAATTACTTAGTAAACAAATACTGGCTATGTGCTAGTCTCCGTGCTAAGGGCTAGAAACACAAAGAAAGGCAAAAACACAAAAACATCAAGGAGCCTACGTACTAAGGGGATCTATAAAGGGAAATACATATGCACACACACTCTATATGGAGTAAATTGAAGGTAACAGAGGGAAAGACTCAAAAGGATGAGGGACTGGGAAAGGGCTCCTTTAGAAGGTGTTATTTGAGCTGAATCTTGAAAGAAGTGAGATTCTAAGAGGTGGAGGTGAGGATGGGCACAGAGCACAGCTCAGGCAAAGACATGGAGATGGGAGATGGCATGTCAAGACTAAGGAACAGCAAATAGGCCAGTATGGCTGGATAGTAGAATGAGTAGGGGGAAGTAGTATAAGAAAACTGGAGAAATAGAAAGAGGCTAAAAACGACAAAAATCATAATTATTAATATTATGCTTTCATTGAGTTATGTAGCAAATGAACTTCCATCCCCACACTTTCATTGAATTAAAAAACATCATATCCATCTCTGCACTAGTTCCCCAAATGTTAAACATAAAAGAACAGAATAACAACCTGTCCTAGGAGCATTTCTATGTGCAATCCACTATACAAGGAAAGAACGAATTAGTGATCATACTGGGAATACATGAACAAGGAATTTTCTGATGTGCTTTCAAGTTGTCCAACAGGGCTATCTTGAGAAGGCACTCCATCATGACTTGCATGATGTTGTATTCACTGCTGGGAATGTTTGGTGCTTACCGATTATTATTGGCCTGCCCATTGAGGAGGAGTAATTAAGACTTAGTCAGTTATAAATAAGACAGAGTTGTACTTTCTGGCCAATTCTTTAATGTAACTGATTACCCTTGGCGCACAAGCTACAGTTGCATGGACCACTCCAATAAAAGTGGCATAATGATCTTTCCATCTGTCCCATTCTCATAATTAAAGGCATCAGGAGTGCATAGAATTAGCACCTTGGGCTCCTTTTGCAGGTTTGGACAGCCTCCATCACCAGTTTGACAGATGGGATTGTATTTCTTCACATCTCCATTTTTCCCTCATTTATATGACTACGTAACTCCCCAGTGAGGGCGCCTGTAGGAGATGAAGAAAGCCAGTCTTGATAATTGCAGGCAGGATCCCTTAGATCTACTTCATTATTTATCATCACTCTTAAACTCAGACTCCAAATACGTGCAGAAGCTATTACGTAAGGAATTGATCAGCCCCCCCCCCCCCCCCGCCACTTCCCTCCAGACACAGGAGGAGAAGTTAGCTGCCCCAGGAGTATACAAGGACACAGAGGCTCCAGGCAGCTGATACACATGATCTAATGTGAGAGCAAGGGAGAAGAAGAGTGTGTTTCCATGTTAATGGACATTATTGAGCATCTGCCCTATGCTAGGTTCACAGAGTTATGAAACAGGGTGCAAATTTAATGCAAATCAGATGCTGCTACTGCCTAAAAAGATATAATGCTGGAGTTGTACGATGTTGGTCACTTAATCTCCTGGGCCTCAGTTGTCTAATCTGTAAAAATAGCTGAATGTTCACTAAAACTCTTCAAGATGATGATTTAATAGAAGATGATAGTTCAAGCCTACTTCAGTTTGTGTGACAGGTAGCACACTGGAGAAGATGGAAGTCTAGCTTCAGAATCAGGAAGGTCTGGGTTCAAGTCACTTTGGAACACATAGTGGTGGTATGACCCTGGCCAAATCACTTTGCCTCTCAGTGACCCCAGGTAACTCTCTAAGACTATGAGTTGCAGGACAGCTGACTATCCCAGCCCATTCCACCAAGCCCAGCTCCTCTAGCCACCTGGCTGTAGGGCAGACGGCTACTCACATAGCTTTGTTCAAATGAAATAATATTTGTAAAGGCTTAGTGCAATACCAGGCACATAGTGGGCATTTAATAAATGTTTCTTTCATTCCTGCCCTCCCCAACCAGAGAAATGTCAATTACAATAATTCTGATAAGATAAAAGACCACCAGCCCTTATCATCCATCTTCCCATTATGCTTCAAGGACATCCCTGACCCCAATTTGGGTCACAAAGAGTTGAACAAGACTGAAAATGCAACAACAACTGGATTTTGTTAATTATTTTCCCCCTGAATTGTCTTATAGTGTTCTTTCTGGGAGCTACATCCCTTGCTCATGCTTCAAGGTTGGGTTCCTTGGACTGCTACCTTCAATTCAAGGGTAGTCTGTGAATATACCCAGCTCCCACTAGTACAGCTATTTTAGTTAATCAGCCAGGAGACACAATCAATCCAGTCAATCCATCTATGTGCTAGGCGCTGTTAAGCACTTTAGGATTGTTATCTCATATTAAGCACTTACTATGGGCTGGGTACTGTGCTTAGAGCAAAGACATTGACTAAACCAGCATGGTAACAACAGCAGCTATAAACAGCCTCCCTCCTCCCCAGACTTCAGACATACACCATCAGTGAGAAAAGTGAGCACAAACTTCAATTACACTGGTAGGGAGGTATATCCAAAGGGGACACACGTTATCAAGGCAATACACACCTCTAGCCCTTCAGAGCCCCAATATCCTTTGTCTTCTCACACTGTCCTCACATTGTCCCCCACTGGGGGCAGCATCTCTGATGAGTGGGGCTCTTAGTTAGGCTCCTCTGCTTTGCAGCTCAATGCCCAAATGCCATGATTGGTTCTCCCTCAAACCCTTGGTTGGCTCTGTTCTCTGCTGCAATGGGTCACTCTCCCTAAAGCTGCTTCTTGTTCTGACTGCCTACTTCCTGTTAGATGGTGTTTCTCTTACTGGGCAATATGCCATGGCCAGTGCAAAAGAAGGAAAGAGAATTTTCCCCAATGGTCTCTGGCAGAGGAGCAAGGATCACACTCCACAAATCTGTTTCCACTATTTGGCCAATATTTTGCCAATCAACAGCAAACTGTCCTTCAAAATCTATAAGGGAACTCCTTCACATTTTGTAAAGAGTCTTTGCATTTGTCAAACACATGTATTTCTTGTCTCTCCATTACCTGTCCTGTTCTATGATTTCATCAGCTGGGCTAGAGATGGGGAGGGGAGTGGGAACTGGTCAATGACAAATTTCCTCCCTCCACCACTGTAACGCCATGCACCAGCAGATTCCCTAAAGAATGCTACTGTGAACAGCTTTTAAGGTTTGGATGACACAGTACAGTGAATGCTCTGTTTATTCCATTACAAGTCAAGACAAACATTCATTACAAATCACAATATAATATTCACAACATTACATCTTATCACAGAAAATCACAATGTAGTGTTCATAACAGCTTAACATTAGAATGGTCACACAATTTTCCCTACAGTGGCCACAATATTTAGAACAAAGCATTCAGTCAATTCACAATACAGTAATCAATACTCAATTCACAATACAATAATAAGTCTTCCACTCATGGGACAATCATACATCAACTCAATCATTCATTAAATACAATCATTAGGAAACCACACAAACCCTCCACCCCTTGGTGTCCAGCAAACCTCAATTTCATCCAAGGGGAGACCCTTTCTTCATCTTGACTCAGGGTGGTCTCTCTGATTCCCTGGATCTCCTTCCATGGTCCCAGCTCCCTCCTGAATCCACCAAACAGTCACCTGGATTCAGGGGCTGACAGCTCCCAGGTCCTTGTCTAGTCCTCCAGGCAGTCCCTGGTA
>CM053580.1:34358695-34401195 GCA_028627135.1 Pseudochirops cupreus | reverse complement strand
GGATTACTGAAAGTGGCTCCTTAGCTACATCTGTTCAGTCTTTCATCATTCTGTGATGTTAATTCATCTGAACCTACAGACTAGATCTCAGATATATCAGCTAAGTGTTTCCTCAGTATCTCCTCACCTATCTTGGAATTCCCTTTCCAGTTAGTTTCCTCTTAATCCGTTCCCAGTTGAATGATTATTCTCCTTGATAGTGATATTCTGGGGAAATGGGTGTTGGGCCATTGCATCTCTCTTTGTCATCTGGCCCATTATACCATCTGCTCTCAGTAGTAAGCCAATCCCTTCCTTCTTCCTCTGAACACAACTTTCCCCCCCCACTTAATAGCATATTTTCCCAATTATATGTAAAGATAATTTTCAATATTTATTTTTATAAGATTTTGAGTTCCAAATTTTTCTAGCCCCCTTTCATTTTCTCCTCCTTCCCCAAAAGAGCAAGCAATTTGATATGGGTTATACATGTACACTCATGTTAAACATATTTCCACATTAAACATATTGTGAAAGAAGAATCAGAACAAAAAGGAGAAAACCACAATAAAGAAAAAAAAGTAGAAATAGTATGCTTCAATTTGCATTCAGACTCCATCAGCTCTTTCTCTGAAGTTGGATAACATTTTCTATCATGAATCATTTGGAATTGTCTTGGATCATTGTGTTGCTGAGAAGAGATAAGTCCGTTGTAGTTGATCACTGCACAATGTTGCTGTTTCTGTGTATAATGTTCTCTTGGTTCTGCTCACTTTACTCAGCTTCAGTTCATATAAGTCTTTCCAGGGTTTCCTGAAATTTGCTTACTCAGCATTTCTTAGAGTACAATAGTACTCCATTACATTCATATACCACAACTTGTTCAGCCATTCCCCAATTGCTGGGCAATTCTTTGCCAACATAAAAAGAGCTGCTATAAGATATTTTTGTACATGTGAGCACTTTTAAAAAACAATTTTTATTGTCCTTAATGTTTTTAGGGGGAGCAAGCATTTTATTCATTTTAGTATATGGTTTTATGGATTCTAAAATGAAAGTACTCATTCATACTCACATCCATAAACATCTTCCCTCTCAACTCTCTAGACTTTTCTTCCTCCTATGCCAGTAGCTTTCTCATCCTGAAAATATGTCCACCTCTGTAACCCCTCTCTTTGATTGGTGAGTTCCTGCTCAGGACTCATTCCAGGAAGAAGCCAGACCTTCCCCCTCTTTCCTCTCTCCTGGTTCATATTTTCTCTCTAGACTTTTCCTCCTTCTCTGTGTGTGGATACGTGAGACTCCACCCTACCCTGGCTGGAGCTTACCCAGCTTCCTTTATCCCTCTCCTGGCTATATTTCTGACTCTCTAGACTTTGCTACTATGACTTCAAATGAGTACCTTCCCTTTCCTTCCTCCTTCCTCAGCTTTTCATTTCCCTTCTATGTGTTCTCTTCTTTCATTAGAATATAAGCTTCTTGAGGAGAGAGACTATTTTTTTTTGTTTGATTTTTTTCCCCAAGCATCTAGCATAGTGTCTGGCACATAGTAAAGGCTTAGTAAATAAATGCTTGTTGACTTGACTCCATTTTATATGTTGTCTTCCTTTATTGGAATGTAAGTTCTTTGAGGGTAAAGACTAATTTGCTTGTATTTGTATACCAGGGCTTAGCATAGTGCCTGCCACATACTAAGTGCTTAATAAGTATTTCTCCTATCTTTCTGCCTATCTACCTATCTACCTACCTATCCATCTTTCCATCTATCATATCTATCCATCTACCTATCCATTCATCATCCATCCATCCATCCATCCATCTATCTATATATCTATCTGTTCTATCTAATCTAGCTATCCATCTATCCACCTATCCATCCATCCACCTGTCCACCTATTCACCCATCCACCCATCCACCCATGCACCCATCCACCCATCTACCTATCTATCCATCTATCTACCCATCTATCTATCATCTCTTTGCCTCTTGGGGGACATGTCCTTTCTAAATTTGAGCTTCCCAGAGAATTCAGACCGAGACATCATCTAATTATCTTAAACCTCCCTTTTCTTTTTCTTCTCTTTTGAGGGAACTTGGAATTACATTTTTAGATAGCCATATTCAGGAACCTCCCCTTCTTCTCGATTTGTCTTCCCTTTCTGCATGTTCATAATACCTATCTTTTCTCTGAGTTCTTGAAAAGCCTCTTTTTTCAGCTTTAAGGTACATTTCTGGCCATGCCCAGTGCTCCCTTCTTTAGCTGTTAGAGATTGCCTAAGACCTGTCACTCTGTCCAAAGTCAGGTCATTCAGGAAGACAAAAACTAAGGGGGAAAACAGCCCATCAACATATGAAGCCAGAAAGACAGTATGCAAACCCCGATCTTCCTGATGCCGTTTGTCCATAATGCTACATTGCCTCTCTCATTAAGGTTCTGATTGTGTACTTCATAGATCTAAAGACAGAAGGAACCAAAAGGTTATCTAGTCCAACCTCTCATTTAATAGATAAGGAAACTGAGATCCATAGAAGTGAATCACCTTACTCCAGGTCACTCAATTCATAAATAACAGCATCAGTATTCAAACCTCGGTCTTCTGATTCCTAATACATTGTTCTTTCCAGGGAATCCTGCACCAAAGGCTTAACATATTGCCCATATTGCATGAGGCAATGTTACTGCAGTTCTTGTTCTGAACACAAAACATGAGCACTTTGCACTACACATGCCCTCAGTCCATGTCACACCAAGGAACACTGCTGAAATGTGAAAAGGGGTTACAAGGAGAAAAAAAGTTTAAGAAGTTCTGTATCTAGACCACAGGCCTTTCAAATTTTCTCTAATAATCCATATGCATAGCCCAAACCTAGTAATAACAGGATTTCAGTTTTGCTTCTTCTGAGTAGGTGATCAAAAGTGTTCTACAGTGGTCAAAAGCTGAAAGCAGTCCTAGGTGCCCTTAGATACAAAGGAAGGAGCAGGACAATTAGGGGGTGGATTAACTATATCATACAATTCCCAAAGTGATTGATCAGCCAATAGGCAGAGTTCCCAGGAGATGGCAACGTTTGCCATTTTCTCTTCTCAATGACAAAGGTAATTATATCTCTAAGACTCTAGATAGAATCTCTTAGTATGGTTTCCAGAGCCTCAGAGATTGAGTGACTTGCCCAGGATCACACAGTTAGTAAGTGTTTGAGCTTAGATCTTTTGAGTCCAAGCCCAGCACATTATCCATTCCATTTGTAAAGCTGAAGAGGTCCTCCAGAAGTCCAAATCTGTATCACTTCCATATCTCAAGGATTCTTCCTTTTGTCACCATGGGGAATCTCTATACCTACACAGATTGAAGTCTCTTTAGGAGATGGCTTTCTAGAGTTGCCATGGCCAAAAAGTTCAGCATTCCTTGGCCAATCTGGTGATGGGCTCTCCTGAACTCACCTAGGTTAGTCCTCAGCATGTAATAGACATGCTATATCTGTGAGCATCTTCAAGCCACTCACGTGTAGTAGGTACTACTGTAGTAGAAGCTTATAGAATACTTAGAATCACTGTTCTCCTGACAAAACCTTTGAGAACCTGGGGTGCCCCTCTGTGCCACAATGAGGCATTCAAGAACTTGATCAATATCCAATTATTATGTTAGCTTTAAAAAAAAAAGATGTCTGTTTGTGTTCTTATACTTGACTTGTGGTCCATTGTGATTTTGAGATCTTTTGCTGCCATAATTATGTTTAGCTGGTCTTTCCCTATATTATGATGTTTGTTTAAAAATAAAACAAGTAAAACATTCTTTCTTGTAGAATCTATCTATAAGTATATATAGATTATAGAACAGATATCTTTTATCTCTTTTGAACTTCATTTGCTATTAAATAGAATTTTGTCAAATTGTTATGACTTGAGGGGGCAGCTCAATAATTTTTGATATTTGACAAATAAAACTATCTGGGTAACATAATTAGAAATGTGCATATCAAATTACTTCAGTAGGATACTGAAGCGTCTTGAACTTGTACAAATGTGGAATTCATTGCCTTAAACAATTTTAATAATTTATTTGACTTTTTTCCTCTTTCTCTTTGCCTCATAAGCAGCATACTTAGGAATGATATTTGGAATATTATTTTCTGACCAAACCATTTGATTTATGACTTCAGGGATGGGCTCAATACAAATTCTCAATTCCATTAATTGATGAAATATTGATGACTTACAATATTGTGTGTGTATCTGTGTGTGTGTGTGTGAGAGAGAGAGAGAGAAAGAGAGAGAGAGAGGTGTGTGTTCTGTGTGTGTGTGTGTGTGTGTGTGTGTGAGAGGGAGAGAGAGAGAGAGAGAGAGAGAGAGAGAGAGAGAGAGAGAGAGAGAGAGAGAGAGAGGTGTGTTCTGTGTGGGTATGTGGGTGGGGGTGTTAAGTGGGAATTATTGGATAATTGAGATAACTGTTAGGTTCTTACAGCATACAAATTTTCCCTACTCTCATGCCATGTTTCCCAATTTCCCACCTCATGTTGATGCTATGAAAGCAGTGCCTTGTTCCAAGTTACACAGGTAGTAAGCGTTAATGGTAGGAGTTAAGCCTCAGTGTTCTAGCTGACCCTGGTTAACTTTCTTAAAGATCTGAAACCATGGTTTCACCTCACTAATAGCATCATTGATTATAGCATCTCATACATAGAAATGGAAGGGAATTTAAAGATCATCTAGTCACATGGCTCACATTTAGCAGTAGTTCCCAAACCCATGCAACAATAATTCAAGGTTTTGTGCTCGAAAAAGTGGCACATTAAACAGCAAATAATTATCAAGAATATTATGAGCAGTGTTTTCAATTACCCTAGACATTCATCATACATTTTTCTATTGTTGAAGGTGGTTCATGGAACAAAAAAGTCTTGAGAGCCACAGTTCTAGTCCAACTTCTTCATTTTGGCTCAAGGCTGATAGGTGACTGGCCCAAGATCACTCAATTGGTCTTTAAGGTGGAATTGAACCTTGGTCTTCTGACTCCAGAGTCAATGCTTTCTATTGCCTTTAATAACTCTATTCCATTCAAGTTAACAATCTCTCATCACATGCTTACCTCCTACAAGTAACTCTGCTGGGGGAGGGACATACAAAGACAAAAATCAAATGGTCTCTGCCCTGCCCTCAAGCAGTTCCTATCACTTCACAAACCTCAGTTAAACTCAATATCCCTTAAGCCAAATGGATAGAGTACCTGGAATAGAGACTAAGAAGTAGCTCACAATCAAAGAATTGGAAGTCCAGCAACCGTTTAGTTCAACTCATACATGAAAGGAATTCCCACAATAACCTATTCTCCAAGTTATAATCTAGCCTCATTCAAGTGGGAAATGAGATATACATTCAGGAAGAGAACCTTAGAATCATGTTTACTTCTTCCTTCAAAGCATTGGGAAGCCTCCCCTTGTGTGTTTTTTTTAAACATTTTTTTAGATACCAATATAGCACTCCCTCCTTTACCTCCTATCTATTATCTCTAACTCTTATAATATCACTCGATCACATTCCTTCCTTTTGAAAGCAAATCTTTCTTGAATCATGCTTTTTATGTCACCTCTTTCACACAAACTATCACTGGTCCTATGGAGTGCCTGATGACTCCCACCATGTGTCTCTACAGTGCTGTTTGTGTTTTCTTCAATTCTAATTCTTTGGAGACCATGATGTTTCAAGATTTGTATTCATGTAGCATCAAAGAAGAAGATGATATTTTTAAAAAGAAAGGCATTTGTATCAGAGAGTATTTTGGAATCATTGAAAACACCACACAGTTCCCCAAATATCATCCATCCTGCTCTCTTTCTCCTTTTCAAATCCAGGAAGATTGTCAATATATATGTACCAAGGGAGTAACTCACACTTGAGTTACTCCATTAATACACAGCATGTAATTGAGTGCAGTAGAGAAAAAGGTTAGATTTGGAGTTAGTGGGCATGGGTTTGAATCTTGTCTTTGACTTTTCCTACCCAGGAGACCCTTGGACAAGGCACTTTCCATCTCAGGGTCTCAGTTTCCTTATCTTTAAAACAAGGTTAGACCCAACTTACTCTGATATCTCTTCTAGTTCTAAATCTATTATCCAATGTTCTTGTAGCTCAGCGTTGAAAGCACAAAGATAAATAAGAGATGGCACCTAGCTTAATATTAGAATTTATAATTGAGTGTGTTAGGAGGAAAGGTCAAATAATCTAGGAATGACTTGGGAGTAAAGAAATGGGGGTGATTTAAGGATAATCAGCCATCAGAGAATAGTTTTTAGGAACAGTTATTCTCATCCCCAACTCCCATAAAAAAGACCAATCTAACAAAAAGAAATTCACTTTGTGATACTTTTTTTAGCACTGAATCCAGTGAATCTATGTTTTGATAACATTTCTATACCCAGACCAGCATTGTTTAAATACTATAGCCCCAATCATCTTCTAAAAATTTAACCAAGACATTGTTTTTTTTTCAGGAAGAAAAAATAATTTAGTCAAAAGGTGGTGAAGTTTTAAATTTTCATAATCTAAGTTTCCTAACAGAAAAGAAAAAATAGGTCTTTGTCCACTTCAGCATCTACCACACTAAACAAAACATGAATTGATTGCATCAGAAATACTGTTCAAGGACCTTCCCCAATAAACATGGTATTTCATTTGCAAGACATTAACGTTGAGAAGTTCTAACTTCCTCTTTCCACATCAACATCTCAGGCAACTATTTTAAGTATCAGGGAATACTGTCAAGTTGGAGTCTCAATTTTAGTTCAAGACTAGCTCCAAACTTTGTGTACTTCCTATTCACAAGCCAGCAAATAAAGATGATTCAAGTCAAAATTATGTTATATCAAAAACTATAGAAGCCAGGGCAAAATGTGCAGCACATGTTTTCAAAGAAACGAAAGAGAGTATGCGGAAATCGAAAATTATACATAATTCATTACATATCCTGGCACATTTGAAATGGACCTGAATATTCATTGCATACCCAGTTAGAAAAGTTTCTATAAATTCCCCTCTATGATGAATATGTGGAACCTTTTTGGATTTGCATAATAATTCAGGAGAGCCTTCAGGGAGAAAATGAACACTGGGGATTTTTTTTTTCAAATGGAAGACTTAGAATCCAAGTGAAAAGATGGAAGGTACTTTAACAGCATGATTTCTTATAAGAAGACTACAGTCTCAAGAACAGTCTTCTCAGAAGGAGAAGGCACTTTCTAAGTGATGCAGAAGAGAAGATGGTTTTCTTCAAAAACAAACAAACAAACAAACAAACAAACAAAACAGAAGATGATCTGCTCTTTGGGAATCAGATCAGAAAGCCCCCAAGTCAAAAGCATCATTTCACAGGATACTTGATCATCTTGTCCCAAAATCAACTATCAAGCATTTATTAAGTGCTTCCTAATTGGCAAGCACTGTGCTAAGCACTGAGGATACAAAGAAAAAGCAAAAACAGTCCCTGTCCTCAAGGAGCTTACAATCTAACGGAGGAGGAGGTGAACAATATAAACACAAAGAGGAATATACAAAACACATAAGAAGCATGTATTCTTTGTATTCTTGGAAAGGAAAGTGACAGCAGCTGGAGGAGGGGATGGGACTGAGAAGGACCTCCTTCAACATATGAAGGAAATTTGAGGTGAGTCTTGACAGAAGCCAGGGCTTCCAAAAAAAATGTATGTTGAAAGGCATTGCATTCCAAGTATGAGGAATATTCAATGCAAAGGCAGCGAGATGGGAGATCAAAGATGGGAAATCATGTATGAGGTATAGCAAATAAGCCAGGAAAATTAGGTTATAGAGTTCATAAAGGGGAAAAATGGGTAAGAACTCTGAAAATATGGGAAAGGGATAAGGTTGTGAAGAGCTATGAGTGCCAGAAGATTTTGTAATGATTCTAGGCAATGCGTCCTGCAGCACACATAATGAACAAGGTCATTTCACTGTACGCACCAACATTTATTAGAGAAGATAAAGAAGTCTCCAAGTCCCATGAAGAATATGATAGGAGCCTCCAAACTGGGTCAACATACATTTTGACACTTGGTAACTTCAATGCAACAGATAGGAGAGCAGGGAAAACTACATTGAAAGTTATGATTCAAGACCAAGACTTCAATGAGGGCACTTCAGTTATTCCAGCCACCCAGATTTGCAGTGTAGGAGCTATTCTTGGTTCTTCCCTTCCCTTCACTCTTCATGCCCAATGACTTGACAAGTCTTGTAATTCTATTTCTACGACATTTCTTTCATCTGCCCCCTTTAGCCCCCTCACACAATTCTAATTCAGGTCATTATCACTTGTCAACTAGACTTTTTCAATAGCCTTTTCTTCAGTCTCCCAGATTCCAGACTGTTCTCTCTCCAGTCTATCTTCCATGTCTCTGACAAAATTGTTTTCCTAAGACATAAATCTGACCATGTCACATCCCTATTCAAAAATCTTCCATAGCTCCCTCTTTCCTCTAAGATAAAACACATGTTCTGCAGTCTGGAATTTTAAACCACATACAACATCTTTCCAGACTAATTCCATATTACTCCCCTTCATAAACTATGTTAGGGCAGCCAAACTGGCCTCCTTGTCTTTTCACAAATAGAACATACCTTCTCTACCTCTGCCTAGAATCCATTCCTTCCTCATCTCAGCCCCTCAGAATCCCTAACTTCCTCCAGTGCTCAGTTCCTAAGACAAATTCACTTTACCCTCCCTATCCCCATACTCCATGTTGTCATTGCTTTTGGTCTCCTCAAATTAACCCAATCCATCAATAAACATTTATTAAGCTTCTATTTGCTTATTTATATACATGTATCTCATTATTAAAATGAGACTGGAAATTGTTCTTCCTTTTTATATTTACATCCCCAACACCTAGCATCATGACTTGAATATAGAATATACTTAATTACGATCTACTGAATTGAATTGAATGGACTCATATTGAGTATACAATTCATTAAAGCTCAAGATATTTTTCACACAGATTCTTGTCTGGCTGTGCCTCCTTGAGTCTGTCCTTGTGTCAGACTTTATAATTCTACATATGAAATTTCTATTTATTAGATTCAGGTGGTCGAGATAGAATTTTTGGAGCCTGATGCTGTCATTCAATGTGTTGGTGATCTCTCTGAGTTTTGTGTCATTGGCACATTTGATAAGCAGGACATCTGTTCCTTGTCCCATGTCATTGATTAAAATAAATGTAAAACATCATAAGGCCAAGGAGAGATCATCACCTATTTAAAGGAAAGGTCAGAGTAAGAGCCAATTTAGAAGAAAAGTTACACATGAGAACATATGTGGCAGAATCAGAACTACAGACTGACATTTCTTAAAACATGTTTTCAATTCAGAAAAATGTGGAGACATTGATTCTGAGGATCACCACTAAAAAGAAACTTTAACTAATGCAAAACAGCTGTTTTGTGAGGAGACTAAATGAGACCAAAACCTACCTCAGCCATCTGATGCTTAATATGTTTGCCAAAAAAAGAGAACATAGCAACCAAGGTCAATCTTCAGCAGAATAGAGGCTCTTTTGTAAACCACTTTGGAGGAGGAGAGCAGACAATGATGAACAGTATTATCTCAATCAAATGATCCTTAGTCTCATTGATATGGGCATTCCTGCTGATGAAGTCATCTATGATTGCTTATCCTGCTTTATTTTTTCCACGTTCTCCCATAAGTTTGCCATAAGTGGTCTACCCAATGTTCTGGAGCCCTTTCTTGCTTCTCCTGATACCAGTGGAACATCTGGGTTTTCCAGTGGTTATTCTGTCCCATCCTCATCTCCATCTCTCTCTCTCTGACTGTTTTCTCTCTGTCTCTTCTGCCTTTCTCTCTCCAATACCTCCCCTTCTCCAATAATTTATTAATGACTTGCCAATATCACATATTCCCTTCTTTCCTCTCTTTGCATTTCTGCCACCAACATTTCTCCCTTGTACTTTTGGGCAATAGCCTTCTAACTAGACTTGCTTTGAATTTCTCCTCCCTCCAATCTACCCTCTACTCAGCTGCCCCAATGACTTTTCTGAAACACAGATGTGATCCCTCATTCCCCAGCTCAATAAGCCCTAGTGGCTTCCTCTTTCTTGAAGGATCAGATGTAAACTCTGTTGCTTGGCATGTAAAGTTCTTCAGAACTCAGCCCCTTCTTACTTTATAGTCTTCTTACTCTTCCATGTATTCTCCATTCTAGCTACACTGGCCATCTTGCTGCTCCTTAAATACAACACTCCATCATCCATCACTATGTCATTATATTTTCTGCCCCCAGTGCCTGGAAAACTCTACCTTCTTGACTATACCACTTCACTTCCCTGGTTTCCTTCAAGACAGTTCAGATCTCATCTTCTGCAGGCAGCTTCTCCCAGCCCCCTCCAACTGCTAGTGCCTTCCTTTTACATATCACTTCCCATTTACTCTGCATATCATCTGAATGTAGCTTTCCATGTCAGCTCTCCTATTAGAATGGGAGCTCCTTGAGCATGGTGGCCATATTTTCCTCTTTTCTTTTTATCCCAGCCCTAAGCACAATGCTTGGCACACCATCGTTTAATAAATGCTTAATAACTGACTAACCATACTGGGCCTATACACAGTTCTTCACTGTGTACCAGACTTTTCTTTGGAGGATTTGTCCCATTTCTTACTTGAGAGATCTCTGCAATGGAGATTCCACTGATCCAGACAGAATCAAAATGACATTGCTCCCATATTCTCCAATACTGGGATCCCTAAGTCTTTTACTGTTAATTACTGAATTTGTACATCTCTTGACTTCTGGAGTCAACTTTTCCCCCCTTCACCCCCTCAAAAAAATCTCCTAAAGTCTCTGCTTCTGGTAAGAAGTGATTTTCCCCATCTCTTTACATGTAGCTCAATAATTTCTTTACTGTAGCTGGTCTGCTTCCCTTCCAATTAGTCCTGCACTATTGTTCCCTTTTCTATGGCTCCCCTAGATGAACAAGCATCTCTATTGCTTCTTTGTGCTGGGATTAGGCCACCTGATAGCCTCTGCTAGAACACCTTTTTTTTTTAAACTGTGTTTACAGCGACTGCAGGCTCATTGTGGGCTTGGCGTTAACCCCCCTGAACCCTTTTGTGGAAGTTCTCAGCTTCGGAGAACAAAGATTCCTGCACAAATAATCTTTGTGGTAGACACTCCTATGGTGTGAAGGGCATGGGCATGGAGAGTGGGCAGGGAGACAGGAGAAGGGGAGAGTTTTTATTTCTTTGACTCATAGACTCCACAAAAAGTGGGACTCTCGGTACTTGACACCACTCAGCATGATGCCATCCACTCCTCGTGTAAAATATGTTGATCACTTCCTGTCCACCTAAAAATGAGCAAGAAGCAGGATTTGTTACTTTCGCAGATGCAGGTCCTGGTTTTCCCTGTGCTTTAATCTTCTATTTTCTGAATAAGTATTCTTTAACTCATTAGGAGAAAGACAAAATATGCACTTACATATGTAAGATTTTATTTTGTCAGTCACTTTCACTGATGTAGGGAAGTCCCAATGAGGAAAGTCTTTCCACTAATGCAGATCTGTGACTTAGGATTGTCTTCTAGAGTTGTCTATGACAGTGAGAATTTAAAGGACCTACCCAGGGTCAGACAGTCAATATCTTTCAAGGTATAGTTTCTAGTTAGTTACCTGGAACACTGAAAATGTAAATGATTTGTCTGGGCTTACACAACCAGGATGTGTCAGAAGCAGGACTTGAGTCTGAGGGCTCACACTGACTCCAGTGCTCTCCCTATTATATCAAACAACCTTTTATGGCTATATTTGGTTCAATTCAATTCAGTAAGCATTTATTAAACATTTATTATGAACCAGACTTTGCATTTGGCTCTGGGGAAACATATAAAGAAAAATGTGTGTATATGTATATATGTATATGTATGTAAATGAACTTTATATGTGTGCAACATGTATATGATATAAAAGATAGGATGTATAGATATAAAAGATAGGATGTATAATATAGAAACCTGTAATGTTTCATATCCATACCTTACATATATAACATTTTTTTTTTGCTTTTTTTGGAGGGGGGAGGGCAGGGCAATTGGGGTTAAGTGACTTGCCCAAGGTCACATGGCTAAGTAAGTGGTAAGTGTTAAGTGTCTAATGCCGCATTTGAACTCAGATCCTCCTGACTCCAGCGCAGGTGCTGTATTCACTGCGCCACCTAGCTGCCCCCCATATATAACATTATATAGAGGATTTTATGTGTATGTAACATTTTATATGCACACATACATAGACATACACACAAAATAATTTGCATAAAAGGGAACTATCAGTGCGCAGATCAGGAAGAGGCCCATGTAGTATGTGACATTGAGGTGAAGGAAGCTGGGCATTCTGAAAGGGAGGGATGAAAAAGGAAAAGTTTGGAAGAGGGAGATAGAATGTTATACTGGAAACTTAAGCAAGCCAGTTGGACTAGAAATATAAAATATACAAAGGGAAGTAATTGTAATAAGCTTGGAAAAGTAAGTCAGAGCTGCATTGTAAAGTTCTTCAGGAGAGCCCCTGTCACCAACGCCAGGATCAGACAAGGTGAGTAGATCCACCTTCTTGTATCCATCTAATACCTAGGAAGGGCACCTTCCCAGCAAGAGAATGTTTTCTTTTGTTCAAGAACTGATAAATATGGCATACTTGGGGCCTTAACTCTCTTGCACTTTCCCACCATTTATTCAGACCACTCAATACATTCTAGCTAATAGCCCCAGCTAAATGACTTTACTTTGATAATTTAGCAAGCATTTATTAGGCACCTCCTGTGTGCCAGGAAATAGGGACACAGACCAAATGAAACAACCCTGCCCTGAAGAAGCTTACCTTCTCCTGCATGGGAGTGGGAATACCACTTGTACCAGATAAGTCAGTTGAAGGTAGTCTGAGGAAGGAAAAGCACTAACACCTGCGGGATAAAGGGGCATGCAGGGATCAGGGAAGGTTTTATGTAAAAAATGGCACAGAGCTGAGTCTAAGATTGGTAGGGATTACATCTAAATGGATGTGGGTTAGTGTATCTCAAACATGCATAGCAGCACCCTTCTGGGATATTCCCCAAACTCACACTCAAACTCATACGCATACTGATGCACTTTGGGGCACCTAGCAGGTTAGTTGTGCCCTACTTGATTTCAGAGTTTACGGATAATCTTGAAGAACTGTGATACCTAATTTTGATTGTCCTGAATCCTAACCAATGTGCTCTTCATTAACAATCATGCCAGACATTAGCTCATTAGTTTTTAGAAAAGGCATTTGCTGAGAAAGTGCAGTAAGGATAACAACATTCCCCAAACCAAGAATAATTTTCTCTGTCTCTGTCTCTGTCTCTGTCTCTGTCTCTCTCTCTACATATACACATATACATATTATGTAATATATACAGACAGATATATAGACACATGTATATAAGCACTTACATATGTATATATGTACTCACACATATATTGACACACATATGTATACATATAAACACATACATATATATTCTCCATTGGGAGAGTGAAATCAAATTTTGAGTTCAAAAGTAGGAAGGTACTTACTGCTAACAATAGGAGTAATTTTCTCCCTTCATGGAAAACCCATCACATTCCCTTTAGGTGCTGCTCTTTGCTAAGTGGGTAGTTCAGCTAGTCTCCGAACTATCTCTGTTGAGTCCAAGGGTAGCATTATTCTCTCTTTCAAGGAGCCACCACAGGGTGCTATCTTTATGCACTGGTTACAGGTGCCTCCACTCCTGTTGTCAGCCACTGTTGCTCCAGAGGACTCTTCAGTCATTCTCTTGCAGGTTTCCCAGAACATAGGGAAGGCCATAGAGTTGATCATCTTGTAGGGATGATTCTTTTTCTTCCATGGGTTGAACTAAATGATCACTTAGGCCTCTTCAGCTCTGAAATTCTATGATCCTTTGAGTCTGTTGTCCAAGGACCAGCCTAGATAAGCAGAAACAGCTCATTATTAGTTTGGCCACAGGGAAATGATTTTTTGGGAATAGGAATTCAAGATAGATTATGGGAGTCTCACAAAATAATGGATCCTTGATTAGTGAAGTAAAGGGTCCGCATGTCATGAAGACATATCACATGAAGGACTATTGTCTCATTATAAAGAGCCCCTCTAAGCAATTTCATTGTCTAAATTTCTTTCTGTATGAAATTTCAGATAGAATGTAAGCTCTTTGCGGGCAGGGGCTATATTTTTTTCCCTAAATATCCCGGTACTTAAGATAATATCAGAATAGGTGTTTAATGAACAAGATAAATGTTTTTTGAATAGACGAATGAATGAATGAACAAAAATTCCAGAGGTACGTACGTGGGACTTAGAAACAGGACAATGTGTATTCAAATCCCACCTTTGACGCTTATTAGCTGTGTAACCCCTTTGATTCAATTAATCTCAACACATCTCAGACCATTTTCTAGGATTGATCTACAAAGCCAGAGACAGATTGCAGATCTGTGTTGGTGGAGGGAGCTCCCGTACTGGAAGTTGCCCATGCAGATTGAAATCCTAGCTCCTTCATTTATTTTCTTATGGAATTTCCCCAAACTGCCTCACTTAGGGTTTGGTGATTATGGTCAATGCAATTCTATAGCAGGCCCCACTAGGCACAAGTCCAAGAGAGAATGCATCTAACAAAGGGAAAAATTCATTGAGGGGCATGCAAACCTGTCCCAGCTTTGGTCCCCTTGCCCTGTATGTGCCAGGCAATGTGAAGAGAGAGAAACAGTGAGCCAAGAAAAGGTTTCCTCTGAAGAGACACAATTGGGCATTTGGAGTCTGCCTAAGAGCTTTTATTGGCTTATTATTCACCAATCCATTAAAGCAAATGTATCTTGTTACTAAAAAAAACAAAGGCCCATTCAGTTGTATGTGTGGGGGTGGTGGGAGCAAGGGGAAGGAGGAGGGAATGGGCATCCCAATTGTCGGGAACCAGATGGTCTTTTATTTCTAAAACACTCTCTCTTCAGGATGTTCCAAAAATTCTAAACAAACAGACTTCTGGATGTCAACCTGGAGCCACATTCCTTTACTCAGTGCAAAATTGCCCAGACTAGTGAAGACCATGGACCACTTGCTCAGACTTTGAAGGGCAGAAAGGAGACATAGGAATTCATTTTCCTGATCCCCAAGGCTGTTGGTGCTTCTCCCCCAAAGTTACCTTGGATTTATTTCAGATATATTTTATATTAATGTGTAAGGATCCATGTTATTTCCTCAACAGAATGTAAGCTCCCTGAGGGCAGCTGTTTTGTTCTTGTCTTTGTATTCCAGAATTTTCACGATGTTGGGACATTTAGTAGGTGCTTAATCAAAGCTTGTTAATTGATTATAGGGGATACAAAGAAAGGCATTAGATAATTCCTGCCCTCGAGAAGCTCAATCCAGTTGAACAGACAACCCACATAAAAAGTAAGCTGAAAAGTAGGTGGCTCTTGGTGTGGAGTGGTGGGACTTTATCAGCTCTGGGGCACAATGAAATCCTGTAGCCTGGAAGGGGAGGAGATGATTTGAGTAGATGAGAGTTTCAGAGTTTATTTTGTCTTACATAGTGGTGAATTTATGGAAATCACAAAGTCCAGGAAAGAGTCTGGGTGGATAATGATGAGGTGAATTCCCTGAAAGCCCTCCTTAAATGGTAGAGAGTCAAGTAGGAGGTCTCCAGTGTTCAACTTTCTTCGAGAAGTGCTCAGGGTAGGGGTTGCTGAGGAAGTGAGAGCTGATTTAATCCTTCAGAATGATTATTTTCTGGAGATCATGAGATCCAGGAGAGTAGCTATTGGGAAATGATGTAATTGTTAAATTGTAAAAACTATATGTCATAATAAGTACTTTACAGGCAGAGAACTTGTCTTATGCTTCACCTCCATCTCCCACTGAGCCTAGGACAGTGTCTGGTATTCTGTAGGCACCTACTAAATTCTTATTGATTGATGATTGGATGGATGGTTATACTTTTCCCCCTTCTGTAATCAGGAAAGAGGGCAAAGGAGAACAAATTGAGGGTGAATGGTTTGAAGGACTGTATAAGGGAATAAAACCCCCCAAAAGTGAATACATGAATTCACTGCTATCAGGGATTTTAATAATTTCTATACAATGGAAGCTGCAGTACATTAGTACTTGGAAGGGTTTTTAATGGATGTATGATTTCAGTGGATGTGATATTCATTCCACGGTATAAATGGCCACCTATATTTACCTCCTCATCCTGAATCATTCTATTATGTATCCCTTAGAAATTCTCTAGGGCAGCAAAGTGGTACATTGGATAGAACACCAAGCCTGGAGTCAGGAAGACTTACCTTCCCAAATTAAAATCTGGCGTTAGACGCTTACTGAGTGACCCTGGGCCAGCCACTTAAGTCTGTCTGCCTCTGTTTCCTCGTCTGTAAAATGGACTGGAGAAGCAAATGGCAAACCACTCTAGTATCTTTGCCAAGAAAACCCCAAACAAGGTCACAGAGTTGGACACTACTGAAAAATGACTAAACAACAAAATAAATTCTCAATAAAGAGAGTCCACCCAACATGCTCTAGATCTCTTGACCCTGCTTAGATCCCATAAGAACACCCAGGTTTTCCATCCTTTGTATCTCTAGCACTTAGCACTTTGCCTGTCACTGCTTAATAAATGGTGCATAATAAATGCTTATTGATGACTTACTGGCTTACCTGGTTTCCTTTAATATTCAGTTCCTTCCTACCTTTGCAGGGTTCTTCTCCCAGCTTCTCCAGGTGCTAGAGCTTTCCCCTCCCAGATCACCCCACTTTGTACTGATTATATCTTATAGATATCTAGTGATTTCCTTATTATCTCCATCATTAGAAGGTGAAATCCTTCAAAGCGAGAGCTTGTATTTTTTAAATGCTTAATAAATGTTTGTTGACTGACTTGGTATCCCCAAAGCTTAGCACAGTATCTGGTACTTTTTTGTATGTTTGTTATCGTCATTCAGTCATTTCAGTCACTTCTGATTCTTTGTGTCCCCATTTGTGGTTTTCTAGGCAAAGATACTAGAGCAATATGCCATTTCCTTTTCTGAATCATTTTACAGATGAGGAAACTGAGGCAAACAGGGTTAAATGACTTGGTCAGGTTCATATAGCTACTAAGTGTCTGAGGCCAAATTTGAACTCAGGTCTTCTTGATTCCAGGCCCAGAGCTCCCTCTACTGTATCACCTAGCTGCCCACTGGAATATTAAGGAGTATTAAAAAGGACATTTATTTCAGGGAGACAACTGGAATCATTACAGTCATTCCCTAATTTCCCAGATTAAATCTGGTCATTCTCCTTCTTCAGTTCTGGCACAATAGCTTCTATGCCCGTCATCTTTCTCCCCTCCTCCCAAAAGGAGCAGTGGACTCTGCCCCACAATCCCTGGAACCTGAAAGGTGAGTTTTCTCCTTATCTTGCTTGGAATCAGGCTCCACCTCCTTTCCTAGTCACCATATCTACACCAAAGCCTCTTTGCTAGATCTCCTTTTATATGTTGTCTTCCCCTATTAGAATTTTTGCTCCTTGAAATCAGATATGGCCTTCCTTGCTTAAATTTGTATCAGCATTTAACATAACGCCTAGAATGTAACTAGAACTTAATAAAAGCTCTATCTTCTATTACTTCATCTATCTATTCATATTTCTATCTTTATCTTTCTATCATCTACCAATCTGTATGCGGATATATGATATATATTCACCCACATATGTATACATGTACTTCACATTTCTTTAGTTCTTTACAGTTAGAGATAAGATCCCATTTGACATGTTGACCCTTGGACTTCTGATTACAGGAAATTTCTCTCCCTGTCCTCTTTCATTTCTCCCCCCTCCATCTCTCTTTTTCTCTTTTCTCTCTTCCTTCTTTTCCTTCCTCCCATCTCTCCTTTTTTTCTTCCTCTGTGAGAACACCATCTGTACCAAGAGGGAAAACAGAAGAGAATGTGAAAACTTTGGAGCAAAACACCAATGAAAGCTCCATGCCAGTGTTACAACAAAGGTGGCCCTCAGCCTCACGACAACCTAAATTTTCCAATTATCAAAAAGGTAGTTACTCTAAAAATAAGTGTCTGCAAAATGTTATTTCACTAAAATGTGCTGCCTCTTTTCCAAAACAAGCTCTTAGACAATATAAAAACCTGAAGTCATAGACAATCATTTAAATTGCTTAGGCTGGGCAGAGGGTGCAAATTGGACTCTGCCAGCAAGCTTGGCCAGCGGAGCTCGCAGTTATTAGTTGATGAAAAGGCTGGAGGTCCAAATGTCAAGAATTTTCAAATGAAATGAGAAGAGGTGGGGTAATGCACACTCTCCCATTTCTAATCTGACATTTCGCCTATTACCCCTGCATCTACCCAATGATTGTAACTTATAACAAGAGATTGCACTTCCAGTGGCTCTCAAACTGTAGTCCATAAACTAATTAATTGATCTATGAGGAAATTTCTTGGGGTGTCCTAGATTTATGGAGATAGAAGGATGGCACCTTGTAGGGCTTCTCATCAAATATTAGCCTCCTTTGCCTCTGTTTTACGGATGAGGAAGGTGAAGTCTAGAGAGCATTAGTGACTTGTCCAAAGGTCCAAAGGTCATTAGGACAATCAGGTCTTGGATCCAGATTTCTGAAAGCTAAGTGTAAGCATTTGACCTTGAACAATTCCAAAGTAAATACACGGTAGCATGCTTTAGGATGTGAGTAAGCTTTCCAACCAGCCTTGGCAGAAGGAAAGAAGAGGTGGTTATCCAGATTTCTGGTTGTGGGTGATATAAGCAGCCCACACCTCCTGAGCCTCAAAGGAAGTGAAAGATTCTCAGGATCAGAGATATGGAGGCAGAATATTCTAGAAAGAAGGAACAGCCTGTGTAAAGGCATGACGGTGAGAGAAGAAATAGCATTTGTGGGGAGTATACTAAGCTGACTAGTTTGACAGGAATATGGAGAGGATGTGTGGATCCTGTGTGTATCTTTCTCACATTTGTTTTGACTAACAATCTATTTTTTTTCCAGAAACATTTTTAAAGAGCCTTTACTTAGTGGGATAGATACAGAAGAAATTTAGGTGATGTAAAAACAAAAGATCTAAACAGAAATCCATTTTAAATCATTTTTTAAAAAAGATTCTCCTATGTACCCTAAGTTCTGAGACAGAGACAAATATGAAGCATCTTCTACTCTCAAAGTGCTTACATTCTGTGGGGGCAAACAATGGGTACCGAACTTTGATTTGCTTCTTGGATCAAAATTTGATAATGCTGTGAATTCTGGATTTCACCACTAGGAGCATCCCAAAATTTATTGTATTCCTGGTTTCCTAGTTTCTCATAACCTCTCAATCATAATACATGACCCTAGGTTAGCTCATGGTCTCCTGCCCCAAGGCTTATTGGTAAGGACACAGGGCTATTTACTTTGAATGATTTAAGTATTAGAAATCAATAAAATGTGTTTTGAAAGTAGTTACCAGGTAACCACTAGGCATAGCCCTCTTCTGACTTGACTGAGCAGAATTCTATAGTCCATGGACTTTCTTGTCAATTCAATTCAGCAAACATTAATTAGGCAGTTATCATGTATAAAGCACTGCGCTAGCTTCTGAGAATAAAAAGACGAAAAGAAAATAGTATCGAGAACTTCCATTTTCCTAGAGGATGGGATAGAGTTGAGGAAAGACGACACATGCCAGATACAAACTATATGGCGTAAATATAAAATAACTGAACTGAAGGAATTTGGGGGAATCAGGAAGGATCTCAGGCAAGAGTGACTGAGCCTTGAAGAGAATGGAAATTCCAAGGGAGGAGGGAAATCATTCCAACCACAGGAGACAGGAATTTCAATGCTATGTTTCAGGGGAGATTAGGCAGGCTAGTTTAACTAGAATGCAGAATGAATGAGGGGGAGCAATGAAGAATCACTTCACATCAGAGTGGAGTTGCACAAGGGATTTTAGGTGCCAATCAGAGGCGTCTGTATTTTATCCTAGAAAAAGTGGGGAGCCACTGGGGAGTAGGGGACTGGTGTGGCCAAACCTACGGATGTGGTCCATAGACCAAAAAGATTGTGGACTACAAGTACAAGTGAACCGATTGAGAGAGATCAGACCCTGAAATACACACCATTTCAATAGGTTCTAAGAGATAATATTACAAGAGTGGATAGAGAGTTGACCTCCAAGCCAGGAAGACCTAGGTAATGGCTGTCTGACCCTGGGCAAGGCATTTAATATGTCTGTGTTCCTGTAAGACCACAAGTTGTACAGAGAACGTTAACTTGCATTAGACGAAAAATCCCCCATTCCTGTCTCTATCCCCTTATGTAGACCCATCAGAGCCTTTCTTCGATTAAACAGGGAAGAGGAAAGAATATGTCTGAGGGCTTGGAATGTGGGTCTCATGCTGTTGCCACTTCTATTTTTCTGCTGGCATAATTAAACTGTTCTACTCTTTCCCCAAGCCTCACACCCTCATCCATCACCCACCACTAGCGAATTTTGTGACTAAACCATAACTAACAAAAACCCCCTCCCTTTGTTCTTATCCTGCACTCAATACTACTCTGCTGCTTCTTCCCATTGCCCCAATTTTATTTTCAAAGCCAGCTACATGTATTGGTAGAGGAAGCAGGCACTTTGGCATTGTTATCTGAAGGCCCCAGGGAGGGCCCTGCCCAGAAATATTTTTGCTAGAAGGGTATGAAATTCTGCTTTTAGCAATTAGTAAAACCATAGAGCTTAGAGTTGGAATGAACCTTAGAGATCCTCTATTCAAGCACTCATTTTACTAATGAAGAAACTGACACCTAGAGACCAGTAGTGAGTTGTCCAAGGTGACAGAGATAGCAAGCAGTGAAGTCAGAATTTAAAATTGGGTCCTCTGACCCCAAATCCAGATTTTTTTTTCCATTGCATTCCTGCTGATATCACTTCTTTATGCTCAGCCCTAGGAATGAGAGATTAAACTGATGGAGGGAATGGAGAGAAGGGGGAAGAATATGAGACATGTCATAGAAGAGGTAGAATCGATAAAACTTGACAGTTGGTTATTTAATCAGTCAATTAATAAAGCTAATCAATATGGGGGAATGAGGATGGAGAAAGAGTTGGCTATTTTATCAGCCAATAAATATGGGGAGGATGAGGATGGAGGAAGGGTCAAAGATGACTTTGATGTCATGAACTGGATCAATTGGGAAAAGGGTGGTCCCCTCAATGGAAACTGGAAAGTTTAGAGGAAGAATAAGTTTGGAGGGAAGATCAAAATTTCAGAGATCTGAAACTGAAAGGGGCTTTTGAGTTCATCTAGTCTAACTTGTTCATGTTATACTTCTAGAAACTAATACCCTTAGACTTAGATTGGCCTTAGATTATGATTGGCCCAAGGTCACACTCATTTAGTGCCTACTATGTGCTAAGTTCTGGGGATACAATAAAGAATACAACAATCCACACAGGTATTTAGCATCAGAAGCAGGCTTTAACCTAGGTCCCTCTAACTCCAGAGTCAATGTTCCTTCCACTGCCCCCACAGTACCTGGTGATCCGTTCCTTTTGGCATATATTATGTTTGAGGCACCAATGGAAAATCCAGATTCAGATGTCCAATGGGTAACTGAAGATAGAAGACTATATTTCTTTTTTTAAACCTAATATAATTTATTGAGAATTTCAGGAAAATATTCATTTTAAGTCACTTCTTAACATTTCAGATGATCACTTATATATTTCTTTTTCAAAGTTTATCTTTAATTTATGGACCAAAATAAGCATTTCCATAACATAGTACATTACAAAATGTGATTGTATATAAAACTACAAATCTGCTATGCACAACTTGCTATTCCTTTCAAATATACAACAAAATTATCATGTAAATTTCTTTTTTTCTTCCTCCCCCTCTCCAATGGGAGACTAGATTTCAAGAGATAAATAAGGGCTGGATATAGCATTTGGAAAGTCAGGTGAAAATGGTGAAATTAAACCCATGGGAGCAGACAGATACCCAAGGGTAAAAGCATAAAAAAAGAAAATCAGGGGGTGGGGAGGTGCTCTTCCATTCTTCACTAAGGGGGTGGGGGATGGATGATAGGCCAGCTGTCATGGAAATCAAGAAAACAAAGTGTCCGGAACCAGGGAGGTGGACAATAAGACCAAAAGCTGCAGAGGGACCATATTCGTTAAAAATAACTGAAAACAAGTAAGTTGGTTTTATTTGCTGCAAAAAATGGTAGATATCACGGGCTTTAAATGTACTCCCTCCAGAACTACTTTGTAATTATTTTGTTTATATTATCCAGGAATAGAGACTGAAACTGTCATTTCATTGGTAGAGAGAATTCCCTGGTGAAGAAATGTCTTCTACCAATGTGGGTTGGCACCTTCTCTGTAACTTAGTCTTAGAAAGTGGCCTAGAGTGCTAAAAGATTAAGTGAATTGCTCAAAGTCACACAGCCATCATGTGTCTGAAGTGGGACTTGAGCCTGGGTCTTTCTGTCCAAGGCTGGCTCTCTATGCACTATATGGTACTGCCCCTCCCCTTTTATGCATGCTACTTCCTTCTGCTTATATGTGTTCTCATACACATATGTACTTACACAAGTTCATGTCTTCTCCATCATTAGAATACAAGCTGTTTGAGGGCAGGGCAGGGATATGCTGGAGTCAGCTCAACCAACTTGCAAGAGACAACCATAAAATTTTCAGTATGAATATTTATACCTTGAAAATTACCAAATACTACAAGTCACAGCTTGATTTGTTACTTTGTTGATTGTCTAGACTTGAGAAAGTGTTGGAGAAAATGTTAATGAGGATGATTATTCTTTAAAGTGTGTCATACATATTGTCCCCTTCTCCCAGCTAATTGTTAAATATCTGATGGGCAGCACCTGGTTCACTTTAACACTTTCCTGGCAAATAGGAAGCATTTGGTAAATGACTGCCTGCATGCTTCCTTCCTTCCTGTTAGATGACCTGAACATGGCAGAAATTGAAACTAGCTTACAAGGCTCTGAGGAGTGAGAAGGTGTCAAGGAGGTAGAGGGATGAATATTAACTACTCTTTCTAGGAAATTGGCAGTGAACAAGAGAAGGAATGTGGGCGCTAGCTTGAAGAGATGGCAAATTAAAGGGGTTTTTTTTGAGAGTTCCGAGGATATCTGTGAGCAGAGACTGAAGGGGTGTGTGTATGTGTGTGTGTGTGTGTGTGTGTGTGTGTGTGTGTGTGAGACAGACAGACTAACAGAGAAACAGAGAGAAAAAGAGAGAGAGAGAGAGAGAGAGAGAGAGAGAGAGAGAGAGGGAGGGAGGGAGGGAGAGACAGAGAGACAGAGAGAGACAGAGACAGAGAGAGACACACACACACACAGAGAAAGAGAAACACTGAGGGCCAAACTTCAGAAAGAGACAGGAGTGGATGGAATCAGGTGTACAGGTAAATAGGGTTAACTTTGTCAAGAAGAAGAACCATCTCCTCCTTTGAGATTAGAGCAAATTAGAATAAAATGAATGATGAGAAAGGTTTTGAAGTGTGGGCCAGAGGACATAAGGGCCCTCTTATTAACTGACTCAGATTGAACTCAAGTATTGACAGACTTGATTTTCCTTAGTAAAGCTGGAGATGAAGTTATCTGCCAACAAAAAGAGATTGGGAGAAATGCAGGAACCTTCCAGACAGAGCAGAAGTTTCCAATCAGCCTTTATGGAAAGTGTAAAGGAGTCGATTAGAGATGAACAAAAGGATTGCCATGTAGCAGCGAGGGCCCAGCTTAAGCTGCATGAGTTGCCAAGCAGGTAAAAAAAACTGAAGAAGAGTCTTGTATGCACCAAAGTATTTTTAACATGGCTTTTCAAAAGCAAATACCTGCAAGCAAAGTGGGTGCCCAAAGATCAATGAATGCTGAACAAATTTTGGTGTACAAATGTGTTGGAATAATAATGTGCCCTAAGAAAGAATGAATATAAAGAATTCAGAGACATTTGGAAAGGTTTGTATGAGATGATGCAGCACAAAATAAACAGAAATAGACAAAACATTTATGCTTAGGACCATATTGCTGCAGAGGAAAATCACTGCTTATTCTTGCTTCCCTGTCTTAATCACTTGGATTGGTGTACTCAAGAAACTTTGGTTTTTGACTGAGTGGGACTTGAATGCTTTATCATATTTTGGACCCTGCCTTCCTTTCCCCAACTTATTTTTTCTAGGCCTACTCACTCAGTTAATTGTTCTCAGCTATAGTTGAGCTTAATCCTAGTATAATCCCCAGATTTGATTAAAATAGTCTTTTGTAATACAGCCCTTATATCAGAGTCAGGAATTATATCAGGAAATGCTAATTTGGCATCAGTCGTTTCCTACTCTAACCTCTTTTATCAATTGGACACAACCCATGATCCTGAATCCTATAACCATACTTCTAGCCCAGTGCCCACAGGCATCATCCTAGCAAGCAATCCCTGTGGAGATGCAGTCTGGTGGCTGCTCCTGTAGGTGTTTTAGTCACACCTATTGAAGACCCCAAAAAGAAAGCTCTTATCACCAAATTCCTTGGTGCTGTCAAATTATTCAATATCAGAAACTGGTATGATCTTTTTGGTAGAAAGGATATTAAAAAAGAAATATTACTATCCACTTTTCTCCTGCACCCTACAGGAATTTTCTATCTAACTTTCAGCTGAAATTTTCTCTTCTGTGTTGTCTCTCCTATTAGAATATGAGTTTCTCGGGACCAGGGATTGTCATACATTTCTACCTGTGCTTAATATAGAGCTTTGTAAAAAGAAAGCACTTAATAAATCTTTTTCACTCACTCATTCACTTATTCATTTAACTATAGTGAGAGCCCTCTGTTAGAGAATTATCTTGCTTAAGCAACAGTTTCTCAACAGTGGATTTGGAACTAGAAGTTATTTGGTTCAAATATTAGATCTGCCATTTACTAGCTGCATGACTATGGACAGGTTCTTTCTGATCCTCAGTCTCTTTGCCTACAAAATGGGTTTAATAATATATTACCTATCTCCCTGGGTTATTTAGAATCAGCGCTTCTTTCTTCTCTCCACTAACATGAGAAAGAAACTGCCAGGAGAAAGAGAAAGATGCCTTAGGGGAAAGAACACTTTAATCAGAGGACTGGACTCCAATGCCTGGCTCTTTTCCTTTCTCCCTCTGTGACCTTGCAGAAGTATTTCACTGCTCTGGTCCTTAGTTTCCTTATCAGTAAAATGAGGAGATTGGTCTAGATGGCCTCTGAGGTCCTTTACAGCTCTAAAGCTACAATCTTAAAAGTCCTTGGGGGCTCCCTGCTTAGCTTTCTTACCCATCCATCTAAATGGCAGAGACCAAGAAAAGAATGACAACCATGGAGGGGGGGAGGAGAGGGGAGGCTATCTCTGCATGAGCCCCCTTATGACTCATGCTCTCAAACAGCTCCAAAGGAGATCACTTTCTACAGCATGCCTTTCTTCTCTGGAGGCCCCAACAGCAGACGTTTGGTTCCCCATGTTGGCAGACAGATTTGCAAAATGGAGCTGTTCAAATGGGTGCTTGTTCTTCTTTGTCTAACATTTCAGCCACTCGATTTAAAACTATGGTAAGCATTTGCTAAGCATTTTCCCAATTAAACCTAGAGTATTTTCTTCCAAAATGTTTGTCTGTAATTGCTGGCAACAAACTCTTCTACCTTTTAAAATCAATTTTATCTCTTTTAAAAAAGGGTTTAAGCAGTAATAGCTTAAAAAATAACCCTGAAGTACCTAGGTTTAAATGTTTATCATACATTGTGACTCAACACCCCTCCAGTGAAGATGAGGAGAGGTAGTTTCCTTACCTAGAATAGAGGTTGGATTTGTAGCAAGAATCTTAGGTTAGAATCCCAGTTCTACAATTATCAACTTGTGACCTTGGGCGATGGATTTAACTGAAGCTCTCTGGGCCTCAGGTTCTTCATCTGAAAAGTGAGACATCATAAATTTAGAGTTAGAAAGAATCTTAGAAATCATAAAAAACAATCCCTTCATTTCACCAAAGAAAGAACTGAACCATCAAGAGGTGAAGTGATTTGCCTGGAATCACACTGGTGTCTGAGACAGGATTCAAACTCAGGATCTTTCTGATTTAATGACCTTTGGGTTTCTTTCTGGCTTTCTATCTATGATCCTATGACTGGGTGATTTCAAAGGACCCTTCTATCTCTAATTAGATGATCCTCTGAAATAGAAAGACCAATATTGCAGTAAAGTAAGAAGCAAATTACCTATTGAGGAGCTAAAGAAACATAAACTTGGGGCTGGAACAAACATCCACAGCTAGTCTATCTACTTAAAACAGAAAACATGTAGGGGAGTTTAATCTGGTCTCTAAACTGATTGCTTAACTTGGTTTCCCCATTTACTGAAGATGGATTGTAAATACATAAGGCATTTCATGAAAAGCACAAGACATATACCTTAGATACAGCACATCATAACCAGTAAATACAGACATGTGGAAGGATGTTTTCTTTTTTTCAAATTCATTCCATAATTTAGTTCTGTTATTTGGAAACTGCTCTTAAATACACTTGAAAAGCTAATGAGCTTCCAATGTTAGTCTTGGTTCCCATAAATTGTCTGCCTCTCCAGAGCTATCCCAACCTTGTTAAATGATATTATTTTCAAAGCTCATTGATTTGCTCCCCAACCCGCCAGTAGCTCAGACTCTCGGCATTTGCTGAGGATAATGAAAAGTTCTGCTGATGCTCGTACTTTTTTATTTTTTAATTTTGTGTGCATGTCTTCATTCCTTCATGCTCCTTTCCGGTGCAGTGAAAGTGAGTAGGCCTCTTGAGATAATTATCCTTCATTTCTTTTAAAGAGTTTCTTGGGGGATTATCTTTAGAAATAATGCCTGGCAAACTGCGTGATCATTTCCCCATATTAAATGTTTGCTGGGTAAAGTTTTTCCTCTTTATTCACATGAGGATTTTACCAGTGGTGAACCCTGAAAAACAGGCTTAACAAACAGTAATCTGCTGATTGACTGTCTTTGTTTCAAGGTGTGTGTTCAAAGGTTCCTTTTAGTTGGATCATCCTTCAAGTAAATGACTAAAACTGAAAAGTCAATAGAAGGCAGAGCTGAGAGCAAATTCTCTATTGGGGTTTACTGTTTAAAATTTCTCCAACTTTTTTTTTTCTTTTTGAGCCTTCTGAATCTGACTATCAATAACCATTTTCTCCTTTGTTTCTTTCCTTCAGGTTTGGGACTTAGACGTTCTTCATCATTTTAAGGAGCTGGCCAACCCAACACTGGCAGGAGTCTAGACTAGGTCTAATTCAAGGGTGGAGACAAGAATGAATTCAATGTTGCTCCTCACCATATGTTCCAGGGACACAAAAACCAGAAAGACATGCCCCATACCTGGAGAGAGGTCAGTGGAAGAAACTAGGCTGGAGTAGATAGTACTGTCTCTCAGAATTCACTAGCCAGCACAGTGGCTTCTATTTTGCATAGAACAGAGGTCCTGCTGGGCTGAGGTCAAACTAATTTCTTTACCACTGTGTCTTTCAACCCTTTTACCTTTTTGAGGAAGTCGAACCCTGCAGAGAGTTAGCTCTGCCGGGGAGTAGGATAAGACCCAATAATTAAAAGAGATTTATGACCATAAGTTAGAGGGCAATTGAACTGAGAGACTTATGGAGACAGTATTTATGGCATTCCTTCTTGTAGTGACACACACAGAAACATACACCACACACACACACGCACACACACACCCCCAGGAAAATAGAATAGGGGCCTTTCAATTGAAGAAAATTGAAAAATTGTGGTATAGGGATATATCATAAGAAGCAATATTTCTTTTTATATTGAAAGACAATTACAAATCTAAACTCTAACCTATATTTATACGATGTACCTTCTTGTTGGTAGCAGGCACACTTCTCATTTTGGGTATTTTGGTGAATCTGGGATTGTTAGATGGCTAGGTAGTACAGTAAATAGAGTGCTTGACTTGGGTCAGGCAGACCTGAATTTGAATTCTGCCTCAGAGGCTTACTAGCTGTGTGGGCTAGGGTAAGTCACTTGATCTCTTTCAGCCTCAGTTTTTTCATCCATAAAATGGAGATAATAATAGTACTTACCTGTGAAAGGTTGCAGTGAAGATCAAATGAGCTAACATGTTTTAAGTTAATACTTTGCAGACTTGAAGAGCTACATAAATGTTTATTATCATTACGGTAGTCATCTTTACTTTCTTGTTTATTCAGTATAATGTCCAGTTTTTCCATACATGCTCATTCTATGCAGTTCTAAGCCATTCTTCCCATAAATACTCCATAGGGGAACTACCCATTGTTCTGGTGATCTTCTTTTTGTATTTTTAGTGTCTTGAGCATACCATTGGACCACCAGGAGCCAAGTCTCACTTGTCTTACTCTCACTAAAATGCTTGGACCCCCCCCCTTTTCTGTTCAGACATGGTCTCAATAATACGACGGGCAGTACTACTCAAGCAAGCATAGGAGATCATTGTAACAGGATGCTCCCTCCTTATGGTTGCCATTCTTTTTGCCAGAGCTCTTTGAGTTATTGATAAATTTCATTCACTTGAGATCATGATGTCCCACATCTCATAGTGATATAATATCACTGAATGAATATTAGTATCCATGAAATGAGATTTTTATGAGTGAGAAGTCTGTCATCCTTAAAAGCACTGGACAATTACATGGGATCCAGCCTAGTGGCCTTCTATTACATAGTTTGGGACCCAGTTCATTGTCTACCTTGAACACTTGTCCAAGGCATGGAAAAAAAGGAAATAAACATCTATTAAGTGGCAGCTGCTATATTAAGTGCTTTACAAGTATTATCTCATTTGAACCTCTCAACAATCCTGGGAAGTAAATGTTATTAATATCTTTATTTTCCAGTTGAAGAAACTGAAGCAAGCAGAGACCAAGTGGTTTGCCCAGGGTAATATAAGCTTGTAAGTGCTGGAGTCTGGATTTAAACTCAGGTCTTCCTGACTCTAGGCATGGTGCTCTATTCACTGTTCCACCTAGCTGCCTCTGATGTGAGTCAAGTTATTGAGGGCTTGTTTACCAGGTTGCCCATACAGTTACATGTGATAATCTGAGCAATGTATTTAAGCCACCCACTTTGTTTTTCCATTTGGGGGAGCAGCTATGGATTTTGCTGCAGAAATGTGCATTGGTCCAGAATACAGTTCTAGTCCAATGCCATTTAGGAACAGGTGCATTCAGAGAACTCTGTCACCAACAGAGAATCCTTTCATTTGGATCTTCAGAGTCTCTTCCATGATATTATGAATTGGTGATATTGATCAGTATCTTAGATGTATATAGATCTCTCTATTTGACTCTTAGCTTAGTAACAATACTTGAAAAAAATTGTTTCTGAAGTTGCTGGCCATATAGTCTGAGATAGTTTTAATTGAATATGCCAGAGGTACGTTGTCTAAGGAGAATCTCAAAGAAGCATTTGTTCCACTAAGTCAAATGCTTTTCAAAAATCAATAAACAATTAACATATTGGGATTTTATACTCTGTACACCTCAAAATCAGTTATGTGACTATTAAGACGTGGTCTGTTATAGATTTTTTTTTTGGACTGGACCTGATTTCATCAGGGTAAGGAAATGCAGGTGAGTAACTCCCACTAACAATGGGAATTTATCTGGTCTGCAACTTATAGTCTTGGGTAATTTCTTGGCTCCATCAAGAGGTAACATGACTTATCTATGCTCAGAGGGCTAGTATGTGACAAATTCAGGATTTGAACCCAGATCCACTGTGCCATGCTGCCTTTCATATCCTCAACACTCAACACAAAAATGTTATTATGCTTCTGGCTAAACTTCAACAACATTGAAACAATTCTTATAGAATTTGACTTCTAAAAAGAGTTAGTCTTTGGTTCATGAGCTTAATTAGCATCTGTTAGTTTGCAGCCCTCTTGGTGTTTCTGCTGAACAGCACCTGGACAATATTCTAGCTTAGATGATGTCATATGCAAGGGAAATTTTCCCCTAGCTTCCAAGGAGCCCAGCCATCAGGCTTTCCATATTGAAAAGACACAGACTCTGGGAGACCTAAAGTAGAGAATGTGGCTGGATCTACACTCATCACTAGCACACTGGAAGATCTCAAAGCCCATATTGTACTAACAATGTCAGACCAGTCAGTATCATCATCCTTGCCTATGAGGGGTAGTCCCCAAAATTTTTTACATGTTACTGTCTAAGGGACTTGTGGGTAATAGATACCATTATATTTTTAGACCTATTCAATATGGTATTCATGTCCAATGACTTAAACAATTTATGTGAGAAAACTGTCAATTGGGACTGACAATTAAGACCTTAGTCCCTTGCAAGTGGATGCTTGGCTCATCTAAAGGCCCAGCTTCTTCACTATTGAGACTCTTCCCAGTCATCTTAAGGTCACCTAATTAGCATATCAGAACTTGATCCCTTATCATTGACTAACAATACTCTTCTGACTGGGAACTGCCCCTGTCCTGGTGGGTTGATTCAGTATCAGTGCTTAGTTCTGATCAATCCCCTTATTACTAGTCAGCAAAATAGAAAATTGTCCTGACCCCATTTTGGTCCTTACTCAACTCTGCCCATAAGAACACATTTCTGACACTAACTTCCATCATAGAACACCCCATCCTGGTTACTCAATGGCATCTCTTCTCTTATTTATGCTCTTCCAGTCCATGGGTATCTGCTGTTCACTTTACCCACATTCTGTTTCCACAAATCATAGCACTGGTCCTAAAAACCACTTCCTAAGCATCCCAGAGAATTCCCTCTAACATACTCAATCTCTGGCACTATGTCAGGACACCCCAAGCTTATAAACTCTAAATAGGGGTCTTAAACTCCCAGAAACTGCATTCACCTACCAAGGTTTGTCTTAAAGATGTAAAGACCAAAGGCTGGGAGCATTAGCCCTGTGTCCCAAGGAGAGATATTCCCATTTCTATCATAACTTAATTGGGACTAGTGGCTTGTCCCAAACCTCATATCCTTTGGATCCCCTCCTCCTGAACTTGTAATCAAAACCAGTCAGTGAGGTCATGTGACCCCACTTCACTGGAGAAAGAAAACTACAGAAATTAGATCCTAGGATTATGTAAGAATACAATGAGTTAAGTCTTAGGTTTTAAAAGAGGAAGGATCCTCAAAGGCAATCTAGCCCAACTGAGTCATTTTATAGATAAGGAAATTGAGGAGATTAAATGACATGCTCAAAGCCATGCAAAGAGTAAGTGTAAGTAAGTAACATTTGAATCCAGGTCCTGTAACTCCAAATCCAGCTGTTTCCACCACACTACACTATTCCGATTATACAGCTAAACATCAACTTGTCAAAATCCTGAAAAACAAATGCATCTTAAACCAAGGATCGGGGAAGAGTCATCCAGTGATGTGGATGCTACCTGTGTTTATGACCAGTCCTTAGATCTTGCATTTTGCATATGTTGTGAGCCCAATTTTACAAGGAACAGTAGGTGTCACTTAGGAATCTCTCAAGATCTCACCACTACCCCATTACTGATGGAATGGAATCTTAGCATTGGTGAGAATAAGAGCAAAAAGAAATGAAATAACAAAATGGAGCCAGACTGACTTCAGTCTCTAATAGAAGTCTATTCATAATGTTAATTCCAATCAGAGACTGTCTTTTTCATGATAATACCAACAGATGAGCTTTTCTCTTGATGCCTGTTTCATTCAATAAATCAATTAACAACTAATTATTAAACACTCACTATGCGCTAGGCACCAGAGACACAAGATCGAAATTCAACAGTCCCTGTCCTCAAGGAGTTTATATTTTATCAGAAGTCAACACATACGTATATAGTTATATCCAGAATAAATTTTTTAAAAACACTAGATAATTTGTGGGAGGAGGCACTAGTATCTGGGAGAATCAGGAAAGACTTCATGCAGAAGGCAGAGATTTTTTTATTTTAAAAAAAATTAATGGTATTTTATTTTTCTTCCCAACTACATATCAAGACAATTTTTAACATTCATTTTTTACAAGATTTTGAGTTCCAAAATTTTCTCAATCCCTTCCCTCCCCTCTTACTACAATGGTAGGCAATTTGATATAGGTTATACATGTACTACCATGTGAAACGTATTTCCATTTTAGTCACAGTTTTGAAAGAAGAAACAGATCAAAAAGGAAAAAAAAAACACAACAAAGAAGAAAGTAAGTGAAAAAAATATGCTTCAGTCTTCATTCAGAGTCAATCAGTTCTTTATCTCAATATGGATAACATTTTCCTTGGTGAGTCCTTTGCACTTGTCTTGCATCATTGTGCCTCTGAAAAGTGCTGAGTCATTCCCAGTTGATTATCACACAATGTTGCTGAAACTGTGTACAATGTTTTCCTGCTTCTGCTCATTTTACTTTGCATCAATTTGTAAAAGTCTTTTCAGGTTTTCCTGAAATCTGTTCATCATTTCTTATTGTACAATCATACTCCATTACATTGATATGCCACAACTTGTTCAGCCATTCCCAATTGATGGGCATCCCCTCAATTTCCAATATTTTGCCACCACATGAAGGTCTGCTATAAATATTTTTGCACATGTAGGTCCTTTTCCCTTTTTTGTGATCAATTTGGGATACAAACCTAATGGTGTATTGCCGGATCAAATGATATGCACAATTTGGTTGCCCTTTGGGCATAGTTCCAAATTGCTGCTGGAGATTTTTTAAACTGACTTTATTAGTAGACATCTATCTGAGAAGAGTATCAACCTAGCCACCTCTCTCTCTCTTCTCTCTCTCCAACCTCCTGAGAGGTTACCTACTCCAGTTCAATCTCCAAATTTCACAGATGGGGACCTTGAGGTCCAAAGAGATTCAGTGATTGCCCAGCCTCAAGTAACTAACCCCTTAGTGGCAGAGCTTATACAGTGTTTGATAGATCCATATTTCACAACCTTAAGAACATTTCCAGAGGCAGCTAGGTGGTACATTGAATAGAGCACTGGTTCTGGATTCAGGAGGACCTAGAATTCAAGTCCAGCCTCAGACACTTAACACTTACTAGCCATGTGACCTTGGACAAGTCATTTAACCCCAATTGCCCTGCCTTTCCCCCCTCCAAAAAGAAAAAAAAATGAACATATGCAATCATTATCTTTTATCTTTGTAGTTCTGAGATTTCATTAGTCTGGTACTCCTCTCTACCAATACAACAATAAACAAATCAATTAATCAATCCACAAGCATTTATCTATTGCTTATTGTATGTCAGGCACCATGCTAACCACTGACAGTAAGAGAAAATAAAAAGTCTCAGACCTCATGGAGCTTACATATTAATGGAAGAGACAACATGTATAGTAAAAGATATACCAGATATATACAAAGAAGAAACAAGATAGTAGAGATTCTCTTATTCTGTGCCTTTCTTATCCATTTTTTCCATCAACATTCTATGGGAGATCTACCCAATCATTCAGAGGCCTTCCTTTTATTCTTTGAATACTTGGAATTACTCAGTCTTTCTTGAGCTTAGTGATACAATGATTTCCCTGAGTCTTCTCCAAGATAACTTTGTTTATCCGATGGCTGATGTTGTCTCTTTATCTAACTGTCCCTCTGCAATGCCTCTGGTACATGATCAGACTTCCTCTGGTCCTTTCATCAATCCCCCTTTTGAGTTCTGGCCAACCCAACTGCCATATGGCACCACATACTAATGGACAGCAATCACACTCTTGGAAATATTGGTATAATAGGAAGGAAGGGTTTAACTTCTATTATGGGTAATTTCTGAACTGTCTTGACGTGGAGTTAGAGTGCCCACAGGGCACATTTTCAGGTGCAATAGTACAGATTTCTCACTCACTAAAAATGTGTTTCAATTAATATTTAATACATATATAGAATTAATGAATAAAATTAGTCTTTCACAGAGAGGGTATGTGGACACTTGTACAATTTTACTACTATGATGGAACAAAGGCACCCTCTCCATACATATACATACAATGTTTCCAACATAAATTGGCTTCAGCTTCTGAAATGCTTCCATTTTAGGCTCATTAATCCATGCTTTAGAGGTCAAGTATTCCAACCAGAGAGCCCTGTTAACTTGCAAGGACCACCAGGAGAGATAACACATTAAGACGTTATTAGCCATTAATACCTCAACTCAAATAAATTCTTCTGGGGAGTGGCTAGGTGGCACAGTGAATAGAGCATTGGCCCTGGAGTCAGGAGGACCTGAGTTCAAATCCAGCCTCAGACACTTAACATAAAACACAGGGGGAAAAAAAAAAACCTAGCTGTGTGACCTTGGGCAAGTCACTTAACCCCAATTGCCCTACTTTCCCCCTTTCAAAAAGCAATAAATGAATGAATGAATGAATGAATTCTTCTGGTTAGTTTTACTCAATAATTTTTTTCAGTTTCCCAGAAATGTACCAAGTCCTAAGCTAAGCCTGACTGATTGAGAATGGGGCACAGAAAAGTTTCTTACTCTGAAAAAAAAAGGTAGTTGGACTTTTCTCAGTTTCCTTCTCGTTCTAAAATTCTGTATTATAAGGCCTTAATTGTACCACAATTAAAAAAACTTGATGCTTTCTGTTTCTTACATCACCATGGTATCATCTCTCTCCCTCCCCCTCCCCAAGAGCCATCTTATATGAAAAATAGTGTGAGAGAGAGAGAGAAAGAGAGAGATCAGTACAACTGATTAATACACTGAGAAAGTCCAAAAACATGTGTAATGTGTAACATCTGTGGACCTCCCACCTCCACAAAGGGTTTGGGTTGGAGGTATCTTCTGATATCTCTTCATTTGAGTCCCATTAGATCTTTTATAATTTTGCTACATTTACTTTTTTTTGGATGTATTGTACTTTATGTGTACATGTAAATGTAAATCATTGTAATGGCTGCATATATTGTTTACTTGGCTCTGCTTGCCTTACTCTGCATCAGTTCATATAAATCTCACGCTTCTTTGTATCCATCACACACATCATTTCTTATAGTACATAGTGTTCCATTATATTCATATGCCATAATTTGTTCATCCATTTCCCCAGTGTAACAACAATGCAATATTCACAACACATGTGGTGGTTATGAATATGCTGGTATAGTTGTGAATCACAAAATGTAACAGGCTCTCCACATGGAGGATAGAACCAAAGCTTTTATTCAAATATCAGAAAACTAAGTCCCAGAACCAGAAAGCCAAAGTCATTATAGTAACCACAAAGTTGGTACACATAGTTAACACAGTAAACACCCACTTTCCCAAGCCTTCACAACAGAACAGCCTCCCTCAAGCAGGGATCCTCCTCTCTCACTCACTGTAGCTCCTTAGCAGAAGTTCTAGTTGGTTCTCAGAAGCTCTTCAGCAGAAGTTCCCAGAGGAAAGATCTCAGCAAAAGTTCTGCTACTATCAGTTTGAGTTTTGTTGATTCTCAATTTTCAGTTCAGTCTTCAGTCCAGCTGTAGCAGCCCAGCCTCCAGAAGCTTACTTCAAGAAGATCTGCCATACCCAGCTGGGAATTTTCCTTATATAGGCCTTAGGTCCCCCCTGTTCTGCCCCTTCTTCTTATAGCAGCAACTTCCTCCCAAAGTGTTAACTACTTCCATGTTAATTAAATAGCTTAAACAAGGAGTTAACTTGAAACAAGGTGCTAAGTACCTGCGTACTGCCAATACAAAAGAGCATGGAAGAGCTTCAGATTCCATTAACATTACACCCAGCCCTAGGCACCTACTTTGTTTCCTGTTCTTAGCTATCACAAAAAGTGCTGCTATAACTATTTGGAATACATGGGGATTTTTTTCTTACTTGTGGCTTCTTTGGGGTATAAGCCCAATAATAAAGTCTCTGATTAAAAAAGGTATAGAAATTTTAATCACTGTATTTGCATAATTCCAAATTGATTTCCAGAGTGGTTGTGCCATTTCACAGTTCCACCAACAATGTATTGGTGGGACCACAATTTCAAACCAACAAGGGAACCAAGACCCTTGAGGACAGCTAGATGGTCCACTGGATGGAGTGCTACACTTAGAATCAGAAATCCTGCCTTGGTTACTAATTGTATGACCCTGTTCAAGTTCCCTTAAGCTCCTTCCTTCATATGTAAAATGAGGGTAAAGTCATACCTAACTCTCAGGGTTGTTGCGAAGATCAGATGAAATAACATATGCAAAGCACATGGCCATCCTTAAAGTACTATATGAATTAAGTTCTGAAAAGCTTGAGTGGTTTGTCCAAGGACCCAGAGCTAGTTAGCATTTATATGCCAATGCAGGAGGAAGGGAGTACTTTGTACATTGTCACTGCCATTACAAATCATAAAATCATAGATTTAGCATTTAGGGGCTATTATGAACTCCAACCAACTTACTATATCCCAGAAAGTCTTACACATCAGTGGTTTTTAAATGAACAGTAGCAGCTACAACAATAATCATAGTCTCTCCTAGTTAAGATTGGATCTCCCTGTCTTTCTTAGACTGGAAATGCAGTAGTTCCATTGCTGATTGACACAGGTGCTTTGACCCATCTTGTTTCTGACATGGGCCAGTTTATTGCCCATTGGGCAGCCTGGTGGCATCTTGTTCTGGGGCCCATATATTGATGACAGACTTAGTGAGATCATTTTTAGTTCTACAATAGCTCAGAGCCTTTAGACTAAAGCATTTCACCAATCTCAGTCTCCCTAGTAGCACAGATTACAGAAGTGTGTCACCATGCCGTATCTTGTAGTTTACAAAGAAACCAAGATGTCATGAATTTAAGTCCTCATGATCAAAACCAGTTTGAAAGCCTACGTTTTCCCTGCTCCTGAGCACATCTATCTACTAGTAATCACATAGTCCAGAACCACCAACCTCAAGCAATTTCTGCCAGCATTACTGATGACTTTCTCTGGGAGAGCACTGTAAAACATTGGCAGCGAAGGAGGCTATTATTCCCAGTTTCCAGATAAGGTAGCCAGAGCTTTATTCAACCAATTGAAGTCAATCCACTTGACACTCACAAAATTGTGGGGAGGGGGAACTTCTGTGCTGATATTCATTATCTGATTAAATAGCTCATCGTCATGGATCTTGGGTATCTGAAATAGGTCGTTATGCCTGGATAGCAGGGTACAATAAGAAAACTGGAAAGATTAGTAAGGATCCAGGATACAAACAGCTTTATATATCAAACAGAGGACTTTATATTTAATCTTCAAGACAACCAGATCAGATACCTTTCATAGCTGTGGCCTAGGGAGAATTCTTAACCAAGTAAAGGATAGAGGCAATCACAAAAGATAAAATAGAGAATTTTAATTATAAGAAAGTAAAAAGCTCTTTCACAAGCCAAATAAAATCAGGCAAGATAAGAGAGGAAGAAGCCAACTGGGAAAAAAAAATCTTTATATCAATTATTTCTAATAAAGGTCTGATATCCAAGATAAATAGTGAACTAATATAAATTCATGACTGAAAGTCATTTCCCAGTGGTCAAGCAAAGGATATAGACAAATAGTTCTCAAAAGAAGGATTATCAGCTATTTTCCAAAACCATGTGAAATGTAGTTCCAAACTACAAATGATGAGAGAAATGTTAATCAAAACAAGACTGAGGTTTCACATCACATCCCAAAATGGGCAAAGTGAAAAAATGTGGGAATAATCAGTATTAGAGAAGCTGAAGAAAGACCAGAGTACTGAAGGACTGTTGATGGAACTGTGAATTGGCACCCCTGATCCTGGAAAACAATTTAGAATTATATGAAGAAAGTGATGAGAATGTCCACACTCTTTGACTCATAGATTTCGCTGCTTAGCAAAATACTCCAAGGAGGTCAAAGGCAAAAAGAAAGGTTCTGTATTCAAAAGCAGCATTTTTTGTAGTAGCAAAGTACCAGAAACGAAGTAGAATTTCAACATCCAGGGAAATAGCTAAAACAAATTATGGTTCATGAAAATAATAGAATAGTGTGGTGCTGTAAGGAAGAAGGAAGAACATGACGAATACTGAAAAACAGAGAAGATATATGAACTGAAGAATGTGAAGTAAGCAGAACTAGTAAATACAATATATTGTTTACAAGGCAAATGAACACCAACAAATCTAAAGAGAATGATATGAAATGACACTGGCTGATCTTGCCCCACCAAAGAGATTTGAGGATTTACCTGCTTCCTTTCTTTGCAGAGGTGTGGGCATGATGTATGGGGAACACTGCATATAATGTCAGACTTAGTTAATGCATTGCTTAGTTTTGTTGAACTCTTTTTCACTTTGAAAAAAATATTTTCTTATAAAAGGATGGTTCGGGAGAAATTTGTACACAATTACAGACACAACATATGTGTGATGACCAACTTTGATAGACTGGGCTCCTCTCAGCAGTACGGAGTTGTAAGACAACTCCAAAAGACTCATGATGGAGAGAGATGTCTACATTCAGAGAAAGAACTAGAAAGAACTGGAAAGAACAGAGTTTGAATGCAGATTGAAGCAAACTACCTGCTCTCTTTCTTTTTCTTGTTTGGTTTTGTTTCCTCTTTCTCATTGTTCATTCCGTCCATTAAAATCCTTCTATATAACCTGACTAATATCTAGGATTAGTAAGGATCCAGGATACAAACAGCTTTATATATCAAACAGAGGACTTTATATTTAATCTTCAAGACAACCAGATCAGATACCTTTCATAGCTGTGGCTATGAATGAGAAAGTATTTGCAGATCCTATACTTGATTGCATGCTGCCATGGGGGAAAGGGGAGAAAAGGGAGGGGGAGAAAATTTGAAACTCAAGGGATTGTGGAACTGAATCTTTTAAACTAAAACTAAACAACAAATTAATAAAGACAAAAAAATTTAAAACATAAAAAAATAAAATAAAAGGATGGTTCTATGAAAAGAAGAGAAGGGATGAATGTATTGGGAAGTGAACTTTATATGAAAATATGTGTAGACTGCAATCAGCATCATTGGAGGGAATTCTCAAATCTATGAGATCACAAATCCATTTGAGTATTTGAAAATAAAAATTACGTATTCATATAAGCATATAATATACGAGTGTGTGTGTGTGTGTGTGTGTGTGTGTGTGTGTGTGTGTGTGTGTGTGTGTGTGTACTTCTTGGGTTCAAGAAATAAATTTCTTAACTACATGCTGAGGAAGGTGTGGCCAGATTGCGGTTCATCTGCCTTGGGAGGTTGTAATTTCTCCATTGCTGGTCTTTAAGCAAAGCGCAATCACAACTTTCTAAGTCTGTTAAAGTGGATTTTCCCCCTTATGGATGGCTGCTGAGATCCTTGCAAATTCTAAAATTTTTTTGTCCTGTGATTTTCTGCCAGAATTTACTGTTCTTCAGTAATCTTGTGCACATTCAATCTTTTGACTCTGGCAATGGTGCATCCTGGCAGATTATGCTGAATAAATCACAGACAGAGAGATTAAGAGAGACATAGCTTCTGGGAATAGAGAGGGGATAGCCCTCCTTTAATCTACCCTGATTAGAACTCCAAAGTTGAGGTGCTTATTTGGCAAATATTTGGGATTAAAATATAAACTGATTAGCGTAACAGATCTGTAACCAAAAAGGCCCTCAGAAGTCACCTGGTCCAGTCTCCTTTTTTTATATTTCAGGAAACCGAGGCCCAGAGAAGTGTTCAAGGTCATGCAGATAGTAAGCATGACATGGGATTTCAATCCAGATCTTCAGACTCCAGAAACACAACTCTTTCCATTGTCCCATTGTATTTCTCCTTTAAGGAATAAATATGAATAGATTAATATAGTATATGCTTTTGTATAGGAAATTTTGTCTCTAAAAAAATCTAAACAACCTTTCACACAAAGAAAACTTGCCTATTGAAAGAAGATAGTGGGTTCCCCCTCCTTGGATGCCTTCACACACAGAGAGGCTGATCAGGAATGTGAGAGTAAGGATCGCTTTGACATATGGTTTGGACTAGATGGCTACTGAAATTCCTCTCATCTCTCAAAAACAACTGACCTGGAAAATAGACCAGGAGAGATAATTTAAGTATTATTGGATTACTTGAAAGCCATGACCAAAATCAGAGACTTGACATCATCTTTCAAGAAATTATTGAGGAAAACTGCCCTGATATTTTAGTTCAAAAGAATAAAAATAAAAATTGAAAGCATTCATGGATCACCTCCTGAAGGAAATCCCAAAATGAAAACTCCCAGGAATATTATAGCCAAACTCCAAAGCTCCCAGGTCAAGGAGAAAATATTGCAAGTATCTGGAAAGAAGCAATTCACATATGGTGGAGCCACAGTCAGGGTAATACAAGATTTAGCATCTTCTACATGAAAAGATTAGAGGTCTTTCAATATGATATTCCAGAGGGCAGACAAGCTAGGAATACAACCAAGAATTGCCTACCCAGCAAAACTGAGTATAATCCTTCAGGGGAAAAATGGATATACATTGAAATAGGAAACTTTCAAGCATTCCTGATGAAAAGACCAAAGATGAATAGAAATTTTGACTTTCAAATACAAGACTCAAGAGAAGCATAAAAAGATACATGAGAAAGAGAAATTATAAGAGACTCAATCAGGTTAAACTGTTTATATTCCTACATGGGAAGATATTTGTAACTCCCAAGAACTTTCTCATTTCTCAGTTAGAAGGAGTATACATAGAGAGAGAGTATGGGTGTGGATTGATTATGATGGGATGATTTAAAAATATGTAATTAAGTGGTGAGAAAAAGGAATGCATTGGGAGAAAGAGGAGAAGTAGAAAGGGGCAAATTATCTCATATAAAAGAAATTTGAAAGCTCTTTCATAGTGGAAGGGGTGATGGGGAAAATGGGCAGGAGCACTTGAATCTTATTCTCATTGGAATTGGCTCAAAGAGGAAGTAATATACACGCCCCAGTTGGGTATAGAAATCTATCTTACCTTCTAGGAGGGGAAGGGAATAGAAGAAAGTCGGGGTATTGTACTGATAGAAGGGAAAAAGTTTGTGATAGTCAAAAGCAAAATACTTTTGAGGAGGGACAGGGTGAAAGGAGAGAGAGTAGGATAAACAGGATGGAGAGAAATACAATTAATAATTATAACTATGAAAAAAAATTTATAGTATCTCTGATAATGATCTTGTTTCTCAAATATATAAAGAACTGAGTCCAATGTGTAAAATTAGAGCCATTCTCTAATTGATAGTCAAAGGAGACTAGCAGAGTTTTCAGACAAAGTAATCAAAGTCATAGTCATATGAAAAAATTGCTTTAAATCTCTATCAATTAGAAAAATGAGAAGTAAAATAACTCTGTGGTGCCACGCCTCACCTATCAAGTTGGCTAATATGACAGAAAAGGAAAATGACAGATGTTGGAAGGGAACGTGGAGAAACTGAGACACTAATGTAATTGTTGGTGAAGTTGTGAACTGATCCAACCATTCTGGAGAGCAATTTGGAACTATGCCCAAAGGGCCATAAAACCATACATACCCTTTAACCCAGCAATACCACTAATAGATGACTATCCCAAAGAGATAAAGAACAAAAAAAGGAAAGGAGCTATATGTACAAAGGTATTTAAAGCAGCTCTTTTAGCAGTGCTGAAGAATTAGAAATTGAGAAGATGCCCATCAGTTCAGAAATAGCTGATCAAATTATGGAATATGAATGTCATGGAATTCTATCATGCTATTATAAGAAATGAAGTGCAGGATGCTGTCTGAAAAACCTGGAAAGACCTACATGAACTGATATAAAGTGAAGAGAGTAGAAACAGGAGAACAGTGTACATTGTAACAGCAGTTTCATATGAGGATCAGCTGTGAATGACTTATTCTTAGCAGTACAATGATCCAAGAAACTCTGAAGGACTTATGATGAAAATACTATCTGCCTACAGAAACAAAGTTGATGAAGTCCTAAGGCAGACTGAAGCACACCTTTTTAAATTTTATTTTTCTTAGGTTGTTTTTTTTGTCTGTGCGTTCTTTTACAATATTACTAATATAGAGGGGGCGGAGCCAAGATGGCGGCATAGCAGCAGCAACATATCACAGCTCTCACATAGCCACCCCAAAATACCCATAAAATAGGACTCTAAACCAATCCTGGAACTCCAAAACACACACAAAGATACTTCCCACTAAAGTCAGCTCAGCTACGAGGAACCATATCAGCACTGCAAACCGAAACCAGCCTGGCCTGAAGCAGCAGCTGTGCCCCGGGGCCGCTGGACTGGAAGAGCTGAGGAGCCTCTCAGGTGAGCGGATTAGCAGCAGCTGCGAGTGGGATTTGTGAAAGGGGGAGATAAGCAGTCTGGCCAGAAGGCCTCCAGAGCAGAAAAGCTAAAGGCAGAGGTTTTGCACCCGCCTCCGCGTTGCAGCTTCCCGCCCGTGGCCTGCAGGCAGCAGGGGG
>CM053580.1:34325195-34358195 GCA_028627135.1 Pseudochirops cupreus | reverse complement strand
TCCTTCCTTCCTTACCTCTTTCCTTCCTTCCTTCTTTCCTTCCTTCCTTCTTTCCTTCTTTCCTTCCTTCCTTCTTTCCTTCCTTCCTTCCCTCCCTCCTTCTTTCATTTCTTCCTTCCTTCTTTCCTCCCTCCCTCCTTCCTTCCTTTCTTCCTTCTTTCCTTACATCCATCTCTCCTCTCCCTCTGTCGACATAGGGAATCATACCCTTACCCATGGGTTCTCTGCCTAAAGGAATATAAATTTTGATTGCTGTGACTTTGCAAGTTATCTTTGGGTTTGCAGGTTAGATTTCCTTTTTAAGGATCATGCCTCAAACTCAAATCACTCTGGCTTTCATGGATTGGTCAATAATAGGCTCCAGCCCAAGCCTCCGTTGGTATTTGTTTGGGTCTGATGGCTCACAGCGAGTGAAAACAGCAATTGTTTCTGCTTTGGTCAGAAACCCTGAGGGTCTTCCCCTCCCAGGCTGATTTTTTTTGACAAGATAGAATAAGTCATTCTTTGCCTCATTTTTACCCAGCCTTAATCATTGAATGGGCATTACCTCAGTCAAACTGAGACCCAGGAAAGACCTTAGCTTTAAAAGGTCATAGTCTCTCTCTTTTTTTCTTTTTTAAAAATTTATTTTAGATCCAAATGCCAGAACACAAGTACAGAATAGAGAAAAGAAAGAAAAACATATCATAAACTTAAATAATGGAATTTAAATACGAAGTTAGGAAAAAAAAAAGCATATCCTGTGCATCGCAGAGCATGAGAGGATTGACAATATGTACCAATAGATTTTCATTTCAAGAAAGCCTGTATGATAAATAATACTCGTTGTGTTGAGAATTGTCCACCTTTTCTTTGCTTCCTTGTGAGTTTTCTTTTGTTGTCTGCTGTACATTTTTTTTACTTTGTTCTTTTTTTCCCTCCCCCCAGAAGGCTACAATAAAGTTCAGATATATTTCTCTATAGCTATAGATACATACATACACACATGCATATATAGACATATACTTTTCCATACCTATTCTACTCCTGATCTTTTTTTGTAGGATTTTGTTTCTTGTTTCCTAACCCCCCTGCCTCCTCTACTTTACTTCTACTCAATACCTTGCCCTCCTATGACTTGCCTACCCCCCTCCAAGGATCCCTCCCCTATCCTCCCATTCCCCTAAATCTAAACACCCTTCTATGCCCCTATTTTACCTATTCCCTTACTCTCCCCTCTAAAGATCCCTCCTTTGTCCTCTCCCCAGTCCTTATACCCCCCACCATTTTATTTCTTCTGAATTTAGAAGGCTTTTATACAAGGCTATGGTCTCTCATGGCCTCCTGGGCCATCTCTAGTCACTCTGTTCTATATCTTACCACTGGACCCTGATAGTTCTGGAGGAGAGAGTGAGGCTAGTGACTTTGCACAGTCCTGTCTCTCTTAAATCCAATTCACTTGTAAGTCATGACATCACCTTCAAGAATGAAGGACAAACAACAATCCACAGCTCCCTATTGCCTGTAGAACAAAATCTAGATCCCTTTGTTTTACATTCAAAACCCTCAGCAATCTGGCTCCTCATCTATCTTTGCTTACTCTAATGCCTCTAATGAACTCTCTCATCTCCTAGAGTATCTGGTTTTCTTCAGTGCTTAGCTAAACTTTGTCTAAATCTCAGTTGTTTGTACTACACACACCCATGCAACCACCTCTACCCTGTCTATGTATCATATATCTATATATCTATATCTATATATATCTATATATATATTAAAAAGTAGTCATAGCATATACATGTAGTCATGTATACATACATATATATATATATATATATATATATATAAAATATGAAATTTCATTATCTTTATATAAATCAAGGGCAGCTAGGTGGTACAGTGAATAGCCCACTGGGCTTGGAATCAGGAAGACCCATCTTCCTGAGTTCAAATCTGACCTGACACTTAGTAGCTGTGCGACTCGGGGCAAGTCACTTAACCCTGTTTGCTTCAGTTTTCTCATCTGTAAAATGAGCTGGAGAAGGAAATGGCAAACCACTCCAGTCTTTGTCCAAAAAAAACCCCCAAATGGGGTTGCAACTAAACAACAATGACACAAACTAAATGTAACTGTGCTCTTTGGTTTTTGTCTTTGTATCTCCAGCACATTAAATGATGCTGTGGACTTAATAAAACTTATTGTATGAATGAAAGTGGATGGCTGAATAAATAATGAATATATATCTGCATATATATGTATATGCAGATATATGCACACATACATGCACATGTAATATATGTATATGTGTAGATAGACAAATAGGTAAATAGGTGATAGAAAATTGTAATAAAATATAGAAGCTAATTACAGACAAGAACATAAATTCACAGAAAAGGGTATAGAAACCCAATGTTGCTACAGAGTAGGCCATGGAAGAAAGAACAAATATGCCAACCATCACTCCAAATTAAGACAAGTCGATCATTTCTTGACCACCCATGAATACCAATAAATCTATTCCTAGCTTTTCCAACATGGTCTCCAACTTTAAGACATAGGACCACAGATTCAGAACCAGAAGGGACTTCAGAGGTTATCAAGTGCAACTTCCTTACTTGAGGAAATTGAGACACAAAAAAGTTTAAGAGAATGCCATGGTCAAATGGTGTCCAAGTTGTGATTCAAACCCAGGTTTCCCTGACTTCAAGTACAGCACCCTATCTGCTCCACGATGCTGAATCCCCAAAGGCATGCTAAACGAATCAACTTAGCTGCCTATTTTTCTTATCCTCTCTACCACATTGCCACCATTTGAGGCCAAGAACTATACCTCATTCAACTTTTTGTCCTTCTCAGTGCCTAACACTTCTTGTGATGTAGTAACTGCTCAACTAATATGTGTCCAATTAAACTGGAGTTATACAAAGTCAGAATCAGGATCACAAATCATAGAACCTCAGAGTTGGAAGGAATCTTGGAGCTTCTCTACTCCAAATCATAATTGAAAGAGGATTCCCCTCTACTATGTCCCCAGTAAACAACCAATCGATCTGTTTTTGAGTGAGGATCTCCTGTGAGTGGAGAGCCCATAACCTGTCCACACACCCCCTTCCATTTTCTCCGTTGTTCTAATTATCAGGAAGTTATTTCTTGCACGAAGCCAAAGTCTCTCTCTCTGTTCGCATTGACCTTGTTCTTCCCAGAAGTCTAAGCCTTCTTTCACATTCTTTCAAGTGCTTAAAGATAGCTATTATGTCTCCCTTAGTCTTTTCTTCTCCAGGGCCAAAATCCCCAGTTTCATACCCTGTTTAGATGGCATGACTCTATGTCTTAGCAATCCATCAGGAAATTCTAAAAGCAAGAAAGCTGAAGAAATGGGCATAGACCCATTCTCTAAGACATGTCCGAAACACATGGAGAAGATGAATATAAAAATAAATGATAAGCACTTAGTGGGTCCTTTATTTCCTGTAACACAAATATATAAATAGGAGCAAAGAAAGTTGTTTTTTCCTAAGTTGTTTTTTCAGTTGTACTCCAGTTCTTTCTTAATTAAAAAAAAAAGCAATCATTTGATTCCTAGTTCTACCTTGATTATTTGTCTGCCTCCAATGAAAATACTCCCTGTTCATACCAAAGGGTAACTTCTGAGCATCGACTGCCTTGGTGTAAGCTATCTGACATCACCCTTGATGCTACTTTAACAAAATGGATTTTCCAATAAATACCACCCCAAAGCCTTGATACCTAAAGTAATTACATAGCATGTCAATCACTATCTCTTTCTTCTCATTCTCACTGACTGCCTCTTCAAATATACATTCTTACAGGACCTGAAATAGCATAAAGCATGTCACTAGACTGAAGATAAAATTTTGAAGTGCAAAAAGGAAGTGGCAGGTTATAAATGGGTATCACTGAAAGTCACATCTCAGAGTAATATCTATACAACTTAGTGCTTGGCTATCAGCTTCCTTGGGGCCATGGGTTAACAATGGAATCAGGAACTACAGGGACATAGGGTGCCCAAGAGACTGAAATCAAATAGGAAGATGAGACTCCAAAACAGATGGAATTAAAAAAGAAAAAGAACAAATCAGAACAAATGGAGTCTACCTTGGGGGCTACCATATTTTTTTTCATCAGAGGAAAATCATGACTTGTCATTCTTAATATGATGGTGAGTGGCAGCTAGAGTAATTTTGAAGTTCAGAGAAGTTGATACTGATGATAGTTCTTTCAGCAGAATAGTATTTTCTAGTACCCCCTGTTTGGGAGAACTAAAATGCTTTATGTGAACTGATGACTCTGGAGACAAAGGAACTGGGTTTGAATCTTATATCTAGCCCTTACTTTGTGACCTTGGGTAAGTCACTTAGAGTCTCAATTTCTTCATTTGTCAAATGAGAGAATTAGACTAGATCTAGGTCTTTAAGCTTGAGCTTGAGTCCTGTGATTTTATAATCCTATGACTTGGCTTCAATGAAAGATAGATGTAGAAATACATTGAATTCAGTTTCTGTCTAAAACTGACCATTTTACAAACTAAATAAAAGAGTGGAAAAATCACAAGTGAATAACACCTGGTCAACTTTCCATTTTTCTCCCTCTCTCTTCCCTCTTTCTGTTGGTGTGGATGAATAGTTAGATAGTCAGATGCATGTTGGATATTTCCATTTATTTATTTATTGTGGCAGTATCCACACCTTGGTAAAACCTCAGCAGATGGGCTAAACCAAGTTGAGGGTAACCAATGGGCCTCAAACCAGTCACTGAGTTAAGGGTTTCTATCCAAAGTATGTGAAGACTTATCCCGGTAGAATGGTTGGATAAGAATAATTTGTTCCAATGGCCAAGAAGGTGATAGTAGCACTCAGAAGCACTTATAATTTGTTCAGACATGAAATACCCATCTACTGTATCCCAGGTCATCACCAGTCATCTTGACTTTTGTCCTGCCACTGGATTTTGATGACTGAAAGAGAGAGTGAGGCTAATGACTTTGTGCAGCTCTGCCTCACTTAAATCCAATTCATTCATGAATCAAGACATCACCCCATGATGTCATTGGTCCTCTTAGAAAATGAAGTACAACAACAACAACCGTTTATTTATATTCACAGGGACCTGTGGAACAAGCATTTATTAAGCACTGGCTACGCGCAATGAATGCAATGTGCTAGGCTGGGGGAAACCAGCCAACACAAACAAAACACCCAGTCCCTGCCCTCAGGGAGCTTACATTCTCCAAGGGGTGTAGGGATGCAACATTTACACAGATAAGTATATATGTGATTTTCTGAGGAAGGAGAATCAGGGAAGGTTTTCTATAAGTGATACCTGACTTAGCTTTGAAGGAAGCTGGGGTTTCTAAGATGAGGAGGGAGAGAATTCTAAGCATGAGGTGGGGTCACAACCTGTACAAAGACGTGGAGGTAAGAGAAAGAATGTAGACTCTAAGGACTATGAAGTAGGCCAGTTTGACTAGATTCTAGAATGTTTAAAAGGTAAATAATGTGACAACCTGGAAATGGTGGCTAGATCCAGATTTTGAATTGGGGTCATGGAACTAGTCAGTCAGGTGGTCAGAAGGTCAAATTCTCACTGTTTTTACTAAAAACCTCTTTTTGCTTCTCTACCATTCATTTATCCACCTTTTAGAGAGCAAATGGTTAAACATTTTACAAATGTATTTACAGGCAGCAAATATATAAAATACATGTGTGTATATATAGTATATATATATATATGTGTGTGTAATATGTATATTATGTATAGATCCACATAATATATGTACATATATATAACATTTGTATCAGACCTTCAGTTCACTGTTACAAAGAACCCTCAGTGATGACACTTCCTCTCCTCCTTCAGATCAGTGCCTGTTCTGCAAAATTTACTCCTAGAGAACCACCCGTAACCCTGAGAAGTTAAGGGACTTACACAGGGTCATGGAATGGTTATATATCAGAGACAGGCCTCTGATCAAAGCTTCTTTCCTCTAAGTTTGATTCTCTGCCTGCACCCAGCTGCCTCTCTCATACAACATTATTTGCTCCAATGCTTCTCTTTTGGGGGAATTTCATCAGGCTGGATCCTCCATCAAGGACTAGATCTTGAGCTGGAAGAGTCTACAGAGGCCATCTCTTCCAACTTCATTTTACGCAGAACTGGAGGCCAAAATAGGCTAACAATTTGCTCAAGATCACCCAGCTAGTTTTCCCCCACGAGATCCCAGTACTTCTCCATGAAGTTTTCGTGAGTTTCTAGGGCTTGAAACAGTTCACCCTTCAGTTGGTGATGAACTGATCCAAACTTAGCCAGGCTGACACTTTACTGAAATATATACAGTCTATAATTGGCCTGTCTCAGCTGGGGTTCCTCTGATATAACACTGAGAAACCAAGGTCATCTCAACACTACACACCACAGGGAGATAACATTGTAAAGGTAGGTCAATATTAGTTTTGTTTCTATGACTAATAATAACAATAATTTTCAAAAGTTTTAATGCAACAAATAGAACTCTTGATCCCTTCATACCATCACATGTCAGTAAGTCAATAAACATTTATTAAGTACCTACTATGTGCCAGATATCATGTTAAGCTCTGGGGACACAAAAAAAAGGCAAAAGAGAGTCCCTGCCCTCAAGGACTTCACAATTTAGTGGGGGAGACACCAAGCAAACAAATATGTACCAATAAGCTATATACAGGACAAGAAGGAAATAATTAACAAAAGGAAAATCACTAGAATGAAGAGTGGCTGGGAAAAGCTTCCTGTAGAAGTTGAGACTCCAAAGAAGCCAGGGAAGCCAGGGAAGTCAAGGAAGTCAGGCAGAGATGAGGAGGGAAGAGCAATCCCTTCTCATGGGAGGACATAACAGAGAAAATGCCTGGAGTTGACAGGTAGAGTGATTTGTTTGTGGAACTGGATCAAAGTGTGCATAATAAGGAATAAGATATAAGAAGACTGCATAGGTAGAGGAGGGCTAAGTTAGGAAGGGCTTTGAACATCAAACAGAATTTTGTTTTTTATCCTGAAGGTGATATGGAGTCACTGGAGTTTATTGAGCAGGGTGTGTGTGTGTGTGGGTGTGACAATCACAAAGTCTGGGAGTTAGAAGGGACCTTATTGATTATCTAGTTTAACCCATACTCAGAAAGGATACCTTTTATAATATCCCCAATAAATGGTCATCTGGCATCTGTACAAAGATCTCCAAGGCATCTTTTTCCACTTTGGGATATTTTTTTCTGTCTGGAAAAATATTGATCCTTCCCAGTGACCAAGAGAAAACATATTGTCTGACAGATGAATTCAGTTGTAAGCACTCATAGATTTAGAGCTAGAAAGGACCATAGAAACCATCAAGTCTATAACCCATTCATTTTGCAGATGAAGAAACTAAGGCTTAGAGGAATCATGATAAGTTGCCCTGGGTCATACAGCCAGTAAGTGTCTGAGGCAAGATTTGAATGTGGATGTTCCTGCCTCCAAGCTCTGGTCTCCAGCCATGGCACAACCAAGCTGTAATTTCATAGCCTCAAATGGTTACAGATTTAGATCTGAAAGGGACCTTGGCACTTAAAGGTCTTTTAACAAAAGCATCCCTCCTATTGTGACCAGAAAAACCCCCAATTGTGACTGAACCAGATTAAAATATAATTGGAAAATGTTTAATGAAATAAATAAAAATACACCATTATGTTAATTTGTGGCTTTCTAACTCAACATGTCACCCACAGGGATCTATTTCTATTTGATTTTTGACACCACTGACCAACCCTTTCATTTTATACATGAGAGAATTGAGCCTCAGTACTTACCCAAGATCACTTGTATTAGTATGATGACAGGGGTAAGATTCAAATCCAAGTCCTTGAATTTGAAATGAAGTTTCATTTAATCCAGGATGCTGCTTCCCAAAAATCTAGGCCTATTCAATGTTCATTTCACAAGATCATAGTTTTAGAGCCAGAAAGGGCCTTAGAGGTCAGTAAGTCCAGTCCTCTACTTTTTAAGATTAGGAAACTTAGACCATAAGAAGTGGCTTACCAAGGGACACATACTTTGGATGTGTTAGAGCCAGGATTTGAACCCAGGTCTTCCTGGCTTTAATGCCTGTCCATTAGGTGTCATGTCATGCTGCCTCTCATTTGACTTAAAATTCTGTAATTGTCATTGACTTTAGGCTCCCACTAAAGGTAGTTTGAAGTCTTGGCTACCTGTCGAATCTTTAACAATGTTATTTCAAGATGATATTAGTCCTCATACTTGGTCACCTGTTTAAAAATCTGTTAAGGAAGGGAGACTTCAACAAGAGCCCAACTCATTATTTCTTGACTCTAATCTCTCTCAAATGTTTAGTCAAATAGAAATAAAATGTACAAGGGAATGTCATCAAGTGACTTGAAAAGTAGAAATTTTCTGGGTTATTTCAGTTCAAGAGGAGTGGGGATGAATGCAAGGGCAGAGGTGGTGCACAGGGTTTGAGTGTTGGACCAATAAGCATCAGGACTTAGAGAGAAAGCAGAGGAAAAGCAGCATTTAATGAAATGTCATAAAATGTAAATAAGCGATTCTAATACTGTGAGTGTGAAGCTGAAAATGGATGACATTAATGAGCTCAGCTCTCTTTTATTCATTACCATTTCCATCTGTCTTGTTTTATTAAATGACCTTTGGGACTGAAATTCAGTGGTCCTATTCAGGCTAAGCTCCTAGAACCTTCATTTAAAATCCAATAAGTTTCCCGGTTGGGAAGAAAAACAGGAAAGGGTTCTTTGGGGACATGGGAAAAGAAAGAATTTGGCACGGCTTGGGAGGTTTGTCTTTGGGGACTCCAGTAGACTATTTTCTAAGATCATGGGTCTTTGAAACTTCAGAGTAAATAATGATATATAGAAATGACTATACATACTGCAGAAATAGAAATGCTTGAAGGATTGACTTACTGTTTTTGGAAAATGTTACTATTTTGCTAACCAAAGGAGAGGTGGCAAATGAATTCTTTAACAATATTCTTCTAAGATGATATTAGTTCTCGTATTTTGTAGCGCTTATTTTTTATTAAATCATTTTTGTGTCCATTGTCTTGCTGGTTTCTCATGATGACTCTGTGAGATGAGCAGAGCAAATATTATTACCCTCATTTTACAGAGGAGAGAGCTGACGCCAGAGAGATGAAGTGATTTGCTTAAGCACATGCAACATGCAAGTGATGGAGCATGGGCGAGTGGGAGAGGCACTAGACTTGGGGTCAGAGGATCAAGATCCAAATCATAATTGTTATTTATGTAATATCCATAGCAATGGACAGTTCCATGAGGGGTTGGACTAGGTGGCATTTAAAGTTTCTTCTAGCTCTAAATCTAGGAACCTGAGTATTTCTGGTCTTTTCTACTAAGACAAGTTAGGTCAAGTCAACAAGTAGTTCCAAAGGGCTTACTTTGTATCAGGCACTGCTAAGCACTGGAAATGCAAAGGGAGGCAAAAAACAACAAGCCAGTTCTTGCTCTCACAAATGTCATAGTTGAGTAGGAGAAACAATATGCTAAGAACTGTGAACAAATAAGATATATGCAGGATAGATTGGAGGTAACCTCAGAGGAGAGGTTCTAAGGTTGAGGAAGAACCTGGACAGGTTTTGTGCAGAAGCTGGAATTTTAGCTGCATCTTGAAGGGAAGCAAGTAGCTAGGAAATGGAAGTCAGGAAGGAGAGACTTCTAGGCATGGAGGACAGTCAGAAAAAAGAAGAGCAAAGAGGACAGGCACTGGATATGGGATTACAAGGGTAAGGGAGAGGCAGGCAAAGTGGGTGGAGAAGGGAAAGGCATAAGAAGACGAGAAAGGTAGATAGGGCCAGGTGACCAAGATTCTGGAAAGCCAAACAGATACTTTTTTTTTCTATTTAATCTTGGAAGTGATAGGGAGCCACTGGTGTTTATAGGGAGATAACACGATTTGAGCTCTTTTGCTTTTTGAAACATAATCTTACTTTTCTTTTTGAGCTGTTGGTGTTGCTGCTGGTCCTTCATTCTCAAAGAGGGCCAATAACATCAGTGGGGGTGATGCCTTGACTTACAAGTGAACTGGATTTAACTGAGGTCAAGCTGTGCAAAGTCAGCAGCCTTACTTTCGCCTCCAGAGTCATCATAGTCTGGTGTCAAGACATAGGTCAAAACTACTGATGATGGCCCCAGATTTAATAGGAGAGCATGAGCTTTTTAAGCAAAGGTCTTTCCCAAGTCTCAGTTTGTCTGATGCGATGCCCATTCAATCATTTAAGGCTAGGTGAAAATAGAGGCAAAAGATGGCCTTCACAAAAGAAATCAATTAACTTGAGGTTCTTGGTAGATGAAGAATATATATATGTTTTTATTTGGACTGGCCTTCATTTCCATTTGAAGGTTTTTCTGCTACATGTTTGCAGTTTCCCATTCTTCTTTGCTGCTGTAAAAATTGAACCCACTCTTGGAATTTGATGCGTAAGGTTTTTGTTTTGTTTTTCCTTGAGTCATCTGTAGATTCTTTGTTTATTGTATTTACAACTTCTAAGGAGTTTTTTTTATCATAGTTTTGAAGTTTTTTCTTTTTTCTTTTTTCACTTCTTGTGTTCTTCCGGAAGACCTACAATTCTTAAGTTGTCTCTACACCGTCTATCTTTGAGATCAAAGGTTTGCTTTTTTTTTTTTTCTGGTAGATTTTCCTCCCTTTCAGCCTTTTCATATTCCAAATTTGTTCATCTCCTTTTTTTTCTTTGAAGAAACTTTCTTTTCTTTTTCTAATCTGCTAATTGAGTTTTTATTAGTTCATGGAGAACTATAAGTCCTATTTTATGTTTATTGCAAAATTTCTTCTTTTATGAATTTTATTTCCTTTCTGAAAAATTCTGAAATTCTATACTTTCTTGTTATTTTTCCATATTCTCTTAGTACTCCAAAGGAATAATCTCTTTTTCACGATGTATTGGTTCACTTATTTTGTTTTATAATGTTTAAGAGAACTGTGTAATCTCTTTGAGGGTATAGTACTCATCCTTCCTTCTAGTTTTAGGATTCGCTCATTAATTCATCTGCTTTTACTCTTTTTTATTGAGCATTTTTTTCCTCTTGAAATCTTTGGTATTTTAGTTGTTTTTCTTGCATTCTCTCAATTTTCATTTTCTGCCTCCTTACTTATCCACTTACCAGTGGATATACCGCTATGTATACTTAAAAGCTACCTCAGCCTTCTTCCACATTTGGGGTTTTAGATTTCACTGTCCTTGAATTTTTAACTTCTGGGGGAAACAGAACTAGCCATATCTGGGTTTTGGTTTCCTTTCCTTTAGGCCCAGTACAGATTCCCAAACCTGTTTCTCCCTCAGCTCCCTTCCTTTCCTTCTCTGACTGGGTTTAATCAGAATCTGCCACTATTCGCATGGGGGGGAAGAGTGGGGGAAATGTTTCAACCAAAGTTTCTGAAACCTTGGTAGTCACTAATTCAGGTGAAGCTATTAAAATTATTTCTGGAAGTAATTCTTCTCAGGCTACTGACTAAGATGGCTGTCCCAATGAGGCAAATTCCCCAGTTCACATTTCTCTTTAATCTACCCTCCAGATTTTTTTGATTACACACCAGAAACCCCTTCATTCAGGATGTTTACTCCAGCCTTGGAAGTAGAAGAATATGAATTTGAACCCAGGCCCTCTGACTGCAAATGGAATGCTCATAGCAGTATACTATTCTGCCTATTGGTATAAGTCTCCCTGTATATAGTGGAGGGCAGACTATGATGAGAAATGATTAAGCCATAGATTTGGAGGGTAGAACAAGAATGATGAGCCTGGAGAAATGAGAAAACCTAAGGAAGGCTCACCTAGCCTATACTCCACTCTCATAAAGATAGTTTCCATTTGGTCTACAGGAATGGGGGAGGGAAGGCAGAATGGCTGTGGAAGTAGAGGAGAGGGAAAGTAAACAACATTTACCAGCCTAGCTGTCATGCAATATTAAAAGGAATTTTAAATTAGGGCAAAACTAATATAGAGAGCAATGCAGAAGTTCACCATTGAATACTCTCTTGACCACCATTTCTTTTTTCCAGCTCTGGAATTATGATCACTTCAATTGTGTCATTATTCCTAGATTGGGTACATTAACCTAATTCTCCATGGTCCTACTCACCTTTCCCTGTCTCCCAACTTTCTGGGTCAAATTGTTCTTCTCCAACCAACCCTCCTGTTTTTTGATTACTCTTTCCTAACAGGTCAAAAGCTCCTTGATATCAGGGATCATCTTTGTTTTTGTACTTGTATGCCCAGGCTTACCACACTGTATGGCACAATGTAAGCAGTTCATAAATACTTTTTTTGTTTGTTTCAGTTGTTGATTCACTTTATTTCTAGTGCATGCAATTCAGAATTTCTACTTGCAAGAGTCAGCTGAGAACACTAACCTAAAAATATTTTCAGCCCTTTTAGAGTAGCCCTGTATTTTCTTTCTTGAAATCTTTACAAAATTTGCCTCAATTATATGCTTCAAATATTGAAACAAGCCTGCAGGCTGACCATGTAGTCTGAGGTCCAGCTAATTTTGAGGCAAAGCCCTAAAGCTTTAGCACCTTTCATTTTGTTCTTTTGCCATACTAGCAAATAAAGGGACATGCATGGAATTTTTAAAAGATTTCTTTTATTCAGCGTGAACATAATCTCTTTGTTACTGAGTCAAAGGAGTCATTTGCCTCCTGAAGATGAATCAATTGCAAATGGTAGCATCCTTTTGAGGGATGCTCCCCAACGCTCTCATTGTCAGAATCTTTGGTTGAGTGTAAGGTAGAGAAATGGATGCAATGATTGTGACAGATCAATCAATCAATCAATCAATCAACAAGCATTTATTAAAGACCTACTGTATACCAGGTACTCTTCTAGGTTCTAGAGACACAAGTACAACAAATGAAACAACCCCTACTCCCAAGGCATTTACATTCTTATGGAGGACATAATAAGTATATATAAGTACACATATGGCATAAATACAGATACATGTAAAGTAGCTTAATAGGAGGCAGTTTGGCAAGGTGGGCTTTAGCTCGCCAGTATAGGAGACTTGGAAAAGTTCTATGTGGAAGATAGTTCCTGAGTGGTATCTTAAAGGAAGAGAAGGACTCTATGAGGCAGAGAGGTAAAGGGAATCATGGGAAATGGCCAGTGCAAAGTCACTTTGCTAGAGATATTATTGTTGTTCATTCTTGAAGAGGCCCCAAATGACATCACTATGCTAGAGGCAAGTTACGGTATGTCCAGCCGTGGCTGTTCAAACCAATACAAGCTCAGAATGCTCTACCACAGGTTGGGCTCAAATAGACCATGTGAACATTTGTGGTGGATTCTCTAAATTTGTACATCTCACATTTCTTTTGAGCTACTTCAATTCTACTTTGCTCATACAGCACAGCACCTTCTCTGATGAGGCCATGTCATGTTTGGCAGTTCTGTGCCAGTGTCTTCCATGTCACACAGTCCCAAAGTTCTTAAGAGAGATCTTAAGAGTGTCCTTATATTGCTTCTTCTGGTCATCATGTGAGCACTTGCCCAGTGTGAGTTCTCCATAAAATAGTCTTCTTAGCAAGTGTACATTTGGCATTTGAGCAATGTGGCCAACCCACTGGGAGTTGTGCACTCTGCAGTAGAGTTGGAGTGCTGGGCAGTTTAGGTTCAGAAAGGACCTCATTTTCTGGTATATTATCCTGCCAGGTAATCTTCAGGATCTGGCTAAGACAATTCAAATGCTAGATACATCGCGTCATCTTTGAGGAACATAGAGAAAGCCAAGGGTAGGTCACAGAGAGAGGATAGAAGAGGAGAAGTAGGATTGTCCAAGAGGCTGAAAATATATATTGGGGCTAAGTTACGTAAGGCTTTAAAAGCTAAATAGAAATATTTTAATTTTATCTTGAAAGCATCAGGGAGCCAATGGAAGTGGTCTAGTAGGGTAGTCACACAGTTATTACTGCTTAAGGAAAGGTTTAGAATAGCTACCATGAAATTAGAGTGTTAGCTCCTTTAGAGTGCTGGTTATTTCATTTACTGTATCTCTGTCCCCAGTGCCTTTTGCTATTGTTTGGCCATTTCAGTTGTGTTGGACTCTTTGTGATCCCTTTTGGGGTTTTCTTGGCTAAGATAAAGGGTTACTTTTGCCATTTTCTTCTCCCACTTATTTTATAGATGAGGAAACTGAGGCAAACAGGGTAAAGTGACTTGTCCAGGGTCACACAGCTAGTAAGTGTCTGAGGCCAGATTTAAACTCAGTTATTCCTGACTCCAGGGCCTGTGTTCTATCCACTGCAGCACTGTGGAGGATAGGTGAACTGGAGTGGAGAGAGACATGATGCATGGAGACTAATTAGGAGGGTGTTGCAATAATCTAGGAGAGAGGTTGTGGCCAGAAACAGATGAAAATGTAATTGGGAAATATTGAACAAAATAGATAAATATAATAGAACATATATAATATTAATATGTAGTTTTTAAAGTCAGTCTGCAGCAGTGGAGATCCTCATGTGCAGTACATTGGCCCCTGATTTCGACAGCACTGATTGATGTAGGCAAGAGGTGATGAGGTCCAAAAATAATTATGTGAGTGGAGAGAATCAGTTGGATGTGAAAGACAGTGTAAAAGCAGAAACAGTAAGATCTGGCAACTAATTGCATATATGAGGTAAATAAAAGTGGTCCAGGAGAAGGCTAAGATGGTGAACCATAGCCTCTGAAAGGATTATGGTGCCTTTGACAGCCATGGTGGATGGAGAGAAGCTGACTTTGGAGACAACCTGAGTTCATGTTCCACCTCTGATACATGGTCTGTGTGAGGTTCAGTACTCTATACCCCAGGGAAATATCTAACAAAATTTATCAGAGAAGGCAGAGGTCTTTATTAATACAGGAAACTCCTCCCAAGAGCTCCCTGTGCTAATCAGGTAGGTAGATGGTACAGAAGTTTGAGCATTGAACCTGGAGTCAAGAAGACCTGAGTTCCAATTAGCATCAGACATTTACTAGCTGTGTGACCCTGGACAAGTCACTTAATCTTTTCTTGCCTCAGTTTTCTGACCTTTGAAATGTAGATAATGGCACCTATCTCCCAAGGTTGTTGTGAAGAACAAATGAGATAATATTTGTAAAGTGCTTGGTGCATGGTAGGTGCTCTATGAATGTTAGCAAAGATGATGATGGTGGTGGTGGTGGTGGTGGTGGTGATGGTGATAATGAAATCCTAGGAAAGGTTAAAATAGTGGAGGGAAATATGGATTCATCTAGGAAAAGTGACATAGGACACCGGATTTGGACATCGGATTTGAAGCCAGAAGAGCTGAGTTCAGATCCCAGCTCTGCTACTTGCCACCAGTGTCATTTAACCTTTCTGAGTCTCAGTCTCATCAAAGTTGAACCTGCAGACTTGAATTCATTCAAAAGACCTTCATTATGCCCCTGAGATGTTCAATACCTCCTTCTGACAGTAAGAAAACTTATTTTTGAATACTAGTTTGGACATTCATTTTCTGTGTGACCTTGGGAAAGTCATTTTATCCCCTTGAGATTTTAGTTTTCTTGTTTATGAAATGAATGGATTGGACCAAATGATCTCCAAGGTCTCTTCCAGCTAACATCCTGTGTATATACAAACTCATCATCATGGGAATTTATCTTGTTCATAAAGAGTCTATCTATATTTGCTTCTCTACATCTCACTCAAAGCAACATATAGGGAAAACATATTGAGTCTTTCCCTCCAGGAGCAATCCAATCCAGGTTTTGTAAATGAGATGAGCTGAAAAGCTACAGCATTATTATTTTTCTCATGGCCCTCCACTGCTTGATGTGTCTTGAAAACACATTAGGCTCTACGTGCCAACAAGAATCTGTTAACTTCCCACTCTGTAATTGACTAGGCACTCAAAATGGTGTCTCTACCATTAAGCTTCAGATGGTGGCAAGTAGTTATTTATTAGAGAGGAAGCTGTTTCTAATGCTTTTCAGTCTTCTGCCACTGGTATTGAGGTTTAATTGAAAACTGGTCACATCAGTCTTTGACGGGCTCCCTAGAAATGATTTGTGTGAGTAACTACCATCACACGGCAAAGGGAATGGGCTGAGGAGGGAAATTTTCAGTGGGAGAGAAAATGCCTTTTGACAAATCCAACAATTATTCTCCTATGAGTGAAGAGGCTCGAATATGAATTGTCATAAAATGTATTTGTTGATTTCATCCTGTTCCTTGGGGCTTAGCAAATGCCTTTAGAGTTAAAATGCCCCCAACAGGATGAGGCAAACTTTTAGTTAGCTCTTGAATGAATTGTAAGAGCTTTGATAGATAGATAGATAGATAGACAGATAAATAGATCTAGATAGATAGATATAGATGCACACACACACACACACACACACACACACACACACACACATATATATATAGATACACATAGAATAAATTTATGAATGAATGAATGAATGAATGAACTTGCTTCTCTGGGCCTTTGCAATATCTTCCTCTATGTTGCCTCTTATAAACCCCAATTTCCTTCCATGCTGGTACCATTTTTTACATAGTTAGCATTTCCATAGCACTTTAAGATTTGTTCTCTCATAATAACTCTGTGAGGCAGGTGTTGTGAATATTCCTATTTTATAGATGAAGAAATGGGAGCTAAGGAAGTTTAGGTGACTTTTCTAAGGTCACACAAGTTTCACTGTCCCCAGCGCTTTGAGTGAAAACTCTCCTCAACCTTCCCCCCCCTTTAGAATCCTTCACCTCCTTTCAGACTTGGGCACCATTACCCTTAAGGAACTTACCACTGAGTCAGGGGAACAAGTAGGGGTGATAAGTGGATGACACATACACTAGAAATTAGACTATACGGGCCAGAGTGGCATGCATAAATAAAATACAACCAGTCAATCAACAAACATTTGTTATACCTCTACTATGTGTCTGGCATTGAGTTTCAAAATACAATGAATTAAATGATCCCAAATTGAAGTGAGTTTACCTTCAGACAACATGTTTATAGAAAAGTATTTGCAGAATAAATATAAATCTAGATAAGATAGCTAAATAGAATCTGTGGAGAGAGCACTAGCAGGTTGCGGGGCAATGAAGAAAGACTTCTTACAGAATATGTGCATAGTGCTGTCTTGAAGGAAAGAAAGGGTGCTACGATGCAGGTGCAAGGAAAGAATCCATTCCAGGTATAGGGGACATCATCCAGTGAAAAGTTATGGCATCTAATGTCTGAGAATGAGAGAAGGCCATTTTGACTGGACTGCAGATTGCAAGGAAAGGGAGTAATATACTTCACCGCTTCTTCCTCTCCACTCTTCAGAATACATTTCTTTTTTCGGAGCTCAGCTCAGTTGCTTCCTCCTCTGAGAAGCCTTCCCTGATCTCCAAGTTGTTAGTGAGTGGTAGTGAGGTGGGACAGATGGAAGACAAGGATTGAAATATGACAACCTTTGTCCCAATCTCATCTCTGCGAGCCTTAATTTCTTCATCTGTAAAATGGCGATAATATTGCCTGTAGTACCAACAGTATTGTAGTATGTTTTGAGTCCATAAAGTGCTAATCTTTATTTTATTTAGCAAAATTCTCCAAATAACATCAACCTATGCCCTAACAAACACAAGTGCCATATGGGCTATAGGCACTGCATTTGTAGGTCCTATTGTAATATTTTCCAGGACAGAAAGTGTGACCACAGGGAAAGATATCTGTAAACTATGTTGGAAATAGACCAATTAGCATACAGTTATTAAATACTTATCTTGTGCCTGGTTCTATGCCAGGTGCTAGGGTTTACAAAGACAATAAATGAAACATCATTTATTTTCAAAGAGCTTAATTCAATTGGAGATGACACCAAGAACACACATAAATATATACAAAATGAATATAATTAAATATGAAGGGGTGGCCAGTGGTGCCCAAGATAGACCCCTAAGCCTGGAGTCAGGATGGCCCGAGTTCAAATATGGCCCCAGACACTTACTAGCTGTGTGACTCAGCCTCTATTTGCCTCAGTTCTTCATCTGTAAAATGGGGAAATGCTGGAGAAGGAAATTTCAAACCACTGTAGTGTCTTTGCCAAGAAAACCCCATGGACAATGCCCATGGGGTTACATTGAGTTGGATACAACAGAACAACAAATACAAAGTAGTTAAACAGGGAACAGTATGGGGAGCAGAACAGTCGCATTTAATGGAGTCGGAAAAATTTCATGCAAGCAGAGTGATTACGACATAAAAGCAACCAAATGCTCGTTACTTATTCAGTGACCTTTTACCCGTATATCATCAATAACCTTCTTCACTAAGACAGTCAAGAGACACTAGAGAGGATAAATATTGAACAATGTCATACACATATACACACAATTGATTATATCTTAACTGATAGGAAATTTCTAGTTGCTAATGTGTTGGTCTTTTCCAAATCAGTGGTCTGTGTATGGTCAGACCTAATGTCCAGTTAGAAGAAAGAATAAAATGACATGATGCTCCATATATTTTGAACGGTTTCAATTTGATTCATTTAAACTATGAAATGAAAATCTTGTAAAGATAGAATTATTAGTTCTGATTGTCTCCACTTCTTACAGATATTTAATTGATATAAAGAAGCTGCCAAAATACGAGAGACCAAGATAATACCCACAGCCTACGAAAACAGAATTTCATTTCAAAGCAGAGAAAGTAGAAAGCCAAGGGCAAACATGCTGGGAAAATACCATAAAAGAGGATGGCAGAAGATGGCAAAGAATGATCACCCCATGAAACAAAGAAAGGCCATGAAGAGAGGGATGAGTGTGCAGAAAACTCAGTGCAAAAGTTACCTAAGCCTTGTTCTTGAAAAATAATTTATAAATAAATTTGGAAGGAGAACAAATAGATGGAAAATAAAACAGATTTTACAAATAGACAGAAAATGAAACAGATTTGTCAGCATCCAGGGTGCAATAGAGTCATCAAATTTGGATTCTAACATCTAGGTACCCAATATGCTACAGCAGAAAGTGGCAATGGTCCTTAAGAAGATGATATTGTATAAATGGCTGGATCAGACCAAAGACACATGGAGGAAATCCAAGTGTAGAACCTTTGAGGTGCTGATTGTCATGCTTTCCCTTAGCAGCAGGGATTTAGAGTCCTCTTAAAATCTCTTGGAACACCAAAAATATAAAGTATAGGGAGCCTACCTGAGCAGCTAGCCTTGACAACAGTGTGATTAGCAGCTGACAGTCTACTACCCTCCTTCTATTTGGAAAGGAGTGAGCACAGAGTAATACTTTACCCATACCTCATTCTGCTTCAGCCAGGAAAGGGAGCTCCAGAGTTTTGTGGAATGACAGTGAAGAGGGAGCCTTTTGTATTGGACAAGGAAAGACTCCCTCAATTCAAAACTGACCCATCCCTTGAAAAACGTGTGTGTGTGTGTGTGTGTGTGTGTGTGTGTGTGTGAGTGTGTGTTGGGAGGGCCTCTAGCGACTAAAATCAAGCAGAACTTGAAATATAGAGAGTACATGATGTCTGAATCTCTCAGAGGGCAGATCTGTGAACACCCTGATCCTAGTCAGATGGAGCAGGACCTACAGTAGTAGGTGACCTAAGTAAACCAGGAGCAGTGGGGAGGTTCTAAAGCAATGGCTGTTCCCCTCTATTCTCTTGTCCCAAAACTCATCCTTTCCAACAGGGTAAGAGAACAGAGTTCTATCTGTTCCTGGCTTCTCTTCTCATCAAAAGTATGGAACAGTCAGAGCCTTTACTTTTTGAGGAGCAGAGGCGGGGAAAAGGCAGCTCTCATAGAAGGCAAAGGACTGACTAGAGGACTGGGGAAGCTAGATGGTATAGTGGATAGAGTGTTGAACCAGGAGCAAGAAAGACTCATCTTTGTGAGTTCAAATCTGGCCTCAGATAGTTACTAGCTGTGAGACCCTGGGCGAGTCACTTAAACCTGCTTGTCTCAGTTTCCTCATCTATAAAATGAATTGGAGAAGGAAATGACAAACCACTCCAGTATCTTTGCTGAGAAAAACCAAATGTGGTCACAAAGAGTTGGCTACAACTGAAAAATGACTCAACAACCAGATTATAGATATCTTCAAGCTGGAAAGGACCTTAGGGGCCATGTGGTCTAAGTCCTTATTTTAGAGAAAACTAACAGGAAAAGTGAGGTCCAGCAAAGTAAAATTATCTAGGATCATAGGATCACAGAATTGGAGCCAGGAGGGACTTTAGAAGTGATCTAATTCAATCCCTTAATTTTGGAGAAGAAATTGAGACCAAGAGAAATGATTCAAAGTCATAGATCTAAAGGTGGAGGAAACCTTAGGCAGCATCATTTTACATGAGGGGAAACTGAGGCCCACAGAAATGAAGTTCCAAGTTTACAGAGGTAATTCACATTGGGGGCAGGATTTGAACTCAAGACTTATGATTCTAAAGCCATTGCCTCCCAACCAATGCTTTTTCTCTTGTTTTTTCCCTTCTTTCTTTCTGCAGACATTAAGAATTGATTTTCAGTGGCTTCCTCGAGTCAAGGCAGGCTTCTTTTAAAAACAATTGTGTGCCATACAAATTTAGCTTAGGATCTTGTTCTCACTCTGTAGGATTCATTTTGGGAAGATATATATGTTTATAGTGAACTAGAAATTTTCCCTGAAAGGTCATTTGTCTGATGTTCTTCCTTAAATCTGTCTCAAATACAATCACATATGCATTATTTGCCTTCATGTTTTCCATATTTCAGCTAAGCTGAATTACTTTATATTCTTCATATGATTTTCTTCTCCCAACTGCATGCCTTTGCACAGCCAGGAATGCATAGCCTCCCTGCCTTAGCCTCATAAAATCCATAGTGTCCTTTAAATCTCACTTTAAATGCCACCTTCACTAAGACCTTTCCTGATCTTTCCATTTACTGATGCATCTTGGCTTTCTTTATATAGATCTTATATTTTCTTGCACTTATACATGTGGCTCCCTTCTTTAAATTGTAAGCTTCATGAAGGCAGAGATTGTTTCATCTTTGTCTCTGTCTTCTCAGTGCCTAGCATAATACCTGAAAAAAAAAAGTGTTGGACCCTAACAGCTTTGGGATATGATAGCCTTGGTGACTGTTTCTGATGGAAGAATTCTGGCAGCCCGTTTGGTGAAGGGAGAGAAAATCTTAGGAAGACTCATTAATAAGAGTTCATGTGACAACTCTAATTCATGAATTAGATCTTGATTTCCCTGGGTCTTTCCTCCGCCATTTGTATCATTGGATTCATTCTTCCTGAGATCCTGGCTCATTTGATAGCTTCTCAGCAATCAACACAAAGTGAATTTCTGGTGTTTCCATGTTGGACACTTTTCAGAATGACTAGAAGGAATGCTGAGTGCTTGGTTTACAAGACAGCATCCCATCGATGAATCTGGAGAAACTGAAAAGTGCAAAAAATATTTTTAAAAATATCAAAATCCTAAGGGTTTCCTGTTAGTATTGATACATCATTTGTTTTGGGGGGGGGGGGGGTTGGTCAGTCATTTCAGGTGTGTTGGGCTTTTCATTACCCCATTTCAGGTTTTCTCAGCAAAGATACTGAAATGATTTGCCATTTCTTTCTCCAGTTCATTTTACAGATGAAGAAACTGAGGCAAACAGGGTTAAATGAATTGCCCAGGTTGACAGCTAGTATATAATGTTCTCCTGGTCCTGCTCACTTCATTTGCTCACTTCATTTCACGTAAGACTTCCCAAGTTTTTTCTGAAATCATTGTGCTAGTCCTTTCCTGTAGCACAAAAGTATTCCCTAACAATAATATACCACAATTTGTTTAGCCATTTCCCAATTGACAGGTATCCCCTCAATCTCCAATTATGTGCCACCACAAAGAATTGCTATAATTATTTATTTTTTTTACACGTAGGTCTTTTCCCCTTCTTTATGATTTCTTTGGGATACAGAACTCGTCATAGTATTGCTGGACCAAAGGGCATGCATGATTTTGTGGTCCTTTAGGCATAGTTCCAATTGTTTTCCAGAATGGTTGAACCAGTTCACAACTCCACCAATAGTGCATTAGTATACCAATTTTTCCTATCCCCTCCAGCATTTGTAATTTTCCTTTTCTATCATGTTATCCAAGCTGATAGGTGTGAGACAGTTATTTCAGAGTTCTTTTAATTTGCATTTCTTTAATCAGTAGTGATTTTGAGATTTTTTTCATTACTATTGATAACTTTGATTTCCATTTTTGAAAACTGCTAACTCTTACTTTCTAAAACTTCTATCCATGAATATTTGTTCTTCTTTTTATGACCCCCCCCAAAAATTCTAATCCTCCTTCTACATCAGCCCTTGAAATACAGTCAATACCTTATTTCTTGACTTCAGGACTTCTCTAAGATAAATATCCACCTTTCCTTCAAGCCATTATCATGAGACATGATTTCCAGCCTTTCCTATGATGCTAGTCCTTTTTTTTTTAAAACTTTATACCAGTTTCTCCTTATCTTTCCTAAAATATGATGACTTAACTCCACATGTTCTGACCAGGACAAAATCCAGAGGTCAAAGGTAAAATTACCTTGGGGGGAGGTTCATACTGAGCTTGCATTCGACTAACTCTTAAGTCATTGTCACATAAGTTATTATATTATTTACTCAATCTCCCCCATCTTGTATCTTTTCTATTGATTTCTTGAACTGAAGTGTAAGACTTTACATTTATCCCTACCAATTTAATAGCCCATTTCCTTAGCCTGTTGAAATAAGTTTGAATCCTCACTTCATCATTTGTAATGGTAGAACTGTCTCCCAGCTTCACATCACCTGCAAATGTTATAAGTGTACCATTTTTACCTTCATGCCAGTCATTGATAAAAATGTCAAACAGACTAGGACCAGTGACAGAGCTCCTGGGTCACTTCACAGAAGGCCTGCACCCTGAACAACAGGGCATCAGTATTCTCGGGGTCTAGTCATTTACCCAGTTTTGAATATGCCTAACTGCATTTTGTGTATAGAAGAGGCAGAGCAGCCAGCAAGATAGAGAACCTGATTTGAAATTAGATGAACTGCAGGATTCAAATTTTGGCTGCTCCTTTACAGGACAAACAGAGAGGAAAGGGATCTCCGAGGTCTTCCTCAGAGTAAGGCTCCTCATTATAATATCCCTTACAAGTGGTCATCTGGTGTTTTCTAGAAGAGCTACAATGAAGAGGAACCTGCTGCAAAAAGAAAGCCCATTATACTTTTGCATAGCTCTAATTGTGAGGAATGTTTCCTTATATCCCAATAAAATCTTTTATCATTTTGTAAACCTTAAAACCATGCAGATGAAAGCTACTGAGGTGTGCCACTGACCTTCTCACTCATGCACAGATTGTGCTTGCTCAGGGCTCTCCACCAAAAGTTATTGACATTTTCCCAGAGAATTCTTTGGAGGATATCAATCATTTCCTAACCCAACTCATTACAGTAGAAAGAGCCCTGGAATTGGAATCAGAGGACTAGGGTTCAGTGCTGACTCTGCAGTTAAGTACCTGTGGGAACCTGAGCAAGTCACATTTTTCCTTAGTTTCTTTATAAATAAAGAGAGGGGAATGGATAAAACCAGGACTGTATCAGTGGTCCTAAGCTCCTACTTTATTCTGAGTTTTCTCTCCCTGCCTTCCAATTAAGGTCTCACATTGGGAAAATGAGCATTTAGGGCCTTAAACACCTTAGAGAAATGGAAATGGACCACCCTCATTCTTCCACTATTAAATCCTGAAAATGCAAGCTGCTGGTCATGGGAAGCCACGTGACGTACAATTTTTTAACTACCAAAAGACAAATGGAGTGATTACCACCCCCGTCCTTCTGTACAGTTCTGCTCAGGGAACTCTAAGTTCTCTGACGTTTTTGGATTTATATAATAGCATCTATTGTTCCTTTCTCCTTTTTAATTTCATGAAACAGCAAATCCCTATAGTTCTCAGAGATTTGGCCAAGTAAGCAATTACTGGAGATTGCTGGAGCCATCTACTTTCTTCCCCTATGATTGGATTGTCAAACTGTAGGTTTAGTTTTTAATTCTCCTCAGAAGTCAATCATTTTCCTCCAGCACTTTAAGGTCACTAGAGATGGTCTGGATGGAAAACTTCCTAAAACAACAATCTTTTTGTGGAGAGATTCAAGCCAGCCAGCCTTCTTTACTCTCTCATCCTAGTTCCTGACTTGCTGACTTCCAAACCATGCCCAGAGTGGGGACCCTCCTCTCCTCTCCCTTTAGCAGCAATCTTTTTATGTTTTCTTTCCTCATTAAAAGGTAAGGTCTCTGAGGACAGGCAGTGTCTTTTTCTTGTATTTGTTATCTCCAGAGCATAGCACAGGCCCTGACACATAGTAAATACTTAATAAATGTTTGTTTCTTTCCATCTGAAAAGCATAGGGGTTGGGTTTCTTAGGATTGGAATTCACTCCCACCACATTTCTGCTTCTAGCTTTCTTCAAGCATCAACCAAAGAGGCCATCTACAAGAAGGAAGTTAGGGATTCTAGAAGTAGAGGTAAGAAGGAATCTTTTCCAGGCACAAGGGAGAAAAGGGAAACATACAATGATGCCTATGGAGCAGTAAAGATCTAGTTGAGATGACAGTATCCCTGTCCTCTCTGATAGGACAGCTCCCCCCCATCCAGATACTCATTACCCACATTTATTTCACAGCTCAGTGCAAGACCTTGAACTGAGAAATGGCTCCATCTCAAAATGTTACCTGATACATGGGAGATGGGCATATTTTCATAGAAGACCATTGTAGACATAAAGGAATCAATGGAGTACCTGATACACCTGAGCTAAGTTAGCACTGGTGACCACATAGACCAAGGAGACCCTAAGTGAAACTAATAGTTGTCTACTTTGCCTCTATGTGATGTAGCCCTTTTTGTACATGTCTTCTGATTCTCACATGACTCAAAGGGTCCCATTACATTTGGAAAGATTCCTTACCTCTCTGGCTCATCTCCCAACCAGGAAATAAAAGAATTTCAATATATGACATCATCCAATGCATTGTCACTAGTTCCCCTTATAAGCACATGATTTGTAAAGCTCAAAGAAGGAAAATATTATTTACATGACAAAGAAAACAAACCAAAAAAGCATAACAAAACTCTTGGAAAATAACTAGACCTGGAAATGATGGAGCCTGAATGCAGATCAAAGATACTATTTCTTTATTTTTCTTGGGATTTTTTTTCTGTCTGTGTTTTCTTTCACAGCATGGCTTACATGAGAATGTGTTTGGCATGACTACAAATGTGTAATCTATGTCAAATTGTTTGCCTTCTCAATGAGGATGGAAGGGGAGCAGCATGATAGAATTTGAAACTTAAAATTTGAAAAATTAGAATGTTAAAATTATTTATATGTGTAATTGGGAAAAAACAAAATGTTAAATCTGAAGAAAATAACAAGACCCACCAACAAACAACCCTTCCCCAGAGACCCGGGTAGCTTCAAACACTTAGGTGCAGGCACTTGTTAGGAGTCCCAGTCAACGACATTTGCACTCTTAATTTTCTGATGTGTGACTCCTCCTGTAGCTCTCTACAATTCCTAGTACTTAGTGTCATTAACTCTGTTTTGCCCAAAGGAAACATTTTTCTTTAATGCAGTCCACCTCCGTACCTCACAAGACAATACTTAAACAGTTTTACTGCAGCCCTAGGAGACCCAAGTTTTCCCTATATTTCTGACCAAAGTGCCAGGTTTCCTGCACAGTAAAGTCTTTCCTGTTACTGCCTTACAGTGGCTGCCGAGTCCCAAAAGGGTAAAAGGGGTCTCTGGCCCTGAAGGGCCTGGGAGTGTATTCTGCAAGTCTCTTATCTGGGTACAGAACATTCCCCATGATAAGACGGCTTGTATTGAGTATACGCCATCCAATGGACATGTCTCCTCTCCGATAGGACGAGGCTTGTTGCTGGGGCACGTGATAACTAACCCTATAAAAGGCTAAGGTCGGGGGCAGGGGAGAGGAGATGAGGTGGAAAGAGGAGAGAGAGCAGTACAAGATGTAATCCGCTACAATAAAGGCTTGCTGTGTGAAGTGATCCGGAGTCTGTGTGGGTGCTCTGTCTAGGGTAAGATGCAGTGACTGCGGGCAGTGACTGCGGCCAGAGACGTCCGAAGCCTGGCGAGGTAAGCAAGGTGGTCCAGTTGCTGCAGGGAGATAGCAACCAAGTAGTCTCAGGGTGCTGCAAGTGGCAGCGTGCTGCAAGTAGGCAGCAACACTTTCCTGTGGGGCTATGCTTTCCATCCATCTCTAGGCTTACAAAAGGAAAAAAAAAATCACCCAACTTTCAGAACCACACTTTATTCCAATCATCTTGAAGCTAATTTCTATCATGGATACAAGGTTGGGTCATGACTTCACAGGCTAATACCCTCTTTTCAGATAAGTAGATGAATGAATGAATAGAAAAATAGGTAGGTAGGTAGGTAGGTAGTCCCCCAGTCATCTTTCATTGTCAGAATGGACTCCAGCTTCCTCTCCCTTACTGGTGATAACTAACTATAACCAAGAGGAATGAAATCGATGACCAGTGTTTGGCCAGATCTCATAATCTGTTTAGAAAATGTCACCCCTCTGACAGCAGTCTTCTTTTCCTAAGTTGTGTAGCTTCTCCTTTTCCAAGCTTGATTCAAACCAGAAGTAAAAGTCCCCAATGCTCCCAGGAGACAGAGTAGCATAGGTGCCCACATTCAATTCAATTCAACAAACATTTACTGTGAATTTACTACATGCAAAGCATTGTGCTAGGTGCCAGGGATACAAAGACCACAATGAAATAGTCCCTGACCTCAGAAAGCTTACATTCTACCAGGAAATGCAGCGTCAACACAGACAAGGAAATACAGAGTATATGCAACATTTTACAAAGTGATTTCAAGAGGAAGAAAGCACTAGGGGAGATCAGTGAGGGCTTCATGTGTGAAGTGGCCCTTTAGTGGTGCTATTTGAAGGAAGCTAGGACTTCTACGAGGCTGGGGTGGAGGCCATCACATGTAAAGGCATGGAAGCAAAAGATGGAGTGATATATACAAAGGGAACGGCTAGCAGGACTGTTGGATTAGAGCTGAGATAAAATGCTCCCAGGCAAACCAGAAAGCCTTGTCACTCAGTCTTCCCTTGAGCATAATGATGGCCTTCTGCAGCATTTGTGCCTTGTCGGTCTGTCAAATTTAGATCCCCAACAGAAACCATGTCTAACACAACATTCCTCACACACGCTCTGTGCCTCACACATTGCTGACACTTAGTCAGGGTTCTTAACAATGCTGACAGCATCTGCTTTATATGAATAACGTTGCCATTAATAAATCCTTGGTATTAGTTCAAATATATATTTAACTGCTATGGAGGCCAAAGATATTCTTCTCTCCTTACTCTATGCAGAGGATTAGATAGTCCAGTATGCCCATGGCAGACCTGGTTTGGGATGGACTGGCCTTCTAGGAATGGCCCCAGGTAAGGCAGACTCAGCCCTGGTTCCTTTGATTTTGCAGGAAAGGACTTCTGAAAGCATCTTATTTGGCTGAGTAAAAAACTGAGGCCAGAAAGGAAGGGAGGAATAACTCACAAGATGGAAGGGAGGATTCCAAAAAAGCGTGACAGGCTAGAACATGAAGGACAAATGAATCAAATCAAATTTAATAGAGATCTTATTCCTCTCAGTCAAAATTAGTTATCTCAGGCAAGGGAGAGGAAGCTGGAGTTCAGTCTGATAATGAAAGAAAACCAGGAGGCTATCTATTTATCTATCTGCCTATCTATCTGTTTGTCTGTCTGTCTATCTGAAAAGAGGGTATCTAAAGTCTTATACTTAGGCTAAAAACATTTAACTTCACAAGTCAAAATAGGGGAAGCCTGAGTAGACAGCAATTAATCTGAAAATGATGTGGGGGATTGAATGGACTGCAAGTTAAATCAGTAGAGTGATGGGACAGACAAAATCAACCAACCAATTGATCAAAAAGCATTTATGAAGTGCTGACTTCTAGTCTAGTTAGACACTAGTCTAACTCTAAATAATTTTAATGCCTGGTACAGTTGCCTCTTCGAGAGACTTGTCAGATTTGATGCATAGGAGCCAAGGACAGAAATACAAAGAATGAAATACCAAGAAGGTTGCTCTGCCCTCAGGGGAGTTTACATTATTTGGGAGAAAGTAACACATAAACAGAGACAAAATATAAACAAAATAAGTGCAAGGTAATTTGGAGGGTGAAGGCACCAGCTGCTGGGGTAAACAGGGAGGACCTCCTGTAGGAAGCATTTATGCTGAGTTTTTAAAGAAGTACAGGATTCTAAGAAGTTAGTGCAATTGAATGCTGCAGTAGGAGCAGTGAGCTCTCCAGGACTAAGGAAGCACTAATCCTTCTGCACTGTGCCCTGGTCAGGTCACATCTGAAACCCTGGGTTCAGTTCTGGACATTGCAGATGAATAGGGATATTGATAAATTGGAGTGTTTCAGAGGAGTGTGATCCAATGGTGAAGGATCTCAAATTCATGTGATATAAAGGAAATGAAGGCAATTCACTTGGAGAAGAGACGATATAGTGGACATGATAGTGGTCTTTAAGCACTTCATGGGTCATGATGGGGAAAAGGGTTCATTTCCACCTCCCAGCTTCCCTGGAAAAAAACCAGGATTTCCTTTAAGTCCCAGATAAAATCCCACTTTCTACAGGAACCCTTTCTGAACCCCTCAATTCTAGTTCCTTCTCTCTGTTAATTATTTCCTACATAACTTGTTTGTACATAGTTTGCAGGTTAATTCCCCCATTGTACTGTGAGGATTTTTGTAAGCAAGGGTTGTCATTTGTCTTTCCTTGTATCCCCAGCACAGTGCCTAGCACATAGTAGGTCCTCATTCAACATTTATTGACAACCTGACTAAAGTTTCGCTAATCTAAAGTCCAGGATTTTCCCTACTGGACCAAAGGAGCTTCATTCCTTCATAGACTGTGAAGTCTGATCAAATGTGTCATACATGAATACATCAGAGCTAACCTGTTGATGCAAACTTTTACAAAGTCATTAGAATGCTTGACAATTTCTCAGACTCCCAAAACTTCAGACTCCTTATCTATTCCTCAGAGCTATCCCTTCATCCTCATTGATTTTTAGTTTCTTTTCAGGAAGAAAATCTATACTGAGGACTACAGGGACATTTGGGGTTTAGATTACCTCTCACATCGTCACAGAATTTCAAAGTTGGAAAGAATCTGTCATCTTGTCCAACCCATATCACACCTCCTCCCCCAAAGAGCACCATTCCACGATACCATCATTGAGCTTCTGTTTGCAGACCTTCAGTGGGAAGAACACACCACCTGCAGCTCATTACACTTTTGGAAAAGCCTCATTATTAGGAAGTTTTCTCTACATTAAATCTAAATCTCTCCTGCCACTTCTATTCGTTACAAATCCTGGACCTTATCTTCCTCACCTATAAAGTAAGCGTGATAGAAACTGTGTTGATATTAGTTCTGCTCCCCAGGGCCACAGGAAACAAGTCAAAGCACTCCTGTGCATGACAGCCCTTCACAACAGCCTTCCCCTTCCTCTATAATATAATAGCCATGGAGCCCTGCCTGGGGACTTCAAATAACAGGAAGAGAACTCATGTATTATCCTGTCCCTATGTACTATCTTGACTTGCTGGAGCCATGATCACTTTAGACTACACCATGAACTCTCCTCTTGCTATTCACGTTCCTTGGGAAGTGAAAGCTGAATTACAGACGATTAACACTGATCTCTAGTAGAGTCATTGATTATGGGACAATGGGAATGAGGGATAGCTGAATGAAAATTATTAGAAACTTAATCATTATTAAGAACCAGTGGAATTTAATAGAAAAGCACACAGGACTTAGAATCATGAAAGGTCTGGGTTTAAATCCTACCATTGACAATTCCCATGTAATGGGCAATTCAGTTTACCCCTCATCCTCAATTTTCTCATCTAGAAAATAGGGGTAATAATACCTTCCAGGATTGTCCATAAGTAGCCCTATAAAGTAGGTCAAGAGCCAGCAAAATTATTATATGATCCCCATTAACCACAGAACAATTATATTAACAGCTATCATTTACATGGCACTTTAAAGCTTTTAAAGGACTTTAAATATTATCTCATCGGATCCCCATAAAAATCCTGTGACATGGGTAGGTACTATTATAATTTGCATTTTATAGTCAAAGAAACTAAGACTGAGAGAAGTCATCAGACCATGGGTCTAGAGCCAGAATGAACCTTAAAGGTCACCTAGCAGACGCCCCTCATTTGACAGATGAGGAAATTGAGGAACAGAGACAAAGTACCTTATGCAAGGTCCCACAGAACATTAGTGGCAGGGCCAAGGATTTGGACCCAATTCCTCCAACTCCAAATGTAGCATTTTCTGCTATATAACATAAATATCTTCTTCTGATTTCTCATTGTGGTGTGGAGGTGACCCTTGCTTCCCTAAGGCTATTCCAATAAATCACAATCTCTAACCTGTCCCATTCAAACGGAAAGGGTTTCAAATACTGACCCAGTGATGAATTATTGTCTATGAATCAGCCTAAGTTTGTAGGCCCAGAACCTTGTGGTGATGAAATTTTTAGCCACAGCAGCTCCCAACAATCATCCAGAAAGGTGTGGAGGAGAACCAGAGTCCTAAAATTATCATTACAATATCTTTTGGTGGTAGGGGTGGGAGGAAGGGGTAGGGTATACACATTCTGTGTCCACTGCCCTGTAAATCCCTGTGAGGTAGGAGAAGTGAACAGAGGGTCAACACTGCTGTTAATGAGATTCATGGGAGCACTGGCTCTTTGAGATCACTGAGTCTGAATTTGTTATTTGACAGAAAAAGAAACATCCCAAAGAAGAACAGACATGTGACCAAAGTCTCATAGTAAAATTGAGGTGGAGTCTTTTACATTGCACCTTAATTAGTCCCTGCTGAGAATCTGGACCTACAAACATTGATTTTCTCTGCTTTCTACATGTCAGAAATTTATGTTGAGGGCCATCCAAGTCCATTCCTTACTAACTGGGTCAAGACTGTGGACAAATATATTTTCAGGGACAAAACGAAACTCCAAGGGCCTTCAGATTCATCTGGATCATAAGAAAATGCAATTCATTATCAGCAGTTCTCAACCTGTGGGTCGCCACCCCTTTGGGGGTCAAATGGGGTCGCCCAAGACCATTGGAAAAACACATATTTCCAATGGTCTTAGGAACCGAGACACCACTCCTCTATCCATCTCCAGGAAGATTCGCCCACATGAAGATACACCCACATATGAGTATTAAAGGGTCATGGCATTAGGAAGGTTGAGAACCATTGCGTTAGATTAACCCAGTCATCAAAGGGATGCTATATTGACATGAAGTGTGGGGAAATGAAATTATTTGGATTTTGACAGAAGACAGTTGTGTCTATGACTTATTAACAACAAAAACTAACACTTATATAGCACTTTAAGGTTTGCAAAGCACTTTACATATGACATCTCATTTGATCCCTGTGACAGCCCTGGGAGATAGGTACTGTCATTATCCCCATTTTAAAGTTGAGAAATTGAGGATGAGCAAGAACTTGTCCAGAACTACATGGCTAGTAGGTGTCTGATTCCAACTCCCATCTTTCTGAGTCCAAGTCAAACCTTCTGTATACCATGCCACTTCTCCCCACTGGTGGGAAATTGTTTTGCTACCTGGAGAAACTGGGACCAGTTTCTTGGAGGAAACAGGATTCAGCCTGCCTCTCCTACCAGTGCCTGATCTTCTGCAGAATGAATATTTGCGAGGGTTTCTTAACCCTAGTCACCTCTGGTTTTCGCTGTGCTCTTTCCCGGACTAGCATTTTTTTCTTAGGATGTCATACTTTCTCCAAGATGAAGGAACTATTGTATAATTAATTTTAAGACACGTTACATTCTGTCAACTGCGACAGTGCCGGAAATGCCTTTTTTCAACTCTCAGAGAAAGAAACGTTAAATATAACATCCCAGTGTCACACATAGCTTTCTTCTAAGTCCAGCTCAGGGGCCGCCTCCTACATAAGAACTTTCCTGATCACTCCAGTTAACAGTTCTTTCTTCCTCATGAAATTACTTTGATTTGATTTGTATATAGGTTGTATTTCCTTGTGTGTGAACATATTATATGACTTATGGTAGAATGGAATCTCTATGGGTACAGATATTATTTCATTTAGAGGAGCAGCTAGGTAGTGCAGTGGGTAGAGCACAGGCCTGGAGTCAGTAAGACATGAGTTCAAATTTGACCTCTGAACCTACTGGTTGTATTACCCTGGGCAAGTCACTTAACCCTGTTTGCCTCAGTTTCCTAATCTGTAAAATGAGTGGAGAAGGAAATGGAAAACTCAGACACCAACAGTGTGACACTGGGCAAGTCACTTAACCCTGTTTGCCTCAGTTTCCTCATTTGTAAAATGAGCGGAGAAGGAAATGGAAAACCACTCTAGTTTATCTGCCAAGAAAACCCCAATTGGGATAATAAAGAGTCAGACACAACTGAAGAAAGAAACAATGATTTCATTTTGGTTTTGCATCCTCAGCACCTAGCATAGGCCTGACACATTATAGGAACCTAATGCTTCTTTCACTGAATTGGATTGATAGAAAGATCAGTGGACTGGGAGCCCAAAGATCTAATTTTAAATCCTGGCTCTGCTATTCATGAGTTCCTTTAGGCAAGTACCTTTAGCACCTCAGTTTCCTCATGTATAAAGCAGAAATAATAATACTTGCACTACCTCACAGAGTTGCCTTGAAAATGTTTTCTAAACTGTTGTTTCACTTAATCATATTCTATAATGTATTTATGAATGTAACAGCAAGCACCCCAGCACACCCAGGGCGGCTACTAGCACAGGTTCTTAGATCTGCTTTTCTAAAGGAAAGCAACTCAAA
>CM053580.1:34299988-34324695 GCA_028627135.1 Pseudochirops cupreus | reverse complement strand
TAGACACTTTAGCAAAGGGCCTAGGGGCAGGAAAGATCTTCAGATTCCCATAACAATGAATTACAGAAATATATAAATATAAGAATACAATTATTATAATCTTGTTGATGGAAATCACATGGAATCCCCACCCCCACAAAACCACAGGTGACATGTTTTAAGATCTTCAAATCTTTGCCATTGACTCTGTACTTCGGTTACTCTGAATTTATATAAAAGCCCTCCACCAACAATGAAGGACCATATAAAGCTGATGAATTTCTATTTTTAACAGTAAGATCAAAATGCAACTAAATTATCATCGGATCTCATTTCTGTACTAACTACTCCCAACTCCCACCAAAAGACAAAAAACACTAAAGTTATTGGAAAAGACTTTGGAGGTTATCTAATCCAACATCTGTTTTTCTCAGATGAAGAAAATAGCTCTTGAGAGGTAAAGTGATTTGCCCAAAGTCACATAAGCAATAAATGAGAAAGCCAGTATTGGAATCTGTCTTCTGAATCTAAATTCAGTACTCTCTCTATATAATAAAGTACCATACTAATGAAATCTCTGGAGCCACCTGAGCTGTCCACGAGAGTTGTCAGATAGATAGATAGATAGATAGATAGATAGACAGACAGACAGACAGACAGACAGACAGATAGATAGATAGATAGATAGATGGATGGATAGATGGAGCTGACTATGTACACACATATATTTATATGTGTATGTGTATGTAATTTTGTTAGTATGAGGAATTCACAATGAAGAAACTCCCTTTACCAATATAGATCAGCATATTCTCTGCAACCAGATATCTTTGAGAGTTGCCTAGACCAGAGTACTGATGACAGAAAGATGATGGACTCAAAATGTAGAATGGAACATTTATTTTTGAACATTACTGTTGTGGGGATTTGTTTAATCATGAATATTTTTTATAAGAGTTTTGCCTTTCATTTTTTATGAAGAGGAGAGAAAACACATTTTTGTTCATTGAACATTATTAATTTACTTTTAAAAAAACATAGAGTACCAAGAAATTAAATTATTTCTCCAGAGTCACACAGCCAGTGTGTGTCTGATGAGATACTTTAGCTCAGCCTTCCTTGGCTTCAGGGGCAGCTTAACAACAACGACCATAGTTAACATTTATGTAGCACTTTAAAGTTCATAAATTTCTTTAATCTTTTATTCTGTAACTCTTTTGATCCTTATGACAATCACGTGAAATAAGTGCTATTATTATCCCTATTTTTCAGATGAGGAAACTGAGGCAAACAGAGATTAAGTGACTTGACATGAAATGGTTAATGTCTGAGGTAGGATTTGAACCCGAAGCTTCCTGATTCTAAGTTCTGCACTATCCACCATACCACAATATCTGTGTGTGCATGTATATAACTATGTATATATACATATTATTATATTTTATATTTATAAAATTATCCATAATATAATATACAATATATAATATTCTATATTCTATTCTGTCAAAAGTCTTAGTATACTTTTAAGCCACTAAAGCACAAACATAGAGAGACAGAAAGATAAATGAACATATAGGTACATGCATATATATCCATACACAGAGCTATGTGTGCACATATGTAACTTAAAAGCTCTTCCTTTCCTTTGGCATTATCCAACTCTTACTACAGTGCCTGACATATAATGGTTGCTTTAAAAAATGACTGTTGACTTAACATAATTGGTTAGCACTTATAACACCATAAAATTTATTCTTTTAGCTTTAAAAATTTCTCAATTAAAAGTTAAGAGATGTGAGTTGTCTCCAAACACTACTGCTAAGTAGCTACATGAAGCATGACTTTCAGCAAGTCACTCAACCCCCTTTGGCTTCCTTTTCTTCATATTAAAAAAAAGAAGAGATTGCATGCATTGATCTCTCTGGTCCCTTCTACTTTATAACTTCATGCTTCTCTACAGGTACTGTGTTCTTTTGGGACCAAGAGGAAAGAGAAGATTGAGCTCTCTATGAGGAATATGCCTGCAGAAGATGGATTTTGATCCTTTGTCGGAAAATTACTTCATCATTTTCTATCTATAACATCCTCATCCATTATCATGGAAATAATTAGAAAACTTTAATTGAACACATTAAAGTCTCTTCATGCATAATCAGGGAAAAAAAGGATTTCAAAAGTGCACTCAGAAGAAATGTCAATCGATTGTCTAATTCCTATTGGAATGTATTTTTGAGCAGAAATGAATTTGATTCAGAAATTATCTTTGAGTAAAGGTGATTGCTCTGACTTTGGGGTGAACTCCTGTGTAGTGTAGCTTACTTTTCAGAAGTACCTTGTAAAGGAGGCCCAAGGAAAGGCCATTTTATATATTATAAACTGGAGACATCTTGTAAGCATCTAACTTTAGAGCAGAAAATGGATGATAAAGACCATTGCCACTTATTTACAGGCAAGAAAATTGAGGTCCAAAAATATAAAATGGTTTGTCTAAGGTTATGTGGTAATTAGTTATTGGCAGAACTAGACCTAGTATCAATATCTCTTAATTTAACTCCATGTATAGTGCCCTTTACTTCAGATAGAAGTGCTTGCAATAAAGAAATAATAACAGTTTATGGATGGCTTACTAGAGGCTCTATGACAAAATATAAGCTCCCTGAGGGAAGGGACTTTTCGATTTTTGTAACTCACTTGCCTTGATACAGAGAAGACATGTAATAAATACTTGTTTAATTGAATTATTATTATTATTATGATTATCTCATTCTTCTCATCTCTTTTCTGGAGTTCAGATAGAAATGGTCTTTTAGACAAGTTGCTGTCATTTGTTATTCTTTTATATTTAACTGCTTTTTGTAGTTAAATAAAAGTTGTGGAATGCAGTCTTACTTTGTGTGGGTTCACTGAAAGTAATTTCAGAAGAGGTAGAGGACAATAATGATGATGTGTACCTTGTCAAGTTCCAAAATAATTTTGATCACTTCTCCTGGAGTCTCTACATTTTGAAAGCTTTTCTTTCCACATAGTTTGGAGATTTTGAGAATCTGGTACAGCAACATCTAATAGCAATGTGCTAAATTTTTAAGGATTAGCATTGCGTCCAGGAAATTATGTGCAATCGTTTGGTCTGTGATAATGATCTACTTCCAGGGCATTGAATGAGCTCCCTAGGATATCTTGAGATCTGTATAAGAATTTGTCATCTCTCAGTCCATGAAAAGACAGACAGCTTCTGATGTGGTTCTAGCCATCAGATCATGTTTTGCTAGACATTCATAGGGGCTAAATTTTGACAATCTGCAGTGATATAACTTCTGCATAGTCTTCAATATTTCCTTGTATAATCTATATTAATCTCTTAAGTCTTGGCCTCCTTGAGAGTAACCCTTTTGTAATTTCTAGAAGCAAAAGTTTGGTCCTTAATTTCTATCGTAAGCCTCTTGTTTTTACAATAAAAAAAACCTACATGACCTAGTCATTTGTTATTATTACTTTAAATACAATAATAACTTGTATTTATAGAGCACTTTAAACTTTATACATACAAAATATTTTGTGCTCACAGCAATCCTGTGAGGGCAATAGATTTTTTTTTCTTTTTGGAGGGGGGAAGGCAGGGCAATTGAGGTTAAGTGACTTGCCCAAGGTCACATTTCTAGTAAGTGTTTAGTGTCTGAGGCCATATTTGAACTCAGGTCCTCCTGACTCCAGGGACAGTGCTCTATTCACTGTGTCACCTACCTGCCCCCAAGTGCAAAAGACCTTAATATTCTTATGTTACAGGTGAGGAAACTGAGGCTTAGAAAAATTAAGTAATTTGTTTATGGTCATAGACCTAGTAAAAGTCAAAGGAAAGATTCAAACTCAAATGTTTCTGATTTCAAGTCCATTCTCTTCCATACTGCTGGCAATCTCCTAAATGAAAAGAAATTATGAATGAGTACAGATATATTTCTAAGGAGTTATTTTATTGAGTGAGGCTTTGTACCTCTTTTATCATTTAGCCAATTCTGATTTTAATGAGTTACTTTCTTCAGTATTTTTGCACCTTTTTTGCCAAGCTGTTAATTCTCCTTTCATAATTTTCTTGTATAGCTCTCATTTCTTTTCCCAATTTTTCCTTTACCACTCTTCATTAAATTTTAAAATCAGTTTTTGCTCTTTTTACACTCTATTTCTTCAGATTTTTTTTTCATAGATTGCTGCTGGACTCCACCACAATTAGTCCAATTGGAGGTTCTACAGGTTCAGAGTGTCTGAGTTTCTTCCTTTCACTACTTTCACAACTCAACCTGGGGTTCTGTAAGTTTTTAGTCCTACAAAAGTGATGCGATCTGGGGAGAGATGGACCTCCTGTTCTGCATTCTACAAGTTCTTGACCTCTTTTGGGTCTATTGGTGGCTACAGTGATTTAGCTTTCATAGATAGCTGCTGAACTCAATAGCAATTAGCCCAATTGGAGGTACTACAGGTTCAGAGTGTTTGAACAGTTCTGCTCTTCCTTGGTACTGCTCTCCTGCCCTGTTTTATTCCACTGCAGACTAAAGGTAAGAACTCAATGCCAACTCTGTTCTTGGGCTTGGAGCTACACCGTTATGATTTTAGACTTGTTTCTCGCTCCTTACATAGGTAGGACCCCTGTTCCCTTGTGACCTCAACTGCTCCTCTTCCCTTTGGAACTGAGACCTAGAACTGGGGAATGGGTGACAGTGATGACAAATAGTCCCCCTTCCTGCTCCTGGTGTTAGAATAAGGATCCACTGGGATCTCTTTCTGCTCAGGTGTTCAGTCCCCTTACTATTCCCTGGGCAATGGGCTGCCTACTCCCTGTTGCACTTCGGCAGCTCCCATAGCCCACTGCTGCTTCCACTTGCTGCCAAGCTACTGCACTGCTTTTATACCGCTCAGGTGTCTATGGACCTCCCTGTTTATTTTCCTAAGCTGTCCAGGGATGGAAAAAATGATGCAGTGTGACTTTTCTTGCCTTTCCAACGCAGAACTTTGTCTGATGAGGTTTATAGGTCATTGCAGAGGAGGACGTGAAGAAGCTAATGCAGAATTACTATCCCTCACTCCGCCATCTTAATTCTACCCTGAAGTAAGAACAAATAAGTATGAATGAACTATATCATGAAAACTATAGTTTAATAACCTTTTTAATAAAAGGAGAGTGGGCAAGATTTATTTCAGAAAAGCAGCATTAAAAGAATGCTTGAAACAATTTCATGGTATGTGCTATCTGTTCATCTAACTTGGGAAATGCCATAAGAAAGGCTGAAGTTTCTGAACTTTGATAGAATCATAATTTCTGAATTTAAACATAACAAAATGATTAAGATTAAAAAATAGTAGCCCAATGACCTTATTTCTGGCTACAGTAAAGCTGAAGATTATGTCAATCTTGATGAAATATGGAAAGTCATCAAGATGAGAGTGCCAGATCAGTACTTGTATCCTGAGGAACCTCCATGCGGGTAAAGAAGCAATAATTAGAACCAAACATGAAACAAATGGTTGGTTTAATATTGAAAAGGAGTACAACAAGGCTATATATTGTCACCCTATTTATTTAACTTATACACAGAGTACATCATGTGAAACGCCAGGCTGGATGAATCAAAAGCTGGAATTAAGGTTGTCAGGAGAAATATCAACAGCCTCAGATATGCAGACAATACCACTTTGATGGCAGAAAGTGAAGAACAATGAAGAAGCCTCTTGATAAGGTGAAAGAAGAGTGTAAAAGCTGCTTGAAGTTTAATGTCAAAAAAATAAAATCTTGGCAACTGGTCCCATCACTTTCTGGCAAATAGAGGGAGAAGAAATAGAAGCAATGTCAGATTTTATCTTTTTTGGGCTCAAAGATTACTGCAGATGGCAACTGTAGCCATGAAATTAAAAGATGCTTGCTCTTTAAAAGGAAAGCTGAAAGGTGTTGATCAGAGCTTCATTTCACTATAAATGCATACATATGAAAAATTAGGCATGGGGATTGGCAATGACATCTTTTTCAGTCAAAAGTGACATTTTTTCTTTTCTTTTTATTTCCATAATAGTATATGTGATCTCTTTAGTCTTTAGAAATCTTTCCCTATTTGAAAAAAAAAAAGGATGATGTGGTAAGAGCATTAGAGTGAAGACAAAGGATGTGGATTCAAATTCTGGTTCTGTTTTTACTATTAGATATGACTAAGTCAACTACTCTGAGCCTTAGTTTCTTCACTTGTTAATTGGCAGAGCATGGATTTTATTGCAATCAGGAATATCAGTTAAAAAGTCGGTAGTTATCCCTTGCCCTACTAGTTTTGCTAAATGATATCCCAGAGTAGTTAATTTTCCTTGGTAACTATTAGCATTATGGGAAGAGAAAGGAATTTTCTTACTCTCTATCAAATGCAAGATTCAACTGACAGTGAGGCAACTCAGAATTAAGAGTTCAAGAAACAAAATTGAAAACCCAAAAGGTTTTGCTAACCAAACAGGCTGGGTGGTGCTTGCATCACACAAGCGCTAAAGACTCTGAATTACATACAGTCACTGGGGGTGGTGGGGTGGGGACAGGAGGGCAGGGGAATCATATCGCAGCTAAAGACTAGCAAACGGCAATAGAGAGCAGTTGTGGCTCCTCAGAAATACTCAAAGAAGGAACAGAGGTGTCTGGTAAAGAGTGGTACAGTAGCATTACCAGATTGTACTTGCAACTCAACAGCATCAGAAATACGAGTAGCTTAGGTGCCACAAGGTCTCTGACACATTTTTTCTTTATGCGTACTCCTCCATGGACATTGATGGCATTCTTGTTCTCTGCATTTATCTGTCAATAAAGGTGTGGGGGCCTATGGTAAAATGTATCCTTGTATGTATAAAGGAAAGCTTTTCAGTTATTTATTCTTCTATACAATATGTTTTTATATACTATAATATATAATTATATTTTTATTATGAATTATTGTACCCTCTGGTTAGTCTAGTAGAAGAAACACATAGTCGTGGACTCATTAGCTATTGTTTTGAGTGGATGTTGACCCACAAAGTGTGTTGTACCTGGGGTAGTTCTCTGTAGACCTATATCTTGGGGGGGTGGGGGTGGGGAACCATATACTGCATGTACCGTAAGTAAAGGGATTGAACTAGATTATCAACAAGCCAACAAGGACTGGTTAAATACCTGCTATTTACAGGAACTATGCTAAGCCCTAAGGATACAAAGAAAAGCAAAAACAGTCCTGCTCTCATGATCTAATGGGAGAAGAAAACCAGAAAACAACTACATACAAACAGGATATAAACAGGATAACTTGAAAGTAATCTCACAGGAAAGGTGCTAGAATTAAAGTAGACTTAGAAAAATCTTGCAGAAAGTGGATTTAGCAGAAGTTTAGAGGAACCCTGGGAAGCCAGGAAGTAGAGATGAGGAGGCACAGCATTCCAGGCATGCAACATAGTTGATAAAAAAGCATGGAATGAAGAAACAGAATATCTTGTGTGGGGAATTACAGAGAAGCCAGGGTTACTTAATCATAGAGTGTGTGCTAAGGAGTAAGATATAAGAAAACTGGAAAGGTAGAAACAGATTAGGTTATAAGGGGCTTTAAAGGTCAAACATGATTTTAGATCTGATACAAGAAGTAATAGAGTTTATTACTTCTAAACATTAGAGTTTATTGAAGGAAGTGGGATGGAGGTGGCCCTCATAGTCAAATGTACCATTCAGGAAGATCATTTTGACAGCTAAACTGAAGGCAGACCAGAGTGGAGAGATGCTTGAAGAAAGGAGACCAACCAGCAGGCTATTGCCATGGTTGAGGTATGAGATGAGGACCTCCACTGGGGTGATAGCAAAGTTAAAGGGGAGAAGAGAGTACATACAAGAGACATTGTGAAGGTCAAATCGGACAGGACTTGGCAACAGATTGGATATGGGAGGTGGGATGGGAGAAAGTGAGGAGTTGAGGATGACACAGAGTGTGTGAGCTTGAGTGACTGGGAGAATGGTAGTGATTTCAACAGTAATGAGCAAGTCAGAAAGATATCTTGAAAATCAGTCCTTGAGTGTCTTAAATATTGTATTGTCTCAAACTTTGGTTCCTTCAAGAACTCTTTTGGTCTGGTCCATCTGCTATCTCTGACTACATCTTCTTAAGGATCTTACTATCTCCCCATATGGTACATATGGCTAGAAAGTAGTGGCTTATAATAATTATGATGATTCAAGTAGGAATAAATACTGAACCAAATAAATGAAGACAGAGGAAGGAGACCCAAAGGGAGCATAGAAGTGATAAGCTGTTATTGTGTCTGTACCTACATGGTCTTTTTAAAGTTTTATTAGTTGTAAGTATGTTTAATTTTTGTTATTGTTTAAAGTTTAATTTCACAATTAATTATTCCTTCTTTTAAGAGGACTCATAGGTTACCACAGAGACCAGAAAAATTAGCAGCAGTTGGCATTTTAATGACTTGTTCCCAGTTTACAGCCTCCAGGCCTTCTGGGGCCTAGGATAAAAACCAGCCTTGGCCTTGTCTGAGGTCAGCAGCTCAGCATTAATGCAGACTATGTTATTATTTTATGAATGACTTGATTTTTGTGATTCAAGGAGAACTGAGGGAGAAGAAAATCTTTAGAAAAGAGCAATTAATTGGTAGAAGGGGATCACTTAAAAAATCCTCCAATATTTCTGTTGTGTTTTCCTCTCAAAAAAAAGCCTCCTTTAGCAACCTTCCTTCCCATTATGAGTCAGCCTGAGAAAGGAGAGCCTAGCACCACCTCAAACAAACTGAAACGTTTCTTAAGCTATGTGAGAGGGAAAGAAGGATTAAAAAAGAGAGAAATGAGACTACTCCTATGCATGAATGGGAAAATGATCATTGGCAATGGAGGGAAGGTAGAGTTGCCAAGGAGAATGACGATGGGATTAGAAAAGATGGAACCAAAATGGCTAACAGGAAGTTGATCTCAAGATAAGGACAGAGACAGTAACAAAGCACCTCAGGCCTCAATGAATTCAAAGCACCCAGGTGAACTATATGCTTGTGTCTGAAAAAAAAAATGGGGGCTATCACTTGGCCAGCCAATTAATATTTATTAAGCACTTACTATTGTCATATATGATGTCAACATTATGGATATAAAGAAAGGCAAAAGACAATACTTGATCTCAAGGAACTTACAGTTTAATGGCGGGAGAGACAACTATTTACAAACAAGCTATATACACTATAAATTAGAGATTCAGTAGAAAGAAGGCACTAGAATTAGGAAGGATTGGGAAAGGCTCCCTATATAAGATAGAATTTTAGCTGTGACTTTAAAGGTAGCCAAGGAAGACAGGAGGTAGAGATGAGAAGGGAGAGTTACAGGCACAGAGACTGCCAATGAAAATGCCTAGAGTTGAGAAATGGAGCATCTTGGGAAAAGCAGAAAGGAAGCCAGTGTTATGGAATTTCAGAGTATGTGGGGGATGTAATGTGCAAGAAGACTAGAAATGTAGGAAGGCCAAGTTATGAAAAGCTTTGCATGCCAAAGAGAAGATTTTATATTTGATCCAGAAGGCAATGGAAAGCCAGTGAAGTTTGTTGAGCAGGGGTGTGACAGTCTTGAGGCTTAGGAATATTACTATGACATCTGAGTAAAGGATAGACTGGAATAGGGAGAGACTTGTAGGAAGGAGACAAACCAATAGTGCAATGAGTAATGCCCATAGTAGTGTGATAGCAGTGACAGAAGAGATAAGGGAGAATATTTGAGAGATGATACAAAGGTAAAATAAAAAAGACTTAGTACTAGATTGGATATGGGGGTGAGAGGAAAGTGAAGCTGAGTAAAAAGTTGAAGACCACACCTAGGTTTCGAATCTGGGAGACTGGGAGACTGATAGTGCCATCAACAGTAAAAGGGAAGTTAAGAAGAGGATAGAATTTGGCAGTAAAGATAATGAGCTTAGTTTTGGACATATTGAGTTTAAGATGGAATTTCTGAGTTACTGTCAGTTTTCCTTTGAAAGAATAAAGAGAACAAGAGAGATAATACATGATTGGAGAAGTGAACATACCCAATTTTCAAAAAACCAAAAATGAAAAGTCCGAAAACTATAGACCGCTGAGCTTGACTTTCTTTCTTGGAAAAATTCTAGAATAGATTGTTATGGATGCTCAACGAGCATCTAGAAAAGGAAGCAGTGATCACAGAGTCAACATGACTTCATCAAGAGCTGGTCATGTTGCTCTAACCTCATTTCCCCTTTTTTGATGGATTTTCTAGACTGCTAGATCTGGAAAAGAATACACAGTTGTCCTATATTTTATCAAAGTACTTGATAAAGACATCTCATGTTATTCTTGGGAGGGAGGGGGGCAATCATGGAGAAATTTAGACTAGATGATCAGTATATCCTGAACTGGTAGTATGTTCAGATTGAAAGATTAATCATTAATGATTCAATATGAACTTATAATGCAGTGTCCCATGGAGTACCCCAGAGATTTGTGCCTGTCTCTGGGTTGTTAGCATTTTTTTAAATCAATAGAAGCATCCTCATAAAATCTGAAGATGACATAAAGCTAGGAGCATTGAATGTCACCTTCCATGGGTGACAGAGTCCAGACTTGAATTATAAATTATGTTGTTATATCATTACATTGTTAAATTATAATGCTATATTGTTATGTTGTCATGTGTTATATTATATTACCTTATGTTACTTAATGTGATTACATGGTATGTCATGTTATTATATAATATGTAATATTAATCACACACACAAAACAGATACATATGTGCATATATATTTACACATACGTACATCTACACACAAATATATATGCTTGTACATGTACGTGCATTTATATGCATTTGTATACATATATGTATATACAAATGTATAGGTGGATTGCATATATGTGTATGCGTGCAGATTATCAACAGTAATGATAGGTAATATTTATAGAGTGCTTTAAAGGTCTGAAAAGCACTTACCTTATATTATTTCATTTGATCCTTATAACACTGGACAGATTCTATTAAGATGAAATTTAACGAGAATAAATGTAAAATCTTACATTTGAGCTCAACGAGTCAACATCTGGACAAAAGTTTGTTTAGAAAAGATTTTGAGGTTTTAATGACCTTCAAGGTCAATATGAGTCAACACTGTGATTGGCACATCTGCCAAAAAAGTTAATGCTAGTATAGAATTCATACTGTCAGAGTTATCTGGAACACTAAGGAATTAAATTACTTGCCCAGGGTTACACAGCCATTTGGTGTTGCAGGTGAGACTTCCCCCCCGGGATTTCCTGACTCTGAGGGAAGTTCTCTATTTACTCTGCCATATTGCCACTCATGTAGGAGGGATAGAGAGGGAATTTAGCTTCAAACCAAGTAAAAATTTTCTGATGGTCAGAGGTATCCAAATGTCAATTGAGCTGACTCAGGAAGTAGTGGGTTTCTCAAAAACTAGAGGACTTGGGTAAAGATGGGATGACAATTTGTCAAATTATGTGAGAGTGGATTCTTTATGTGAGTATCTGCTCATCTGGATGGCTTCAGAGTTTCCTTGCAAATTCGAGATGAAGGGAAATGATATGAAAATGGTCCAGGGTATGAACCACAGCCCAGAAGGTCAGTTTGAGTTGGGTCACTACTACAGTGAGGCCTTGAGCAGTCATGTGGCAGCGAGGAGGTGGAGGTTAGGGAAGGGAATTAGAATTATAATAAAACCTGATATTTATATAGTACTCTACCTTTTGCATATATTTGATCTTCATAACAACTCTGTTAGTTAGATACTACAATACTTGTGATTTCATTGATAGAGGGAACTCCTGGGTAGGAGGAAGTCCTCTATCAATGCAAATCAGTACTTTTTCTGCAATTATATTGAGTTATCAATGGTCTAGATAGATTAAAAGATTGCCCAGGGTCACATAGCCCATAAACACCAGAGTAAACACTTGAACCCTAGGATCTAAGGTCAGTTCCTCATTCATTAAGCCTGTTTATTTCTACCAAAATTATTGTATGCTTTTTGTAGATAAGGAAATTAAGAGTCAGATTAAAGGATTTGTTAATTATCCCACAACTAGTAACAGAGGTGAGATTCAACACAGAAATTAGCTGGTTCTAATTAAGCAATCTTTCCCTAGTACACCATGTTATGTCTCCATAGGATTACAGGACTTTAGAGCTGAAGGGTGCCTGTGAGAGATGGTATGGAACAGAGAATAGAGTGGTTTGGAGTCACAAAGATACAGTTTGAGTCCTCCCTTAGACACTTAGTAGCTGTGTGACCTGGGCAAAACCACTTAATGTCTCAACCTCAGGTTCTATCACTAAAATGGGGTGATAACAACATCCACCTTGCAGGATTGTTGTGAGGATAAAAAAAGCTAATGTCTATAAAATGGTTCATAAAGCCTAAAGCATGATAAAAATGTGACATTATTTATCACCCAGTCATACATTCTCATTTTGAGGAAACTGACATCCAGAGTGGTTGAGTGGATCATCACATAGATAGAAAATGGTGGAACCAGGCTTTAACCCTGCTCTTCTTTGGCACCAGGAAGAGGGTTACTAAAGGAGAACAACCAAGAGGGGAGGTGAGGAGACTGGCCCTGCCAAAAAACAAACCACCTACCTTATATTTTTCCCTAGAATTGACCCTAAATTGAATCATTCCTTTTCAGACATCTATTTACCATCCCTACAAGGAAAACGGGCATCCTGCACAGAGTTGCAAGTGCCCATGAGAGATGAGCTTATCACTGAGTGGATAGACAGCTCAGCCTTTTCCCCTCTTCCCAAATTGCTTTTGCTGAGCTGTCAATCAAAGCCAAGTTTCTAAAGTCTAGCAAGATGAAGGCACACAATTGCTATTTTTGCATATCTCAGCATAAAAGAAAGAAATATATTTTCAACTCAAGCATATTTGTCAAACAAGTGGTGAGGAGCAGCTCGATTTGGGGAGCTTCTCAGTCACCCTGTGGTGTACGCAAAACAAACTAAAGCAAAGTGCCAGTGGGTTCCTGAGTCAGGCCATCATTTACCACCCAACTCCAGAGGCTGCAGCCGTAATGAACAGACCTATTTTGTTAATACCCATAGAAAGCATCAGAGCAATGAGGGAGGATTTGGGTGCCCACTGAGCAAGTTAATGGCCATGGAAGCAACTACAATCACTCAAGGGTCTTTGCTACAGTCCCCAACCAGGAAACTGTGACTCAAGAACCTTATTACTGGCAAATGAGTCTGGATCTCACATCTTCCCACAATGAGCCTCTTGACTGGGATTCTAAAATGCCAAGCACCGTAATTTTATAAAATGTTTAGATTTCTTTAAAATTCATCTTGAAATAAACAGATTGATTCACTAGAATATAGTTGCTATTTCAGTGAATATTTGAATGAGAAAACATTCTAAAAATGATCCCAATCTCTAGAAAAGGTGTTTGTTTAATCCAATTCTCTTTTGCCAAAAAGGAAAGACATGGCCAGAGAGTTTGCTGTTTGGAGTAAGAAGAGGTGGTTTTGAATATTGGCTTTGTCATTTATCTGTATGATCTTGGGCAAATTACTTAGCCCTAGGTCCAGTTTCCTCATCTGTAAAGCTGGAACGTTGGACCCAGATGGCCTCTAAGGTCCCCTCTAGTTCTGTATCTATGATTTTATACCTGTGCAGTGTTGGGTTATTCAATTAATGTTCCTGGATCTCCATTTCTTCATCTGTAAAATGATGGTAAGGGGATCTGAGAGTGGCAGCCTCTTAAATTAATGTAGATTGGCAGCTCAACTTGGGAATGATACTTAGGTGAATCTAGTGATGGAATAAACTAGGTTATGTCCCTATAAGCTTCAAAAGTAATGGAAGAGCCAAAATAGATATTCTCAACAACTGGAGTTGGTAATAGAGACCACCACAGCCAATATCACCTATACCTGAATTTGGTGAGGAGATAGTCCTGAGGATGGAACCAATAATATGTTGACCTGACAACTAAGAAACTTATCTTTCAGGGTCCAACTGACCAAGGAAGGGACCCATTCATTGCTTATGCCACACCCAAATTAATTTAGTTGAGATTCTTTCAGGATAGAAAAGGATTCCCATGGCCACAAGATACTCCTTGGATATATGCATATCCTACACGCATGATTTAATAGCTTGTGTTTCAAGTTTGACCTCTATGGTCTCCAGAAAACTCAGATATGTTCAAAAGAGAAAGAATACTCCTAGATGAAGGTGGATTTTTTTTTTGTACCAACCACTTTTAGCTTCATCTCACTTTCCCCAACTCTTCCAGATCTGGAGGGGGACATTTTGCAACTTTCCTTGCTATATTTTCTTAGTAAACATGCACTTGTAAAACATAATTAGTATCAACTGAGAAGAAACACATCAGATAGGGGCTCATGAATCCTATGGGGAAAAGTTATCAACCAACCTTGGAGACCCAACATGCCAATACAGTATAAGTTGGGAGACTGAATCCATAGGGATTGCTTCAATGAGTCTGTCCTCTAGAGGCACCATCTCTCCTGAGCTATTGCTAGGACCTAGAACTGTGACTGAAGTAGTGACAAGTTATTTCACTTGCCTTTAATTTGCTTCAGTTTCCTCACTTGTCAGATGGGGGAATCGGAGAAGATGATCACAAGAAAATAGTTCTAGAATGTTTGAGTGAGAGTTAGCTCGATATGCCTAAGAGAAACACCACAAAAGACCCTTTCCCCCAAGATGGTGCTGAAAGTGAAGAAGGAAATTGTTGTGCCCCTCAATACAGAAGCCAAGTACAAGACCTTAAAGGCCAAGGAGGTGGTGTTGAAGGGTGTTAATAGCCACAAAAAGAAGATCCAAACATCCCCCACCTTCCAGTGACCCAAAACTTCAAAGACAGCCCAAATTCCCTTGGAAAAGTGCCCCTCAGAGAAACAAGCTTGATCACTATGCCATCATTAAGTTTCCCTTCATCAGTGAGCCTGCTATGAAGAAGATTGAGGACAACAACAAATACTCTTCATTGTGGACATCAAGACCAACAAGCATCAGACGAAGCAAGCAGTAAAGAAGCTGTATGACATCAGCATGGACAAGGTCAACACAGTGATCCAGCCTGATGGAGAGAAGGCCTATGCTTGACTTTCTCCAGACCATGATGCTTAAGATGTCAACAAAATTGGATTCATCTACACTATGTCCAGCTATCCACCTTCACCTACAATAAAAAGTTTTCCACTAAGAAAAGAGAAGAAAATAGTTCTAGAGATGGAAGGGACATTAGAGGCCATCTAATCCAATCCCCTTATTTTATATAAATTGAAACCAAGGCCCATAGACATTAAATGATTTGCCTTAGGTCACACAGTTAATGACTGGTATTGATGGATTTAAACCATGGTTCACTAACTCCAAATCCAAGGCTCTTTCCATAATCCTGGTCTTTTCCAGTGCTAAAATTAAATATGTCTGTAATACAATTAGAAATTTCTTCACTTTGAATAAACTTTTTATAAAGGGCCTTGAATGAAACAAAAACTCTAGCTCTTTTGTATGTTTAAGTGCCAGATTTTGCCACATGGCCAGACTCAATATTTCTAAATTTTCATGAATATGTTCCCATCACACTCACAGATTGAAAATTTACTACCTCACATCAAAGAAACTGAGACAACACTAAGAAAGAGGACAGATATTTCAATGACCAGTGTTTAATGGGGATGACCATCAGCATCCTAGTCACATACCTTTCAGAGCAAAGTGATGCTGGCTGTTAAACTATCTCTATGATGCCATGGGCTATAAAACACAGTAAGTTTTAGAAGTGAAAAATCCACAAATGTATGTATTAAGAGACCACACTGGAACTTTAGTACATCATCAGAAGAAAAATAGCAGCCCTAATCTCATTTTTTACATTCAACTGCCTAGTAGACCTGGGAAAAGATTGTGACAGTAGGATTAAAAATGAGTGTGCCAACCCTAAGCAAAAGAAAATTATTTAAACCAAAATTGAAGACTTTGAATTTTTCTTTTTCTTAGAAAAAATTCTTAATTCCTTATGGTTACAGCTTATTTTAAAAATATGTTTGAGTGTATCTTATTGAGGGTTGAAAGGGATGTGAATCTCTTATTTCATCAAGGCAGGGAAATTTCAACGTGAAAAACTCCCTTCACTAATTCAGATTACCGATTCAACTTGTCTGCATTATTGATAATCTTATGAGAACTGACAGATTCCCTGAGAGATTAAGTGATTTGCCCAGGGTAACATAGCCAGAAACATCACTTGAACCCAAATCTTTCTGACTCTAAGGTTAATTGTCCACATTGTGTCTAATTATCATACCCCATAAATACCATTCAACAAATATTTACCAAGTAGCTACAAGACACCACTGAGGACAGAGTCAAATAAAGTATGTTCTCACTAAGTTTACAGTCTAATTAAGATTATAAATTATGTACCACAATAACTATAATAAAATGTTGAATATGAAAGAGCAGCAAGAAAATGCCCTCTGAGACATCAGGAGAAAGAGATATTGTTTTCTGCTAGAGATGTAAGGTAAAACTTTATGAAGAAGAGATCATTTGACCCGAGCCCTGAATTGGGGCTTCCAATCAAAGAATTTCTGATTGAATAAGAGAGCTGGCTTGGAGAGGATGATATTCAAGAGAGATAGAACAGTGGGGAGGAAAGTAGAGGCTGTGTTTAGAAAATGACAAGAAGTTAAGTTTGAATGGGGACTAGGTTGTGTGAAAAGGAATAATAGCAAGAAATGCTGCAAAAGTAGGTTAAGGCCAAACTATGGAAGCCTTTGAGTGTCATGATAAAGAGTAATTATAATCATAATCACACCAATGGCTAGCACTTATCTAGCCCTTTAAAATTTGCAAAATGATCTACAAATATCTCATTTTATCCTCACAACACCTCAGGGGATGGGTAATATTATTATCTTCACTTTACAGACAAGGGAACTGGGGCACAGAAAAGTTAAGCTACCTGTCCAGAGTCACACAGCTAGTATGGTTTGGACTTTTTCCAACAGGCAATAAGAAGGTATTGAAGACCGATCAGGACTGGCATGATGGGCTGTGCTTTATAAAGATTAATGTGTGCAGGCTAACTGTAGGATCAATAGGAGATGAGAAAGCCTGTTGCCAAAAAGATCAGACTATGCTAATATAATAGTTTAGGCAAGAGCTAATGGTAGTATAAATCAGCATAATAGCAATGGGAAAGGTGAAGAGGGGATGAATATGAGACATAGTATAGGAAAGAAGTCGAACAAACAGTACCTTGTAATCGAATGAATGTATGGAGCTAGGGAAACATTGGAGTAAAAGATAATACTGTAAGAATACTCAGGAAGTCAGGTTAGGGAGTATAGCTTAGAGGCTGAGTCAAGGAGGTGGAAGCTGATGGGTTTACCTTCAATAATGTTACCTTCAAGACATCAAAGAACATGTAGGTAGGGGTATACCTCTTTCAAACAGTTGGATATATGGGTCTAATGCTAAAGAGGGAGGTAAGTATTGTAAAAACACATTTAGAGGCTTCCTATAGTCTCAGGGAATCACCGTCATCCTTTTGAAGAATTTGAAAATAACTCTTAGAGTCGTGGGAGTAGATGAAGTCACCAAGGGAGAAAGCAAAGAGAGAAGAAATGAGGGATCAGGACAGATTCTTAGGTAATTCTGGCATTTAGGAGACAGGAGAAGGAGCAGAAGACATTAAAGTAGATAGAGTAGTGGTCAAAAGTAAGAGGTAGAACAGAAGTGTAAAGTGTAGTAGAAGCCAGAGGAATTCACAGTGGAGCATGCTGCCTAAGCTAGAGATTAAACCAAGACTTGAGCTCCTGTGTATCAATTCTATTCAGCTCTCTTCTTGGTTTTTTTAAATTACATTCAGATTCCCAAAATACATTTCTTCACATCTTTTTTAAGGATGGCCAGCCTCCCTAACTGTTTCTCTACATGGTTTGTCAATTGAATCTTCTCTTGGTGTAATATAATAATTCCTTGATTATTAATGTCCACAATCTCAAGTCTCAGATCACAACATTTTGTTACAAATCCTATATTATATTCTCACTGCTTCCCTCACAGTTAATTCCATCCCCAAATTTCCAAGTCTTTCATAAGTAGAATTTGTTTCAAGTGATAAAAGCATATATCATTAAAACTATATCAGCAGCTCCTTCACTTGACATATTAATATTGAATATTAGTAGACTACATCAGAAATATAAATTTAACAGTAAATCATTTTTGAGATATTCGATTTTCAAAGTTTTTTCAGTACCCCAAATTCTTATAGAGTAAACCAGGTTCTTGTTCTTCCAATGATTTCTTATCCAGACTCAAAGTTATTTTGTAAAGGCTTTTAAAAAGTCATTAACAAACAATGTCAAATGTTTCCTTCCTCCCAGGGTAGCATTATAGAAACCCAGAGTACTGGATTCAGAGTCAGTGAACTTAGATTCAAATCCCAGCTCTATCGCTCATTATTTCTATCAGCTTGAGGAACTCACTTTTTCACTCTGGTCATCAACTATAGAATGAGGGGTCTGGACAAGGTGAGTTCTAAGATCCATTCCATCTCTAGATCTAGGATGCCGTGCTCTCTAAAGTAGTGAGGTAGAGTGTTTTTTTAAGTGGGGTACAATACTGCAAACACAGTCAGATGCCACTCTCAGTTATTTTTGCTTCATTGTTTTCTTGGTTCAGGAAGGGTTCGGTGCTTGGTTGAGGAGGTGGTAGAGAATAATGTTTCTGGAGAGAGTGTAATGTAAAACAAAGGACAATAAGAAGACTTTTTAAAAGCAAAGTCAAATACTTAGAATATAATCAAATAGGTATAGAAGTTCTCCTTAGTGGAATTTCTTTAACTTGTTTCAATAGGAAACATTTGTCGTACAATTGGAACAGCACTAGCTTTGGAACCCGGATTCAAGTCTCACCTCTAATGCTTGCTGCCTGTGTGATTCTGCAGCTCTTAGAGAGGTTGGATTAACTGGCTTCTGAGGTCTCCTCCAGCTTGAAATAGTCTTGTGAATCTAAGACTAAACATGTGGCCTTGGTTGGAGTTCTGGAACATTGCCTGCTATCTCTGGAAGGAAAGAAGAAAATAAACATTTCATAAGTACCTACTATGGATGCTCCAGGCACTGGACTAAATATTTTACAAATATTATTTACGAATAAATTCATTTGATTCTCTCTGTGCCTCAAGAAACCTTGTTCCTTTTTCCCACTCTGTCTTCCTTCCCTGGCAGCCTTGGGTCTCTTGTGTGAATTTTCTAGATTCATGCCCTGCTGGAAAGACTACTTGTAAGCCTGATGTTCTGAATGCCAACTGATCCTTTTCAATGCCTTGGAGAAGAAAAATGGGTAAGTGGGTGGATCTTAACAGAGTACTCCTCCTTCTGATTGGGCAATAAAAGCAAATGAGCCATTTTAATTGGGGTTTATAGTCATCTTTACTGTTGACAGCTCCTACACTAGCCCTGTGCAGCAGAGTTTCAATTGTATGCACTATAAAAGAAGGGTTGAATCATCAAAAGACTATTCTTGCTGATATTTTTAAGCCTATAAGAACACTGACATCATTATTACTCAGCTATGAAAATTCCTAACAAACCCTGCATTTTCAACATCCTTTTTGAATGCATGTACTGATTAGGTCAACTAACTGGTGATGTGACTACTTCCTATGCCTTAAAAAATAACAACGACAAAAATTATTTCTGTAAACTTCACGTAACTGAGCTTTTTTTCTCTCTGCATTTTAATTTTTTTATTGAGGTGGCAGGGAAAAGTGAGATGCAGATAGATGAATTATCTGTAGCCATTTTCTATAAAAGAGGTTTTGCGGAATTTTTCAACACGGGGCTATAATGACCCACATAAAAGTAGAAAAGCACTTTGAATTGTGGCAAAAGACAGTAAGACAGGGAGAGAAGAAGGAAAGGAGAGACCATGAATCACATTTTACATTTAGATAGGTACACCATCCCTATTCCCAGATCCCAGTAGCAAAATCAAGAGATTACACTGGGAGAAGACCACTAGAAGGTCACTGATGAGCATAAGAAGACGTAGAGAACCAGTCATTATAGGAGCAGCTAGATGACGGGAGATGAATGTGATAAGCCAAAAGGGAGAGCATCTGGCATTCTTTACATTTAAGTAAAAATGCTTAGGGGAAGGAGGCCATCTCTTGAGGGTAACTATGGAAAATCAGGCATAAAATATTGCATGAGGGGAGTTCAGATGTCATTCCCAGTCCAGGACTACGCCTGATGTTCAGGAATTCTGGACCTGTTGTTGGTTAATTTCATTTCTGCTTTAGTGGATGCATTAGAATCTATATGTGAGTGAATACTCTTTAGGGTCAACTAAGAATGGAAAACAATCCCATCTCAATGGGATGAGGCTAAGTCATGGGAATTTATCAAGTTAATCATATTCCCAAAATGAGAACTTGGGAAAACATCTGGAAAAGCAGAGGCTATTAAACCAAACCAAAACAAAACAAACCACAATAACCCTGATGTTTCATGCATGCACCAGGAGTGAGGTAGTAGACTTCAAGGTTTGATCACCATCTAGTGTCTTGATCAAATATTGCAACTCACTGGGAAGTTTGTTTCCTTCCTGTGTGCCCCGCGAGGGAACTCTTAGAGCAGCTTAAGTCTAGAGCACCACCTAGTGACTTAGCCAGATGTAGTATTTTAAAGTCTACCTGGAGCAGAGGGGTCAAACACAGAGGCCTTAGGGGCAGTGGGCCCATACATATCCTGAATCAGATTAAAATGTAATTAGGAAATATTTAACAAAATTAACAAATACAATGTAACACAGATAATGTTTATGTATGATTTTCTAAGTCAACATGAAGCTCACAGGGATCCTTATGTACCTGTTAGTGTATTCTCACTTTCCATTTCATTTTAACATCATGGATTATAGAGTACAAAAGAGAAAGAAAAAGCTTCTTTCTTGAGGAAAATATCCTGTACTGTCTTGACAAAGATGGAAGAAATTGCTGAAGCTTACATTGGAATTACTTTACCAACACTATGGTCAGTCACAGTACCTGCCTCTTCAATGACTGTCACTATCAGATGACTAGAGATGCTAGAATCATCACTAATCTCAGCATGTTCTAAATCATCAGTAAACCAACTGCTGCTAATGTTGTTTATGATTTGTACAAGAAAGTTGGTATCAAAATATGTTGATCTTTGACTTGATATTTTCTTCATCCTGACAAATGAATATGCCCTCTTTGAAGTCAAGTCCACAATTGGGGACTTCCCCTTGGATATAGAGGACTTCGATAACTATATGATCAAATATTTCATTGCTGAGTCTCCGGCAAGCATAATGAGAACATCATTGAGAACAAGAGAGGCATCTGCCCCACCCTTACCTCTCATGACTGTGTAAAGCATACCCTCACTTCCAGTACCCTGTTAGTACTGAATATATCAACTTTTACAGCATCCATAACCATTCTGAAGAGCAGAATGCTGACTTCTATAGAACCATGGATCCAATGGAAAATACCTGGATGGGGGAAAGACAGGGACTAATTTGAGCTCTCCTTACTTCTCTTTTAAACAATTCAAAATAATGCTTCACAAATTCTGGAGTGGTAGAACCAACAAAAGGTTGGGGTGAAACATTTTTTTGGCCCCAGACAACTTTAGAAGGTTGATGGGAAAGGACTGTTGCATCAGGGTGAGAGTGGAGTGTACCTCAGCATAGACAACAGCAGGCCTTGGGGGCAACTGAGTAGGCAGCAGTAGCTTTCAGAGGTTTTACCCTACAGACAATAAGGGGATTGGACAGAAGGGGATCTGGCCAGAAGGAAAATATAGGGGTTGCTTTGCTGGCACTGAGAGCATAACTCTGTTGCATTGCCTATACGTGGATCTGCACCAAAGTCCTGGATCACAGTCCAGAAGCATGAGCACACCAGAGCTTGCAACCACAGGCAAGTGGGGACCCTGATCACACTTCCAGGGTGGAAAAGCTTGCTAGTGGTCACTCACATACCAGAGTACAGTCCAGGAGAGGAGCAAATACACCTCTTCTTAGATCATATCATTTTGGAAAAACTAAAAGCTTAAAAAAACTTGGAACTAGCTCTGAAAATAGCTTCACAAAACCCCCAAAGCTTGGGGCAGTTCCCCCTCCACTCTGTGAGCAGAGCCTAACTTCAACATGAAGTTAAAAATTGAGAAATGGACAAACGACAACAACAACAAATCCTGACCATATAAAGTTACTAATTACAGGGAAGATCAAACCACAAACTCAGAAGATAACAAAGTCAAAACTGCTGCATCCAAAACCTCAGAGAAAAATGTGAATTGATCTCAGGCTGAAAAGAATTCCAGGAAGAGGGCTAAAGGAACTTTTAAAATCAGAGAAGAGAAGTAGAGGAAAAAATGGGAAAAGAAATGAGAGTGATACAAGAAAATAATTTTTAAAAAAAGGAATCAACAGTTTGGTAAAGAAGACACAAAAATACGAAAGAAAATAGCACTTTAAAAAACAAAATAGGCTAAATGGTAAGAGAGGCACAAAAATCCATTGAAGAGAAGAACTTAAAAAACAGAATTGATCAAATGAAAAAAGAGGTCCAAAAGTTCAGTGAAAAAATAATTTCTTAAAAAGTAGAATTGGTCAAATGGAAAAGGAAATACCAAAGTTTAATCAAGAAAAAGTCCTCAAAAATAAGAATTGGGTAAGTGGAAACTAATGACTCCATGATCTGGGTTCTTTCCATTCAACTAGTCTAATAACTCCAAAAATTAAGGACTCAAAGTCAGGATGAATTGGCCAGAATAACATTCAAAGGACTGAATAACTTTTGGACATTGTGAAAACTTCAATGTGTTCAACAGGAAGAGAAGCGAATGGCACTGCCCCTCATTGATATTATAAACAAATAGAAATGCAATTCTTGTCCTGGAGAATAAAAATTTGTATAAAATTGTCACAAATGTACACACACAAACTAACAAGCAACCTTTCTTCCTCACCTTCCCCAAGTTGTGAAGAGATGGGAATCAATGAACAAATATTTACTAAACACTTAGTACGTGCCAGGTAATGTGCTAAGCAATAGGTGTGAAGGACAAAAAGAAGAGTCCTCCTGCCCTCAAAGAGATTACATTCTATTAGATCTTATTAATGAAAATAGGATGTTAGTGGGTAGAATTTGTCTCATTATCCAATCTTTCACCACAGGAAATATAGTCATCTTTCTGCACCTCCATTTACGTATGGATAGACTACAGAAGAAGAGAGTATTTTTCATTTGTTTATTTTTTGCTTTTTAGAAGGGGGAAGATAGGGCAATTGGGGTTAAGTGACTTGTACAAGGTCACATGGTGAATTTTTTCTGTTAAGTGCCTGAGGCCAGATTTGAACTCAGGTCCTCCTGACTCTAGAGCTGTTGCTCTATTCACCGTGCCACCTAGCTGCCCCAAGAGTATTTTTCAAATGGAAAGCATTTGAGAGATGTCTCTTTTGGAGACCGATTTTATCTATAAGCCTTTATTGGAAAATTTCAGAGTTTTCAGGAAGAGCTCTACCCCAACTCTCCACAATTTGGAAAATAAACATCTCAATAACTCCTCTATGTCATCTCAAATTCCAGGACTTCATAAGGAAAAAAAAAATTGTGAGTCTCATGTTATAGCACTCAGTCAAGTTTATTGGGTTCCTGCTTGGTTACAAAAGAAAGTGGAATTGAGGACCTCAGGAAAGAGGTTAGTTCTGGGAAGTTTGACTCTGGCTGAGAATGAATTACCTTTATCCTCTATAACAACACTTCTGAAACTCAATTTATAAGTGACATTGAATTCAATTTAACAAACATTAATTCTCAGTAGTGTTCAAAGCACTGTGTTAGGATTGGGGTTTCAAAAAATAAAGAAAGAAAAAAGAAAAACTATCCTTGCCCTTATGGAGCTTACTTTCTACTGATTGATGCAATCTGTAAACAGATAAATATAAGACAATTGGATGAGGGAGAAATTATTATTAACTAAGAGAATCAGAAAAAGACTCTTATAGGGGATAATACTTGAGTTGAGACTTGAAGGAAGCTAAAGATTGTAGGATGCAGAAACCAGAAAGAAGAACATTCCAGGCAAGGGGAACAGTCTATGCAAAGGCACCGAGGCAAAAATTAAAATGCCAAGTTCAGAGTTCAATCAATCTACCAGCATTCATTATGTATGTGCTACGTGCCAACCACTGAACTGCCACTGGGGACACAAATACAAAACAAAGCTGAGTTAGTAACTGGGAGGATCAAGAAAGGTTTCATCAGCCAGTGAAAGAAGACTGGAAAAAAAATATGCTGGATCCAGATTGTGGCTTTAAATACTGAGCTGAGAAGCTTTTAGTTTAGCTTAGAGGTAAAACAGAGATGTTGAAGATTCATAAGGATGAGAAGAGTATTTTGGCAGTTGCAAGAAGGATGGATTGGACAAGGGATAGACCAGAAGCAAGCATATCAGTTAGGATATTGCAATAAGTCAGGGAAGAAGTGACAATAATCTGAACAAGGGTAGCAGCTATGTGAGTGAAGAGGAAGAGATGCATTTGATAGTTGTATAGAAAAAGTCGTATTATACTTATACACACACGTAATATGTGTAGTTATATATGTGTATATATGCACTATGTTTAATAAGTTCA
>CM053580.1:34193841-34299888 GCA_028627135.1 Pseudochirops cupreus | reverse complement strand
AGTTAATATAGTTAAATATGAGATACAGATATATAGTTAAGTATATAGAGTTATACATAGTTAAGTATGTATTACATGTAGTTATATATATATATATAGTTAAGTATATATGTGTATGTCTATGTATATACACATATATTATTTATAAATAATTAAGTTGCTCATGAGGAACACTATTTTTTTCATTGTCCTTGAAAGAATCTCTTGGCTAGATAGCATGTTAAAATGAAGGTTGACATTAGAGTCAAAGGACCTGGGTTCAAATTCTGTCTCTGTTACTCACTTCCTATGTGAACTTGGGCAAGGCACTTAACCTCTATGAACCTTAGTTTCCTCAGTTATAAAATGAAGGTTTTGGACTAGATGTCCTCCATGGTCACTTTCAGCTCTAAATTTGTGATCCAATCTATTGCTCTGATTTTTTACAGTCTCTAAGAAAATGGACACATTACATAAACCCTCTGGGTCCCGGTTTTCTCCCATGGAAAATGAGAGGCTGGTCTAGACAATCTCTAACCCTAACCTTTCCAGGTCTAAATGGTCTGATGCTTTTTTTATCCTGGTTGCAGCCCTCACTGCAGCCCTTTCGTGCAGGTATGACTGCAGAGACTAAGACACCATAAAGGAGACAGACATTGGCCTTTCCCTGTGACTGCAGGGATTGGTTGGAGCACCGTCCTATTTGCAGTTCTATGGTGAAAACTGGGGAAGTAGATGGATAGGCACCAGGCTTTCATGGAAGAAGTTCTGAAGTCAGAAGACCAGGTTAGGAGTCCCAGACCTGCAATTTACTAACTCTGGCTGATCTTCAGCCTGCATTCAGTAAGCCCTTAATATATTCCAAACATTGTGCTAAACCCTGGAGTTATAAAGACAAAAATCAAACAATCCTTACCATCAAAGAACTTGAATTATAATGAGGGAGACAATATGTACACATATATGTTTATATACACACATATGCTTACATATATATACATATTGTATACAGTGAGAGGCAACATGGTACAGTGGTTAGATAGCTGACTTGAAGCCAGAATGACCCAAGTTCAATTACTGCCTCTGACACATGTTGGCTGTGTAAGTCCAGGCAAATATTTAATCTTTCAGTATTCTAGGCAAAGCTATAAGTTTATAAACCACAGAAGGTGCTGAATTATATCAGTAGTGAGTTTTCTCATCTGAGTGTGCCAATGAAACTGCCAGTCAGTCTCTATCCCTATCCCAAAAATACTTACATAGCAGATAAAAGATAACCTAAGTTTCAGCTCCTAGAGGGCAGGAACTCTTTTTTTCTTTGTGTCCCCAGTGCTTCGCACAGTGTCTTACAGCATAAAATGAATGCTTAAAATTACTTATTGAATTTTGAATATGGGATTTTTAGCAAGACAAATCACTGCTGAGCCTAAATGTCCTCCTCTGTAAAATCGCAATGATGATAACTTCACTACCACACTTAATGGGGCATGTGTGTGTATGTGTATGTGTAACTGTGTATGTATGTATGTATGTATGTATGTACGTGTATATGTGTGTGTGTTTCACTTTAGTTCCTTTGGATTGTAATGGAAAGAGCACTGGTTTTAGAGCCAGAGACCTAGGCTCAAAGACTATCTGGGACACTTCTTTCCACTTATGAGCACCAGTGAATCTGTTAAATAAGGGAGTTAGACAATTTGGTATCTGCAGTCCTTTTAAGCTCTAAATCTATTATTCTATGAGACAATAGCTGAAAGGCTCTTTATAACCATAAAACGTTAAGCAAATGTCAGCTAGTATTATTTTATGGTCTGAAACATCAGGATGAGAACTCAATTAATTCCAACTCAATTAATTAGTTCAGTGTTTGTTGCCAATTAAGCAAAACATTTAGACATTTGGCTGAAATTTTCTGTGTTGATCCAGATATTTTGACATCAGAAAGCCAGATTTATGCCTAAGAGGCAACAACTTAATTGTTACCTGATGCTTTGGACCTTTGAGACATCCAAGATTTGATCAGTGTAAGTGCTCCCCCTAATGGTGCTCATCGCAACTTCTCACTGCCTCGCCCTGCACAATTAATTCTTCATTTCTTGTCCTTATCTTTAGGTGAACCTTTCTTGGAGGATCCTCCCAGGATACTGGAGACCTCCTGCTGGTCCTTGTGACTTTAGTGCACTTGAGTAGCACTCAGACTGTCCATTTGCTGTCTCTTGTTCTCCGTAAATGATCAGCCCAACTCCCTTTCTGACTCTCTCTGTCTCTCTCTCTCTCTCTCTCTCTGTCTCTCTCTCTCTGTCTCTCTCTCTCTGTCTCTCTCTCTCTCTCTGTCTCTCTCTCTCTCTCTGTCTCTCTCTCTCTACATATATATATAAGTAATTATGTATGTATGTATGTATGTATATATCCTCATTGCCTTTTATATCTCTTCTGGAGCAGAAGACATCATTGGTAACAGGCCACAGGTTGCTGATGCTTACTATATGCCTTAGTTACGGCCTCTTCAAATCACCATGGGGCAGCTAGGTGGAGCATTACATAGACCACTGGGCTTGGACTCAGGGAGACCTGAGTCCAAATCCAGCCTCAGATACTTACTAGCTGTGTGACCATGGGCAAGTCACTTAACCCTATTTGCTTCAGTTTCCTGTTGTGTAAAATGAACTGGAAAAGGAAATGGCAAACCACTCTATTATCTTTGCCAAAAAACTGAGGTCACAAAGAGTCAGAAAAGACAACACAACAACCGTCAGCATGCTCCTTAAGTTATAGGCACTTGCCATCACTGGAAGAATTAAGACATTAAGGTGACGACAAACATCACCGCCTTGTTTCCTGAAATTTTTAGTTTTTAAAAAATCTACCCCTTCTCCAACTTGAAACTTCTTACTTATCTTGTCTGCCTATGTATAATCCAACAACTCCCTAGAGGAAGTAGGGATTTGACAAAGAAAACTAATAAGCCAACTTTTTTATAATGTCTTTCAGTTTGGCACTGGGTTGACTGAATTGATTGATTAGGATTATATTGGGAATGATACCTCAACAAGTACCTAATGAGGCTAAGTATTACACTGAGAACTTTATCCTCCTGTTATTGTACCAAATATAGTTCGATGGAATTGGGATATCATGGGATGGGGGTATAGATGCCTTTTCATCTTGTGATTTTTTTCCATGTCTATCCATAAGTCAATAAAGCATCCATATATGGGATAAAAGTCTATACACATTTCTCTTATTTCACATATGTTAAAAAGAACAAACAACTTACTTAAATAATTGTACTTATCCAAATGAACAGCCAGTTGTGAATGAAATGAAAGCCTTGTAGCACAATGGGAAGTGTGCTGGCTTTGATCATAGGATCTGGGTTCAAATCCTGGCTCTACCACTTACTATTTGTAGAAACCCAGGTCAATCATCTTGCTTTCTTGAAGCTCAGTTTCTTCATCTATAAAATAAGGTGGTTGGACTAGATGCCCTAAATACTCCTTCCAGTTTTAAAGCTATGATACTGTGACTATTCAACTTACTGCTGAGACCTAGTGTTGGCCTCAGTTTGATTTGCATTTTTGTGGGGTAAGGGAGTTTGTACAAGATGTCCTTTTACTCCTCTGTAGAAATCCCTTCAATTCATGAAGAACAGCAACTCCTTCTAAAATTTATGCTCTTAGATACTTGCCTAGAGACCCAAAAACCACTGATTTGCCCACAGTCACCTGGCTATTGTGTGAGGTAGAAATTACTTGAGCCTAGGTTTTCTGGGCTCCAACGCAGGACCTCTATCTACCATTCTCTGATATTTCTCACATAATATCTCACAAAGAAGTTCTTACTTCTTTCTTGATATAATAGGAAATGTTAATGATATTATGAATTTTCAATGTTCCTCCTCATTAATGGTAACAGATCTGCCCTGTATGTACTTTATCACACTTTACATCTATTCCTACTTATCATCATAATTTCATTACCTTCTCTTGACAATACTGTTTTTCTCTAGAGGCATATTTATTTGTTAATGAAAATTTCCTTTTGCTCAGACACGTCCGATTGTTTTATTTACAATGTTAGATTTCTAGCCTATGTCCAAGAAGATGTTGCATCAACATGTTTAGTCAAGCGAGATATGTAAATCACTTCACAGAACTGCAAATCAATAAATGTCCTGAGATCCTTCCTACTCAGTTTTATCAGCAGTCAAGATAATTATCAAAAATCCAGTAAAGCTTAGATGATAAATTTAAAAGGAAAAAATGTAGCAGATAGAATGTGGAACAGCTTCAGAACAATCTTGACTATTTAAGAGGGCATCTGCCCTTATTTACCAAGGAAAGTTGCAAACCCCCACTGAATTTTTATTCAGCTAAAAGTAGATGTCTATTGACTGGGATCACAAAAAGGAGTTTAGAAGTCATCTAAGCTAAACTACCTCATTTTACAGATGAAGAAACTGAAGTCCAGAGAGGTGAAGCCACAGGCCTATGTCACATTAAGGGGTAAGTGGCAAAACCAGAGTTTGAATTCAGGTCATTTGACTCCAAATCCAGGTCTGTGTCAACTACAATGTGTGTCTATATACATTGAAGGATTTTCCCTTATTCCCAAAGGTTCCTTTGGGCTCTAACTTCAGTTCTAGATGACCGCATTCTTGTCTAGACACTTTTAGTAATAATTTTGGTTGACTACTCAGTAGTTTAAAATGTGGTTAGAGATAATGGTCATATAATGTATTGGGAGGCATCCATGCCACTGTTTTTTTTTTCATAGATTTTTATCACGTATCAATAAAAATCAATTCACTAGATACAAAGCCAATTTAATCATAAGAAAACCCTTTTTTGTTTCAGTCTTCAGAATCTCCTAAAGCTCTTAAGATAATATAGCAGTTTACAATGAACTTTAAATTAATCTTTATCTCACTTCATCATCATATCAACCCTGAGAGGTACAGAGTGCAGAATGCAGGGTATCATTGCCATTGTACATAGAAAGTCAGGTTCATAGAGGTCAGAGAAACAAGGGTCAGAATCAAGACTCAAGAGCAGGTGTTCTGACTTCAAACCTATCTTCCTTTCCACTGTACTAGGCTGGCTAGCTTGAGACTTCTCCACTTCTCCACTCCTGTTTTGAGAAGAAAACACCAGTACCCATATATAATTGTGCCTCCTATCTGAATGACACAACATATCTAACCCAAACCAAAACAGAAAGCATTTATTAAGTGCTTACCATGTGAAAGGTGCATGTTCCACACTGGAGACACAAAGACACAATGAAAAGCAGACTATTTTCAGGTAGCTCGAATATTTTTGGGGGAATGGGGCAACATGTAAACAGAAGAGCTAAACCTGGAATCAAGAAGACCTGAGTTCAAATTCAGTCTCAGACTCTTAGCTATGTGACCCTGGAAAAGTCATTTAACCTCTACCTCAGTTTCCTCACGTGTAAAATGTAGTTATAGTCCTGCCTCCCAGGGTTGTTGTGAGGATCAAATTAATAATAATTTTAAAGTGCTTAATACAGAAGCACATAGTAAACACTACATTATTGTTGATGTTGTGGATGATTATGATGATAGTGAGTACTAACAGATGAATGAAGAGAGTAAAGAAACACTTCTTGGAAGAAGTGTGTGGTGAGTGAACTGAGTTGAAGGAAACTGAATTCTAAGGGATAGAGTTGAAGAGGCTCCCTCTTTTCCTGGCGTGAGGACAAAAGTTCAGGGAGTAGCAAGTTGACCACTTTGCCTGGAATATAGAGTTTATAAAGGGAAATACCATGAAATACCCCTGGAAAGCAAGTCTGGAAGCCAACATGGCTCAGTCATGACAAAATTTAGCCCTGTGTGCATTTGTATGTACATCGTGCATGTGTGTGCACACGTGCATGCACAGCCAACTTGGTATACATATGAAGTCCCAGAGATAATATCCAAGTCACTTCAGCAAGCATTTATTAAGCAACTCCTGTGTGGAACGTAAGCTCGTTGAAGTCAGAGACTGTTCTATTTGTCTTTGTATCAGCATCAAATTGCTACTAGGCACTATGTGCCTAGCTAAGTGCCTGGCATAGAGCAAACTCTTAATAGATGCCTTTTGATCTGTTGATTGCCAACACTGGGCTAGGTACTGAGGATATAATGATCACAGGAAAAAGAGCCTCTTAAGCAGCATGCCTTCTACTGGAATACTGTCCTCCATGAACAGCCCATCCCCCAGAGGACAAAGGCACATCATATATATGTGTACATATATATATATATATATATATATATATATATATATATTTGTGTGTATATGTACATGCATGGTATATGTACATGTGCATATACACACATACATACATGCATGCAGAGTATCATTGCCATTGCACATAAAAAGTCAGGTTCACAGAGGTCAGAGAAACAACTATCAGAATCAAGACTAAGAGCAGGTGTTCTGACTTCAAACCTATCTTCCTTTCCATTGCATCAGTCTCCCTTGAGACTTCTCCACATCCCCACTCTGGCTTTGGGAAGAAAACACCAATTCCCACATATGTGTGCTTCATATCTGCATAACACCAAACCACAACATATCCAATCCAATCCAAAACAGAAAGCATTTATTGAGTGCCCACATATGTATATAAATGAAATGTTATGTCTATATGTAATGTGCATATACATACATGTGCATGTATGCATGGAATACATTACATATTAGATTAGATTAGATTGTATCATATCATATCATATATTTTAAATATATTGGAATATGCCTAATAAATGCCCCTTGCATTGACTGGGATGTTACTCCTATATAATAAATGTGTATAAGTGTGTATTTGTATATCATATGCATAATGTATATAAACCTAATGTATGCGTTTATGTGTATCAATGTGCATATAAACACACACACACACATACACATATATACATATACATGCATGTATGCATACATTCAAAGAGAGGGAGCAAGTACGAATCCATTACGTAGGGATAACATCCAAGTCAATTCAACGAGCATTTACTAACCACCTACTGTATGGAATGTAAGTTCCTCAAAGGCTCCTGTGCACAACATATACCTACACTTGTGTATGTGTGTGTATGTATGTGTGTCTAGATGGACACATAGATCTCAGAGAAAGAGTTAAGGCCCATGGTGTAACTGCATAGAGTCATATAGAAACTCTCGAGCAAGCTCAATTCTCCGACGCTTATGTGTACCAAGAGCTGTGAGGCCTCCGCTTGCCTCAGTTGTCCGGGTGGAACTCTGCCCCTCTCCACTGGAGAATGCCTTTTACCTCCACTTTTCCATCCAGTCCTTCCCTCCCCTCCTTCTGGAGCGGGACTAGCAGCCTGCCCTTCCATAGCCCTCTCTGCCAGCCTGAACCGCGGGCCAGGTCACCTACCCGCTCCCCCACTCCCCACCTTCCACCTACCCCCCCCCCCTTTCCCTCCACTCCCACCTAGGGCTGGCTGGCCCTTTGCAGTGGAAGGGCACGCGCGCGCGCGCACGCGGGCTCTAGGGTGCAGCGCCCTTCTGAAGCTGGCCCTGAACGCCCCGGCGACTCCGGGAGCGGCGCGCGCGCTCTCGGCCTCTGCGCACGTTCCCGGGACCTGGGGGCGCGCGCTCGCTGGCGGCTCGTGCTCTGCACCTCTCGGCGGCGGCGGCGGCAGCTGCGGCGGCAGCTGGGGTGGGCGCTCACGTCAGGGGAGGGGAGGGGAGGCTGGGGTCCTGCCCCCAGAGGAGGAGGGCTCGCTTGGAGAGAGCGAAATGAAGGAGCCGAGCGGAAAGCGAGAAAGAGTTCGCTGGAAAAGGAGAGAGTTGTAGCGGCTCCTGAACGGACGGGCGAGACTTTTCTCATCCTCCTCCTTCTCCTTTTTTTCTTCCTCCTCCTCCTCATATTCTTCCTCCTCCCTCTCCTCCTCCTCCACCTTTACCTCCTTCTCGCCTGACTGTTCCCACTCCCTGGCGGGGACGAGGCTGCCTCTTGCCTTCGCCTTCAGCACTGGGCTGGGGGACAGCTCCTCGCCTCCTGCAGCACTGCGAAGGTGCAGCCTGAGCCGAGCTGAGCAGAGCCTAGCTGAGGCGATAGCACTGAACTGAGCTGAGCTAGGCTTTGCTGAGCCGAGGGGAGCGCAGGCAGGCGGGAGGGCAGCTGAGCTGAGCGTCCGCCCGCCGCCCCAAGACCCCCGAGCACTCTCCCGTACCCCCAGCTGCTCCCGGTGTGCCAGCCTACACGGGAGAAAACAATCTGCCCACCTCAGGGGAGCCGAAGAAGCCCAAGCAGAATGTACCAGGGACACATACAGGTAAGAAGATTCAACCTAGCCCCAAAGATGCTTTTGGGCTAATTTCAGGGAAAGATGATTGAGCCACCAAGTTCCAGGGCAAACTCAACAAGTGAAAGAATTGGTGCAAAAATGTTCACGACAAGGGAGTGCAGGGGCTATAGGGGAAACTGGACAGGTCTTTTACTGGGGCAGAGGGGAAGAAATTCTGGGAACTTCAAGCTAGTGAACTTCTCTTTCTGCCCGCCTATTCAAACAGACTCCGAAGGGAATCCAAGCAGGGCAAACATCTGTAATGTCATGTTTTCGGTTTCACGTCTGTTGCAATCTGATGGAGGCGTCTCCGCATGTATGTCAACTGAAGGGCAAACAATAATAGGCAAGGCAAGGCATGGTCTTTGCACGTCTGCAAAGGTTTCGTGGTATTTGGAATAACTTCTTGTTCTATTATTTTTTTTAATGTTGCTTTTAAAGTAGGCTGTGCTATTTTCCCCACCCCCATACTCCTTCAGATCCTGGGACATTCTTGTGCCCAGTCGGCACATAATGACTTTGGAGTCTGAATTTCCAACACATGTCCAAGTGACTTGAACATTTTCAGGGGAAAGAGCTTCTTTGTGTCGTCCTTGATCTCCACCTCTCCCTAATGCAAACGCTCTCGGTATTTTGGACAAGATTACTTTCACCTTGACTCCCATTCTCATTCGCAAGTTCTCCTCCCCTTCAAAAACACAGGTATACATTTGAGAAAATGAAATAACTAAATCAGTTCCTGAAATATGAGCTGAGGCTGAGCTCTCGTGGCTTTCCATTTCTCAAATGATCAGACTTTTTCTACCTTGCAAATGCCCCTACACTGGTATATTGCATGGGAAAAAGAGTACTGAGGCTGTCGGTCCTTTCAGTTTGAAGGACTGCAGATGAGTAAAAATACTGTGTCTGTTTACAACTGCTGTACTATTTCAGGCTTTGTGGGGAAGTTATTTTGGACTATAGCCTCACTTAGATGTCAAGCCCAGCCTTAGGTCTTGCTAATAAGTTTAGTGAGAAACCTGAATCAGCACAAGCAGAATTCAAGAGCATTTCCCATATTAATGACCTCATTCTGTTTTGGTAATTATTAATGAAATGATATCACATTTGTTGGGGGGGGAGGGACAAAAATGCACAAGTAAAGAGGGGTAGAAATCAATTTCTAGGAGCTGTCTTCTCAGCCTATGGCTGGTCATTTGTTTGCATTTTATTTATAGGATAAAGACTAATTGGTGTGGGCATTCATAATAAAGAATTGGAAGCTTATTGGCTTAGCATATTCTCCAGACATATGATATTTTATGCTTTTTCTCACCCTTGAATGTCATTCTGAAATCTGTGATTAAGTGTTTTGTCCCACAGAAAACTCATCAAAAAGGAGAAAACAGGTGGGCTTGGTTAAATAGAGTAGGCTTTCTAAAAGATTGTGCACAGACATACAAAATCAGTATTTTGGACAAATTTTTCAAAAACTAAATTTTCTTAACTTCATCAAAGAAAATTGCCCAGGGTATTTTTGCTTATTAGAACAATACACATAAGCTTGTGTTTTATATCTGCAACATGAAGTAGAGATTGAGGATGGTTCAGGTCAAAAATATATCTACTTCTTCCTCCATTTTCTGACCATTATTGGGCAAAGGGTTTTTATGAGGACCTGACTCTACCAGATGCTTGCCCTCATTTTCTGCTTCACTTTGCAAGGACAGAAAGACTCAGCCTAAAACTCAGGATCTGCACAAAACTTAATGGTTTTTGCTTGTGCAGTGCTAAAACAGCAAACAGGATGCTTTGCTGCAAAGACTCACAAATCTCTTTTCTGCCAAGCTTAACTTGAAAATGTTGCTAAATAAAGACTATGATCAACACGGTAGCCCCAAATCTAAAACATAAAACATTTTTTCACTATCCCCAACCCCACTCCCATGAATGTTTACTGTTGACCACTGGTAGTACACTTTGTCTTCAAGTCTTCAAGAATTATGTACATGAATTATTTAATTATGAGATCTCAAATTGGTACAGCTCTCACTCCCTAAAAAATAACATGTCAACTTGGTCCATAATATATTTGTTAATTAGCTGAATTTATTATTTCAAAAACACTCTATGATCTTCTCTGAAAAACAAATCTTCAGGCTATGGTCAAAGTCTCCACTCTACTGGTATTGTCCTGAACTCAGTTAAAAGCCTTCCTTTTCCAGAGACCATATTTTCTTCTTGAGTGCACCTGTCTTTAATCATAGGATGGGGTGGTGAACAGAAGAGGGGAAACACAGCCAAAACATAGCCAAATGTTTTGATTAAAATTTTGAATCCTATCTGCTAAAGTGATCTTGGGATGGGGAAATTCACAAACATTTCTGCCAAGTCTCAGACAGGTTTGATATACTTGTAATGCTTGGCCAGTTGCTCCCAAAAGGAATGTAATGGAAAATGTTACTAGTCATTAGGAAGCTGTACTGTGTGGCTAATATTTTCATTTAGGGTCTCAAATGAGCAAGTAAGATGGACTTTCCAAAAAGCCCAGGGAATTGAAACTGATTTGGGGGGAAATGTTTCTATAAACACCTAGGCACAAAGCAGAGTTCATGGTGTCTTAAGGACCATTGTAACAAGAAACCTTGCAGTGTTCATATTTGAGGATTTACCACTTTGACAAGTGTAGAAGAGCTATGAATTCACACACAGGGACTCAGTTCAGACAGTTAGCCGCAGCATCTAACTCATGAACTTTTAATGTTTTTGTGCACAACCTCTTTCTACTCTTAACTTACCATAAAGGTTTCATAGAGCCATATTGGGGTAACTTTGACAAACAGAGGGAGGTTAGTCTACAGTCCAAAGTGGCATAAATCAGACACACCTTGGGGGCCTAACCCTACAGTCACTGCGTACATCATAATCCCACTGCCTTCACTAATTAGCCTCAGCGGGAATTTTATTTACCCAGCAATTTAGCCAAAGGTTGCTTCTTTGGGGTAAATTTCAGATTTTTTTTTCCACTTTGACCCCAAGGGCTTTGTGTTAGGTTGATTATTATTTAGTGCTAGTTGTGAGGAAAATTTTCCATTCCTAATAAATGGCATTTTCATATAAAAGCCATTCCTGTCAATACCAGTATCTATTCACATATGCAAGTTATAACTGCTAATGAAAGCCCTAGAGTTGTGCCTCCAATTACTTCCTTTGAAAAACTCTGTTTCTGAGCTATTATAAATAGAGAACAACATAATTATCTGGGTAAGGAGGTAAGATCAGGATTTTTCTTTCAGTGAAAAACAAGAAAAGGAGCCACTATGATTCAAGTTTGGTTGGTACTTCTGGGAACAACAGCAACCAATCCCTTTGTCATTGGAGCTATTTGTTTTCATTTGAAAATTCAATTCTTACGCTTCTCAAAGACAAAGGGCTTAGGAAGCATCTTCTACCTTACTCTCAATGGGGAAGTAATTTGAAATACTTTGACTAGCCCAGAGACATAGATTTTGAGCTAGAAGAAATCTAAGAGATAATCTAGTCGAAAGCTCCTTGTTTTAGGATGAGAAAACTGGGGCAAAATCAGTTAAATGACCTGTACAAAGTCTTACATACAGTAAGTAGCGAAAGAAGGATTTGAACCCATGTCACCTCTAACTCAAAATCGACAGCTCTTTCCACAGTACTGTGTTTTCTCAGCATGCTCTAATAGACAAAGAAGTAGAGTTTAAGTCAGGAACACATGCGTTCAAGTCTTGTCTCTGGTACACATTGTCTTTACAACCCCGGGCCAATCTCTTTCAGAGCTCCAGGTAAATCTCTAAGACTATAAGTTACAAGTGAATTGCTTAAATGATTTAGTGGTGGGGATTTCCACATCAGGAATTCCCCCACATCCTTGAAACCTTGAGTTATATAAAATACTCCAAGAACAACATATTGTAAACAATGCTGAAGGTAGTCATTTCATTTGGGTTTTATGTGTCTCCGTGTGAGACTTCCTGTTCATTTTTCTCTTAAAATAGTTTCCAACATAAGTTTGATACATCCTCACTGAAGACAGGAGAAGCTACAGTGCTGCTCACATTGTTTCTCATTTCTGCCTGGGAGTCCATTTTCAAAATTTTGTATAACACACACACACACACACACACACACACACACACACACAGAGCCATTTGGCTGTACTTTCTTATTTTCTCAGCATTTTAATTATACCTTAAAAGAAAAATACAGTATTAGGGAAATCCTAGACACCTAATATAGAAGGAAGAGAGCTTTCTTTAAATTTAGTCTGAGGACATTTGTCTACCTCCTCTGGAGATTGTTAGTCAATTCAGTCCAAAGCAATTGAAGTCAACAAGCATATATTAAAAGCTCCTGCTCTGTGTTTGACTTTGTGCTAGATGTTGTGTAAAGACAAAAACAAAACTGGTTTTGACCTCGTGGGGCTTACATTCTATTGGGAGTTTGTGAGGATGAAATGATCAGACACAAGACAAGATATATGCATATTAAATACAAAAAATTTTTGAGCACAGGGAAGCAAACAACTGTCATGAACCATGCACAAATTATGTTGAAATAGAGGAATTCAATCCATGGAAGGGCCTGTACATTATCTTCTTCAAATTCGTTCCAGCACAGTATTATCATAATCTGACCCAGCAAGAGACAAAATTATGAATTGGCAAAGTTTTTTCTCTGATGTCCTGCCTTCTCCTCCTCATCTTTGTTTCTCTGTTACTATCTGCACTCCCCAAATGTCAGTTCATCATGTTGTTAGATCTTATTTGCAAGATCTTATATCTATAGATTTTCTAAAAATAAGAATAGCATCCAGTAGAATTTGACATATAATTCAGGGTTTTTTTTGTCTTTGTTTTTTTTTAGTATTGTTGATTGTGCCTTTGTTGTTGTTGTTGAATTGTTTCAGTGGGATCAGACTCTCCATGATCCCATGTGGGACTTTCTTGGCAAAGATACTGGAGTGCTTTGCCATTTCCTTCTTTAGCTTATTTTACAGATGAGGAAATTGAGACAAACAGGGTTAAGTGATTTACCCTGGATCAGACAGTTAGCAAGTGTCTGAGGTCGGATTTGAACTCAGGTCCTCCTGACTTCAAGTCCAATGCACTATCTGCTGCTCCATCTAGCTGCCCTTGTTTGAGCTACTGGGTTTTTTTGGTAAGTTTGTTTCTTCCTACTTGTATTTTCCCCCTTGCTCCATCCCATTCTTTCTCTCTCTGATGTCTCATAACTATATTCTGTCCAATTCCTGATTATTTTACTTTAAACCTGATAACTAAGTGCAGCAGGGTATTGTGGATAGTGAAACAACTTTGGAGTAAGAAAGACCTGGGGTAGAGTTCTGAATCTGACTTGTGACCCTAGGCAAGTCACTAAATAATTTCTTGATATTTTTGGTAACTCTTTAAGGCTCCACATTGCAGAAAAGGTAACAATCTGCATTGAAAGAGTTACGTTTCCTCATCAGTGAGTTCTCAATACCAATTAAGTTACAGATCTAGTTCAAATGGTAGAACCATTTACATTTGCATAAGTGATTATTGGCTGAAAAAATTAAAGATGTAGTAGACTGAAATTATGATGGTGAATTGAGAGGTGACAGGACTGATGTTTTTTATCAGACCCATTTCTGTCCTTTTCTCCTATAATACCATGTGATTAGCTCTAGCAACATGCAAGATCAGCCTTGATCATCATAAGAAATGACAAAAGACAGTCAATTATCTCTAGCCTGAAAATCTGAACAAGTTTGGGGTTGTCTCAACCAGGCAACCAGGACAGTGAGGGGAGATGAAATTATATCAAATGAAGAACAGTTAAAGAAATATATAATGTTTAGTTCAGAAAAGAGACAATTTACAGGGGAACTTATCTTCAGATATTTTAAATGTTGTCATAGAGAGGAGACATTCTTTTATAGGTCAATGGGGCAGCAGTAAGGCCAATGATTACAAACAGAGAGGCAAGTTTCAAATCAACAAATGGAAAAACTTCCAAAAGTGGAGTGGGCTGTCTTATTAAATAATAACTTCCCTATAACATAAGTCTTCAAGCAGAGTCCAAGTGAACTCTTGAGGAAGTAGATGGGAATCTTTGGCTAGATATGGCTTGAATTAGATGACTTCTCAGATCGTTTCCACCGTTAAGATTTTGCAAACTATTAACTGGCACTTATGAACTATAACAAAAATTAAAGTGTTTATAATGGTGAAGATAAGACACTACAAAGTGCTCACTTCCCTCCCGAATCATTCATGAAATATTAAATTATGTTCTGAATCTCCTAATTCTTTGAAGGAAAAGTTATATGGCATAATGAGCTTCTGTGTCAGGATGACCTGGGTTTACAATCTGCCCCTGACATATACTAGTTATATGAAATTGCAAAAGTCTCTTACCCTCTTAGTGCTGCCTCTCTGTTCCCCAGACAGCTCTCAAAGACTGCAAGTTAAAGAGAAGTTGCTGGTCTGCATTGGTAGAGAGAACTTCATACACCAGCAAAATCATAGGTCTGCTTAAAAAAAAAAAACTTTGAAAACCAGTAATCCTTTGATACGTATATGGCATGTATGGTCTATTAACCATCTGATTAGCTCAGAATATTCTCCTTCTAAAAGCCACTGTTAAGAGTTTAATTTTGTTATTTATTGAACATTTCTAAGTATACAAAAATAATAATTACACATACACATATTTACATGCATGTTTTTCATGCTTCTGACAGCTTATAGATCATATTTATTTCATGGCTTACAGTTTGTAAAATGCCTTACACACATGTTCTTTTTGGCTAACCCTGCAAGAAGATTGAACTAGTCTGGTCCATACTCATGACTCCATATGTCTCCATAGTGCAAGAACATATAAAGAGTTAAAATGAAGGCCTCGGAATGTTTTGCCTATTCAATGTCAAAAAATGCAATAAAGGAGAAAAACATACATTAAAAGTCATTATAATAAAATAAAGTAAATAATGTAAATTTAATGAAATTAAATTAAAAAGGCATTTTTTAATAAAAATAGGAGAAACTGTGTATCTAGGAGCAGCAATCCTGAAGAACCACATAGGATGAAATATCAAAATTTTGGACAGTCCAGAGTACCTACAAGTGAGAACAGTTTCAAATATATTCATTCATAAAAATAAAAATGAGAATAGAGTTTTTGCAAAACATTCCTCATATTTTTATAACTCAGAATTTGTAAAGTATTTCCTTCTTTTCAAATGGCTACCTCAGCATGACCCAGTGAAAGGAACATTAACCTTGGCCTCAAAGGACCTGAGTTCATATCCCAGATATGCTACTTACCACCTGTGTGGTAAATCATTTGACCTCTCTGGGTCTCAGTTTCCTCCTCTGAAAGATAAGCATGTTGGTCTTAGTGATGTCTAAGCTCCCTTCCAATTCTAGAATGGATCAGAAGCTAGAGTGACATAAATCTATGCCTTCCTTTCTCTACAAACTCACATGGGTGCTAGAGACAGAAGTCCAGGATCTCAGAGTGGAACAGAACTTCAGCTGCCATCTAGTCCAGGGGTCCTTAACCTTTTCTTTATCATGGAGCCCTTTGGCATTCTGGTGAATCCCATGGACCACTTCTCAGAAAAATTCATAAAAATGAAATATATAGGAATACAAAAGAAACCAATCATAATGAAAAGTTATCAAGGTATTAAAAATATAACAAGTTCACAACTCCAGGTTAAGAACCCTTAATCCCGTCTAAGCCAAATCCCCATAACTAATCCTCTTTACAGCATCGCCAATAAGTGGCCATCTAACCTTTCATGAGGGAACATCTGCTACTTCCTAAAGCAGTCCCTTCAACTTTTTGGACAGTTCTAACTGAAACGAATTATTCTCATTCACTCAACCTGTTCCCACACAGAATGGAAACCCATTGTTTCTATTTCTTTCTTCAGGAGCTGAATAGTTAGTGGAATCCTTCTTCCATAGGACAGTTTTGTTTGTCAATGTTTGATTATAGCCCTTTCAATCTCCCTTCTTGCACCCTATTCTCATCTCTAGGCTTAACATTCCCAGTGTCTTGATGCAAGCTTTATATATCATGGTCTCAAAGCCATCCCCTTCTGATAGATATATAATTAACAGGAGGCTTGCATTATCTTCTGCCTTTTTCAAGCAGAGGATGCCTTTGTGATTCTATAGAGATGCACATATGTATTCTCATGAAGAATGGAAACAGGAAAAACTGTTGACATCCAAGGAGTCAAGTTTTAAAAGCCCCACTGTCAGTACAGGGCTGTTTTATAGCATCCTATTCAAATTGCATTTTAAATGCCAGTCTCCATTATAAACTACCCTTTGTAATGTTGACAATTAACTCTGAAGAGTAGCCAAATATATTTTCCAACCCTATTGAAATTCCATTAGACCAAGCTATCAATACTACTGTCTTTAGCAAGAGGAACTGAGTGGTCATAGGCTTAGTAGTCTGAAGAGTTAGAAGGAATCTTAGTAGATCAACTAGTCCAACTCCTTCACTTTACAGAGGAGGAAGCTGAGGTCCGGTGACGACAAGTAATTTGCCAAAGGTGCAACTAATAAGTAGCAGAGCAGGAATTTGAACCTAGGTCCTTCTGATGCTTAAGCAGGGTTTGATGTTTTAAAAATATATTGCTATATATATTTATAATCTATCCTTCCCACTGCCCCCAATCATGCCTCAGGAAAAAGGAACAAGAAAAATAAGCCTCTCCTTTTAACATTCAGCAGAAGAAATTCCCATACTGGTCATACATGAAAATGTCTGTCTCTTTGCATTTTCATTTCACCAGCTCATGGGCAGAAGGTGAGTGGCATGTTTCACCTTCAGTCTTCTGAACTCATGGTTTGCCATGGAATTAATCAAAGTTCTAAAGTCTTTCAAAGTTGATTTTTTCTATAAGGTTGTTAGTGTTGTATAAATTGTCCAAGTTCTGCTGTTTTCTCTACATCAGCACAGAGGGAGGGGTCTTAAAATAGGAGTTTGCAACCTTTTTTATATCATAGATGCCTTTGGAAGTTTGGCGAAACCTCAAAATGATATACTTAAATGCATAAAATCAAAGGAAAGTAATTCTATTGGGATACAGTGATTAAAGTATTTTTAAAACAAGTTCATGGACTCCAGGTTAAGAACCTAGCAATGCTTTTTAATAAATGAATTAATAAACAAATATTATCAAGCACTTACTGTGTGCCAGGTGCTGTGCTAAATCCCTATCCTCAAGATGTTTAAATTTAATAAAAGAGATAACATGAACTTATATGAACATATACATTATGCACACAAAATCAAAACATGCTGGTTTAGGAAGGGGGTGCATTAGCAGCTGGGGAGATCAGGAATGGTTTTCCTCCACTTTTTTTCTCTCTTTCCTTGCCTCCCTCTCCACCAGCCCCCTCCCTCTCCATTTCTGAGAATAGCTGGTGAGGAATTTCACAAAAGGAAAAATGCTCATAATGAGCTTGTTTCCATAGAAAGAGGCTGATTACTTTGCCATCCCATTCAAGAGAAATCTCCCCAGCCCTGCCAGCAGTTCAGAAGTGCAAAGAACTTGAGCCAGGCGTGGGAGTTTGCAGTACAGGTGTTCTGAGAGGGAAGAGCTCCCTAAAGGATTTCCCCTAGATCAGAAAGGCCTATGGAAAACAACCCTGCAAGGGGGGCTGGGAAGAACAACTTGATTTTTTTTCCAGAAAGGGCACCAGATGGTGGGCTGTGAATCACAGAGGGTGCTGAGATATGATGCTACCTCAGATGCCAGAAATCTACCTAGAGAGCTATAGCTCCCTTCCCTGATCTCAAAGTTAAGCCATGGCCCATTAAACCATTTGAAGCTTTGCCACCAAACAATGGTTGGCTTAGTTTATAAAGTCAGCATGGTAATAAAATTTGCCTGGCTTGAAAAGGGAAAAGGAACATGGGATTAAATATTGAGAATTGGAAGACACCCTGAAGAATATCTAGTCCAACTCTCTCAATTTTCATATGAGGAAACTAAGTCACGGAGAGATTAAATATTTGGTCCCACACAGATACCAAAGCATAGATCCAGAGCTGGAAAGACCTCCTCATTTGACAGACAAGGAAACTGAGGTTGATTAAGGTTAAATGACTGTCCCCGGTCAAACAGGTAGTAACCATTAGAGCTAGGTTTCAAAACCAGAACCTCAGACTCCAAATTCAGGCTTTTTCTTTCGATTATCCTAGGATAAACCAAAACAAAACATGTAATTGAAAAACATTCTATTTTTATTCTGAAAAATAATACTTTATTCAGTAGTATAATACAAAATTCTTGTTGTCAAGTCAAAAACAACAAGAATTTATCCAGTATTTACTATGGGCCATGAACATGTTAAGTGCTGGGAATACAAAAACAAAAAAATCCCTGCCCTCAAGTCTAATGGGGGAGACAACAGGCAGACACCACCACCCAAAGATGATATGTACAAGATAAAATGGAGATAATCTCAGAAGGAAGGCACTAAAAACGAAGGAGCAACAGAAAAGTCATTGCGTAGAAGGCATGAGACTCAGAGGAAGCTAGGGAAGTCATGAGACAGACATGAAGAGAAAATTCCAGGCAAGAAGGACAGCCAGTGAAAATGAGTGGGGAGTCAGGAGATGGAGTGCTGTATGAGGGAACAGCCAGGAGGCCAGAGCCAGAGAAACAAGGAGTTTATGGTAATAAGTAGGTAGATCTGAAAAAAATAATAAAAGGATTCTCTCTCTTTTTTTGACTCAGATGCTATTAAGAGAGACTGCACTAGTTTCTCTTTGAAACATCCACTGGCACTGGATATTAAGGCACAATTCACTAACATATAAGCTGGTAACCACCCCATTCCTCCCCCTCAAAAAAAAGAAGCTCCTACAAAAATTCCCTCAGAAAAAACTTTTAACTTTCTTGAGTGGAGTTTTTTTAAAAATTTGTTGTTGTTTGTTTTAAGGATTGATTCCTTCATATTGTGACCCAGGATGCTAGGCTTAATATCCTACTCTAATATAATTAAGATGTATCAGGGGGCTATGGCTAATGAGTTCTGAAAGCTGATCTTTCCAAAGAACAGCCATAGAGATGGCTAGGTGGCACAGTGAATAGAGCACTGGCTTTGGAGTCAGGAATATCTGAGTTCAAATCCGGCCTCAGACACTTAACTCTTACTAACTATGTGACCTTGGGCAAGTCACTTAACCCCAAATACCCTTCCTTCCCCCCTCCAAAAAGCAAAAGGACAGCTATCTTCTCTGAAATTTATTTCCCTTTGTCATTCCCAGGAGTCTGTTTTCAACAAGTACATTTGATTTCCCTAGGGTTTGAAGGAACCCCAAGGGTTATCTTGGCCATTCTCACTTTCAGTTCAGTGATCCCATCTCTAAAATCCTCGACAGATAGCCATCCAGCCCTGGCTTTACCACTTCCAGGGATTCTGGGAGTGAGAGACCCAAGATGTGAGCCAGATTTAACTGGAAAATTCTTGATGTTGCACTGAAATCTGCTTCTGTGTCACTCCCATCCATTGAGCCGAGTTTAAAGCAATCTGTTATCTGGAAGTAGTTTATTCCATCTTGCCTGTGACTGTCCTTCAGAACAGCACAGAACAAGAATGAAGGAAGCAAACATGTAGCCCATTCAGTGTCTCTGCTCAAGCTTAACATTCATTTCAACAGAGAGTTGTCCCATAAGATGGACAGCGAATGACCCTAGCTTCTTGCTGCCCCTCCTCCCCTGCCTTCTCATCACCCTTACGGATTAATTCAGCCTGATTATGTTCCTCTGGACCATAAGATCATAGATTTAAGGCTGTAGTGTAGTCAGAGGCCACCACTATTTTCCAAATAAGGAAACTGAGACTCAGAGAATCTTCTCCCCACTACACACTTTGCTTCTCACTAGTAATCGACTTGGTCAAATTTTCCTTTTAGAATCTGAAGTCCAGAACTCCTGTGCCCTGCTTCAGAGTATCACCCACCTCGATGTGATGACACCCTGCTTCCATTAATGCCAGTTAAGGAAGAACTGAGAGGCAGCATGGCACAGAAGCTGGAAAGCTGGCTGGGAGCCTGGCAGACCCAGGTTCAAGGCTTCTTTTTGTCCCATACGGGCTACATGGCCCTGGGCAAGTCGGAACTTCCCAATCTTCCATACGTTCTTTAGTGCTAGAAATTGCAGAGGAGGCACCAGCCTACATTTGTGGAGGGAATTGTCTTACCCAGAAAGGAGTTCTCTGTATCAGTGAAATCACAAGTCCATTCCCTATCCTGACTTTATCCCCTGAGAAAGAATGTTTGATTTGTGAGTTGGTCCTCTCTCTCTTTTTTTTTTAAATATCCTGAATTTCCTGTGTAGTTTTGATCTTGCTCTCCCCAGCACTTTGGTTCTGCCAGAATTGTTCGCATTTCCAGAGCAATTCTAGGGATCTTCTGGCTCCTACTTTCCTAGTATTTCTATGCTGTTTTTGCAGAATGTTCAACAAATATTGGAATGTTAATTCTGTTTTAGGATCACAAAATATCAGGGACCTTTGAAATAATACAAACTGAACTCCTCATTCAATTTGATTCAATTCAGCAAGCATTTATTAAGCACCTACTAGATGCCAGATATTGCACCAGCTGATGGGGATACAAAAACCAAAACCAAACAGTCCCTCTCCTCAAGGGATTCTCACATTCTACTGGAGCCTTTCTATAGGAGGGAATTGGAGGTCAAAGACCTCAAGTGACTTGTTCAGGACCACACAGTTATTTTATATAGTGCATATGTATATGCCTGATACATAATATCTACACACACATACATATATATACATACAGAGAGAAAGTGTGTGTGTGTGTGTGTGTGTGTGTGTGTGTGTGTGTGCGTGTGTGTGTGTGTGTATGTGTGTGTTATATAAAGTCACAATTATGATCAGGGTCACCAATGAAACTTAAATGGCTTTCTTTCTTCTGAAGTACAACGTTATTTTTGTAAATGGCTCTAATACTAATAGCAAGCATTTCTATAGAGCTTTAAGGTTTGCAAAACACTTTACAAATATTGTCTCACTTCAGACAACTTTGGGAGGTAGGTGCTTATCCCCATTTTGGAGATGAGAATATTGAGGCTAACAAAGGTTAAGTAACTTCCCCAGAGTCACATGTTTAATAAGTATCTGATACAGGATTTGAACTCAGATCTACCCAACTCCAAGTCCAGTGCTCCATTTATTGTGCCATCTGGATGGTTTGCTATATTGATTAATCCTTGCTAGATTGTTTAAATCTCTGTTTCATTTTTTCTTTTCCTATACAAAATTCCAGCTAAAAACTGGACTTCACATTTAATTACTTAGATGTTTGTAGGTAGCAGGAGATTTGTCATGAAGATAAAATGTCTGATTAGTTTATAGAAGATTTCCATTTTCATTGAGGCATTAGGGGTAATGGAAAGCAGATGGTGAAATGAGTATAAAGAGGACAACCTTTGGAGTAAGGAGAGCTTTGCTATGAATCCCATCTCTGACACTTGCTAGTTGTAAGTAATTGGTAAGTAATTTCATCTCTCTGAGCCTGTTTCCTTTAGCAGCATAATGGGAATGATTCTCTCTACAGGCTCTACCTCACAGAGAAGTTACAGAGAGATGCTAAAAGGTGTTCCAAAAGTCTTGCAACAGTTTTAAAAAACTATATATTATATTATATTAATTATATCATATTATATTAATTATATTATATCATATCATATCATATCATTACATTAATTATATTATATTATATATTACTATATAATAAACTATATTACTATGTAACTATGACTCTGCAAAGCAATTTAACAGAAATTCTTTCATTTGTTCCTAAGAGGCAGGTACTATTATTAGTCCCAAGTAAAGCAGATGTCCCTCCTAGCATAAACTGATTGCTCCAAAACTCATTCCCAGGCTTCAATAGTCACACTCTTTCCCACCTCAGCCTCCTCTCCTCTCTGACTGAAGGATCCTCTCAAAGTTTTCCTTTATAGAGGGCTGGGATCAGAACTTTCCCGGTAACTCACTACTTTCCATCAGAATCTCTGATTGGTTTCAGTTCCATGCCCCCTGGTTTCTCCTCCCTTCCCTCCATGCCAGTTTCCTTTTCTTGGCACTTAACACATTAACACGTAGTAGACATTTAATAAATGTTTTAAATCAAATTGAATTGGATTCTAGATGATGATCCTGAGCCTCAGAGAAGTAAGGTGACTTAGACAGTCATACAGCAAGTTACTAAAATGGGATTTGAATCTGGTCTTCCTGGACTCCAGACCCATGATTTGGGTTTCTCTACCACCATGCAGCCACTCTGCTGAGATTTCTGTAAGGTGCTTTGCAAACTTTAAAGTATTATATAGGGAGTGGCTACGTGGCGCAGTGAATAGATAGAGAACCAGCCCTGGAATCAGAAGGACCTGAGTTAAAATCCGGCCTCAGACACTTAACACATACTAGTCGTGTGACCTTGGGCAAGTCACTTAACCCCAATTGCCCTGCCCTCCCCCCTCCAAAAAGCAAAAAAAAATGCATTATATAAAGACATTATTATCTAGAACAACATTAATTCATAATAGTAGTGATTTAGAAGAAATTATAAGGAATACTGTAATGCTGTAACGAAAGAAGCATGGCACCTGGATTTTAGTTCTGCTTTCATTAGTCATTCTATATTTCACCTTGACTAAGTCATTAAACATCTGTAGGCTATGGGAAGATGCTTCTTTGCTTCTTTACTGAGGAAAAGGATGAAGGGTGTGGAAGGATACATATAAAATCAGATTTTTTGACACATTGGATAGTTTCACTGTACATTGTGTCTCCTTTTTATTCATTATTTTAAGGGATAGTTCTCTGAAAAGGGAGGAGAAGGTTCCATTGGGAAATGTAGGTGACATAAAACTACAAGATGTCAATAAAATTATTTTTAAAATGATAAAGTACTCTGGGCCTTAGTTTCATCATCTGTGTAATGAGATGCCCTTTAATGTCCTTTCCATCTCAAAATAAGAGCATAAATGACAAATACATCATTCCTGTAACCTGTTTGAAGATGGCTCCTAGGGCCCATTGAAGGGCAGCCTTAAATCATTTGTTATTACGTACATTCACTTATGAGAGAAGGAAATTTCAGAGCTGGAGTATAGATAACTTGAACAGCTAGGTGCTGCAGTGGATGGACTGCTGAGCCTGGAATCAGGAAGACTCATCATCATGAGGTCAAATCATAGACACATACTAACTGCGTGACTCTGGGTGTCACTTAGGCCTGTTTGCTTCAATTTCCTCATCTGTAAAATGATCTGGAGAAGGAAATGGCAAACCATTGGAGTATCTTTGCCAAGAAAACCCAAAATAGAGTCACAAAGAGTCAGGCATGAGGGAAACAACTAAAGAACAACAGAAATGCATAGCTTGTTAGCCACCAGGTTCAGCATTATGTCTGCTGCACCTCTATCATCTCCCATGGAATTAGAGAATTTGCAAGAAAAGGAGAGTAAGGTGTTCAGTATCCCCACCCTAACTTAAAACAGGCTCAGTTATAATAGAAGTCATTGTTAATGTGCCCTACCTTGTATAAACTCTGATGGAAATCCTTCTTTAACTCTTTGAACTGTTTGTGCTTTCATCAGTGTGGATGAAATCTAACAATAGAAGTATCTGCAGAGTGGCACAGTTGACAAAGGTGACTTGGAAACACAAAGACGAGTTCAAATTCTGCTTTCAATTCCTGCTTGTGTCACCTTGAACAAGTCACTTAACTTCTATCTGTCTTAGTTTCTTCATGTGTAAAATAGAGATAATAATACCTACACCATAGGACTGTTGTAAGGATCAAATGAGGTACCACGTATTAGGTGCTTTTCCATCCTTAAAGTGCTATACATGTTAGCTGCTAGTATCATTAGTCCTATTACTCTCTCTAACATCATAAACCATCAGCTCTCTTCACCTTAGCAGATGGATTTCCTGAGCTGCTATAACTAGAAAAAAAAATCCATCACCTTTCATATAATTGTAGACTTAATTCTGGAAGGGACCTTGGAGATTATCCAACGCAGCTCCTTAATTATATATAGGAAGAATATGAAACCCAGAAAGCTTAAGCGATTCATCCAAGATCACTAGATAACAAATTGCAAGTCATAATTCACAGAATCTCAGCATTTGATGGTCATCTAATACACACTAAACCCCACAAAGCAAGCTTTTAAAAACACCAAGAATTTTTAAAATTCTTGCAATGTGCCAGGCACTGTCCTAAGCACTTTACAAATCTTATAACATTTGTTCCTCACAACAACCTAGGGAGGCAGGTGCTGCTATTATTCCTATTTTCCAGATGAGGAAAGTGATGTAGATAGCAGTTAAGTGACTTATCCAGGGTCATCTAGCTACTAAGTATCTGAGGCCAGATACTAATTCAGATTTTTCGTACTCTTAAGTCTAGGGCTGTATCCATTGTGCCATTTATTTGCTTCTATAACGCACCCAACATATTATCATCCAATCTCTACTTGAAGACTTCCTTTGAATACCTAAGTTCTCAGACTCCAAAGCTGGCAATAATTCTACTACTCTGCCCTGTATGTGCGTGTGCACATGGGCATGTATATATACATGTATATATACATTATATGTGCATATTTGTCATTTCAAATATGTGTATGTGTGCATATATGCATAAACCTTTAGATTACATGTCATGTAAGCCACCTGGACCTCATGTATACAACGCATATGCATATACACATACATGTATATACACATGTATATGAATAAGACTTATGTATACCTCTATATAACATTTATGTATATGTGCATCATATATGTATATATGTGTTACTTCCTTCAATAAAAAAGAAGTTTCATGAGATCGAAGACTACTTCAATTCCATGTTTGTGTTCCCAAGCATTTAGCACAATGCCTTGTATACAGTAGGTGATTAATAGGCACTTGTTATTGATGGATTTCTGTGACAAGCCCCTTCATTTGTAGCTACCCTAGTCCTCAGATAATAGTCTGTTGCTAGACCTTTCCACAAAGATTTTCCAGTTTGATAGGCAATTCCAGAGTTTGTGCTCTGCTGGTCTAGTTTTGGGAAACTCAGAGTCATCTCAATCAATTAAGAAGTGTTTATCAAGAACCCATCGTGTTCTAAACACTGTGAGAGGCCCTAGGAATAAAGGTTCAAAGAACAAACTAATATCTATTATCAGGATAATTCTAGTGCATGATATAATGCATGTAAATTTGTATAAGCATAAATATGAAATATATGTAGACATATATATCATATGTACACACATATACAAGGTAGTTAGAAATGGAGGTCATTAGCAGTTGTGGGGATTTGGAAAAAGTTCATGGTGCCTGAACTTTGCTTTAAAGAAGGAGGATTCAATCAGATGGAGGTAAGAGGAGATGTATATGGGTATAGCCAATAACTGGTGCAAAAGCTTGGAGATGAAAGATGGCATATCATATGACGGAAACAGAGGACAGATCAGTTGGGCTGGATTGAAGAGTGAAAGAAGAGTAATATCTAATGAGGTTGGAAAGATAAGGTAGAACCAGGCTGTAGAGGGATTCAAAAGCTAATCAGTGGAGTTTCTACTTTTATCATAGAGGCAATAGGAAGCCATTGGAGTTGATTGAGTAGGGAAGTCACATGTGGTCATATATGTACTTAAAGAAAATTACTTTGACAGCAGCACGTAGGATGGACTGAAGTGGGGAGAGACTTGAGGAAGGGAGACTGATTAGAAGGTTGTAGTGATAATCTAGGTGAGAAGTGATGAGGGTCTGAACTAAGTGAGTAGAGAGGAGTCAGATTCAAGAAATGTTTTGAAGGCAGAAATGGTAATATTTGGCAACTGATTGGAGACGTGGGGTGAGGAAGAGGGAGGATTCCAGGATAATGCCAAGGCTATGAAGCTCAGACACTAGAATAATGATGGTACCTTTGTTTGAAGTAAGAAAGTTTGGAAGAGGTGATTGGTTAAGGCAAGCGTTCTAAACTTGGGGTCTAGAGCCTTGGTTTTTTTTAATATTCTAATAGCTGTATTTCAATATGATTGGGTTTTGGTTAATCCTAGGTATTTTATTTTATGCATTTAAAAGGGTCTATAGATTGTATTGGACTGCTAGAGGAGTTTATGGAACAAAAAGGTTGAGAACTCCTGGTTTAGACAGAAGGATAATGAGCTCAGTTTTAGATTTGTTAAGTTTAAGATGTCTCAAGGACACCTAGTTACAGATGTCTAATAGGTCATTGTTGATGTGGAACTGAAGATGGGGGAAAGACTGGGACTAGCTATTTGCACCAATGAGGTAACTGAATAGAGATAATAGTTAATCCCATAAGAGCTGATGAGGTTACCAAGAGAAAAAATAAATGGAGGATAGAAGAGGGCACATGGTGGAAAGCTGGGGAATATCTCATTAGTAGGCATGATGCAGACAATGAGTCAGCAAAGAAGACAGAAGAAACATAGGTAGGAGGTGAACCAACTAGAGAGTAGTACCAAGAAAATCCAAAAGCAAAAGAGTGTTCAAAAGAAGGTGTTTATCAGTGTCAAATGATGCCGAGAGGCCATGAAGAATGAAGATTGAGGGGAAAACATATTACATTTGAAAATTAAGAGATCATTGTTAACTTTGGAAAGAGCAGTTTCAGTTGCATTAATGCACTTAGAAGCCAGACTGCAAAAACCACAACAAGACACTTGAATAAAAAGTTTATCATATTTAAAAAAGTTTAAAAAAAAACCCTTGGGATGAGATTGAACAAAGTATATTTTCATTTGGTTCTATTCAATTCAACTGGCAAGCACGAATTAAGCACTTACTGTGTTCACAGGATAATAGATCCAGAGCTGGAAGAAACTACAAAGTGTTTTTTAGAAAAAAAAAATGAAATCTTCTGTGTTAAGTGACTTGCTCAGGTTCACATAGGTAGAGTCAGAGGGAAGATCTGAACTCAAATCATTTGATAGATGGCCATTTCTCTTTCCACAATACTCTGCTGCCTCCACATGCTGGCAGGTACTCTGCTATGTGCTGGGGCTACAAAGACAAAAATGAAATTGGTTCTTGTCTTCCAGGACTTAGATTCTCCTGATGGGAACAACATGATCACAGATGAAGCAATACAAAATAGAGTTGAAGTAATTTGGTTCAAGCCAACTACAGAAATATCTTAATTGTGCAGAGTATCATATGATCACAGTCACATTTTCAAATTGATCTTCTCTCTAGAATTCAGGAGTGGGGAACCTGTGGCCTCAAGGCCACATGTGGCTTCCTAGGTCCTTGGGTGTAGCCTTTTGATTGAGTCCAAGTTTTACAGAACAATTTCTTTTATTAAGGAGATTTGTTCTGTGAAGTTTGGATTCAGCCAAAGGGCTGCAAATAGGGCCCTAAAGGGACACACATGGCCTCAAGGCTGAAGCTTCCCCACCCCTGCTCTAGATGGCTCAGAACCTTCAAATTAGCTAGCTGAAGTCTTGGAAGAGTTGGCCCCCACTTCTGATAAGATGTGTTAAGAGGCATATTTTGTGTGATATGTGTATAGTCCATTCTCAGTTATAATGTTGGCAGGTGAACTTTCTTGTACTAAGAATCTTTTTAAAAAACTATTCTTTATACCACTGTCTTTCCTCAGCATGCAATTGAAGAGCTCTTCCTGGTAGTTATCAGTACATGAGCCCCCAGGATCTGGTCCCGGTTCCCTTGTGATTCAGGAGTAAATGCACATCCAGGGAAGTTTCTACACAGTTGAAAAAGAATCAATTACAGGGAAACCTTATAATTAGATTGCCACTGTAATTAACCAGCCTTTTACTGTCAAAACACTCTACCCTGTTTAGTGGCCTGAGCCTCTTAGAGCCTGAGGGCAATCTGTGGATATAGTTCTAGAAATAGAACTGTAGCTTCCCACTTGTTTCTGACCATTTCTCCAACTTCCCAAGGTCATTTTGAATTCTTATCCTTTCCTCTTAAGATGGTGCCTAAACTTCACTGGCTCCCATGCCAATTTATATGGTATAGCCAAAGTACTAAATGGATTGTGTAAGCAAAGGAGAAAAGCAAAGGGAGCTTAGTTATTGATTGGTATGATAATAAAGGACAGAGTCAAGGAATGTGCCAGCCTATTATATCATCCCCTTGTCCCTGATTCTGGGATATGCTATGATACACAAGGTCCAACCAGGAGATGTCCCACTCTGCTGAAACTGAAGACTGACCATGACTCCATCCCACTGCCCCCCCTCCGCTGCCAGAGATGCACCTCTTCATACTCATGAGTTCACCAAGGGAACTATTACTCCAACCAACTACTCCAAGCTAGAGTGAGCCAAAGTCAGGCACCTTTGATAGTTCAATCAGAAATAAGCTGCATAAATCAGCACACCCAGGTTGGTGCAATTTATTTAGTACACTGTGGTTATACCTATGGAGTCATCACCCATTTAGAATATAGAGCCAGAAAGGAACTTACAGAGGAAGTGTTGCATAATGGTTAGAACCCTGGTCTTGGAAGCAAGGTAAGAAACCATGTATAACTGACAGCAATGTGTGTCCTCAGCAGTGTGTCCTACCCACTTCCCAATCTCATCAGGTGGACCGTGTGAAATCTAACAGTGAAAGATGCCCTGAGCAGTCTCCCCAAAGGGCATAGAGCTTGCCTGTTGTGCTTGTATTCACACTACTTGTGCTCACTCAGAACTCTCCATCTTTTCCCCTCCCTTGCCCCATCCCCTTCTTTATACTTTCCCTGCAGTGCAGGGATACCCCTGGAATGACTGCAATGTACTCCCTCCTTATCTCCACCTCTATGAATCCCTGGTTCTTTCACTTTCTTTCAGGAAGTTTTCCTGTTCCTCCCTGCTGCTAGTGTACTTCTTTCCCAAACTACCTTGTATTCTTTTTATATATATTCTCTCTCTCTCTCTCTCTCTCTCTCTCTCTCTCTCTCTCTCTCTCTCTCTCTCTCTCTCCATATATGTATGTATATATGTATATATAGCCACCTATATATGTGTGTGTATGTATGTATGTATACACACACATACACATACACATATACATATATGTATGTATACGTATACATGCCTATATCTTCTCTCTATACTTGTGTGGGTACATGTTGTCCTTCTTATAAGAATATAAGTTCCTTAAGGGTAGGGACAATCCATTTAGAGCTGATTATAGCTTCCCAAAAATTTCCCTGGAGGGAATATAGTGGAAAGAGTTCTGGATTTGGAATGAGACATCCTGGGTTCAAAAACAGTTCTGCCATTTATTGCCTATGGGACCTTGTGCACATGTCTAAGGCAGGAGTGGGGAACCCATGGCCTCAAAATCTCCTCACCCCTGATCTAAGGCTTCAGTTTCCTCATCTGTAAGATGTAAAAATCAATTGCTTTACAATTTCTAGTCCTAGAGAATTGCCTGGAGAACTGAGTCGAATTGATTTATCCAGGGTCACATAGTCAGTCTGACTTGAGACCAAGTTTTCTGGATTCTAAACTTTCTTTTTTAAAATATAGATTTTTATTAATATATTTTGTTTTCATATTGTTTAGATGTCACCTGTGTCCCTTCTCCCCTCTCCTAGAGAGTCATCTCTCATAATAAAGAATTTTAAAAAGAAAGAAAATAGAGAAAACTCATCAAAATCTATGAATATATAAAAAATTTACATTATATACAGTGTTCTAAAACTGCAAAAGAACAGGAGGAGGTATCTTTTCATATCTCCTCTTTGGGATTATACTCATTCTTTATAATTTTGCAACTTTCATTCTTGATTGTCATTGTTCTTTTCATTCCATTCCACCAAATCACTCATTGAAATACAACTTGGCCTTATAAATCAGTTAGCCCTTGTTCATTTTATTTTCTTGGCCCTACTTACTTCATTTTGCATCAGTCAATATAAGTCTCTTCATGTTTCCTTATATTAAGCATGTTCATTATTGCTTTCAGCACAGTAATATTCCAATTACATCTATGAACTACAATTTGATAGCCTTTCCTCAGTTGAGGGGCATCTGCTTTGTTTATTGCTCTTTACAAAAAGTGCTGCTATAAATAATTTGATATATATGGGAACTTTCTTTTTATCAATGATCTTCTTAAGATATATACCTAGTAATGGAATCTCTAAATTAAAAGGTCTGGACATTTTAGTCATCTTATTTGCATAATTCCAAATTGCTTTCCAAAATGGTTGCACTAATTCACAGCTCCATCAATAATGCATTTGTGTGCCTATCCTTCCACAAATCTTCTATCACTAATTAGTCTTTTTGTCATCTTTGCCACTTTTCTGACTCTTAGGTGGAACGTTGTGGTTTTGATCTGCATTTCTCTTGTTATTGGTGAATTGGGGCTTTCTTTCAAATGATTGTCAAAAGTTTTCAATTCATCTTTATTCATATTCCTTGACCCTTTAGTTACTAAGAAATGGCTTTTTTTCTTATAGATTTCTGTTAGTTGCCTATATATCTTAGATACCAAACCCATGTCTGAGAAATCTGATACAGTGATTTGGTTTTTTTTCTTCCACTTCCCTTCCTTGTACTAGATGCATTATTTTTGTGCAAAATCTTTTCCATTTCATGTAATCAAAATCATCTGTTTTATATTTTGTCACTAATTATGTCTGTCATTTGGTTAAGAATGCATCCCATGCCTAAAGCTGAGAAATGTACATGATCTACTTATATTCTAATTTTTAATATTTTGGCCATGAATACATTTTGAATTGATTGTGGAATATGGTGTCAAGTGTTGATCTAAACCTAATTTCTTTCACACTGCTTTCCAGTGTTTCTAACAGGTTTTTTAATCGAATAGAGACTTCTTTCTGAGGTGATTTGTTCACTGGATTATTGATTTCCATTATTTCTGATCCTCCTTTGCCTAGTTTATTCCACTGATCTACTTTTCTTTTCTTAACCAGTAGCAAATGGTTTTGATGATAGCACTTTATAATATAGCTTGAGGTCTAGAATAGCTATTCCCTCTTCATTCTTACCTGTGATTAGCTTTATGTTCATTACACCAAGATATTAATTACCAAATGACTCATTGAAATACAACTTGGCCTTATAAATCAGTTAGTTTGGAGTTTTTGGCTTGGTTGATTTTTGGTTCAGGTCTATGATTTAATCAGCTTGGGTTATATAGAAATTCCCACTAACAATGCAGATAATCTACAACTTCTAGTCTTAGAGAGTTGCCTGGGACACTGAGAGGTTAAATGACTTTGCCCAAGGTCCCACAGTCAGTGTGTATCAAAGGTAGGATTTGAATCCAAACCTTCCTGACTCTGAGGCCATCCTTTTGTCCATTATACCACATTGTTTTCTGAAAACCACAGGGTCAAATGGCAAACTGTGTATACCCTTTACCCAGCAATGCCACTACTAGATCTGTATCCCAAAGAGATAATGAAAAAGGGAAAATGATGTACCTGTACAAAAATATTTGTAGCAGCTCTTTTTGTGGTGGCAAAGAATTGGAAACTGAAGGACGCCCATCAATTGGGGAATGACTGAACAACTTGTGGTACATGAATGTAATGGATACTATTGTGCTATAAGAAATGATGAGCAGACAGATTTTAGAAAAATTGGAAAGACTTAGATGAACTGATGCAAAGTGAAATGAACAGAACCAGGAGGACATTGTACACTATAACAGCAACATTGTGTGATGATCAGCTACAACTGACTTAGCTCTTCTCAGCAATGCAATGATTGCAAAAGGCTCACGATGGAAAATGCTATCCACTTCCAGAGAAAGAACTGATGGAGTCTGAATGCCAATTAAAGCATGCTATTTTCATTTTCTTTGTTTTGTGCAGTGTGTGTGTGTGTGTGTGTGTGTGTGTGTTTCCTTTTGCAAACTGTAATTGTTTTCAAATGGTTTCTTCTTCCACATGACTAATATGGAAATAGGTTTTATGTGATTGCACATATATAACCTATATCAAATTGCTTACCTTTTTAGGGAGAGAGAGGAGAGAAGGGAGGAAATTTGGAACTCAAAAATTTTATTTAAAAAATGAATGTTAAAAACTGTCTTTATGTGTAATTAGGAAAAATAAAATACAATTAAAAAAAATAAACTAGTGGGCCCAGGGACCATTGCTTCTTGAAGACTCCATTTTTAAGGGGCAGGGAGTTGGGAAAAGGGAGAGGCTCCTAATCTAACACTTTTTCAAATTTCTTATTTAAATATCTGATAAATGCTTTGTGCTGGGGCTCTCTGTCACTTCAGCCTTCATCTCTAACACTAGTTTCCTGCTCTTAATAAATGCTTGTTGAATGAGTGTTGATAGATTGCACTGTGTAAGTTCCTTTCTTGCCAGAGGTTCCCAGGACTTAATCCTCACAGTTCTGATGAGTATGGTAGGGGGTAGACCATTGATTATTTCACATGGGGGAGGGAGAGATTAACAGACTTGCACAAGTTTTGTCAGCAACTGTTGTTAGAATTTGGGGAGCAAAATCTAAGTATATTCTTTTCCCTTCCATTGTCTAAACCATTACATAAATACATAAAGGTATTATCTGTCAATGAATCAGTCACCAAGTCTTTAGTAGCATAGAATGAATTAGATTCTCTGTTTTCTTCTGGAAGCCCTCATTCTACTTTTGAGATTTTCATTTCAAGCTTTTAGAGGTTCTTGGATAAAGGATCTCAGCAGACATGAAATAGATCCTTATCACCTATAAGAACAAAGAGAGCCCCCCAAATGAACCATAACTCACTTTTCCATGATCAAATCTCATCAACCAAGGATGTATAGATCAGATGTGAAAGGATTCAGAGGAAAAGTGAAAAATTCAGCCAATCATTCAGATGTTTGAGTTCCTTGGCAGCAAATATCTGGATATTTGGTGTGGGATGACTGACTGGAATCTTTACTTTTCACTGTAATTCTATAATTGTACAAGATTTTCCAATATGCCTGAGTGATTTTCAGAGAGATGATTCATGTATCCCTACAAGGTTTTGATTTGGTTGGTTTGCCTGTTTTGTAGCTAATGACTTGGTTTTATAAGTTTAATATAAAGTAACTGGAATCTGTCTTCCATTCCTTTGTATCATAATGACTTGCCTGGGTCTTCATGGTGTTCTTTAGAGTTATTGTCCAACTGTCAGATTTCCTATATGATTTTCATCATTCTGCATAATTTTATCCAGAACTTAATTGTAGAGCCAGTCCCATATTCACAAATCCTACTCATATAAACATCTTGTCTACTGTTTAGAAATAGGACATTTTCCCCAAAGCAGCCATAGCCTTATCTGTGGAGGGTGGTCATTCTTCTTACCCCATGACTTCAGAAATTCTGCTTGACATGCAAAGCCCACTTGCACAACCAAAACCTTTGGAGGTCCCAGTGTAATCAGAGCCTATGGTTCTATTCAGGATAGCTGAAACTCTCAAGAAAACCTTGGCATGACTGGTGGCCTTAAGAGGAATCCAGATCTGGCATCATATTCTGGTATGTCTTCTTCATCAAAGAAATCCTTCTGTGTCCCTCAGGTTCAAGAACAATTGTGCTTAGAATAGTCACTCTTTGTCAGTCTTGAGAGAGGCCGTGTGATGCCAAGAACTTGGGGTTCAAAGGAAAGTGGCTAGTCATCCTCATTCACCCAAGTAATTGAAGCACCAGGAATGGGGCTCACTTTGATATAATTCAATGGCTTCATAAAAGACCTGTAAAGACGGACCTGAAGGAAGAGGAAGTTAATAGCATTTTTGGACTTTGTCAGACTCACAGTCTCCATCTTTCTCACCTCTTTTTCTATCACAGTTGGAGTGTAGAACACCTGGGTTTGAATTCAACCTCAAGCACCTACTAGCTTTGTGACCATGGGGAAGTCACTTAACCACCCTGAGCCTAAGTTTCATCTCTAAAATAGGGATAATGAAACCTGTCATGATCACCTCACAATTGTTATAAAGTTCAGGTCTTTTTTAATCCTTTAATCAAATAAGCAAACAAACATTTATTAGGTACCTACCATATGCTAGGCACTGTGCTAGGCATTGGGGGACTACAAAGACAAACATTAAATACATACACCCAAGGTTCCATCCTTAGTTTGAATATTAAGTGTATGCATATATACATACATACACATATACCTGCATATATGTATATCCACACATTCATATCCACACTCAATTTTCAAATGGATCTGCAATCCCGTTGATATGAGTAATACAGTAAGAGAGACTATAATTATTGATGCCTGACCACCCTTTGTGGATCTTGTCCATGTCTTCCCATAAGATTGCCATGATGTACCCGACATGCTGGGTGCTTTCTTCTATTTTTCTTGACATTGAAAAGATCCCAGTAGAACTCAAAAGCATCCTCACTCTCGCCACATAACCAGGTTCATTTTCTTTTTCTGTCCACACATTTCATTATTTCTTTTGCTCTGATTATCTTTTTGTAATTACTTCTTTGTAGAGTATTATAGCCTACACATGTTTGCCATGTGTCTTCCCATTGCCCTCTGGCATTACCACTGGGTGATATTCATTTTCAGTTCTTCTGAAACTACAAAGTTCTGTACCTCTCATTATGAGAATGCTGGTATAAAAGAAGATGGGCTTTTGTTTCATGGAGGGGTGCGTGTGTGTATGTGTGTGTGTGTGTGTGTGTGTGTGTGTGTGTGTGTGTGTACACATGAATATTGGAGGCAACATGTCAATGAATACTGGCTTTAACATCAGGAATACTTGGAATTATGTACTGCCTCTGACATACATATGAGTTCTGTAATATCTCAGGATCCCAGGCAATTAGTTAAGACTATTAGCTGCCAATAAGCTGTTGATTTGTATAAGTGGAGGAGTTTTCCACACCAGGAGTTCCCCTGCACTGGTGAAATCACAGTCCCTGAGGATTCCCCATAAGAAGAAATTACTATGTAAATGTTTCATCACAGCAGGAATATACCAGGCTCTTTCAGTTTTCCAGTACCAGGGACATATCCATAGCAAAATTACCAGGATAATTAATTGTGCAACAGAATATAATGACTCTAGGGTAAGACATTTGGAGATTTCTTTCTATATCACTGAGACCTAGTGGAAGAAGCCTTAGAATGGGGGTAAGAAGAGCTGAATTTAAGGTCTAATTCTGCCATCATCAGTAAGTCACCTTCCCTTTCTGAGACTCAGTTCTCTCCTCTGTAAAATGGGGATAATATTGCCTACAGTACCCGACTCACAGAGTTGTAGTGAGCATCAAATGAGATAATAATGTAAAGTGCTCTAAAACCTTGAAAGGATTATTTAGGTACTTAGGTTCAAGTCTGATTTTCATCAGAGTGGAGAGCTGCCAGAGAGGAAAGTCTTTTTATCAATGCAAATCAATTGACGAATGTTCTACAGCATTCTTTGAAAATTGTCTAGGAATGGCCTCAGACACTTGACACACTTACTAGCCGTGTGACTTTGGGCAAGTCGTTTAACCCCAATTGCGCTCAAAAAAAAAAAAAGCAAAAAAAAGAAAATTGTCTAGGGGTGGCTAGGTGGTGCAATGAATAGAGTACTGGAGTCAGGAGGACCTGAATTCAAATCTGGCCTCAGGCACTTAACACTTACTAGCCGTGTGACCTTGTGCAAGTCACTTAACCCCGAATGCCCCTCCAAAAAGAAAGTATAAACAAAAAAAAAAAAAGAAAGAAAATTGTCTAGAGGACTTAGATGTTAAGTGACTTTACTAGGGTCTCTCCACCAGCAGGTATCAGAGGCCAACTTCTCCCTGATTAGAAGGCTAGCTCCTGAGATACTACACCACATTGCCTCAAAGAGCTATATGAAGTCAGTTATCACATGTGTCACCTCCAAAACTCTATTCATTAATTTGTATTTTAGGAACTAGAAGGGGTCTTTGAGGCCATCTAACCCAGCTCCCTCATTTTAGAGCTGAAGACAGTGAATTGAAAGGGCCTGACCAAGTCACACATATTATAAGTATCGAAGCTTACTTACTTACTACGTCTTCTGACTCCAAATACAGTACTCATTCTACTTCATTCACACTGTGTGGTTCAGAGTATAAGCAAGAGTCTAGAAACATGAAGGCTGTGCATTCAAATCCCCAAACCTGATATGTGACTATGCATGATCTATCCAGGTTATCTCATTCTCTTCCCCCCAACCGTTTCCCCAAGCCAGTGCACTCCTTGTAATAATAAAGAATTCTGGGTCCACCTCCTGGTTTCCCTGACTTCAAGTCTCAGTTAAAATTGCACTTTCTGCAAAAAGCCTTTCCCAGTCCCCTTTAATCTTAGGACCTTCCCCCTGAGATTAGCCTCAATTTATCCTATGAATATCTTATTTGTGAAGGCAGTCAGGTGATGCAGTGGTTAAAGTGCTGGATCTTAAGTCAAGAAGATGCATCTTCCTGGATTTAAATCTGGCTTTAGACACTAGTTGTATGACCCTGGGACAGGTCACTTAACCCTGTTGCCTCAGTTTCTTCAAGTGTAAAATGAGTTGGAGAAGCAAATGGCAAACCACTCCAGTATCTTTCCCAAGAAAACCTGAAAATGGCGGGGGGAGGGGAAGAATCTTATTTGTACACGGTTGTTTCCTTGACAATAGAAATTGCCTTTTGCCTGTCTTTGAATCCCCAGCACTTAGCATAATGCCCAGAACATAGTAGGTGCTTAATAAATAAATACTAGGTGTCTATTTGAATGACACATTCCTTTTCATTACTCATCCAGACAGGCATAATTAGAGCAGACCCAGATCTATGGAGAGAAGATGCCATATTTTTCCACAGGCCATTCAGCCTAGAGCAGAAAATGTGGTTGATCCAGTTGGTTGCAGCTCAAGCAGACAGCCTTGCCACCTGCCAGAGGCCCAGAATTCTGGCTGTCCTGTTACTGGGTCATTACTTCTGTTCAATCCCACAGAAAGCTATTTAAGAGCCTACTCTGTGCTAGGACTGGGGATGGAAAGATGCAAAGCCTAAAGGGCTTGTCCTCAAGGTTCTTATAGCCTCATGTGAAGGAAATATGTTGTATAGACGCATATGAGATAAGGTAGGATAAGAGTAAAGGGAGCAATCTAGACAAAAAGCTTTAAGATAGTACAGATGAAGGAGCACTTACTCTGAGGCCAGCGGACCTGGATTCAAATTTGTCCCCTATTGTCCTGCCACCTATGTGGCCTTGGGTAAATCACTTAGTCTCCCTGGGCCTCAGTAAAATGCCTTCCCTGTAAAATGAGATCAGACTAGATTCCTCTGAGGTCCCTTTCAGATCTATCTGTGATTCTAAGACCTCAGGAAGAGAGAGCAGTCCTTCAGCACCATTCAGAGAAGCCTTCAAGGAGAGGTCATTCTTGAGGTCCTGAAAGAAGAGGAATGTTCCCACCAGCAGATAGGAGGAGGGAGTGCATTCCAAGCAGAGAGTTCAGCCTGCACAGAAGTGGAAGTGGCAGGATGAGTGAGATAGAATTTAATGCTGGAAAGAAGCTTGGTGAGGGTGGCTATGTGGCACAGTGAATAGAGCACTGGCCCTGAAATCAGCCAGATATGAGTTCAAATCCAGCTTCAGACACTTAACACTTACTAGCCATGTGACCTTGGGCAAGTCACTTAACCCCAATTGCCCTGCCTTCCCTCCTCCAAAAAGCAAAAGAAGAAGAAGGAGGAAAAGGAGGAGGAGGAGGAGGAAGAAGAAGAAGAAGAAGAAGAAGAAGAAGAAGAAGAAGCAGCTTAGTGACTCAACCCCCTCTGTTTATGGATGAGGAAAGTGAGATCTAAAGACATGAAATGAATTGTCCAGAATCCCATATGGAATAAATAGCAGCATTACTCTTACTCAACCAACCAACCAATTAACAAGTATTTATTAAGCATCTACTGTGTACAAGTCTAGGGACTGGGATTACAAACAGCCAACTGATACAATATGCACCCTCAAGGAGCTTACATTCTACTACTTGACTCTAAATTGAAAATGCTTTCTACTAGATGATGTCACCTCTCTAAGTACTTTCCTAATAACGACCCGAGGAAATAGGTAATACTTAATTTTGCAGATGAAGAAACTGAGGCACAGAAAGAAAGATTACGTGATTTCTGTGGTCACACAGCTAGGAAGTGCCAGAGCTGGGATCCAAACCCAGGTATCCTGATACCAAGTCTTAGGCTCACTCTACTACCCTACATTTCTGTTTAGTACTTATGAAGAACATAGAGCACATGGAGAGAAGCAGAAAAAAAAGGTGTGGTTGGCTCAATTTAGCTGGAGCAGAGTGCAGCTAGGTGGTACAAAAGTACATAGAGTGCCAGGTCTGAAGTCAGGAAGACTCATCTTCCTGAGTTCAAGTCTCAGTCGCTTAGTAGCTATGGGACCCTGGGCAAGTCACTTAGCCCTGTTTGCCTCAGGTTCCTCATCTGTAAAATGAGTTGGAGAAGGAAATGGCAAACCACTCTAGTATCTTTACCAAGAAAGCCCCACATGGGGTCCCAAAGAGTCAGTCAGATGCTACTGAAACAAATGAACAACAAGAAGTGTATGAAAAGGAGTAATAAGAAATAAAAGTGTAAAGGTAGGTTAGAGCCCAGGCTAAGGAGTTTGAATTTTAACCTCTAGGTAATTGGGAGCCATTGAAGGTTTTTGAGCAGTGGAGTGAAATGGAAGACCTATGCACAGGAAGGTAGGGGAAGGGAATGGAATGGAAAACCAAAGAAGACAAGAGAAAGGAACCGAAGTTTAAAAATAAAACTAACCACAGAAGTAATCGATATTTATCAGTGAGGCATTTGAATCTGTACTGTGTGGAACAGACTACCCTGGACAGACTGTGAACTAGAATCTAAATGAGTCTGGTGCAATGGAGGAGTTCTGTATTGAGCCCAACTTATCATCCATCCATAATAAATACCAGTCAGTAACAGCCAAATCTTCTTCTGGCTCTCCTCCCAGCAAAGCTTCACTGAAGGCAGCGATTTTGGTGCCTAAAAGACATCGAAGGCACACAGAGCAAAAAAGGAGTGAGCCTTTCGAAAGATCTGCCATCTGCCCACCCCTGGCCTTTGCTCTGGACCTGCCCTTTCTCCTCTTTCTCCAAAAAGCCATCACTCCAGGTCCTACTGCAGATAGAGAGATTATTATCATTACTCTGTTTGTTCATTCGTTTGCCCTATTTTTAATTTTTCACCAACTATGTCCACGCCCTTTGCGTCCACCTGCAGTGTCTCCCTGTGGTGTGATATGAGCCTGGGCTGCTGAAGGGTTGGATAGCACAGAGCAAGCTGAGATAGCTCATTTTCCACTGGCAAGGCTACAAATGGGGTTTCTGAAATGGGCTCAGATAAATTCCAAGAGGCCCGGCACCAGGAAGGCTGCAGGAAAGGGCAATTTTTCAGCCCCCAAAGCTGGAAGGCCATCTATTAATGTAGATAAGGTTGGTTTGTGATCAGAGAGAATGAATGGAGGCAAGGTCCCATACCAGCAAATCCCAGGTCCTGGAAGTATGGGATTAAAAATCCAGAGCTGAGGGGTAGCTAGGTGGCTCAGTGAATAGAGCACTGACCCTGGAGTCAGGAGGACCTGAGTTCAAATCCATTCTCAGACACTTGATACTTTCTAGCTGTGTGACCTTAGACAAGTCACTTAACCCCAACTGCTTTGCCTTTCTCTCTCCAAAAAGAAATCCAGGGATGGAAGGGACCTTAGAGGTCATCTTGTCCACCCTCCCTGATTTTATAGGTGAGGACATTGAGACCCAGAGAAGTTCTAGGATCATAGAGTTATCAATGGAAAGGCTTTCAGAGGCCATCTAAACTATCATTTTATAAATAAGAAAACAGACCCAGGAGATCACAGGGTCATAAGACTGAGTAGAAAGGACCTCACAGACTATCTAGTTTAACCCTTTCATTTTAATAAGGAAGCTAAAGCCCAGGAAGTTCATAAGATCATCAGGCTAGAGCTATAAGGGATGTCAAAAGCCATCTAGACCAACCACCCCATTTCACAAATGAGGAAACTGAAGCCTGGATAGTAAGTAAAGTGACTTGTCTAGGGTCACATAGGCAGTAGGTCAGAGCTCGGAATTGAACTCAGATCAGATATCTCTAAGTTCAGCCCTGTTTCCACTGTACCATGCATAGCAAAGTGCTAGGCACCACGAGGGGGTGCTGGAAGGTATCATATGCAGCCCCTTTCCTCCTAGGGAGCTTCTAATGTAATTGAAGAATATTCATATTCACGTGAAACACTGAAGATAGCACTAGGCAGAAATATAAGAGCTGTCACAAGGCAGGATATGATGAATTCCCAAAGGAGAGGGGGTGAGTGGAAATGTAGAGAATTCAGAGGAAAGCAAGAGCTTAGTGGGCTGGAGGGATCAGAGAGGCCTTACCAGAGGGCTTGGGACTTGAGCTGGGCCCTGGAGGCTAGGTAGGCTTTAAATAAATGGGTAGAGGGAAGTACCACTGGGAAAAAAAACAACAGGATGAAAGGCTGGCTTCCTAAAGATGAGTTGTTCCAAAGTAGGAGCCCCTCATTTCTAGTCTTCAAGAAGATGTTGAACAACCACTTTTCATAGACATGATAGATAGGATTCATCATTTGGATAAAGGTTGAATTAGAGAACCTTTCCTTTTTTTTTTCGAGGCAGCATGGTATAGTACAGCTGTTTTCAACCTGTGGGTCGCGACCCCTTTGGGGGTCGAACGACCCTTTCACAGGGGTCACAGGGGTCACCTAAGACCATCGGAAAACACATATTTCCGATGGTCTTAGGAACCGAGACACCGCTCCTCTATCCATCTCCAGGCAGATCCACCCACATGCAGAAACACTCAGATACGCCCACACACGAGTATTGGCATTAGGAAGGTTGAGAACCACTGGCATAGTGGATAGGGCACCAGACTTAAAAATCAGAAAACCTGTGTTCAAATTCTTCCTTAGAGATTTAATAGCCCTATGACCATGGACAAGTCATGTAACCCCTCTTATGCCTCAGTTTCCCAATATGTAAAATGAAGATGGTTGAACTTGATGGCCTCTAAATTCCTTTCTAGATCAATATCTACGACACTATGACTTTTGTTATCCCTACCAACTTTGAGATTCTCTTCATTCTTGGTTCACAAGAAATGTGTACATACTTTGTGAAACTGAATTAGCTTACGAGATAAGAAAGGGTCCCTTCAAATCTATAATAAGTTTAAAGATAGATCAATGACAGGCTTTAAACAAAGGCTTTAAAAAAACATTGGTGAAGCAGCTCTTACTCTGGCTTGAAATGGCCACAAGTTTTAAAAGTTAAAATCTAACAACTTACAAAGGGAGGAAGGTGGCTTAAGTGATTTGGGCAATCTGAATACTCTCATTTCATACATTCTTTGTAAATATTAATTGGCTTATTAATTAGAATGTTGAAAAGATCCCAATCCCTAAATAGGATAAGACAATCAAAAATTTCAAACTTAAAGGACCTTGGTTCCTCAGGCACATTTGACAGAGAAGGAAACTGAGGCCTGGAGAGTCTAAGTGACTTTCCCAAGATCCGTCAGGTAAGAAGTTTGCAACATCTGCTCCTCTGCTATGAGCCCATTGTTGTTTCTACTATATATCAGAGCTACCTCTGTGGAGAACAAATTAGTGAGCGAAAGTGATTGCCTGGGACTTGGGAAATCAGATCTTGGTTTGGTAACTTAACATTTTAAAGTTATTCATAGCTTTCACTTTCAAGGATCCATGATTTCATCATATGCATGATGCCGCCACTGACAGTGCTGTGAAACCCTCCCCCCCTTGGAGAGTTAATAGGACCAAAGCAAGTGCATCGCTTTGGGGCCAACTTGCTGCTTGCTGCTGAGTCTCTCAGAATTCAGCAAGGCCAAACATAGCCCAACACCAGGCCTGAAAAGGTGCTTGAAAGGATATTTCAGCATTTGAAGGATGCTGACACTGCCCTGGAGAGCACAGACTCACTCTCACCTCATGATGAGAGAGCAGAGTGAGACTTCAGTGGGGGAAACTTTTCCTAAGTTTGAAAAATGCTGTGGCCCGGCAGGTTTCCTTCCTCCCCAAAATAGATGAGCTCAGAACTATAAAAACATCTTTTCTCTCATCACTATGACATAATTTATTAACCACTGGAAGTTATTTTAAAAATAGGGGCTAGCCGGGTGAGTGACGCAGTAGATAAAGTGATGGATGTAGAGCCTGAAAGAGCTGAGTTCAAATCCTGCCTTGGATACTTCCTAGCCATGTGACTCTGGGCAAGCCACTTAATCTCTTTCAACTCCAGTTTCCTCATCTATAAAATTAGGGTAATAATAGCTCCTATCTCTTGGGTTTGTTATGAGGATCAAATGGCTTAACATGAAAAAACACATGAAAAGTACTTTGCAAAACTGAAAGTGCTATAAAATCGGTGCCTATTATTAGTTCAATGCTGTATGTCGTCAAAGACACCTTACTTCATTGTTTTTATATCAGACACGTTGCATTTATTTTATTCTCATGAATGTTTTCCTCATCATTTTATTTCTTTTTACTTATGACCCCAATGAATATTTTTAAATCAAATATTTGTTTTGAGTATCCATAGGAACCACTGTATTTCTCAGGATATCTAAGGCACCAGAGAGGCCAGAGTTTCTCCAATGATTAAGTAAGAAAGTTAGGTGAAATGATCTCTAAAGTCTCTTCCAATTTTAACATTCTAAAATTCTGAGCCTAGAGAAAATGTATGGAAGAAAAACAAACCCATAAATTAAAAGCATTTATGTTGATAAGTAACATATACATGCATGTTTGCACAACTCAATTGGCAGAAACTGTAAATGTCAGTTATCTCTAAACAATGCTCATAACTATTGATGGGAACATTCTCATCCTTTGTCAGCAACTGCAGCATCTGTTTAGGGCACTCCTTTCAAGGATGCAGAGCCAAACTCCTCCACACTTTTTCATCCTGTACAGTTATTTTCCATGTATTCCTATAAATTATGCATAGAGAACTTATCCAATTCCTCAGAGGCCTTCTTCTGGATTTTTTAATATTTCATGTATGCTACAGCAAACAGGAAAGATGTCCATCTGTTATCCTTCACTCTCATTATGTGACTGGTGCATTGCATGTCAATATCTTTGATGATGTCTTTAATGCACAATCTGTTCCAGTGATAAAATTCATTAACACGTTTTAGAATTCCTGGGTCTCTCACTGACTTAAGATGGGTCTTGCTGGACAGAAAACATGATCAAGCTATCCTGTCTACTTGCCCTACCATTTAGCAGCAACTGCTTTCTAAATAGATGAGTTGTAGGAAACCAACCGCCAAAGAAATGAAAGACAGCTGACTCAGGAATCTTACATAACTGAAGCCAAACTTGATGGGATAAAATTTTAAGGAATAACTGGCAATCTCTTCTTTTCATGTCCATTAGCAGGAGCATGGATACTGATTTGAACCTCTTGGAACTTCCATTTGTGGAGCATATTTTGCCAACTGTTGGCTCACTGTCAATGTCACTGATTTAGGTATCATCAACTGTCAAATCTATATTTGGGGATCTTTGAGAATCAAGAAGGAATAAAGAATAGGAGTAAGGGACAATTTACTCACCGTGTAGCTGACCTTGCAAACTGATTATTTATTGCTTAGAAATGAGTGATTTTATCTGTACATTCCCAGAAGCAAGGGTAACAAATAGGAATAAACAAAACAACAACTATGTCACTAAATTTGTCAATGGTCTGAACGTTTCAGCTTTCAAATCTGCCTCAAATCCTTAAGCAATGCTGTAAAATTGCAGTAAAAATTTCAGTGGAGGCTTTTATTCAATACTGCACATAGTAGAGCATCTTGCTTCTATGAGATGGATCAGCAGGCCAGTTCAGGCCGTCTCCACCAGAAAGGGTTACCAGCATTCTTAGTGATATCTCCAGTATGTCCACAGTCACCCAGAGACTTGGGGGTTTAAAAAAGTAAAGTTTCTCTCATTCCCAAGGCCAGAGTCACTCCAGGAGCAGAAACTAACCCAAACTGATCTATCCTTCTTAGAAAGGAAGTGGCAGATATCTTGTCATTTGTGTACCCCCCCGGGCCAAGCAAACACAGACAGACCCACCAGAGACAATCAATCAATCAGTAAACATTGATTTAGTGCCTACTATGTGCCATGCACCCTACTAAGCCCTAGGAATAAAAAAAAAGCAAATGTCAATATATGTCTTCAGAGCATTTACAATCTAGTAGGGGAGACAACAAACAACAAAAATTTGCAAGACTAGCTATATATATAGGAAAAATCGGAAGTAATTGACAAGAGAGAAGGTACTGGAATGAAGAGGCATGAAGGAAAGCTTTCTGTAGAAGATGGGATTTTAGTTGGGACTTAAAGGAGGCCAGGGAGGTGAGGAGTCCTTATGAAGGAGGGAGAGTGTTCCAAGCATGAGAGATGGCCAGAGAGAATTGGCAGAGCTCAGAAATAGAATGGATTCTTCTTGGAACAGACAGGGGGCGCGTGTTATTGGATCAAAGAAGACTAGAAAGGCAGGAGGGGGCTAAGTGATGAAGGGCTTTGAATTTCAAACAGTGAGTTTTCTTTTCGATCTTGGAGGCAGTAGAAAGCCACTGGAGTTTATTGACTAGGTTGTGACCTGATTAGACTTGATCAATTTAGTGTTTGAATAGAGTGAAGATTAGAATGAGGAGAGACTTGAGGCAGACAGACCCACAAGCTGGCCTTTGCAATCATCCAAGCATGAAGTGATGAAGTCTTGCATTAGAGTGGTGAGAATGGCCAAGGAGAGAAAGGGACTTACATGAGAAATGTTGCAAAGATAATAAGAACAGGCCTTAGCAATAGATTGGATAACTGGGGAGAGAGGGGGTTGAGAGATAGTTAGGAATCCAGGATGACTCCTAGGTTGCCTTAGGGACCAGGAAAACAATGTTGCCCTCTATAGTAATGGGAAAGGTGGCAGGTGAGAGAGGTGTTAGGGGAAAGATAATGAGTTCTATTTTGGACATATTGACTTGAAGATGTCTACTAGATATTCAATTCAAGATGTCTGAAAGGCTGTTGGAAATGTGAGATTGGAGATTAGCAGAGAGTTTGGGACAGGATCTGAGAACTGTGATTTAGAGGTGGCTAATTAAATCTATGAGAGCTGATGAGATCAGCAAGTGAAGTAAAAGAGAAGAGGGCATACAGCGCCCCGAGGGGTGCTTAGGATGATGATTTCTAGAAGTTCAGAGTCACTGGGATATAAAGGGTATGACAAGGTATCCATTGAGAAGTAGATTGAAGGGAAGAGTAAGAAAAGCTATTTTTGAAGGTACTGAGTGTCTTTCCCATCTACTTTAAATTGCAGTGTCTTTGAGGGTAAGAATTGTGTCTATCATTTCAATCCACAAGCTCTAATATCTCTATGAAACATCTACAAAGTGCACTTTGCTAAGTGCCAGAGCTTCAAATGTAATGGCAAAATAGTCTGTGCCCTTGCAAACTATGTGCTCTAATGTCTACAATGTATAATTCACAGAACTGAACTTGTACCTAATTAATAAAAAATAAATCAAAACATTTCCAGTGACAACATTAACCATTCAGGCAACACTTGATTTGTAATGAATTTAACAGAAAGCCATGTCATAATAATGGCTAGAATGCTGGTTATAACGTCAGAGATCCTGAATTCAAATCTCAGTTCCAGTGATTACTATCTATGGAATTTGGAGCAAGTTACTTCCCATTTCTGGGCATTTTCCTCATCTGTGAGATGGAGGAGTGGATTAGATGAGTTCTAAGCCCATAATTTTTTTATCAACATGCTTAGATTAATTCCCTAATCTCCCTTATCCTATGATAGAAATTGTGCCAAATATAACATGTTTTAAATTACATCCAAATGCTACCAAGACTGTCAAAAAACAGAGCAGGATTATAATATCTTGTTTTGTTCAGTTCTTGGTGTTTTAATTTGCCTCTTTTCTAATACCATCACATACATTTGTTTTGGCCAGTGTTATTTTCATTCTTCAAGTATTCATTTCCATAAACTTTAATGCCAAATTATAATTTCTCATCACTCAATATCCAAATGGTTTATTATACTTTTATGTTTTTAGCCAAAGACAATAAATTATTTCCTTTTGAAGCTTCAGAGTATATTCCATCCTTACAAAGTTCATGTGACCTCCAATTTCCATATCATAGGTGAATAAAATACAGCCTCATGGGGGCCTGTCAGCAGTAACTAAGAGTGGGAACAAGGGCAGGATGAATTAGGGCTGGGCTGAATTGCCATTGAGGGCATTGCAATCCTTCCAGTCACCCAGGTTTACATCATCACTCATGTCTCTTTCTCACTTGCCTCACAAAGTCAATCAGTTGAAAAATCTTGGAATTTCTTTATTAGCTCTCTCAAATGTACCTCCTTCTCTTCACTCACACAGCCACCATATTCCTTCTGGACTATGACAGTGGCTTCAAATTGGTGTCCCTGACTAAAACCTTACTACTATAGTTTAATCTCCACATAGTTGCCAAAATAATTTTACTAAAACATAGATCTATTACCCTCCTACTCTATAAACTCCAATGGCACCCTATTACTTTCAGGCTCAAATAAAAGTCTCACATTGTTCATTTAAAGCTCTTTAAAAGCTGACCCTTTCCCATTTTTCCATTCATCTTCCATTCTTCCACATCCTAAATAATCAAATGCTACTGGTCTGTTAATATTCTCGCCTATATCTCTGTCTTTCCACTTCTTATTAGTCCTCATTCTTGGATACTCTTCTCATCAACTTCTAACTTTGAGAATCTTTGGCTTCCTTTAAGACCTATTGAAGTTCTACTTCCTCTAGGACAGTGGTTCTCAACCTTCCTAATGCCAATACTCGTGTGTGGGTGTATCTGGGCATGCCTGCACGTGGGCAGACCTGCCTGTAGATGGATAGAGGAGTGGTGTCTCAGTTCCTAAGACCATCAGAAATATGTGTTTTCCAATGGTCTTAGGCGACCCCTGTGAAAGGATCGTTCGACCCCCAAAGGGATCGTGACACACAGGTTGAGAACCGCTGCTCTAGGAGATCTTTTCTGGTTCTATCTACTCTACATTTCCCCTGTATCTTCTGTATGTCTGTTATCTATCCCTTTAGAATATAAGGTCTTTGAGAGGAAGAACTGTTTTTGTCTTTATTCGTGTCCCTAGTGCTTAGCACAGTGCCTGGAAAATGATAAACACCTAATAAATGTTTATTAATTGATCGGTTAATTGAATCATGGAGATTTTACCCAGGGTCCCAAAATTTAGAAGTCATGACTAATTTACACATGCACGCCTTCCCAGTGCCAGAGAATCCACTTTAGTAACTAATTCTCCCTCCCACTCAACTAAATTTGCCCTAATTATTGCATTACTTTCACATCATGAATTACACAGCTGATAGGAGGGAATCATTCATGCTCCTTGCCCTCAGCACTGGTCACTAGTAATTGCTCTAAGTCTAACGGAAGTATTGAAGCCAGGCCTTAAACAGGTGCCCAAGATCTTTCTGACTATTTTTCTGACTTCAGTGCTAACAAGGCAGTGGAAGTTTACAGCAGAAGCAGCAGCATGTGCTGACTACAAAGATGAATAACCTTTCTAAGGAGCTTTGAACCAAGACTTTGTGATGTGGCCACCTGAGAAGTTAACATAATATGAGTATTATTAATATGGTGTCCAAAAGAAGGTAAAGAAGAATGCCACTCTATGATGCCTAATCAGACCACATCTGAGCCACACTGGGCTCTCTTCTTGGGAGTCGCAGTTTAAGAAGGACATTGACCAACTAGAGAAGGAATGTGAAAAAGGATGCTGAGGGATTAAAGCCTTGTTATATGAAGAGCTTGAGACAGAACTGAGAGTACCGAGCTTGGAGAAGGAAAAAGACTTTAGGAATAAGTCTTAATACACTGTTTTGGGATGTAGTGCATTCTCTATCACTTAAAGCCTTCAAAGAAAGGGTAGAAGACCACTTGCGAGGCACATCATAGAAGGAAATTCTGCACATTGGTCTAAAGCCTCTAAAGTCCCTCCCAACCCAATGGCTTTGCAATTCATGAGACTGCGTGGTATTAAAGACCCTGCTTCTACTCCTGCCTTGTACACTAGCCACGTGACAAGAGCCAGCCACTTCATATGTCTTTGTCTCAATTTGTTAATGGGGTTAATAATGTGTATAGAATCAATGTAACAGGACTAGGGTGAAGTTTGATAAGGGTTATATAAGCATGAACTTATGATCTGATGATACCTGTCTTCAATGGGCTGCCATGTGGAAGAAAGAGCAGGTATTTTGTGTAATGTCTGAAATCAGAACTAGGATTGGCAAGTGGAATTTATAGGCAAAAAGACTTCAGGTCACTGATAGGAAGAAATGTCTAACAAAGTGATTGATAGCCTCTTTTGTCTTAACTTTCACCTCCTAAAAACCATATAAATGTATTCAGAGGTTTCATAGAAAACCAACAAAAAAACTTTTCATTCATTTTATTCTTCTTTTTTTGTCTTACTGATGCTCTTTTTTAAAACATTGCTGTCACTTCAGCATGACTACTACCATCCAACCTGAAATACAACCCTCCCATGTAAGAGAGAAGTCAAACTGAGCACAATGGCCACGTCTGGCATTGTATGCCTTATCCCTCACCTACTGTCCACCGCCTCTCTGCTGACAGATGGAAGACATAATGTAAGCTCTCTACTGACAGATGAAAGACATACTTCACTTTCAGTTCTTTGAAGTCCCAATTAGCCAGTGCCTTGATTAGAGTTCTGAAGTCTTGTACTGTTGGTTTATTTTACATTACCCTAGTCATTGGAGAGGGGGGGTGTTCTTTCAGCTCTGCTCATTTCATTCTGCATCAGTTTACAGAACTCTTCTGACGATACTGAGTTCTATTTCCCTCTTCCATCTCTTTGCCCAACATTTTTAAGAGTTTTCCATGTGGGACAGTGTGGTACAGTGGAAAGAGCATTATTCAAGAGGTCAGAGCCTTTGCTCCTTTGCTTCCTATCTGGATGATCTTGGGAGAAAGGCAATATGCCTCTCTGGGACTCAGTTTCCTCATCTATAAACTACAAGGATTTGATGAAATGCTCTCTGGGTTCCCTTCCAGTTCTAAATCTTTGAGCATTCAATCTATTGGGAAGCTTTGTGTAGATTTGGATGTTCTATTCCAGATTTGATTCCAAATTTTGAATTGTTTTTAAAAAATCTCTTCAACAGGATTGCCCTCTTCTAAAAGGAGCTTCACATTATCATTGACTGGTGCTGCTGGCTGACCACTTTGTTTCCCAACCATCTTGTTGACAGCCATGTTACTACCCATGCCAGTGACAATGACCTAGAAGACTTAACTTGTTTACATCCAGAAATCCCTCTCAGGAGCAACACTGTCCTAACTGACAAGGGCTTCATGTGACCCACTTACATCTAAACAGGCTCCAATAATGCTTCACTTTACTCTCTGGTCACCTTCCTGCTAGATGCTTTTGCCACTACTCGGGTATCCTTCACAGCCTCCCCTCATTCCTCTGCTTTTTAACCACAATCAAATTAATAAAAAAAAAAAAAACTTTGTGTTGGTCTACTTCCCTATGACTGTTCATGACTGGCCATCACTTCCTTATGTGGCATCTCACTCTTTCAGAATGGAAGCTCCTTGAGGTCAGAGACCACCTTCACTTTTATATTTGTATCTTACTTAGCACAGTAGGTATTTAATAAATCTTCATACAACAGCAACATTCGAAAGACATCTCTTTTTAGAAAATGAAGTAGAACCTCTAGGGATCCATGAAATGAAAACTCTGATGGCCAATGTTATCTTAGTGATAAGTCATAGAATCTCCACACTGATGAAAGCCTGGGGCCCTCTTGGGCCAAGGGCCAGAGGCAACTTGATATGGAAAGCAAAGGCTTTTGTCATAAATGTTGCATATATCTATGGTCAGGAAGTTGGTTGAATCACAAAGCCTAACAATAAATTATTAATCAGACCACTGCTTTAAATAATTTGTTGAGACAATAAGAGAGATTCGATTTTTAGAGCCAAATCTATTACTTAAAAAAAAATCATGCTTTGCATAGAATTTTGAATTATACACACTGGTGCCTTGCAGGGATGGGGAGACAGGAAGGGAATGAAATGATGGGAGCAGGGCAGGATACTGAAAATGACTTTCAACATTCTAAAGAAATACATACACACATACAAATCTGAGTAATGGAAATCACATCATTCCTTTGGATACTTATCTTTCCATCATTTATATTAAGTATTTAGGTATAGTGAAAAGCATGTATTTAAATTTTATGCCAACAAATATTGCTTTGTTTGGAGGTGCTGAACTCATCACTTTTGTCAAAATGAAAACAATCCAGGGAGGAGTTCTGTATTTAGAACAAAAGAAAGTTCACTAAACAGTTTGTAATCTATTACAAAGGAAAGTCAAATATTAGGGAAAAACATTTGCTTCAGAACGTAACCATCGATAGAATTATATTCATTTTTCTGGTTAAATTTTCTAGTTAATTAAAGACCCAGCTTCTACTACTGCCTCTTATACTAGCCATGTGACAAGAGTCAGCCACTTCACATGTCTTTGCTTCAGTTTGCTCATGTGTAAAATGGAGTTAATATATGCATAGAATCAATGTAACAGGACTAGGGTGAAGTTTGATAAGGGTTGTATAAGCATGAATGTGTGATTTTATGACACCTGTCTTCAGATATTTCAATGGTTTTTCATGTGGAAGAAAGATTAGATATTTTGTGTAATGTCTGAGATCAGAACTAGGACTGGTGAGTGGAAGTATGTAATATAATCAGTATGGAAAAAGCAGAGTGACAAAACAGAAAATGCACTAGCTTTAGAGTCCAATGGCTGGGGTTTTGCCCTTGGCTGTCCTGTTTACCACCTTTGTGACCTTGGGTCAGTCATTTTACCTCTAAGCCTCAGTTTTCCTTATCCACAAGATGAAGAAGTTGACTTCTAAAGCCACTTCCATTCCTAGATCTATGACCCAATGTAATATCCCTGTAGGTTGAATCAAGACTTGTAGAATAATTCTACTGTGGCTCCTTAAATGCAGAGCTAGAAAAAGCTTAGCTATCCTAGAAAACTCCTTTCTATTACAGAGGAGAAAACTGGCCCAGAGGTTTTCTAAGGCATCATAGGGCATTGGAAAGGACCTTAGAGATCACATATTTTAGTTTTATAGTTGAGGAAGATGAGGCCCATAAAGGTGAAGCAACTTGCTCAAGGTCACACAGAAAGAAGGTGGCAAATGCAAGCTCTAAACCTATAGCCTCTGCCTCCAAATTTAGGAGCTTTCCTCCACAATAGTTCACTTTAACAAAGGGAGTAAGTTACACAGCCAGGACGATGAAGCTGGGTCCTCTGACTCTAAGAACTCTTTCCTTTTACTGGATTTATTTTAAACAAAATCATTGTCAGCAAATGAATGGCCCTTTCCCAAACACACTAAACTATGAGCTTATCAAATACTATGCTATGGTTAACTATTGGATAATACTGATCAATGAAAAGAGTGGAATCTTCACTTAAATAAACTACAATAGGGGAAGAAATATTGCAAAGGAAAGTAGGAAAAGATAGATGATTAAGATCAGGACTCTAAGTAACAATCGAGACATAACTTCAATTTAAATAAATAAATAAAATGATGGTTATCAAGAAAATAGAAATTTGGCCTTGAAAATAAAGAACAATGAAATGACTGAAAGTAGAAATAATTAGAAATTAGAAAAAATAAATATGAAATAAAAAATGTAATAACCTGCAAGCATTGTTTATAAATCTGTGCTAATAATTTTAATAACTTAAAAAATGAATAAATATCCACAAGTATGTAAAATATCAGCAATAACGAACTAGGAAATAGACTAACCCTATCTAGGGGAGGAAGGGAAGCAGAAGGGAGGGAGGGAGGGAGAGAGACACAGACAGAGATGGGGGGAGCGAGAAAGAGGGATATATACAGGATATATACAGATGATTTAAAAAACACAATAATTTGGCCTACACAAAATACATAATCCATTTATGACTTTTAAGCAACAAAAATTGGATAGGAAGACATTTCTTTACATGATAAAAAAGCATCTCTCTGGAACCAGGAAAAATACTATATGTAATGGGAAGGTATTAAAAGCACTTACCTTAAAAATAAATGCAATCAATTTTCACCATTATCATTGAATAGAACTTTTAAAAATGCTGACTATTAGCAATAATTTTTGAAAAGTAATAGAAGGATAAACACTGGGAATAAAGAAGCTCATGTATCTCTATTTTCTGATATCTTTATTATAAAACCAGGAAACTCAAGGGACTCAAGAAAAAAGATTCAAATAATAAATTACTTTAAGAAAGTAGGAGGTTACAATAAAATCCAAAAAAAAGTTGTCTACAAATAAAACAAACCCAGGAAAAATTGCTAGAAAAGAATACCCCATTTACAATAATGACAAAAAGGCTGTATAAAATATTTGGGCATTTGCCTGTCAAGACATAATCATAAGACCTCTCTATAGTGCAAACTTCAAAATGGGTTTGAGAGAAATAAAATAGAAAAACTAGATAAGTGGAAACATCGTATAATGGATAAAATGGCTTAGAATTAGGAAGATCTGGGTTCCAAATCTATCTAAGTTACTTCCTACCTGTGTGACTCTGAGGAATTAACTTGACCTCTCTGGGCCTGCTTCATCATTTATAAAATGAAGAGTGTTTTAATCAAAAACCCTTAAGTATCCTTCCAGCTCCAAATCTATGTCCAATACTTTGATGATATTAATTGAATGCATATTCCTTATATACGACTAAGGTTGTCCTGAAAGATAGATTTAATGGAATTTAAGTAAAAAATGCCAGTGTCATCATTTAAAGAATTAGAAAAATGTACACAGAAAAAATAAATGAGAAATACTGACAGGAATTATGCAGAAAAAGATTTATGAGGGGACACTCATTCCACCAGATTCCATCAAGTGATAACTATTGAAACTATATAGAAGTACACAAAAAGAGAAGAAACTAATAGTACAGAAAAAGAGGTCAATTGAACTGGAGTAGAACCCTTTGCACACAGAATGCTTATATATAATAAACCTATGATGAAACCAAGAAAATGAAGATTTAGTAAAGTTGATACCACATTTCGCACAATACTTTAATAAATTCCATTTGGGGTGTGATGTAAACATAAAAAGCATTTGTGAGAAGGCTAATATATTTATCTCAATTTTAGTGAGGAACTATACAAACAAAATCCGTCTTTTTTCTACTGGTATTGCTCTTGTGAATACATATATTCGCTAATCCTGAAACTTCCAAAGAAACCAATTCTAGAAGATTCACAGGGAAATGGAGAGATACCTAGTAAGCATAGGACAACTAGCAGCATTTTGTCATTGATGAATTTTATGAAAGAAGCACCTTAAACGACTCTGGTGAGGAAATGTATGCTTAGCAAGAAGGTGGGCTGAGAAGTGGAGTCCAAGGGCTGTACTGATATCAAAGCCCTGTTCTTTAAAAAGGAGCCTAGAGGAAAGCTTATTATGTGTTGGAGGGATCCTCTAGGAATAATGATGGGTGGATATCGGCAGGCATCGCATGAGCTGAGAAGGCATGAATGATTGTGGTCTGTGCCATTGGATAGTGGACCCATACTGATGTGGTTTGTGATTATAGAATCTCAGAGTTGGAAGAAACCTGACAGAATCAGCTATCTCATTCATATCTGACCAAGAACCCATATCTAACACTGAAGTATTTTAGAAAAAATGAAGAGAATGATTTTTATCTATAAAACAAATGGAAGAATTTTCCAGAGAACAAATAAATTAAATATTTAAAACAATGACAATAAAATTAATTTTAAGTAATACATTAGGAAAAATGATGATAAATGTATGCTGATAAAAGTATTGATATCCAAATTGATAAGGAGTGAATATCAAAATATAATCAGATAAGTGAGTAAGAAGAAGCCATTTGCAAAACTACAATTTTAAATTGTAAATAAAATTATTCAAACTAACATTCAGAGAAGTATAAACTTAAACAACTTTTAGATACTCTTTGTTTAATAATTAATTTATAGCCAAATTAGAAAAAAAAACCGAGTTAGGACCATAAGTTATTATTATTAGGTCTATGAGGAAATAAAGTAAGTGCTTTACTGAATTGGTGGCAGAAATATAATTTAGTACAGTATTTCCTTGGGATGCAATTTTGCAATGAAGAGTAAAAATTATAAAACTATCTTATCTTTTCATTTAATGGAAAGAAAGAAGGGAGGAGGGAAAGAAGAAAGGAAAGAAAATACAGAGGAAAGAAGGAATGAAGAAAGGATTGATAGATGGATGTTTGGATGAGTGTCAGCTCTGCCACTAACTACCTATCATTGTCTTTAAATAAATCCCTTCATCTTTCTAAGCCTTAGTTTCCTCATGCGAAAGAGGGAGTTGGCTTCCTGATCTTTAAATTCTCTTCCAATTCTAAATCCTGGGATATCTAGGTTCAAAATTTTATACCAATTATACCAATACTATATAGTATATGAGATATACTATATATAGTATATAGATACAGATATACTATATATAGTATATATGTACTATACTATATATACATATACTTTATATGCTAACTAGCTGACATGTGTAGGTCTCCTAATTCTTTTATAACTATAAAATACAGAGAAGCTTCTGATCTGAATTAGCAGACATCCCTTCATTAATAAAATGAGAATGAAACAAAAAGAATCTACATTAAAAATGTTTTAATGCAGGTAGAGTAAAACCAGTCTGGTTCATTGCAATTTCTGCAGAGTAGAGGGTTCTAGTTAAATGAAGTTTTGCCCTGCATTAACAGGATGGGAATTAGGAGGCTGTTAGCATTTTTTACAGGAGCAAAGTTATTATACAGACAAGAGAAGTCTCCCATCTGCCATTGTTAGATAGACAAATACACAGTAATGGAACCATCTCCTCTTTTGCTCAGCCCGGAGTAGGTTACAATGTGCTAATTAAGTATTGCATCATTTATCTGTGAGAGAAATATTTACAAAACCCAGGGCTACAGGGATTACCAGGAAGGTGAGGTCGATAAACTCATTTCAGGATTAGGTCATTTCAGGCTGTTTGACATCCTCCCACTGAACAAATTGCCTTGAGTTGATGAGAGGAGAAAATAAAATTAAGAGGATAAGATAGCAGTTTCTTTTTGCTAGTCTCCCTGCTGCCAAATGAGATATTGGATTTTATGGCCTCTCCCTGGACAGACCCTGCTAAGAATTTTTGTTCCTTCCAGTGCCTGCATTTTTAACTTTATTTTCTTCTAAGACACTCTCATTTCATTCATTATTTCTTCTAGGTTTAAAAAAAATGCTTCTCGAGGCAGCTAGGTGGTACAGTGAATACAGCACCAGCCCTGGAGTGAGGAGGATCTGAGTTCGAATCCAGATTCAGACACTTAACACTCGCTGTGTGACCTTGGGCAAGTCACTTAACCCCAATTGCCCTGACTTCCTCCTAGAAAGAAAAAAAGAAAGAAAGAGAGAGAGAGAGAGAGAGAGAGAGAGAGAGAGAAGGAAAGACAGAAAGAAAGAAAGAAAGAAAGAAAGAAAGAAAGAAAGAAAGAAAGAAAGAAAGAAAGAAAGGGGGGAAGGAAGGAAGGAAGAAAGGAAGGAAGGAAGGAAGGAAGGAAGGAAGAAAGAAAAAGTGTTTCTCATTTTTTTTAAAAGAAAGTCTCTGTAGAATGAAAGAAGCCAATTACCTTGGAGTGAAAAGAGATGTCAGTTGAATACTGTTATCAGCACTTACTACCTGTGTGATCATAAGCAAATCATTTCACCTTTATGAGATTCAGTCTCCTCATTTGTAAAATGGAGCTAATAATGCCTGTACTATTCAAATGACATGATGTATACAGGATGCTTTGTAAACCGTAGAGCACCATACAAGTATCAGTTATTAACATCATGATTATTATTTTCTCATTCTTTTCATCTTGGTCAATGGAATTCCAATAGAAATGGTCCTAGGACAAGTCAAGTCACTTTCTTTTATTCTTTTATGTTTAATGCTCTGCAAAATATTACACAAGTGAATGGAATGGCTACTTCTGGTAATTTAATTTTTAAAAAGCATTAGGATATAAGCTTATCTTCCCTAGGTTTCAATAAGCAAATGAGCCTACAGATTATGAACTTATATCCCAATACTTTGGATAAGAAGGCGGGAATAATATGTACCACATCCTGTCGCCACAAGGTTCTGATTCCTTTCACTAGATATGTTTATAGAGTGTCCCAAAAGTCTTAGTGTAGTTTCAAAACTGTCCTAAGACTTTTGAGACATCCTATACTTTAAAAAACTTTTCATTCTATATCATTTTAGGTAACATTTATAGAATACTTTCAGGTTTACAAAGCATTTAAAAATATTATTGCATTTTATACTCACAACAGCCCTGGGAGATAGATGTTATTATTATACTCTCCATTTTACAGATGAGGAAACTGGTTAGGTGACTTGCCTAAGGTCACACAAGGATTAAGTGTCGATGGCAAATTATAAATATCTGGCATTATGACACTTATCAAGAATACTGTCCTTAAGTTGTGAAGGATTAATGTTATATATGGGCAAATTATGTTGTGGATAAGAATTCAGTTTATGATAATGCTCCAATTCCAGGGCTAATTATAGGATCATTGATAAAGAGATGGAAAAGACCTTCGAAGTCATGTGGCCAAACCCTTCATTATACAAGCTGAAGCACTGGAAAATTCAATGATTTGCCCAAGGTCACACAGGTGATAAATACCCAAACCAAGACTTGAACTAAATGTGTCTGTCTCCAGACCTGTGGCTCTTTCCACCACACCATTCTGCTCTTTTACACTTCATTTCTTCTAATTCACAAGATATTTGGACGATTCTTATTTCTAGTGAAGGGATCTATCATCTGTGAGTTTAGGAAGGATGTCAGTCTTTTAGTATAGAATTTTGACCATGTCATCATGTCTTTCTAGGGATTCACTAGGTCAGTGGTTCTCAACCTGTGGGTTATGTTCAATTTGTAACAATGAAAATACATCCTGCATATCAGATATTTACATTATAATTCAAAACAGAAGCAAAATTACAGTTATGAAGTAGCAATGAAAATAATTTTATGGTTGGGGGTCACCACAACATGAGGAACTGTATTAAAGGGTCGTGGCATCAGCAAGGTTGAGAACCACTGCACTAGGTGCTAATTTTTTGCAGCCTAAAGTGATATGTTGCATAGTCAATTAATCAATAATTCTGGCTTCCTTAAAGCTAACGTGTTTATAATTTGTCATGACAAGAACCTGGTTCTGAATTGCTATTATAAACCTTTCCACAATTCCTATAAACAAACCTATATGACTCAATAGTATAACTACTATTATTCTAAAACTTTCCCTTGTTTATTGAATCTTTTTATGGCTATTTTCTCCCTTGGGTATCTATCATCTTCCCTTCCTTTCTGGCATTTTCAACAGACAAGCCATTGATCTATGGTCAGGGCAACCTGCTTTCTGTAAGATTTTAAAATTCGCTTAAAATTTTAAAAATCTTCTCATCTCTCTCTCTCTCTCAAATCCTGGCTATGTTTTTGAGATTTTTGTCAGTTTCTATGCCTTGTTCTCAGACAATAAAAAATATTCACTGTCTAATTAGAGAATGTGATACTGAATTTGTACCACTAGGTATTGAAATGAGTCAATACTGCTTTATGTTCTAATCATCTGAGGTCAAAACCATGACTAGGATGGGAAGATAAGGACTTTGTCACAGGAAGCCAAATTGAGAGGGCACTGAAAACATCTTGTAGTCCTTCAGCATCATAGAAATAAATGAAATCCACACCCTTTAGCAAGAATAATTTGTTAAAATAGGCAGCTACTATAGATGGCAGCTGAAGTGAACACATCTCCTCCCACATATGCCAATATATCCCTTCGTCTCTCTCCACTGCTAGTAATGGCCTCATTCCATTATCCCAGCAGATAATATCTCTCCAATCTGAGGTGGTATCTCACCCCTCCCCCTACCTGAGGGGGTTTTCTAGCATCTTGTCTCACAGGCAATTTGTGCTCTTCACTCCAGGGACGAAAAGTGCCTATCTACAGCTCCACCAGAGGCAAAAGGCTGGATTTGAAAGCTTCATTTATTGATTTATTTTAAACTGCTAAATCTGGTTTTCTTTTAATTTTGCTTAGGAAAATTTCACACAGGTCTCCTAACAATGCCGTTAAATAAATTTCTTAATAAGTGAAAGTGGCTGGCAGGGGAGGAGAAGGAAGGATGGGGGAAGGCAGACAAGGTTATACCCTTTAATTACTTATCAACGTCTAGATGTTAAGCCAATTTCTATAATTATGAATGAGGCTTTTGTCATGTCCCTAGACTTAAGATATGTCACATCTGACGTTCTTTCCCCTCAGTCAAGTCTAAAGGAAAGAGCTATCCACTCCTTAAAATATAACTCACACTGATTTTCTTAATAATGAATGTAATTTGGCATCTTTTCAGGTAGACAGGCCACCTGCTCTGGACAGCTAAGTCACCAGTAGGGCTCTAAAGCTATTCTCGCAGGACTCCTGAAGACTTTTCAGAGTTTTGATTAACACTCATTTATATATTATGGTAATATTATTAATTACTTATTCATGTAGTGCTTTTGAGTTTATGAAGTGCATTACACCATTATTTCATTTAAACCTCACAATGGCCCTGTGACGTAGTAGCTATAGGTATCAACCACATTTTACATATGAGGAAACTGAGTCTGAGAGCAGTTAAGTGACTTAACCAGGGTCACACAGCTAACGTCAAAGGTGAGATTTGAGTCCATGATTTACAGGTTTGGTGAACTATCTGCTATGCCGTTGTAGAATCACAGAATTGGAGAATTGGAGGGGACCTCAGTGACTACCTGGTCTAACTCTCATAAAAAAGGAATCCCGACTATAATCTATCTGACAGGTACTCACAACCAGCGGTCAGACTTCCAAGGAGGGAGAGACCATCACCTTCTGAGATAGTTCATTTCACTTTGGGACAGCTCTAATTCTTAGGAATTTTTCCTTACAGAAAAGTCCATTTTGCCTCTTTGTAATTTCAATCCACTGCTCTTGGTTCTTTTCTTGGGGGGCAAATAGACTAAGTCTAACCTCTTGTTCACATGACAGCCCTTCAAATACTAGAAAACAGCTAGCGTGTCCCTACAGAGGCTTCTCTTCTAGAGGTTTAAGCTCAAGTAACCTCTTCTTTTGCAGGTACAGCTTCAACTAGATGGCTTTGGAAGCCATCTAGATCTGTGTCTCAAACTTGCAGGTGAAGCACAATGGAGAAGGAATAATTAATACATTAAATGATGATCTCAGGATGTAAAATATTTCAGTAAGCTAAAATGATGAATCAAATCAAAGAAAACAAAATTGGGATAAACGTATGAAGGGCTTTGCAAACTATGAAACACTATATGAATGTTAGGTGTGAATCTTATTAATAATTATAAATAATTTAATTATAATGCAACAATATAATTATATATTAACATAATAATATAATTAATATAATAATACAGCATTTTATATTAAAAATTATAAACAATTTGCCCAAGGTCACCCAGGTAATAATAATAGCTATCACTTGTATAATATTTTTTAATGTTTATAAAATTATTTTAAAATAATTTATAAATATATTAAAATGTTTACATATATTTTGTATAAAAATGTTTACAAATATCATTTCATTTTATCCACACAACAACTTTGGTAGGCAGGTCTTCTTATTATTATATTTATTTTACAGATGAGAAGACTGAGGCTCAGATAGTTAAGTGAATTTGCTCAGGGTCACAGAGCTTGCACCTGAGTCTGGAATTGAAGTGAGGTCTTCCTGACTCCAGGGTCAGTATTGTCCATTGTGCCGCCCATCAGCTGAGTGGTGTGGGTTTCCCTCTCGCTAAAGATCTTCAAACAGAAGCTGAATGACTGTAGAACATCATAGGATCCTAGACTTCAAGCTGGGATCAGAACCTTGGAGACCATTTAATCCAACTTCTTCAGTTGTGTAGTAGAGGCAATTTAGGGCCAGGGAAAGTAAACACATTGTCCTAGGTCATACAAACAATAAGTGGAGCTGAGATCTGAACCCAACCCTTTTTTTTTTTTTGCTTTTTTGGAGGGGGGCAGGCAGGGCAATTGGGGTTAAGTGACTTGCCCAAGGTCACATGGCTAGTAAGTGTTAAGTGTCTGAGGCGGGATTTGAACTCAGGTCCTCCTGATTCCAGGGCCGGTGCTCTATTCACTGCACCACCTAGCTGCCCCTGAACCTAACTCTTCTGGCCCCAAATTAAGTGCTCTTTCCACTACAGCAGGGATCCTCAAAGTGTGGTCCAGGGACCCTTGGATGCGCTCAAGTTTTTTCTGGTTCTCTGAAGTCAAAACTGTTTTCATAATAATGTTCTAATTTTGCATACAGTAAATATAGATAAATACAATTCACATAAACAAAGGTCTCTGTGGAGGTCCCTAATAAGTTTTAAGGGTGTAGAGGAGTTCTGAGACAAAAAAATTGAGAACTATTGAACTACAAGTCCTTTTGCAGGTACAGTTTCAACTAGATGGCTTTGGAAGCCATTCTGTCTCCGAGCTTTGGGAATTCCCTATCTAGTGCTCTTTCCTCCATACCTGCTACTAATCTGCAGGTCATAATTGACTTAATTTTTTAGTTAGTTATTCCCAAGCTTGTTTTCTTGAGTTTACCACTTTGCCCCAGTTTGTAGGGAGTTCATATTGCCTCTCCTTTTGAGTCTCATCCCCTTAACTTATTTTGTCCTATTAGTGCGATTAGGAGGTCTAGCTAGACCTAGTGAATTAGAAACTATAATGTAGCCTTGTGATACTGGGTTACGCTAACAGATGAAGATGATAGTCATCAGTAGCTAAGAAACACACACAATAAAGGAAGAGGGAAAAGATTGGGAATGAGAGGGGGAGCCTTTCCCAATTTTCCTAGTTTTTGTGCCTTCTCCCTCCTCACATTATCTCGTGTTGACTTATCTGCTCAGGTATGGTATCTCCCAGTAGAATGCAATCCCCCTGAGGGCAGGGATTATTTTCTTTTGTATATATATCTCCAGAACATAACACAGAGATTGGCATATAGTAGTAGGTGCTTAGGAAATGCCTGCAGACTCATTTATTACCAGGATAGAAAGAAGATATTTAGAAGAGACTAGTTTTGTTCCAATCTTATAGCCTTTAAAGGCAAGTGAGCTTGGAGGCAGTTCTAATACTCTAGCAAAATAGAAGGAGAGCAGAATTTAGAATCACATGACCTGAGTTCAGATTTTATTGTTCAGTCATTTTCAGTCCTGTCCAACTCCCCCTGCCCCTGTTTTGGTGTTTTCTTGGCAAAGATACTGGAATGATTTGCCACTTCCTTCTCCAACTTATTTTACAGATGAGGGAACTAAGGCAAAACAGGGTTAAGTGACTTGCCCAGGGTCACACAGTTAGTAAGTATCTGAGGGCTGGATCTGAATTCATGAAGATGAGTTCAAATACTAGCTTGCTAATTAACTGTATAACTTTGGGCAAATTACTTCACATTTCTGGGCTTCAGTTTTCTGAACTAAAATGAAGGGATGGAACTAAGTAACCTGGAAGGTCCCTTACCTTTCTAAATCTATAATCCTATGATCCTAGGAGAGAAAGTAAATATCTAAATGGTTTAAGATTTGGGAGGAAAACAAATCATGAAACTATATAAGATAGGACTAAAGACCAACCTAGCCTATATATTTCTATGTTTTCTAGTGTTTTAATAGAAATGGGTATTTTACCTCATCAAAAGCTTTGCATCAATTGAAATAATCATATGATTTTTGCTCATTATTATAGTGGTCTATTATGTTCACAGTTTTTCTAAAGTTGAACCAACCCTGCATTTCTGGTACAAATCAAATCTGGTCATAATTGTATAATCTTCATAACATACTGCTGGAATCTAACACAGCCCAGAAGACAAGGAAAGAAAGAGCATTAACACTGCACTGAGATCTCCAGCAGACAGTCTGGCTGTGCACAAGGCCAAACTAAGCCCAAAAACACCTGGGAAGAGGTACAAGGAGGGAAGAGACTACTGGGGAGCTGAAATACTTGTGAGCAGGAAAAAACCAAAACCCAGCATTTCCAATGGGAAATTCCCACCTATGGGAATCTGAGAATAGCTTTCTTCAGGGAGCAAGGGCAGCTTTGTTTAATTCCTGTTTCCAAGTTGCCTCCCCTTCAAAATGGGCATTTGTCCTGGGAGGTTAAGTGTGTTTCTCCTATATGCATATTGGGTGCTCTTTGACCTTATGCAGCATCTTCACAGCTTCCAGGGTAGGGATTAGGTGGGTACAGAGCCACAGTGATAATCAATAAAGGAGGGAAGAAAGGGGATGTGAGACGGTTACTCTGAATAGGAATGAAGTTCCTGCAGTAATTAATTAAAAGTGTCATTGACTGTAGTTACAGAGAAGGAATTGCAATTAAAGCAGACAATGAGTTTTGGGGGCTTTTGTGAGACTTTTTTGGTTAATTACTCTATGGTCTGTGATCAGTTTCATTTCAAGGGGAAATTCAACGACTTCTGTATCTATGGATGGAGTAGGTCTCATTCCTGAAATGGTGGACCTCCTTTGGGATATGGATACACATATGTCCAGGTCTTTCAGCCCTGGTTGAACTAGAAGGCACTGATCTTCAGCAAGGGATCTTGCTGATGAAGCATGCTTTAGCTATGGGGAGCCACCCCAAGGGGAAATGATGTCAAAAGGGGGGAAGTTTGTAAATACTTGTGTGTAGGTACATCTTATTAGTACATACTTATTTCCCCCATTAGATTGTGAGTTCCTTGAGTTTAGGGACTGTGTTCTGCCTTTGCACCCCTAGTGCATAGCACAGTACCTGGAATAGAGTAGACAATAAATGCTTGCTTATTGACCATGGGAAGCAGTGGAAAGAATGATGGATTGGGAATGAGAGGACTCTACCACCCATTAGCTGCCTGGTCTCCCCTCCCTGTTCCTCCATAAAAGAAGAGGATGGATTAGAAGACCCTTTGGGACCCTTCTAATTCTGAATCCTGGTTCCATCATGTCCTACATAAAAAACTGAGATCAATAGATTCATTGGTGGGGTTTCTTTTCTTTTTCTTACAACTGTTATTTATAATCTCCAGAGTGAAAATCTGCTTTAGTCAAAGTATATTCTCATTTGCAGTTGAGTGTTTTAGGCATTTTAAGTTCAATTGGATGTTGGGAGGGGAATTGGGGGTGCCATATTTCAATATATTTCCTTCTCCCAACCAAAAATAGTTATCTGATGCTATTTCACATTGATAAAACAATAACATTATGCTTCTTGCCTAGGTTGTCAACAAATAGTAAATATACTGTACATTGGAGGCAACTAGGTAATCCAATGAAGAGAGAGCCCTGGATTTAGAATCAGAAAGAATTGAGTTCAAATGCAGCCTCAGACCCTTACTAGCTGTGTGACCCTAGGTCCTTTACCTCTCTCTGACTCAGTTTCCTCTTCTGTAAAATGGGGATAATAGTAGTACCTATCTCACAAGGTTGTTGTGAGGGGCACATGAGATATCTGTAAAGTGCTTGGAATTCTCTCCCTCATTAGCTATGACTCCAAGACTCAGGTCAAATCTCACTTTCCTCAGGAAGCCTTTCCTGGTGCCTCCCCCAACTATTAGTACCTTCTACCCTCAGATCACTTTCAATTACTCCATATAAATCCTGTATTTTCCTAGTTATTTACAAATTCTCTCCTGGATTAGAACATAAGCTCTTTGAGGGTGTAGATTGTTTCTAATTGATTCTTGAAGGAAGAGACTGGGATCAGTAGGTAAAGATGTGGAGAGATCCCATGCCAGGTATGTATGAAAGCCTGCATGAATTCATGGAGGTGGGAGAAAACAGAAAAAAATAATTACAGGCAGCAAAGCATGCTGGTGGGAGTCACAGAATCTCAGAGTTGGAAGGGTCTTCAGTAAACACCCAGTCCAAACTATATTCAAAAAAGAATCCCTCCTCCAACATACCCAACAAATATTCACCAACCTATGCTTAAATAAACCCAGACTAGTGTTTAGGTCCTTGCTCTGCTCTCACTGTGTGACCTTGGGAAAGTCCTTCCCTTCTCTGGAGCTCAGGATCTTCATCTGCAAAGTGAGATGGTGAGACTAGAAAACCTCTATGAGGTAGAGGACCAAACCTCCTACTTCCTGCCCAGGGAATGGGAGTGGTGTACAATTAGAATGGAAAGCTTGGCTAGAGCCAAATTATGGAGGAGGGCATGAAATGCCAGGCTAAGAAGTTTCACACGATTGAGATCTAGCACCAGAAGATACTTCAGAGGACATCAAATTCAACCCCTTCTTTCTGCAGATGAGGGAGCTGAGGTGCAGAAACACCCAGTGACTTTTCCAGGATCACACAGCCAGAAAGCTGTCAGAGCTGGGGTCTGAACACGTCTTTTTGGCTCCACCATCCCATGATGCCTCTCAACATATAACTATTTCAATATGTTGTGGAACAACCGAAGTTTTAAATAATTATTTCGATATTATTATTAACAGTATAATTATTTCACTATATTGTAGAAGACCCAAGTGTTGAAACAATAAATTGAATATTATCATCAATAATATAATTATTTCACTGTTGTAGAATGACCAAAGTTTTGAAATAATTCAATGTCATTGTCAACAATGTAATTATTTCAATATTTTGTGGAACAACTAAAGCTGGCTTCCACTCCGGCCACAGGGCAGACAGGATTTTATCAATACCCTTCACTTCATTTCAGTTCTATTCCCATGGATGACCACCCTGTGAATGCATGGACCTGGATGCTATTTTTTTACCTGGTTCAATTTAATTCCAATCAATAAACACACATTGAGCATCTACTGGGTGTGAGGCACTAGTCTAGCTTTGTAAAATAAGTTTTCTCTCCTATTTCTTATAATTCAGTTCAGTTCACTTCAATTCAGGAAGCATTTTTTAAGCATTCACAGTGTGCCATCAACTGTGCAAAGCAAGCAGATATAAAGATGGAACAGTCTTAGCCCTCAAGGAACTGATAATCTACCAGGAAGCTATGACTCTCTCTCTCTCTCTCTCTCTCTCTCTCTCTCTCTCTCTCTCTCTCTCTCTCTCTCTCTCTCTCTCTCTCTCTCTCTCTCTCTCTCTCTCTCTCTCTCTCTCTCTCACACACACACACACACACACACACACACACACACACACATTTTTTAGCAACTACTGCCAACATAATATCAGCTCCACTTAACTCTGATTGTTCTCTTTTAGACCCATTCAGAGGTCAGGTCAAAGTCTACCTTGCACTTGAAGCTTTCTTCGCCCCACACCCAAATCCCAAGTGCTAATGTCCCTCCCTCTAAAATTACCAATTCACTCAGCAGAGTCAGGAATATGGATGAGATTTAATAAATGCTAAGTGATTGACTTATTGATTGGTATAATCAATCAGCAGCAGCAAGGGCACTGTTTACAATCTATTAATTTGTGCTTGTCACTTAAAAAAAATCCATGGCCATTTTGTAGCAGAGAACCTTCCAAAGAGAATCTCAACTCTTCAAAGACAAGGATGGGGTCAAAATAGTCCCCATGCATCCTCTTATCAGCTAGCAGCACAGGCCTCCTCTGCCTCCAGTGGCTCAATAAATGTTGTATGTGTGGGGCAGCCTTGAATTTATTTTACCTTCTGTCAGGAATAGATTAGCTACTGTTCTTACAGAACAGGGAAGCGACTGGGTGACAATTAGAAGTCTCTTGCTCCGCCATGATTTAATGCTTAGAGCAGTCTGATTTAGCCCATTAGGCACAGTGAGAGAGGGTGAAGAAGCAGAAGACCTGGGTATGAGTCTGAGATCCTTGACTTAATAGGTGTATTGCTCCATATTAGTTCCCTTACTTCAGAAGCCATTGGGCCTCATGGTTAAGAAACCTTTTGTGGCAATCAACATGGCTTCAGTAGACCATGCCCAACAACAGTACATACTTCAGGAGTGCTTTGAATTGTAGAGAGCACATTCTTCACAATAACTCTATAGTAATAATGTTATAAAAATGATACCTGGAATTTATATTGTATTTTAAGGTTTACAAAACACTTTACATATGTTATCCCATTTTGTTTTGAAAGGTGCTATCATTATCCCCTTTTCATAGAACCAGAGCTGAGAATAGAAATGACTTGCCTGGGGTTATAGAATTATTAAGTATCTAAAGGAAGATGTGTACTCAAGTCTTCTCTCCTCTAAAACCAACACTCTCTTTACTGTGCCACTGACTGCCTCTAGAGATGTAGTTAAGACGTAATATCTCAGTTTTACTGATGAAGGAACTTAGAAGCTAGGTGACTCTTACCCAACACGACTTAGTTATAAAATATTGGAACCTAAGTTTCCTCAACTATAAAATGGACTCACTGGCCTCTAGGGACCACTCTAGCTCCTATGATTCTGTTCTTCCTTTTTATGGACCTCACTTTCCCATAAAGGAAGGGGTTGGAATCAACAGCATTCTAAGTTTCCCTCCAGTCCAGTATCTATAATGTTATAATCCCAAGATGCTGATCCAATAGGGACAAAATTATCAATCCACAGAATGCCATCGGTCTCTGTGCTTCATTAGTGAGATCCAGGCAGGCCTGTGTAAATTCTGCTTAGGCGATCATTTCATGATCCACTTGATTTCTACAACTTTTCTTAAACTAGGTTAACTGTCAATAATATCATGACTTTAAGACTCAGAGAAAACTCCCCACCTTTGAAATATCAGACTGTCAACTGGCATTTCTGCTGATTGGCCTGCTGTGCTAGAAATATCTTAATGGGCAGATGACATTTTCATTTAAAATAAAATTCAAACTGGACAACTCACAAATTGGAAAGTAATTACCCTATAGTTTAACTTGATTTCGAAAGAAATATCCAAGTATCCTGGAGAACATAAACCTGAAGTCAATTTTCTTTTCATTTTTAAATCCTTAAACTAAACATCAGCATTTTTCCCCAGCCAAGATGGATTTATGACACTTCCGTAGAAAAGACTAAAATATAAATTGACTTCCTCTTTTATTTCCTCTTTTTCTGTTGGCTTGTGTTGGCTTTTTCGTGCACAAATTTCACTTAAAATAAGAAAATAGTTCAAGCCTGGGAAAGAGTGGTGAGCCTGAAATCAGTGAAAAGGAGGATGATTTTTAGAAGCAGATGAACCTCACCTGGTTTTCCCTGAGATGGCATCACTCAAGAAAACTCAGCAATGGAGCAAATTGTTCCAATAATGGATTAGGATCCTGCTGTTTCTGGGTCCCCTGATGCCAGACCACAGTCAGCAAGGTTCCCTTTGGGGGCCGAGTTTTCTTCTTTTTTAAACATTTTTATTTAAAGTTTTGAGTTCCAAATTCTATCCCTCCCTGCCGTCTCTTCTCCCTAAGATGGGAATCAATCAGATGGGTTCTGTGCAACTATGTATAACATTTCCATATTAGTCATTTTGTACAAGAAGACTCAAAAGAAAAAAGGAAAGAAAGTGAAAAATAGCATACTTTGGTCTATATTCAAACTATATCAGCTCTTTCTCTGGAGGCAGATAGTACGCTTCATCATTAGTCCTTTGGAATTGTCTTGGTTCATTGTATTGCTGAGAAGAGTTAAGTCGTTCATAGTTCTTTATCAAACAATATTGCTGTTTCTGTGTACAACATTCTCCTGTTTCTGTTCACTTTATTATGCATCAGTTCATGTAAGTCTTTCCAGTTTTTCTGAAATCATCCTGCTTGTCATTTCTTATAACACAATGATATTCCATTACAATCACATACCGCAGCTTGTTTAGCCATTCCCCAATTGATGGACGGATGTCCCATCAATTTCCAATTCTAAGTCACCTTAAAAAAAGAGCTATTATAAATATTTTTGTACAAATAGGTCCTTTCCCCTCTTTTTGTGGTCACTTTGGGATATAGACTTAGAAGTGCTATTGCTGGATCAAAGGGTATATACAGTTTTATAATCCTTTTCTTATGGTCTCAAATTGCTCTCCAGAATGGTTGGATCAGTTCACAACTCCACCAACAGTGCATTAGTGTCCCAGTTTTCCCACATCCCCTCCAACATCCAACATTTTACTTTTTTGTCATATTAGCCAATATGATATGTGTGAAGTGGTACTTCAGAATTGTTTTAATTTGCATGGCTCTGACCCATCATTATTTAGAGCATTTTTTCATATGGCTATAGATAGTTTGATTTCTTTGTCTGAAAACTACCTATTCATATCCTTTGATCATTTATCAATTGGGTAATTACTTATATTTTTATAAATTTGACTAAGTTCTCTAGATATTTGAGAAATGAGGCCTTTATCATAAATGCCTGTTGCAAATTTGCCCCCCTCCCCAGTTTTCTGGTTCCTTATAATTTTTGGTTGCATTGGTTTTGTTTGTGCATAGTAAAAATAAAATTATATAATTAGATTATCTATTTTACATTTTGTAATGCTCTCTATATCTTCATAGGTTCTAAATTCTTTCCTTATCCATAAATTTAACAGATAAACTATTCAATGATCTTTTAATTTACTTATAATATCATCCTTTATGTGTAAATCATGCACCCATTTTGACCTTATCCAGGTGTACAGTGTAAGATGTTGTTCTATGTTGTTCTATACCTAGTTTCTGCAATACTGTTTTCCAGTTTTCGCAGCAGTTTTTGCTAAATAAGGATATGAAGACTATAGCCCAATAGTCAGACCAATCATTTATTAAATACTTGTTATGTGCTAGGCACTGTGCTAAGCACTGAAGAATAGAAAGAAAAGGCAAAAATAGTCCCTGTCCTCAGGGGGCTTGCCTTCTAATCAGACTACATGGCCATGACCCCACAGGGCTCTGGGGCTGCTTGCTTACAGTTAAATGAGTCTCTGATCTTAAATTTTCTCCCTGTAGTCTCTAAGATGAAGCTCAAATGAAGAGACATTTGTTGTTCAAAGTCCTTCACATTTTCATTCCAATCTATCTTTCCAGTATACATTCCAGAATAATGGGCTGATTGCCCATTATCACCCCTCACCCACTCCATGATAGTCATATTGGTCTATTGGACAGTCCTCATTCACAGCATTCTATCCCCTGTGTCCTATGCCTCTGCATGAGTTAACCCTAAGGCTTGGAATGCTCCCTCTCCTCCATTCTTCCTTTGAAAGCCCTAAACACTCTCATCATAGGCTAGGCAATTAACCTGTCTGTTTGGGAGTTGCCAGGAGGCACAGTGGAAAGAGTAGGGAATTGGGGTCAGGAAAACCTGTGTTTGAATCCTGCCCCAGACACTTGCTAGCTATGTGAGTGTGCTTACCACCTCAGTTTCCTTGTCTGTAAAGTGGGGACAATATTCACAGAATTGTGATGATCAAACAAAATTAACATATTAAAGTGCTTCACAAACCTTAAAGTTTTCCATAAATGTTAGCTATCATAGGATTATATGACTTAGCAGTGGAAAGGACTTCAGGGACTAAAGAATTCAACCCCCTAATTTCGCAGATGAGGGAACCAGAGCCCAAGGTCATGCAGGAAATCAGCGACAAAGGCCACTTTTAAAGCCAGCTCCTTTGATCCCTGAGCTGGTGTTCTTTTTACTAAGCTATGGTGCACCTCTCCCTACAAGAGAATTTTCTTGATTACCCTCAACTGCAAGGACTCTCCTTGCCCTCAAACCTACACCCTCACTCCTGCCTCAGTCCAAGAAATGATCTATATTGTATGTATTTTGGAAATTACCTTGTATTCATATTATTTTGTATTTATTTTTACGTGAATGTATGCACACACATTGTTTCATACAAATGAAACAATTGTTGTTCAGTCGTTTCAGTCATGTCTGACCCTTTGGGACTACATCTGGGGTTTTCTTGGCAGAGATGCTAGAGTGGTTTGCCATTTCCTTCTCCAGCTCATTTTAGAGATGAGGAAACTGAGGCAAACAGTGACTTGCCCAGGGTCACACAGCTAGTAAGTATCTGAGGCCAGATTTGAACTCAGGAAGATGAATCTTCCTCATTCCAAGCTTAGTGCTTTATCTACTGTGCCACCTAGCTGCCCCTGATGTGTGTGTGTGTGTGTGCGTGTGCACGCGCGCGCGTGTGTATCTGTATCTGTGTGTCTGTGTGTCTGTGTGTGTGTGTGTGTGTGTGTGTGTGTGGCTAAGATACATACAAAACCTATATCTGATTGTTTACTGTCTCAGGGAGGGGAAAGGAATGGAGTTTGGAACTCAAAACTTAAAAAAATCCAAATGTTAAAATAATTGTTTTAACATGTAATTGAGGAAAAATAAAATATTATACATTAGAAAATAAATATATTCATATATGAATCTATATTATATACATACACAGTGACTGGCATAAAGCTAGAGCTCAATAAATAGTTGCCAAATTTGGGGGCGGCTAGGTGGCTCAGTGAATAGAGCACCAGCCCTGAAGTCAGGAGGACCTGAGTTCAAATCTGGCCTCAGACACTTAACACTTACCAGCTGTGTGACCTTGGACAAGTCACTTAACCCCAATTGCCCTGCCCTCTCCCCTTCAAAAAAGCAAAAGAAAAAATAGTTGCCAAATTGAACTGAATTTGTTCCCCAATGGACTGAAGTCTCATTCCTTATAATTGGCTAAGATGAACAGATAGGGAAACCCAACAACCAACAGAGATTAGAGAGGATGCCTGGTCCTCAGCACTTATCTATTTCAGTATCATAATTCGTAAGTCCTGCTTCAACCCTTTCTTCAGGGATGCATCTTTAAAAACCCAAACTGTTCCTAAAGACATCCAAAAAAAGGGGGGGAAAGGACTTATTTGTACAAAAATATTTAGAGCAGCTCTTTTTGTGGTGGCTAAGAACTGGAAAATGAAGGGATACCTGTCCATTGGGGAATGACTAAACAAACTGTAATATATGATTATAATGGAATATTATTGTGCTAAAAGAAATGACAAGTCGGATGATTTCAGAAAATCCTGGAAACACTTACATGCACTGATGCATGGTAAAGTGAACAAAACCAGGGGAACATTGCACCTGGTAACAGCAACATCGTACAATGAAGAACTGCGAATGACTTAGCTATTCTCAGCAATACTATTATGCAAGACAATCCCAAAGGACTAATGATGAAGCATAGTATCTGCCTGCAGAGAAAGAAGTGTTATTGATTGAATACAGACAGAAGCAGGCTGTTTGTCACTTTCTTTCATTTATTTTCTTTTATTTGAGTCTTCTTGTATAAAATGACTAATATGGAAATATTTTACATGATTGCATTTGTTTATTCTTATAGATTTCATGTTACATGTTATATATTACATATACAAGCAAACATATGAAATTTCTTACCATCTCAGGAAAGGGTGAGGGAAGGGAGGGAGGAATAGAATTTGGAACTCAACATTTTAAGTAAATATGTTTTTAAAAATTAGATTAACAATTCTAAACTGCTACTATATTCCCGAATAAGAATTTTAGAGCATGTGAATTCATGATCATAGACTCAGATTGGAATCTGGAAAAAAGCTGCCAAGTCCAGCTCCTTCATTTTACAGATGAAGAAATGGAGTTCTAGAAAAGTAGGAATAATTTATCCAAGGTCACACGGGTTGTGTGAGCAGCCAGAGTTAGGGTCTGAACTCATCTAATAGTGAGGCAGAGCCACCCCACACCTTAAGACTTACTTCTTGCTGTTACTTCACTGGATCTTCAGTCCTTAAACCAAGAACAGCAAATGCCTTGGTTAATCCATTGCTTGCCTCATCTAGGTCTTAGAGATCTATGCCCTCTTTGAGAGAGGCCTCCTGAGGAGAGAAGAAACTAAAGTGTTTTGCTCATTCAGTCTGCAAAGGCCTTTTGTCAACTATTCAAGCAAGAGGTCTCTTGCTAAACAACATGTGTTTGATTTCGAGGCCCAATAGAAAAGCTCTCATAAAGCATCTGATAAAATCAAAGCAATCCCTAAGCCCCTCACTGATGCCTTTACTCCCAAGGTGATGTTTCTCCTTCTTTACACCATCTTTTTTTTTAAGAGTGAAAGTCAAATTTCCACATGGTTTCATCCAGGACTGCTGATGAATGCTCTTTTAATTCTGTGCCAAATAGTTAACTTAGAAAAAAAGAGAGAGGAAGCTTTATTGTGCACACAGCATCAATTGTTTCCTCAAATGAAAAAGCTCATGTAAAAAAAATTCAAAGGAAGCAGAAATAAATATGGTGAACCTTATATTTCAATTTGTTTGCAACAAGCAGATAATCCAAGCAGAAACTACACATATACAACACAAAAGCAAAGGGATATTCAGCAATTACCTAAAGCTCAATAGAGAGATTCTATTCAAATGATTCATGTGCCAAAGTGAAATGTGGAATGCCTGACATATTTCACTGAGTCATCTACAAAGATGAGATTAACCTAACCCAATGACTGCCAAATCACCACCACCTTCTCTGTCATCTAAACCCATCTGTACCTGTGAAAGAGTAACAGTAATAGTAGCTGGCATTTTATAACACTTCTAAAAGCTCATCATTTCATTTGGTCTTCACATAACCCTGTAAGGTAGGTGTTACCCCAATTCACAGATGTGGAAGCTCGGACCCACAAAAGTGTATTGTTTTAGGCATAATCATATAGAGGCAGAATCTGAAGCCAAGTCTTCCTGTCTCCAAGGCAAACACTTTGTATACTAGACTACACTTTCCCCTCAGTAGAAGCACAAAAGAGAAAGGTCTAGATAATCACATCTAGTTCACTTGGCTTATCCAATTCGCTAAGGCCATATTAATCACAGCAATCTAACAAGATGGCTAAAAAGGCAAGGTGGAAGAATGGAAAGCACATTGGGGTGAAAATACTTAATTTGATCTTAATAGGCTTGACCAATGGGCCAAATGTAATCAATCAACCAGCAATCCTGGCATTGGGGATGCAAGCTCAGAGAATGAAACAACCCCTACTCTCAAGGATTTTTGTATAAAGTTCAATAGAGATAAATGTAAAGTCTTACACTCAGGTTCAAAATGATCAACTCTGTAAGCTGAAGATGAGCTGAATGTGATTAAATAGTGTCCAATCAAAAAAAAATTGGTTTGGTTTTTTTTTTGGTGATTGTTGACTCATTTAGCAAGCTGGAGGAGTAATAAAGGGATATGGCAGCCTCAAAAATTAATGCAATTGAGCTCAAGGAAGCATAATAGCCAGGAGGTCACAATTCAAATATACTTTACCCTGCCTTTTCCTGGGGAATGATTAAAGTTCACCTAAAATTAGAAGATGAGTTTTAATGGTTAGCATGAGTTAAGAGTTAGAAATGGCCACCCCCTCCCTCCAAAAAAAACCAAACAACCACTGAATTTTGTCTCAGACAGAATTAGGAGAGGCATACAGTAGAGAACACAGAAGGTTATAAAGTCCTTCTCTCCTCTGCCTGGTCAGACCACAGCTGAAGAAATGTGTTCCTTTTTGGATGCCACATTTTAGGAAGGACATTAAATATCTGGAGAAAATCAGGAAGGTAAAGGGCCTTAATATTGATTTTTAAGCTCCTAATCAGCTAATCAATTAAAGTCTCAGAATAATAATAGCTCAAATTTATGTAATACTTGAAGGATTGCAAAGTACTTTATACTTTTACTATATCATATGAGCATCACAACAAGCCTGGCAAGTAGAGAGTATAGGAAAAATTGGTAAGGTACTAGGGGTACAATGAAAAAAGCCCTGGATTTGGAGTATAGAGAGCAAAGGTTCAGATCCTGACTTTGCCACTCAGTCAGCAAATATCTCCCTGCAACCTCTTTGAGCCTCAGTTTCCTAAGTGGTAGAACGATGAGGGGTTTGGACTGGATGACCTTTAAGGTCCCTTATAGCTCCAAATCTACATTCTATTTGATTATCCACACTTACAGAATAATAGAATGAAGGAAAAGGAAGCGCTTAACCTGGAGGAGAGAAGACTTAGTAGATGTAATGGCTGGTTTCAAGTATTTGGAAGGCTGCCATAAGGAAGAGATATTTAAACTTTTCTGCTTCTTTGTTGACTGATCTGTTGGTAAGTAAACTAGCAAGCATTCTGAATCAATTACTAAGCAGGTACTGGAGGAAGAGAGAGGTTGAGGCTAACGAGGTGAGATACCAGCCAGAATGGGAATGCTGTTCTTTTTCTGTTTCTCTAAACAATAGTTTAATTAAATCCACCCTCCATGATTTATTCTTCTTGCCAAAGTCTATTGAAGGGCCTTAAAGAATCATGGAATCATAAACTTAGAGTCAGAAAGAACATTTGAGGTCATGTGATCAAACCCCCTCAATTTATAGTTGAAGAAATTGAAGACTAGCAAAGGTATGTGATGTGCTCAAAGTCACACTTGTGGTGAGTGGCAAAGCCAGGATTTGAATCTAGCTCCTCTGATTCTAAATCAAACATTCTTTCCACTACCACACAGGAGACCCTGGGTTCTCAAAGGTTTGGCCAGCAGAGGGCAAACTCTAAAAGGTCCTGCCAAGTCAAAAGGATTTCATTTATGGGCTCAGCAATGGACCAAAATGTCTGCATCTGAACCAGATGATCAAAGTTTCAAGGGTTTCATGACCAGCTTGGTCAAAAAGGGATGGACTTTTAAGCCACAGCAACTCACAAAGACCAATCTCATAGAGAGGGCATGAAGGAGTAAAATTGGTACAGGGAGTGTCCACCCAGATAACATCACAGATTCTTGAAGTACTGGTGTATGAAGTCAGTCAGACAATGACCATTTATTAAGTGCCTACACTGTGCTAAGAGCTGGGGATATGAAATGAGGCAAAAGACAGTCCCTGCCCTCAAGGAGCTTATAATCTAATGGAGGAGAAAATAAGCAAAAGATTGCTCTTCCCTCACCTCCTACCACTATTCTTCTCCACTTAAGCTTGCTATTAGACAGAAAGTGTGTGGGAGAGTGGAATGAGTCCTAGTTTAGGAGTAAGGAGACTTGAAGATGAGACTTCTTTGAGCTTCTGTTTTCTCATCTATAAAATGTAGATAAGACCTGCCTTGCTTATCTCTGAGGATCATTTTAAGGTTTGAAGTACAAAAAAGGATTTTGTGAACTAGAAAGTGTGATACAGAGGTGTTCTTTCTCTCCCCATCACCATGTAAGATACTAGAAGAAAGGCCAGTGACTCACACAGAGAAGTCAAAAGATATGTGTAGTATCATCGATTTAGAGCTGGAAGTGTCCTCAGAGCCCATCAGTACCTCCCCCATGTTATAAAAGACACTGGGGTTCAGAGAGGTTATGGTTTATCTTTGTTATTATTCATCATCATAATCATTTAAAATTTTCTATTTGTATATAAACCAATGTAGTTATTAAAAGAGACAGTGGGATATAAAGAAACTACCTCAGAGACAGAAAGATCGGGGCTCAAGCCCCTTCTCTATTAAGTGCTGGTGGCATGATTCTGCATGACTGTCCCATACATGGGCAAGAAGGTAATATTCTATGTAATACAACACATATCCCCCCCAAAAAATCAAAATTAAAATGTAAACTCATTGAAAGAAGGGACTATTTTCTTTTTGTCTCTGTTTCTTCAGGTCTAGCTTAGAACTCTGCACACAGTAGGTGTTTAGCAGATGTTTACTAAATTGAGTTGAAAACCTGTTGACAAATATATTCCTGAGATGTGCTTGAGGCAAACTGTCAAAATGAATAGTATGCTAGGTCTGTAGTTGGGAAAGCCCGAATGGAAGGAACCTTAGAGATTGGCTTGTCCACCATTTGTCTTGCCCAAGGTCCTACATCTAGTAAGTGCCCCCCTGGGTGAGTTGCCTCTCTGAGACTTAGATTCCTCATTTGTAAATTGGGGATCATAACACCTAACTCCCAGGGGGTGTCCCGAGGCCCAAATGAGATAATGGATGGAAAAGTTCTGCTCTTTGTTTGCAAAACACTATAGAAATATTAGTCAATAAACATTTATTAAACCTACTCATAGGCCAGAAATTGTGCTAAGTGCCAGAGATACAGAAAGAGGCAAAAAATAATTCCCTCCCACAAGGAGTTCACAATCTAACAGTCTCTTCTTCCCAGCTCTAATCATAGCCAGTATTTGTATATGTTTTGCAAAGTATTTTACCCACATTTTCTAATTTGATCTGCACCACAACCCTGGGACATAAGTGCTCCTATTATGCCCATTTTAAAGCTATAGAAACTGAGGCAGACAGAAATTGCAACTTGTTTCATTTCCTGGAACAAATTTTCGGGAAAACACTTTCTTGAGTGTATTTAAACTTCTCCAATCAGGGCCTGTGAGGCTCAGTTGTTTAACACACTGACAACTTAAGTGCAGAATCTTACTTTAGCTAACAAGCTATTATCATTCACAACAGAACTATACACTAACTAATCTATTAATGCCTTTTTTAAAAGTCTGTTTTATGGCCTTAACGTGATTTCTCATAAGTTAATAACTTGAAGTCTTAAGATAATAATGGCTGGCATTTGTATGATATCCTAAGGATTACAAACTACATTAGGCATGTTGTTGCGTTTGAAGCCTGAGAGGTAGGTAGTACAGAAATTATGGGGGAGGTATCCATGATACTATGGAAAGAAAAGCTGGATTTGGAAGCAGGAGTCCTAGATTCAAACCCTGAATTTGCCACTGAATCAAGAAATATTTAAGTTCAAAATCTGGACAAGCCATATATTGTCTCAAGCTTCAGTTCCTTATCTGTATGTCAAAATGAGAGGTGCATGGACTAGATGGTCTATGAGCCATTTGATTATCCCCATTTATAAAATAACAGAGTTAGAAATGTCTCAATTATACATCAGAAAAGTTGAGACTCGGAGAGGGAAGTGACATACCCAAGATCATTCAGCCAGTTTGGGCCTGGCACATCATGTGAGTGACTGCTTGTTGAGTAGCCGATGAAATAACTTGGCAAAACCAAGATCAGAACCCAGACCCACTTATAGATATCCACCCGCTCTTGTTCAATTTCTAGCTGTATCACACATAGAAAGTATTTCTCATGCAATTCTCTAGCAGTGATGTGTGCATTCCTCTTTTTTACTGAATCTTTAATATTTTGTGCCATCTCTTGAAACAAACTAAAAAAAAAAATCTGATTTGTGCTAAAAAAGGATTTAGCAAAAGGCTAAATTTTCTTCCAAAGATTTAAGTCAAGGCTCCCTGTTGATTTTCTGCTCCAGTTACTTAACAGCAGGGCCTGGTTTGGTTCTGTCTAGTTTGGTGGGGGCTCTTCCTTTTTTTCTTTTCAACCAAAATAGAGCCCTTGAGGCTTTTTCCTTTCAGAGTCACTGGAAAACCAACTGGCAAGGACGCATTCTGATGTTGCAGTTGACACTGGCTATCTCATTTGGTGTCTTCTTCTTAAAATAAAGCTGGGCCAGTGTTTATCTTAGCACTGCCTTCTGAAAATTGTCACAGCAAGAACTACTTCTCACCATGTTCTATTTTTAAACCCATTTCACAGTTTTCAATGTTTGCATTTGAAAATGGCATTTCTGAGTCTTCAATGATGATTGGCACATAGCCCTTTTGTTAGAAATATCACTTTGTGACTGGTCTCAGTGAAAAATGGGGGTGAGAGAATAACTCTGCCACATTATGGGTCTGATGGAAATTGAAATATATTTATATATAAACATATATACATACACATATGTATACATATACATATGTACTGAGGTCATAAACACTTAGATTTTAGAGTTTGACAGGAGTCAACTAATCTAACATTCTCATTTCACTGGGAGTTGAGGCCCAGGGAGATTAAGGGCTTTTGCCCAAGGTCACACACCACTAGTTAGTGGTAGAATTGGGATTTGAACCATGTTCTCTAATTTTAAATCTGGTGGCCTTCCCACTGCTTCATATTTGGTGTATTTAATAAATTTAGGAAACATTTATTAAGCACCTATAATATGCAAGACATTTTGCTAGGTATTAGAGGTGTAATTTTTTTTAAATGTTTGTATTCTCAAAGAGTTTATAGTCTATGGTTTGAATTTTTTGAGTTTTGGGGCTTGATGCAATGTTATAGATACAGCCTTAGGGAGTAACGTTAGAGAAAGCAACTCATCCTCTTCCAAATTGAAAATGCCATAGCAAAATGTTTGGTAACCGTCTCTCCAAGCTACTTAACATTTGATAGTGGTTGCATCATGAGGTCTTTCTCTCCTGTGCTATTTCTTCTCTCTCTCTCTCTTTCTCTCTCTCTTTCTCTCTCTTTCTCTGTCTCTCTTTCTCTCCCATGCTTTTGAAATTTTAGAAGGATTACAAACACAATTCCAGGTTAAAAAATGACAACTGATGACCTTTCCCAATAAAATAAGTTTGAGTGCACCAGTATTTACATGGACACTGTCTACTGTTTGCAGTATCCCCATAACCATCACCATCCTAATTTCCATCTCTGCTACTGACTTCCCAATCACCCTCATCAGCACTATAATAAGTCACCACTATCCCCACCACCATAATCCCCACCATGCCCCCACCACTATTACTACCATCATCGTCCCACTCACCATCTCCATCATTTCTATCATCCTAATCGCCATCTCCACAATCACCATCATCCTAAACCCCACCAGAATGTTCTACTTTAAACCATTCAACCAACCTTGGAGAGGAGTTGATCTGCTTCTAGAGACATCATATATGTATCCAAATTTAATAATAGACATTCCAGCTAACTCTGCTGGGTGTTCATTCCATGAAGAATTAGGTATGAGAAAGTGTTGAGAAAGCAGAGAATTATGCCTGTGCTCTTGGCTTGTTGTAACATTGGGAGAGTGTGTTTTCCATGACTTCACTTGCATACTTAGGTGAGTTCATGTACAGAATATCGGACTTGGAAGCTAGGAAGATCTAAGTTCAGATCTGGTCCAAGTTACTCCATAATTATGTGACCTTGAGAAGACTCTTGACCTCCTTGAGCCTCAGTATGGGGATGATAATGGCACCTATCTCATGGAGTTAGAGAAGGCTAAAATGAGATCAACCAATCAATAAGTGTTTATTAAGGATTTACTATGTGCCAGGCACTGTATAGGAAATGTACAAAAGGAACTTCGCACATTGTAAAGTGTTCTGTAAAAGTGAAGTGGTGTTGTTGTTATTAATTATAATCATGAGCAGTAGTGGTGCTGTTGACATTGTGATTCCTGATCTCAATATGGGTATTCCATTAACCAGGACAGACTGCAAGGGTCTTCTCTTTCTGTATGATGCTTACACATGTATTTTCATACATCCCCCCTGGGTGATCCATCCAATATGTTGTATCAGCAAGCACCCTAGCATACCCAGGGTGGCTGCTAGCACAGGTTCTTAGATCTGCTTTTCTAAAGGAAAGCAACTCAAAATGGGTTAACAATCTTACTTTAATCAATCAAACACATATCATTTACCTGGTTCAGGGAAAAAAGTCAGCACCCTGAATTTCAGAGAACACAAACAGAATACAAACACAAGTTAACAAGCAGAAGTTACAGGCAGACAAAGAAACAGATCAGCAGACTGGTTTCCAACCATCTGACCATTATATCCATACCTATTCAGTTACCAGAGAGAGAAGCACCAACATCTGGGTTTTTCAAAGCTGGGGGGCTCAACAGCTTCCCAGAGTCTCTGGCCAAATTACAGAATTCTTCTCAAAATAAGCCCCAAAGCAAAACCTTGTATCAGTAGTTTATATAGCCTTCTCCTGGATCAGAAACCGTCACAGCCCTCTTGACCCACTGCCCAATCACAAAGTAATAAGGTGTGGGCATTCCTGAAGAACAAGCCTCCCACCACAGGCTCCATGTGACCACATTCAGCCTATTAGGGGACAGAGTATACTTTCAAATCAGGGAAGGTTCTCAGAGCCGCTTAAACCTATCAAAGGGCCTAGGGGCAGCAAAGATCTTCAGATTCCCATAACACATATATAAGGCTTTACTCTAGTTTTTGTTACAGTACATAGCACCCTCCCTCCCCTATTTTCACTATGAAACTTTCCCATCCCTCTTGCTGGTATCAATTTAGAGCCTTTTGTGGTTAAATTTCTTGAGAAGACCATTTACAATCAATGCCCATGTCTCTCCCATCTTCAAAAAGCCCTTATTTCATTCATCCTTAGTAGCAATCATCCAATATCTCTCCTCTCTTTTGTGTCTAAACTTGAGAAAGCTATCTGTAATCAATATCTCCACTTCCTCTCCTTTCATTCTCTTCTTAACCCTTGGAAGTCTGTCTTCCAACCTCATCATTCAACCAAAACTACTCTCTTCAAAGTTACCAATTACTTCTTAATTAACCAATCCAATGGCCTTTTCTCAATCCTCATCCTTCTTGAGCTCTCTTCAGCCTTTGACACTGTCACTGACCCTCTTCTTGATTCTTTCTTTTCTCTAGGTTTTCATGACACTAGTCTATTCTGATTCTTCCCCTGTCTCACTACTCTTTCTCAAACTCTTTTGCTGGATCTTCATCCAGGCCCTACCCTCTAACAATGGGTGTCTTACAGGGCTCTCTTCTCTTCTCCCCTTATACTATTTCACTTAAGGATCTTATCAGTTCCATGGATTCAATTATCATTTCTATGCTGATGATTTGAAATCTACCCATCCAGCCCCTAACTTCTCTCCTAGACTTGTATTAGATATATCAGACTGGGTGTCTGTAAATAGATAACACTCAACATGCCCAAATCTAACCTCATCATCTTTTCTCCAAAATCCTTTCATCTTCCTAACTTCCTTATTACTGTTGAGGGCACCATCATTCTCCTGGGCTCCCAGACTCACAACTTAAATGTCATCACTGACATCATCTCATTCTTTCTCTCCTCCAATATCCAATCTCTTGCCAAGTCCTGTCAATTTTACCTTCATGGCATATCTCCTATAGCACCTTCTCTTCTCTGACACTGCCACTACCCTGATGCAGGCCCTTATCATTGCAATAGCCTACCAGTTAATCTCCCTGTCTTGTACTTCTCCCTACTCTGGTCTGATCTCTACTCCACTGTCTAATTAGTCTTCTTAAAGTACAAGTCTGACCATGTCAGTTAACTCCAGTGGTTCCCTATTACTTCCAGGACAAATTATAAAAGCTTCTGTTTGGCTTTCCAAATCTTTGATAACCTGGTTCCCTCCTACTTTTCTGTGCTTCTTAAACTTACTCTCCACCACAACAATCCAATGAGCCTGGCCTCCTTGCTGCTCACACAAGATACCTCATCTCCTGACTGTGAATTTTCATTATCTCTCCCCTATTCCTGGAATTGTCTGTCTCCTGGCTTCCCTGGCCTCCTTCAAGTCCAAGCTAAAATTCTGCCCTCTATAGGAAGCCTCTACAATTCCCATTTAATGTAATTCCTCCAAGATTATAGTGGCTCATGACTTGCAGTCATGATTCTTAATAAATGCTTATTGGCTGATTGACTGATGAACTCACTGGCCAAAGATTATTTTCATGCTATCTCCTGAATTAGACTTTAAGCTAATAGAGGAGACAACATGACATCTTAATTGCCAAATCCAGTGGTCCTTTTTTAATCTCATCCTTCTTGATGATGAATTGAGAACAGAGATGGTCTTTTACCCATCTTTATATCACCAGGACTTAGCTCAGTGCTTCTTTAAAGACTAATTGGTATGAAAAAGCTGGATTTTTGCAGTAGTGATCAACTTGGGATCATTGAAAGGGCTGGACAGTTCTTCAAATTCTATTCCATCTCTATGCCCTGAAAAAACTGAGGCTCAAAAAACTTAAAATATCTTGTCTGAGTCCAAAGAGCAAATAAATGGCTTCTTTGACTCCATGTTCTGGACTCCTTCCCCGACCAGTGGATCCAACCTTTTCAAATATGGGCATCCCTTTTTAGTCCCCAATTTCAAACTGTTTCACAGGAACCTGAAGTCACAAAGGGAGAAATCGAAGGGACCTCAAAGGACAGCTGGTCCAACTCCCTCATTTTGATAACAGCAGTTGTACTATTAGTACCGCTTGATTGGGAAAATGGAAGCTAACAAAATGCAAATGGGAATTTAGTAATGCTTTTAAAATGAGTGTGTGTTTCATTTATCACAGCAGTATGTACAGACATTTGAAAAATGACAGTACTTGGGGAACATAGCAGATTTATGGGCCCTTGGCAGTGACTCCATGTCTTCCCAGGGGTCCACAGCCCACTGGTATCAGAGTACCTTAGATTAAAAGCTGAAAGGAAGCTTGAGGTCACTGAGTCCAACTCACTTATTTTATGGAAGAGAAAACTATAGCCTAGAGAAAGGAAGTGACCAGCAGCGACCAAATATCACATGTTCAGAAGCCATTAAACTCTAGCACACTGTGACATCATAACAGATGGAAATGATTCCTGTCAGAAGGCTAATTGGTTCATTTGGGGGTATATCATCTTGTGGCCTAAAAGATACAATTAGCTTTCTTAGCATTGCCAGTAACAACCTGGCCCCAGAAAATAATTTGTATTCTGTATTTAATTTTCTATGTACATGTCTTCCCTCCCATCCCAAATAGTGCATGGCCCTAAAAGTCAGGGACTTTTCCTTTCTACCTTTGTATGCCTAATTCCTACCAGGTCCATCATCTAAATGCTCTTTTAATTAATTGAATTAAATTATGAAAAGTAGAACAGCAAGCTCATTTTAGACAGGAGCACTACTGGCCAGATGAGGCTGCTGTAAACCTCATGTCGTATTGCCTTGGTATCCTCAGTGCTTAGCACGTTGGATGATCCATAGTAGGTGCCTCAGAATGCTTGGATTGATTGAGTAATAGGGGCCTCTTCTTTCTCGTGATTCCAAAGCTGACTACAATGCTTTGGACTTTTAACAATGCCAAGGGCTGGACATTCTAATGAATGGAGCCAGGAGGAGCTTGGGCCAAGACCCTGGGAAGAGAGGATATGGAGGGGCCCCTGGGTATTTATTCCCACTTTCCCATTCTTCTTCTTGTTGTGATCATGTAAGGGGCAGAGGTTTCCACATATAGGAAAGTTCTGTATTCTCTGCAGCAGCATGAAGCCATTTGCTCATGGTGGGAGGAAAGGATTGTACCTAATTCAATCTCTCTCTATGTGGGGCTTTAGTACTGGTTGTTCCCATGCCTGGAATGCTCTACCCCCTCACCTCTATTTCATAGGTCCCTTGACTTTCTTCAAAACTCAGTTCAAACCCTACTCCAGGAGGTCTTTCCTAGTTCCCCAGCTGCTAGTGCCCTCCCCTTTCAGGTTACCTTCCACCTACTCTATCTGTATCTTTTTTTTAACCTAGTATTTTGCATGTGGTCTTTTCCATTTGTTGTATATTCCTAGAGGGCAAGGACTATGTCCTCACCACCACCGCCACCCACCTCTGCTCATGCAGAGTCCTCTTTGATTTTGCCATGTAGCTATTCTGGATGTATTTTATGAGTAAATAGCTGCTCACTGGATATGAGATGGGAGAGGGATATATTTAAAAGTGGAATATATTTGAAATGTCGTACCCATTTGACTGGGAGCTCCTTGAGGGTGGGGACTGTGTTTTGCCTTTCTCATACTAAGCATAGTGCTGGCACATTGTAAGTAAGCACTTAATAAATCCTCCTTGACTTGATTTGGGACCTGTATATTCATATACCCAGCAAATTTCAAGAAAAACAAAATGAAATACTAAAAGATTTATAGAAGTATCCAAGAATATGTTCTCTCCCTTCTTTTGTGAAGGGCGTTTGTCTTTCCCTAATGTATAGCCTATCTATAACAGATTAAGGATTTCTTATTGGTTCTTGTTAGAAGTTAACAAAGGAGAGCAGTATAAGAAAAAAAATCAATGGAAAACTGTTTCCTTCTGTGACACATGGAGAATGGCCTCATTGTCTTTTGCACATCTACAAAGGAAACTCCCTATGGTTGCAAACCATTGCAGGCAGCTGTCGCCAATGGACTGGTGACCAAGACCAGGCAAGGTTGGAGGCAGCAAGAGTTTCTTTCACTGGTCTCAGATCTCAGGCTTGGACTTCTCTGTTATGAGACACAAAGTTGAGAGGGGCTATGTTCACACTGATATATTTGGGGGGTTTTGTGGTCAGACTCAGTGTGTTTAAAAGGTGAGATAAAAATCTTAGTTCCTTCCCTGCCTCTATCAAGTATTTTGTGATGGTATTTTGCAGGTTTATAGTGCAGAGTGAAGTGATGTAAGACAGTGTAGCCCAGGATGAAGAGTGTGAGCTTTAAGGTAAAGGAACCTGGGCTCAAATCCTAGCTCTGCCACTGATTACCTACATGACCATGGACTAATTGGGTTTCTCTGGGCCTCAATTTTCTCGTCTATAAATTGAAGGATTTGGTCTAGATAAGTTTAAAATATCATTCTTTGGTTCAAACCCTATCTCTGATGTTCAGTTTTTGAGTGACCATTGGCTAGTCACTTAACAGACACCCTCAGTTTCCTCATCTATAAAATCAGAGATTTAAGCTAGATGACTTCTGAGGTTCCTTCCAGCCCTGGGACTGTTATCTTATGGTCCTAAATCTGTGTTCCAATGAAACTCTATAAATGCTGAGAAGATAAAGATGGTGATGATGATGATGATGATGGTGAGGGTGATGATGGTGAGGGTGATGATGGTGATGATGATGATGATGGTGAGATGGAGATGATGATGATGATGATGATGGTGATGATGATGGTGATGATGATGATGGTGATGATGATGATGGTGAGGGTGATGACGGTGATGATGATGATCATGATGGTGATGATGATGATGATGATGATCATGATGGTGATGATGATGGTGAGGGTGATGATGGTGATGACATTTATGTGGAACTTTAAGGTTTGCAAAGCACTTTACAAATATTATCTCAGATAGGTAGAGACAAGGGTGGAGGAGAGGGATTTCTAGGGGGGAAGGGAAGGAGGACCTCAAGCACTACATCCAAGGTTTGACCCATTTCAGTTACACAATCAACACACATAATAGATAGCAAAGAAACCCATTTGTCCAAATCATAGAAAAACAGAAATTAATATTTTTCTCTCTCCCATGGTTTCTCCCATTAGTTATAATTCTTCTATACAACATGTCTAATGTGAAAATATGTTTAACAGGAATGTATATGTAGAGCCTATATCAAATTGCAGGCCATCTTGGGGAGGGAGGGGGAGGGAGAGGAAAAATTTAAAACTTATGGAAGTAAATGTTGAAAACTAAAATTAAATAAATTAACTTTAAAAAAACCCAGAAATCAGAGAAGATATACATGGGACAATATATATCCAGGGGTGGAAAACCTGCAGCTTTGAGGCCACCTGTGACCTTCTAGGTCCTTGGGTGTGGTTTTTGGAGTGAATCCAAGTTTTATATAGAACAAATCCTTTAATTAAGGGGAATTGTTCTATAAAGTTTGGATTCAGTCAAAGGGCTTCACTTGAGGACCTAGAGGGCCACATGTGACCTCGAGGCTGTGGGTTCCCAACCCCGGTACCAGACAATACAGAAGAAGGAGTTCTTTCAACTCAGTCAAGAGAGAGAGGGGTCCTGGAGCTCACCCACAGGAATGCCCCTCATAGAGAGTCTCTTTCTGGCCCTTCCAAGAAGGTGCTTGCTCTCTCTCTCTCTCTTTCTCTTTCTCTCTCACTTTCTCTCTCTCCCTCTCTGTCTCTTTGTCTCTCTTTGTCTCTGTCTCTGTCTGTCTCTGTCTGTCTCTCTGTCTCTCTGTCTCTGTCTCGCTGTCTCTCTCTCTCTCTGTCTCTCTCTCTCCCTCCCTCTTCCTTCCTCCCTCCCCCCATTACTTGCTCTCTTTCTCTCTTTCTCTCTCTCTCTCTCCATATGTGTCTCTGTCTCTGTGTCTCTTTCTCTGTGTCTGTCTGTCTCTCTCTGTCTGTCTGTCTCTTTCACTCTCCCCCCCTCCCTCTCCTCAATGCCATGATTCATTTTAACTTTCAAAAATGCATACAAAACCTCCCACTCTTCCTTATTGAAGTAGAGGACTATGGGTGTGGAATATCACATATACTATCAGACTCGGGATACTGTTTAGTTTGCTGAAAAGCCTTTCTCTTTCCTCTTTACTGTTACCAGGGATGGTTCTCTGGAGGAGATGGGGAAGGGATGGATATATTTGACAGTGAAAAAGATATAAAAACAAGATATCAACCAAAAAATTAAGCTATTCAAAGACTCCATAAAATAAGCATAACTCTAAGCTATATATAGAGTCCAGTGGAAGGACTCCATCCTCCACGAAGGGAAGGAACTACCAATAATCTTGTTTTGTGTTTGCTTCAATTGCCCTTCTTGTCAACCTGTGACAGGGGTGGCAGGAGCTCACTGATGGAAGTTCTTCCTAAAGATAAGATCTACATGAGTTGTCTGGGACAACTCCCCGATATCACATAAAGAAAGTATGAAATGAGAGCAGGCACAGAAACAATGTAGTCCACAGAAATCTCTTTGTGCTGATACTATAAGGGTTACTCTTTGAGCTCTTCCTCTTGTCATTTCTGATTAATACCCCAGGCAAACAATGCCTTTCGCATGGCTAATGTGCTGTTACAAGACAAAGGGATGACTGGCTCCCTTAAGTACTGAAATTCACTCTTGGGGACCACACACTGGAACTGACCAAAAATCATTAATAAATTTATGCAAACTAGAGAAATATTCCCCCCAAAGGAGAAAGCCAAGTAAAAAGCAGCAGTAGTTGTGGTATTAGAAATTAGATTGGGTTGGATTTTTGTTGTTGTTGTTTTTTATTAAAGAAAAGAACATTATCATCTTCCAGAAGAATGGAGAGCCTACTGCCGGAAAGAAATAGAATAGATGAGCTGTACAGAGACCTCTTCTGACTGGCAGTGTTCCTCTTTAAGTGAGCTTGCTACTTCTCCTAATTCAATTTGCTTTAATTTCTAGAATTATAGCATCATAGTTCTATAGCTGGAAGGGGCCAGAGAGGATATCTAGTCTAAACCATTCATTTTAAAGATAAGGAGATCAAGGACCAGAAAGGCTAGGGGAGGTTCACCCAAGGCCATATAGGCAGCAAGCGGCAGAGGTAGCACTTCGAACCTAGGACATTTATTGTTGTTGTCACTGTTCAGTCATTTTACAGTTGTGTCTGGTTCTTCATGAGCCCATCTGGGGTTTTCTTGGCAAAGATACTGAAGTGGTTTGCCATTCCCTTTTCCAGCTCATTTTACAGATGAGGAAACTGAAGAGAACAGATTTAAGTGACTTGTCCAGGGTCACACAGCTAGTCCAGTGTCTGAGGACAGATTCAAACTCAGAAAGATGAATCTTCCTGACTCCAGGCCTGGTGTTCTATCCACTGGACCATGTAGTATGCATTTATTAAAAGTGTGTATTATGTGCCTCGTACTGGGGAATGCAAAGAGAAAAAGAGAACAATACTTTCCCCCAAAGACCTTACATTCCTGGGAACACTGAAGGAAGGGGATGGGAAGAGTGATATGCCCACAGAAAGTTAAATATAAAATATACCCTAGTAATTTATTGAGGGAAGCCCCTTGTAAATGATGTATCTGAGGCCATAGGCTAAGTGATTCTTTAAGTAAGGAAATTTTACCTAAATGAAATTACAATGTGTGTAATAAAGATTATTTTTATTACATAGTTTTGAAAAAAAAGAAGTATACAAATGATTAAAATAGACACTATTTTTTTCAGCACTTGGGATGTCACAAGTGATATATTTCAACTTGTGTTTTACTTTATTTCTATGGTCACAATAGAAAGACCAAAGAATAAGTCAGAAAAAGAAATGATTATTTTAAGTGAGTTAAAAGAGGTCATTGAAATTATTTTAATGAATTATTTAATCGTGATGGAATCCTAGACTTGGAGTTAGGAAGATCTCAGCCTGAATCCTACCTCTGACATGTAATACCTGTGGGACCTTGACCAAGTTACTTAAACTATATGGCCCTCATATTTCTCATCTATTAGAGGTATATAGATAACATACCATGACTTCAACAGATTTTGTGATGACCAAATGAGCCAAATATAAGAAAATGATTTGGCAAACCTCAAAGCACTTCATAAATATTAATGTTTCAAATCCCAGACCCTCTATGACCCAGCCTTGTGACCTCGAATGTCACTTCCCCTCCCTCAGCTTCATTTTCCTCTAAGGTTCCATCTAGTTCTAAATTTTGGATCCCATGATCCTTTGGGAAGGAGGAAGGGGGAAGGGGAAGGCAACGAGGAGAGATAGTCACCAGACTTCTGTTTTTATCAGCATAGTAAACTCCTAGTATAGAAATTTCTTTCACCACAGCAGCTGTTTTACATTTGATAATCTTAGGGTTCCATAGGACTCTAAGAGGTTAAGTGTTTTGCCAAATGTCACCCAATAAATGAGCAGCAAAGCTGAGACTTGAACCCTTGTCTCTTGATTGCAAGTTCAATGCTCTTTCAATGTTCATGGCCTCCTGCATTTTGAGCATTTACTTTCTCCAAGGATAGACTTATTATTTTCTCAAACTATTGGAAGAAACTTAATACCTGTTATATTTTTCCAGGTTCCACCACATGCTCTTTTTGACGCACTAGGTGGAGAAAGGAGAGAGGTGCTTCATAATAGATGAGTGTTGGTACAATAGAAGAAAAACAACCCATTTCTCAAAGTGACTGAGTCCCTGCATAAACAGAATCTGCCTGAATACCTGGGTGTCTGAAACTGGCAGACATCCAGGGGATTCTCTCATGAACTCTTGTCTTCTTGCCATAAACAGACAATTTATAGCCCCTGGAAATTCAAAGCACATACCATTGGATTTTCATGTTAGAGTGGTTCTTAGTGAAAAAGCTCATTGATTAAAATCTCCCCAATCAATTTTGCCCTTTTGTGAGAAGCCATTGTATTTTTGCCTTTTCAGATGTATTTTTGTGGGGTGTTTTTTTCTGCCTGGGTGTTTAATTGACCCTCATTATAAAATGGGGTAACCCTTCTACAACTGTCTCACAGGTAGCTTGGTGAGGGAGAAAAGTAAGAGTTTCCATGTCATAATGTTTCATGTACATCATCATCCCTGCTCCAGCACTAACTACCCAGGTCACCATAGGATACTTATTGAATCTCTCCAGCCTCAGTTTTCCCATCTGCAAAATAGGGGTGAAAATGCCTATACAGTATCTATTCTCTAAAATGAGATGATGGCCCTAAACTGTTTTGCAAACTTCAGCATCCCATATAAACGTCAGTTGCTGTGAATACTACAGAATTGTTGCAAGAAAGAGTGCTTTTATAAACTTTAAAGTGATATGCACTGGTGAGTAGTGGATAGAGAGTTATTTACTTGGAGTCAGGAAGATTTAGGCTCCAATCCTGCATTGGACACTAATGGGCTTATGACCCTGAGTAATTTGTTTCTATTTTCTGACATTTAACTTTCCTCATCTATAAGTGGGAGCCCACAATAGGTAAAGCACCTATCAGGAGGGATCTTGCAAGGATCAACTGGTATTGCGTATATGAAGCGCTTTGCAAAACAAAATGCTACTGCAAAACAACAACAACAACAATAGTAATCATAATCAAAAATTACTTATTATACAGGCATGTCGAGGATTGGACATGGAATCAGGAAGACCCAAGTTCAAATACAGCCTCACACACTTGCTGGTTGTATGAGCCTGGGCAAGTCAGTTAACTAAATTCAGACTCAGTTTCCTCATCTGTAAAATGGGGGTCATGACAGCACCTACCTCACCAAGTTGCTGTGAGAATCAAATCATATATGTAATATACTTTGAAACCCTTTAAGCATTATATAAATGTTTATTATTATTGTTATTTCACTGATGCATAATGTGCTATCTGTTTGACACATACCTAATGCATAAGCTTATCCATGGCCGAAGCGAGTGTCTTTCAGTGTTACCAGAAATCCAGCACCCCAGCAATGACCTGACCACTATCCCGGGTCCTGCTCTTGATTCATACTACTGTATTCTGGATATGTCATTTAGTCAGTTCAACGCTCACCAAGTTTGCACAAACACTGGGATAAGGAACCAGATAGAGTTGCTGTGACCAGAATATTGACAGGTTTCCAGCTGATCTTAGTACCATAGAGGAAGTCTCAGAAGTGAGAGTAATAATCTCAGGCTCCTGCTTGTTTATTTGCAGCATTGTCATGGTTACGTGTAGATCTTTGTTGGGAAGGGATGGAGAAGGGAAGAAGAACAAAACAGAAAGTCAGAACCTTGAGGGCAGGGTGGCTCCATTTTTCTTTCTATCTCTAATGCTTAGGACACTGCTGACACATAGTAGAAACTCAATAAAAAAATTTTGATTGATTGAAATTGAAAACACATTTAAGGTCATAATAGACAAGTTGTTTGCACATTATTCTTTTCTATGAAGGATCCAGGGGTAATCTCTCTCCCTTTCTCCCTTCATTTTACTTCAAGAAGACAAACTTTGAGCGAGAAGATGGACTGGTCCTTTAGAATTTGGATGGCAGAAGTCCTTAGAGAAATCTTCACTATGCTCTTCCTTCCCAAAATCTATTCACTAAGGTCCTGCTTAACTTATAGTCAAGTTAGAAACTCAGGATCAAACATCAACTAGCTCTTCTTTATCTGCCCCTGGAAAAGACACTAGACTCAATCATGTAACAATTGCCAGTCACTGAACATACTTCCAACTTTCTGAAATTTATTGTCTTTTCTAGACAGGTTGTTCCCATCAGCCACAGCATGCTGTGTACCCTGAGATTTTGTTGTCCTTTTTGTTCTTAGAGTTAAACTTTTAGGAAACCAGATGAAAATATATTCAATACAAAACAGATCCTTTTAGACTCCAAAGACCGGGCCCCCAAATTCCATACACAGATATGATATAGCAGTTTTTCCTTGGTGTACTTATCGGCCTCAAATTCCCTGGAAAACGTTGGTTCTATATGGAAAGACAAGGACTCAGTTACATTTCCATAGACCAAAAGTAATGGAATGAAGCCTATCTCCCTTCCCACACCAGAGAGGTGGAAGAGGGTGTGGGCGCAGAATGTTGCGCTCTCTGTTGGATATGACCACTGTGTTAGTCGTCTTTGCTCAGATGATTTTCTTTGTTAAGAGATAGGATTCAGTTGGCTGGAAAAGGTTACTGAGAGAGGGAGAGGGATATACAGAAATAATTGTCATATAAAAATGAGAGAAATAGCAGGTCTTAGTGGATTGAAAGCTGCCCTAGGAAGCAGGAAGGCCTAAATTTAAGTCCTGCTTGGACCATGTGGTGGCTATGTGATGTTGGCCTAAGCACTCAACCTCTCAATGCAACTCCAGGACTGTAAGTTGTAGAATGGATGTTGATCTGCATTAATAGAGGGAAATTCCTCATTGGAAGTTCCCTGCACCAATGAAATCACAGGTTTCATGCCTCAACAAAAAGGGGAAAATAAAAAATGGAACATTCTAATCTCTGTTTCCTGGTGATTTCCTCTTATGATATTGTCAGGAGGCATTTAAGTGGCACATGGGTAGAGTACTTGGCTTTGAGTCAAGAAGACCTGTGTTTGAGTTCAGCCTCAGCCACTTCATAGCTGTGTGATGCTAGGCAAGTCACCTACCTTCTGTGTGCCTTAGTTTCCTTATCTGTAAAATCAGTAATAGTACCTACCACCCAGGGTTGTTGTGAGAAGCAAATGAGATAATAATTATATTATAATTATATACATGTCATTATTAATGTAATATATATAATTATAAAGTGCTTAGTGCAGCGTCTGGCACATAGTAAGCTTTCTAGAAATGTTAGCTGTTGTGTTATGATTAGTGGAAGGTCACAGCTCACTGTTCACCCTCTCCACCACAGCATCCTTATTGACAGCTTAGGAAGAAAACATTAGGGCACATCCTTCAAACTTGCCCAGGAGGACAAGCTGGGAGGGATGGCTAATGTGCCCATGATGGGATCTGGATTCAAAAAGGGTTCGATAGCTTGGGAAGGTGGGGAAAGCTCACACCAATAGCATGAGCCACACTGATACAGCCTCTTAAGGTTTGTAAAGCGCTTTACAAAAATCTCTTTTGATCCTCTCAACAACCTTGGGGTAGACATGATGGCTGTTATTAACCCCATCTTGTAGATGTGGAAACTGAATCTGACAGGGGTTAAGGTTCTTGTCCCAACTAGTTGTGTCTTAGGGGGAATTTGAACTGAAGTTTTCTTGGCTTCAAGAAACTATTTTAATAAGGAAAAGTATGAAGTTTAGAACCATTGAACAGAATAGATACTTAACAGTAATAAATGCGAACTGAATTCAGAATTATTTTCAAAATATAAATTGCATAACAGGGTACAGGGAGAAGATTGGGAGTTTCTGGATTCCAGTCTCAGCTCTGCTACTCATGACTTGTATGACCTTGATGACCATTTAACCTTTCTGGAGCTCAGTTTCCTCTTCTATAAAATGAGTTTTAATGTATGGAGTCTTGCTCATATTGCAACTAGACCATTGCTTCACTTGTTCTAGCCAGCACCCTTCTACTGATGTAGGGGAGAACCTGTGAACTCTTGTTGGGATTGTCTATTGAGGGTGCTATTTGGAAGATTCCAGGTCATATGTACTTTATAATTAATTTGGGTGTTTATAATAGTCAAGATTACTTATTTGCTCATCTTCCTTAGAACAAAATTGCTGTTACTATATACAATATTCTCTTGGTTCCATAGGAGTTAGAGTAGATGTGCTCTGAGGCCACAGCCAACTCTAGGATTCTAGGATTCTGGTCCCTCCTGCTTCTTACACCCCAGAACACTTGTGAAGCACATCTTGCCTCTTCACTTGCATGCATCCAAGGTTTATATTCTTGAATCATCAGATAGAGTCCAGGCATTCACTTCTTTTCTTGTATGCAGTAAACAACAACCATCAAAGGACATCCTAGGGAACATGGGGTGAGAGAAATCTGACTCGAGCTGCTCATTACCCCATGAATTTGTCTCAAATAACTATGTTACTTGATCTCTCTCTCTCTTTTGATTGAGGAACTTAAAAAAAAAAGCCCAGCACTTTGATCAGAAATCCCTTTCTGGAGTCTGAATGATATAGCTTTATTAGAAGAGAGAAAATTCTGGGAACAGTCTTGGCTGAAAGGAAGTCACCAAAGGCAAAACTAATTTGCCTTAGGGGAAGAAATCTTAAACTTGTTTGGCTCAATTTAAATACCTTTTTAAAAACAATCTTTTTGTATCTGTTTTAATTGGGGGAAAGTACAACATATTTTTTGTTGTCTGAGTATATAGAAACTGCTTGCTATATCCTGTACTTTAGGCATAATTTAAAGGAAGCCTAGTTAGGCTACTTATCACCTGTGTCACCTCAGTGACACCTCAGCCTTCTTCCTCTCTTGACTCATTTCTTCATCTGTAAAATGAGAGGGTTTGACAAAATTCTTAGATTTGTAACTGAGGGATGAATGGGAAACCCCTCATTTTAAAGTGAGGAAACTGAGGTCCAGAGGGGGGAAGTGAATTGAACAAGGTAATACAGGGAGTAGAATCATTGATTTAGAGCTAGAAGGGGCATCAGGAGTCATTGATTCCAACTCCCCCCCTCCTTTTATAGTTGATGAAGGTCAAAGAGAAGGTAAGCATCGAGACAGTCTTTGAACCCATATCCTTTGACACCAGAACCAATGTTCCTTCTGTAGTGCCTCACTTCCTCCCTCTGTACGCCCTTTCAACGCTAATTCGGTGGGCCTATGATGTCTTGTTTGAGATCATTTCAAACTTTTATTCCTATGATCCAAGGAGAAATATGTCCAAAAGAGTCAATGTATATAACAGAATGAATGTAAGACTGTAAAACTAAGTAAGCAAATGAAGATTAATAACAGAGATTTGGTTAAATTTTGAAAATGGAAAATAGCATTTTAAAAGAAGTTTCCAAAACATTTCATTCTTATGTTGTTTGTTTGGTCTTTTTTTCAGCTCAGCAACTTTAGTTGAGTCTTTAAATAATGAATCAATAGTTAGCAATCATTTCTTAGGACAGCAAGCTCTGTGATAGACACTGGGGATACAAGTAAAAAAAAAATGAAAATAAGCCCAGGCTTCAGGGATGTTAGTCCATTGAGATGTCTTTACTCTGAGTTTTGTGTTTTGTTTTGTTTGGGATTTTTTTTTTTGGCCATACTGGACAGGGTTGGAAGGATGGTTTTAGCATTCCTATAAAATGACAAATGAGAGTATCAGGGTTGGGGGGGAGGTAAGGCAGAATATGAGACTCAGCTAGAAGGACAAGATGGGCACAGGATGGGCTGATCTAAACTCTGGAAGGAAATAACACATAGGAGCAGAGACCAAGGACCTATTTCAGTCAATCTATCAACAAACATTTTTTTAAGGATGCGTCTGTCAGGCACTGTGCTAAAGGCTGGGGATGCAATGAAAAAGCAAAGTAGCCCCTGCCCTCAAGGCACTTATAATCTAATAGGAAAAACAACTTGAACATAAATAACTATAGAGAGGGTACAAATAAAGTAGATACAAGTTAACCTTAGCAAGAAAGTCACCAGTCTCTGGTAGGGGTGAGAAAAGTCTCCTGCAGAAGGTAGTATTTGAGCTAAGACTTGAAAGAAACCAGGGAATCTAAGAGATGGAGGTAAGGGGGCAGAGCATTCTAGGCAGGGGGAGCAGCCAGTGCAAAGGCAGGGAGATGGGAAATGGTCAGGAATGTATAAGGAGCAACAAGTAGGCCAGCATAGTTGGACAGTAGTTGTTCCCCTGAAATTTCACTTCTCTTTCTCCTATTTCTCCTGTTGGACTGTCTACTCAAGGAAAAGGACCATGTCATCTGCTTTTTGTAACTACTACCAGTGCTAGTACAATTGGGGACATCCTGTGAGTGACCAATAAATACTTGTTAACTAGATGGAAGACAATTCTAGAGGAGAAGTCGTTAGTAACTGGGAATCCAGAAAGGCCTCCTCCAGAAGGTGTTAGTTGAGTATTTGACTGCCTGGACATTGCAGGATGGCTTCAGAGGAGTTTCTTAAGCAATTGTAGAAACCCCCCATTTGTTGATTACATGGGCCTTCTCCCAATTTCCTTTCAGCCCTAGTGACTTTTGATGACAACACATTGGTGGATTTTCTGTCCCCAAATTCAAGATAGAGGGAAATGCCTCCTGTAGCTAGTTTTGTCTTATCTTCACATTGTCAGAGTTTGATAATGATACGGTTCTGAAATTCAGGGAAAAAATAACTACTCTGGAGGAACTATAGTTCTTATTGGTTCCTGTGCCAGTGGGCCATTGTAGGTGTGACTTTTCCTTGCTCCCCACCCATCATGTCTGCTTTCCCATAGACAGCAAAGGGAAATTCTTGAAATTAGTTCATTGGGTGAGGAAAAAATCTAATGAATTTATGTATGTTGTTTCTTCCATTAGATTGTAAGTTTCTCAAGGGCAGGAACTGTTTTTGCTTTTTCTTTATATGCCTTGTGCTTAGCACAGTGCCTGACTCATAGGAAGCCAATAACAAATGCTTGTTGATTGTTTGCAAAATCACAGAATATTTGAGTAAAAAGAGACCCAAAGGACCATCTAGTCCAACCCATACCTTTCTACAAATTACCCAACCAAGTCATTTAGCTCTGTTTAAATCCGAGAGGTAGAAGTCGGATTATCTAAAGAATGTGTTCTCAGAAGACTAAGAAGTTCTCAAACTATCCTGCTCCAGGATATGCTGGCAAAGCTCTTTCTCAGCAAAAATTGTCCTCTTCCTCACAGATTTCTCTAAATCCTTAATCAATCCTCTCCTTTGCTATTTTATTCCTATCTCCCTTATATCTTCCTATCAGAGTTATTTCAGGATATAGTTCCCTCTGACTCTCTCATCAAGTTCTTGAGAACGGAGGCTTGTTGTATCTGTCTTTCTATTCCCAGGGCCAGCCATCTAAAAGACAGGTGATAACTGGTTGGCTGGGCTTAGATTTATTACTCCCTATTTTCTTCCTTGCCACTTTTTCTTCTCCCCTAGCAACATTACTCTCTCAGGTTGTATTGATGTCGTGATTCTTTAAACTCACAGGAAGTCTGGAGCCAATGCTGAAGTGCTGATTGGTTTAGGAGTAAGAAGAAAAATCAAGAGAAAAGTATTCAGTTTGAAGACCATGAGCTGGGAGTTGGCTTCACTAACCCACAATGCTATGCTTCCTACTGGGCAATAAGATGAGAACTAGAAAATTAAATTTCTATATCTGGAAGACCTGGGTTTGAATTGTTTTCTCAGTTACTAATCGGCTTTGTGATTTTAGGTCTCAGTTACTAATCAGCTTTGTGATTTTAGGTAAGTCACTTAGCCTTTCTGAGACTCAGTTTATTAATCATTAAAACAGGGATAATAATAGCATGAAAGCATCTACCTTTCAGGGCTGTTGCAAAGATCAAATGCAATCATGTATTGAAAGGTTTTGCATACATAGAAATGTTAGCTATTATATTTCATTTCAACATTTTGAATTTCCCTATGATTTATTTGGTATAGGTTAATTTCAAAATGTGAAATCATTTTTTGAGGGAGAGAAGCTAATTACTAAAGCATTTTCCTAACAGCCTTTAGGTAGGGTAGAGTCCCACCCCTTACTGTCCCCACCACCACCCAACTCTTTTTTGCTCAGAATAAGTAGCTCAAGAAAGTCATGTCAACTAGTGCCTCATCCATGCCCTTTGACTTTCTGCTCATGACTAAAGTCAATTTTGACCAAGTCTCTGATTTTTCTTCCCTCTTCCCATTATTGCTGTGTGACCCTGAGCAAATCCTTTCTTTGAACCTCAGTTTCCTTGGCTATAAAAAAGGTTTATAATACTTGCCCAACCCATTTCTAGGCTTCTTATGAGGTTAATCACTTTGCACACCTTCAGATGTTATAAGATATGACTTTGTTTTATTATTATTTCAGCCAATGTCCAATTTATGAAGATGTTGGTCTCCCTTTCTGGTTATGGGTTGTGTATCACACGTACTCTCCCCGCTCTGGGCAAAAGGATTTTTCAGTTCTTTCTAACTAAAGCCAAATATGAAAAGACACTTGGAGATAAAGATTTCTTGTGACATTTCTTTGGAAGGTTCCACTTTGGTTAAGTAACTGACCAGGTGGAAAAACTGAATGTCTAAACTCATGAATTCTTTTCCAGGAGGACAGGCAGAATCAATCAATCCATGTAAATTGGCTTGCTCTGCAGAGAAGTAATGGTGGTTAGAGTGCTCAACCTGGAGTCAAAAGATAGGATCAAATCCTACATCAGACACTTACTGGCTATATCACAGTGAGAAAGCTCCATAGCCTCTCTGGGCCTCACTTTTCTCATCAGCAAAATGGGAATAATAATAAGGGTGCTATCTGCCCCAAAAGGTTCTTGTAAGGAAAGAAAGCCTTTTATTATTAATGTTCAATTTTATAGTTTTAATTGGCACAAGGATCCATGTATTGCTGATTTAGAGTACAAATGAATCTTATGGGCCATCTATTTCAGAAGTTCTTAATCTATGGTCTGTAAACATATATATAATATATATACATATATACATACATTTACTTATGTATACATATATACATGTAAATTTATATGTAGATAAATGTCTATATGCATATAGACACATACATATACATATCATATATGTACATGTAAAACTCTATTCCAATATGATCCTATGTACTTTATATTTTGCATTCAAAAATACTATTAATAGAAGCCCATAGACTTCACCAGATTCTCATATATGTGTCTATGACAGCATTTCTCAACCTGTGCATTGCAGCCCCTTTGGGGGTCAAATGACCCTTTCACAGGGGTAACAGGGGTCGTCTGAGACCATCGGAAAACACATATTTCCGATGGTCTTAGGAACTGAGACAGCACTCCTCTATCCATCTTCAGGCGGGTCCACTCACATGCAGATACACCCACATATGAGTATTAAAGGGTTGCAGCATTAGGAAGGTTGAGAACCACTGGTCTATGATATACAAAAAATTAATAAGAACCGCTGATCTAATCTAATCTCTCATTTTATAGAAGAGGCACCACTGAATCTCGGAGAGGTCATGGGTTTATGGGATCATAGATTAGAGTTGGAGAGGACCCCAGAAGTCACCTAGTTCAACACCCATTTTACAGCTGAGAAAACCAAGACCAAAGGAGGTCAAGACCTGTGCAAGGTCATCTAGCTAGTAAAGCAGCAGAATCAGCATTTTAACCCTGGTTCACTGTCTACATCTTTCCTCCTTGGACTAGATTATATACTCTGATATTGTAGAACGTTTATACACACACACACAGATACTATATGGGTGTATATACTATATATATACATCAGACTATATGTATATATATATGTATGTGCATATATGTATATGTATATAGATATATACATATATATGTACACATACATACATCAGAAGGCAATCTGATTCCTGCCCTAGTCAAAGCATCTACTCAGTCAGTTTAGACTATATCTACTTATTACTAAAAGATTAAATAGATATGACTGCCTAGAAAGTATATTTCCTTAGTAATGATTTTATTTTGTTTTTCATCTAGGACTGTGATTTCTTTCATTCCTAGTGCAGAAACTCACTTCACCAATACATATTAGCATCTCCTTTGTAATTTATGGACTTGGGAATGGGAAATTGGGGAGGGGATGTAGCAGGCTACATGACTTTGAAGGTACCTGTAAGCCTAAGTCTAAGATCCTATGTGCTTACCAAGTTCATGGTTCTTAAGAAGATAACTACGTACTTTTCTAGAAGAAACATATTAAATTATATTCAGATTGTTAGCATAACCCGTTATCTTTCACTCTGAGATTATGTGAAGCTAGTCCTAGAAATACAGGGTGGCGGGCAGGTAAAGCAGGTGTGGGTATGTTTTTCAACCAGTTCCTCATGAAAAACAAAAGGAAGAAGCTTTAAAACATGAGTGTTCTTAAAATTATATGGGGATGAGCCCCAGGGCTGGATTGTGTTGTGGGGTTAAGAAATTCATGGATCAGATATGACAAAAGAAATCTTCTTCTGCCCTTACACCCTAAACCTCATATGCCTCACCTTCCTTTGGTGCAAACCCTAACTTTGCAGATGAAGAAATTGAGGCCCAGATTGGTGAAGGGACTTATCCAGGGTTATACAGGAGAGGTTCCAGAGGTGGAGTTGGGTTTCCAACCCAGATCTTTTGATTCTAGAACAAATACTTTTTTCCACTGAACATGGAACCAGATTTCTGTTTCTGTTGCCAAAAATACTAAGGTGAGAAGTATGGAGAAGTAGGACCCAAGGCCTTAGATGGTATTGCCAGCTACTGCCTTGTTTTCTTTGGGGGGAGGAGGAAGGAGGAGCACAGGAAGTTTCTTCTCCTCCCACTGAAGCCCTGCCTCCCAGGGCCGGACAAGGGCTGAGATTAGTTTTCTTTCTCCCTCTTGCTCAGCCCTTCAGCTCCCAAAGCCCACACAATGTTGTGGAAGTTAGATTGTTTGGCTGGTGTTAAGGAGGGATTCTTTTTCTTTCTTTTTTTGGTGAATAGTAGAAGAACTTAGCTAGAAGCCGAGGGTTCCCAGCTGGGGAGAGCTAGTCCAGTTGAAGAATTGGCTGGGTTGGCCGATCCAGCTGTCCAAGTGCGAAGCTAAGTGATTGAAAGAGGATTGTTGCTGCACTAGAATAAACAGTAAGTGAGAGAATGCCAAAGAGTGCAGGGCAGGGTTCGGCTCCCCGGGCTGGAGGGGCGACTGCAGAAATGGGCTTGATTTGGGGAGCAAGAGTGGGAGATTTAGGGCTCGAGTCCGTCTGCAGGAGGGATTTGCTGCTGGCTGTTGCACAAGGGCATAAGAAAGCTGGGCTCAGGAAGACTGCCTTTTAGCACTTCGGCTATGCGGACAGATGCCTGTTCACTCTGAGTAACCAGATGCCATAGAGTTAGGCTTGAATCAATCAGAGACCAAGGTTACAGTGAAAAGTAGGCTGTGCGCAAGGAATAGGAAAGAAAAAGGAAGGGGGAGGGAGAGGGAGGGGACTAGAGAAAAGAGGGGGGAAGGGGGAAAGAGACTGAGGGAGAGACAAAGAGATAGAGAAAAAACAGAGATAGAGGGAGCAACAGAAGCAAGAAAGAAAGAAAGAAAGGGAAGGAAGGAAAGAAGGAAGAATGTAATGAAAAAGAAAGGAGAGGGAAAGAGGGATCAGAACAGAAAGACAGGGAAAGAGTTACAAAGAGTCAAACAGAAAGAGACGTTGAAAAAAGAGGGAGAAAAAGAGATGGGGTGAGGAGAGGAGATGAGAGACACAGAGAGACAGAGGAAGGGAGAGGGATGGCAGAGGTGGCAATCAGAAGTAGAGTTTGGGAGATTGGGAAATGTGTTACTTCTTTAACTGTGTTCACAGTGATAGCCTAGAACTCTAAACTCCAAAGAGCCCAGAAAATGTTGATAGAAAGAAGTAAAAAGCTTTGCTAATGGAAAGGGCTTTATTCCAGGGGGCATAGAGTGTAATGGAAGAATGGATTGAGTGGGAAAGGAAACAAATAGTAAATAATAGATGAGCTTCCAAAGAAGCTTCAGCTGGGGACAGAGATGCCCTGGAAGGAGAATTTGGAAAGGAAGCCATCAAGTTTTCGATTCCTTTTTGTGCTAGTGGCCTGCCCCCATTCTCAGTGACAACTTGCCCAGACTGGAGGCTGCTTCAGGGATGTTCCAGTCCTTGATGCATGTTCTAAATATCAACGCTGTGCCAGATTCGGGGTCCTATTGTGCCAAACCTTGGCAATGAAGCCACAGTTCAGTTGGTGCAAGGAATTCTGGGATGTCTGAAAGTGACATGAGTGGAAGGACTCACGTCCCATCTCTCTTTAATGACCTATTGTCCAGAAAACTGGCCTTACAAGTCAGCTACTTGGTAGGTATACAGACAAATAATCCAAGTGGTGCTCTGAAACAATAGTTTCTTTAGATGGCCTCCGTGATTTACCTCCCCAACACCCAGTTAGACTGAGAGGGTCAAAGTGCAAAGCAATAGGAATAGAGATGGGTAGGAAGAAGCATGTTGATGGGACTCAACCAAGCTCTTTTTTATTTCCACCCTTCCTGAAATTTAACCTCAAATGAGAGCAATAATAATCAGAGAAACACCATGACCCTCTGTTCCATTCTGTCTAAATTCATGAGTAAATGAATGAAAGCTTGGGTTTTAGGACTGCATGTATATACTTGGAAACTCAGAATTCCCTTTGCTAGAATAGACACTACTACCTGTCTCATTCATTCTGGGGGTGGGAGGTAAGGGGATGAGCAAAGCCAAGGTAGAAATGTTATTGAAGTGGTCAAGGACTTGGCATATGGACAAATATTATCTTTACTAGTTTCTTAAAGATTTGTGACTTTTCAAATGATACCATGTACCTTCTAAAGACAGGTATATTCTAATTTACACCAGTTGAGAACACAGAAAGTTGGGTTTTTTTTAAAGTTTATTAGCTTTTACTGATTACCACAAAAGCCAATGTCATTTTAAAGAAATAAACTTGGGATATAGGGGTCTATTTAGTTAATTTTTTCTCCACTTTAGTAATCATCTGGTATGACAGTCATGGCCCACAGGTATATTTATCTTGGGCTTTCCGATTCAAATTACAAAGAAACAATGAAGCTTAAGTTGGGGCTCAGGTGGGGTTCAGATAGATGGGAGGTCAGGCTTCTTTTTCACAATTATGACTGAAGAGAAATGATCTTTATTTGCTGTTTCCAAACTACAACCTCACAAGAATATGTACATTGGTGGAAGTGATTAGGGGTGGTGACCAGGGTAGAGAGGGGTCCGAGGCTAGTTGGAAGGATGTACAATCTAGCCAATGATCTGTTTGTTTCTCCTTTCAAAAAATGTCCTTAATATTTAAACGTGTTTCTCAGTCCGTCTTGTCACTATTATCTCAGAGGGTTTCCCCAGTGGTAATTCTCATCTGGTCTGTGTACAAAGAGAAAACAACTTTAATTTTGTCATACAAGTAGCATGACATTTTCCCCTAATTTAGAAAATGTGTGAGAGCCAGGCATCTGACCATCTCAGTCTTAAACACCTATTTACACAATTATAAGACTGAAAAAGAAGTGCGAGGACCACATGTGTCCATTGTGATCCTCTAAGGTGGGGTTTCATAATCTGGGGTCTGTGAACTTGTTTTCTTGTCTTGAGAGTTATATTTCAATATAATTGTTTTTCTTTGTAATTCTATATACTTTGATGCATTTAAAAACATTAATCTGAGAAGGGTTCCATAGGCTATACCAGACTGCCAGATGGGTTCGTGACATAAAAATCACTAAGAATCTCTTCTATTCGTAATTGCTCAAGCTTCCCTAGGTAATACTCAGACTGACCAGGAACCATGAAATTAACAAGGGCCCCAGAGAAGGGAGCTAAAGTTTGGTTGGAGGGCACAAAGAGGAGAGGGGGATAGTAAGAGATGTCAGAAAGAAAATGAAAACCGAGTTATTCCAACCAGCAGCTTAGGGAAAGTAGAGGGCCTTTGCTTATATATACATGCAAGATCTACAGAAAGTATAATGAATTATGACTAGCCAGTAGAGTGAAATAAAGGGATTCATTTTTTACTGTTGAATGTTAGCTGGGAGTTAGACCTGTTATTCATGGAAAGAGACTAGAGATCAATAATGCTTCAAAATTACCGAGCTACTGAAATGCTTTTTAAAATTATTCTTTCACAAGAAAAGTAAAGAAAAAGGATATGGAAAGCTAAGCAGTGACGAAGACATCGAAATAATGGTTGATCAAAGCCAGGTAAGTGGATGCTTCCATTGGTTTCTTTTTGCTGGTTCTGTATTCCTGAATGTTGACATCCCTGATAGTACCTGAGGTCCTTTTACATGTGAGATCAATGGGATGTCTGTCTATGTCTGTGTCCATGTCTGTGTCTGTGTCCGTGTGTCTGTTTGTTTATGTGTGTGTATGTTAGAGTTCATTTGCCTTGGTCATTATGGACCTTCTCCTCTATCTATGACCTTCCTAGCAAGATGGGTTCTGAGATCATCCTTTGATAGGATGCCTGGGTCAATGACCACCTACAAAATGGTTTATGGATGAATATTTTGCAAAACAGAGGCAAAACAGCTTAAGAGAAATTTTGAAGAGTCAACTAATGAACTGAGCCTCAACATGGATGATAACTGTGGAATGAGTTAGATGAGAATGGAAAAAGGAAGCCTTACATTGATCCAGAATACTTTCTAGAGGATTAGATTGTGTCTAGAGCCCTTCCCAGCTCTAAATCTATGCAACTACAATGCTATGATAATACATTGTACTCTCATCATTTTTCTTGCTTGATTCTCACAATAACCTTATGAAATAGGCAGGGCAGGTGTCATTCCTTTCTTCTCCTCTCTTTTCTTTTCTCTTCTTTTTTAGACCAGACCAGTGACTTCTTTGGCATAGGGAACTCCTAGTAAGGAAACTCCCTCTGCCAATGTAGACTGCCACCTGCTCTGCCTTAATGCATCTTTAGTATGGTATATAAAAAGGGATACAAGGGGGATTATTGTATTAATCCGGACCCCAAATTCACACTAGAAGCCCTGGGAGTAGGACAACACATGCTCCCACTGTGGAGATTTACCTGGGGACACTGAGAAATTAAGAAAGGATGTATCAGAGCTGCCACTTAACCTATCTACTCTTGCCTCTGAGGCCAGATTTATATCCACCACACACATTGCTCCATTCATGGGATGATTATTTTCAAGATAATAAAACTGAGATTTAGAGAGAGTCATATACCTAGTAAATGTAAGAGTGGATAACAGAACCCAAGTCTTTTGATTTTCATTCCAGCGTATTACTTGAGATCACATATAGAGAATTAACTTAGAAAAAGCAAAGCCAGGCAGAGAAGGCTAAAAAAAAAATTATTGACAGTGTCAGCCCATTAAAGGTCTTGTCAAATATTATAGCTGCTTTTTGAAAGCAAAAAAAAGTGAAAAACTAATATGATTATTTTTTTTAATTGCCTGCATGAACTTTCTTAGATAAAATGGTTGATAACACCATGAATTTAAAGATAAATTAGAGGCTTTTGGAAAGCTTTTTAGGCTTCCCATTATTTGAAAAGCCTCTAACTCTGATTTTATATGAGCACATAAGGTGAAATGAAAACTGGCTAATGGCCCATAAACAATGACATGCTAAGTAATGAGAGGTGTCCGGCACAGGGCTGTGGAAATCGGCACCAGCCCAGCTTCTGACATCTCTGTTAAGGAGATTGGAGACAGAGCAAGCAGCAAATGTTTTTGGTGGGGAGGAGGCCCAGAAGCTAGAACTGTTGCCAGCCCAAATGAAGAGAGAGAAATGGTTTGATGAACCTAAAAGAGATCTCATGGCTCAGGGTTGATACAGAGAATGCTCAAACCAGAGGCATGCTTGAGGGAGGGAGGCCAAGATGTCCTAATTCACTGAGCCTGATGGGACCAATATAAAATGAGCCACCATGTTGTGAGAGAGCATGGGGGGAGAGAAAATCTCGAGGCAGAAGACTGTGTTCGCATTCTGGTTCTGCCATTTACTGTCCATTTGACTTTGAGCAGGACCCTTAATCTCTCTGAATCTCACTTTACTTATCTTTAAGTTAATGGATTTGAACTAGATGGCCTCCCTTTGATTTCTAGAAACTTTAAATAGCCATGATTGAAAGGAATGAGGGAGCAGGTAAAGTTGACTGGAAGAGCCCAGTGGGACCATTGTTGATAATGAAACCATTGTTCAACCTGAGGTGGCTTTCCTGGAAGGACTGGACATGTCATGGGATCATAAACATAGAGTCGTAAGTCACTTAGTCCAACCTAATAATTTTACAGATGAGGAGACTGAGGCCCAGGGGACTAAAGAAACCTTGCCCAAGTTGACTTAGTGACAAAGTTAGGATTCCAACTCAGGTCTTCTAATGCTATCCATTACACCATAGAAGGAGCTGTGAGGTGTGAGGCTACCTTGGCACAGGCTTGTCAGCTAACCTCATCTTATAAAAGTATCTCAGAGTCATCTAAGCAATCATTTTGTCCCCTGCCTTCTCCTATATACTCAGTTCTTCTGAACCTACTTGCCCTTCTCTCCCAGCAGAATGGCTCCTGAGTGTAGCAGGGAGGGAAATAGGTATTTGGCCTTGTGTTTCTGTCACCTAGAGCCAAATTATCTTTTTAATTAATGAGGCAAGTAGCAGCAAAGGTTTTTACTAGAGCTTGAGTACTAGGCTGGCCTATTAACTATCATTTTAATTATGCTTGAACAATGACTTAGGGGCATGTACTTTCCTCCTCCCATTGGTACTGGTGGGAATTGGGGGCTCTGATTAATAGA
>CM053580.1:34114088-34193341 GCA_028627135.1 Pseudochirops cupreus | reverse complement strand
CCCCCCCCCCAATATGGTGGAATTTACATATGGTGTATTTCAGCTTGGACTTTGGCACTCTTTACTGGACACAGGAGAAGGAGTGAGTTTGTTCACTATAACTATATAACTGATCTGGAATTCAGCATCCAGTTACCTTCTTTATCCACTTAAAAGTGGTTACAAACTAATTACTTTTAAAGGACCCTACAGTAGAAAAATGCCCTTATGAAGGACTGGCACAAAGTTTCTCTGCATCAGTTCTTGGAAAGAAAAAAGACTGTTATCTGGGGGAATTTTATCCTAAAGTAAGCAAATAAAAATGATGGCCTCAAATTAGAACATAAATTATTTTCTGGTTTTGATCATCACGGTGAAAGAGATTAGAGGCCATCTGTTTCTTCTCAACTCTCTGCTATTGCACCTAAAGGTTTGAAAATGGATATCTCACATTTTTATAGCATTTTATAGTTTATAAAGCATTTTTCCTCACAACAAACTTGTGAAGTAGGTAAAGTGAGTGTCATTATCCCCATTTTATAAATGAGAAAACTGGAGATCAGAGAGATTAAACCATAGCATTCCAGAGATGGAAAAAAACACAGAGATTATCTAAACCAATACCTTCATTTTTATTGATGGGGAAATTGAGGCTCAGAAATGTTACTTCATAAAATCTAATAGTAAGAAACAGAGGCAGTGACTTTACATGATTGCATATGTATGACCTACGTCTGATTGCTTACTGTTTCAGGAAGGGGAAGGGGGAGAAGAAGGAGGGAAGGAGGAACAGAAAGACAGAATTTGGAACTCAAGACTTTAAAAAAAAATAAAATAAAAACCCAGATCTTCTGGCTCTCATTTTCCTGCACTCCCTCAGTTCCACGTCTGTGTTTTTGTTTCTTTTCCCAGATTTGTCAACAACGTCAACAAGGACTTATTAAGCACTTACTGTATGCCAGGCCCTGAGCTGAGCTTGTGGTGCTATATATGCCTTCCCCATTCAGTACAATACACAAATCCTGTTTGGGAGGAGGAGTGGGAACATGATGGTGGTTCACCCTGGATCCTGACACTGTGTAGACAAGTCTGACAGAATCACAAGCCTGTCAAGCCTGTAGTCATTTTTGTGTGTCATTGCTTTTCTTGCCAAAAAAGAAAGCTCTTCTCAATTCTAGGAGGTTTCTCTACCATTGTTGAGGTGGGGGTTGAGAGGGATAGATACCAGAGAATGAAGTTGCCACCTCCTCTTGCTATCAGATGATCTAGGAGCACCAAACAATCACTCCTAATCATTCATCCCAATTGTTATTTTCTCTTTCTGCCATTGTTCATCCTCACTACTCCTTGGGCCAAATTATCTCATTCCTGAAATTTGTGAATAAGAGACTTGTCTGGGGGGGGATGGAGGGAGAGAGTACCACCATCTCTGCTTTGTGCTGAGTGATATGCTTAGAGGGGACAATTATTCATCACAGCTTTCCCTAACAAAGTAATCTCATTTGTAGAATCTGTGAACATCTGGCTGATTGCCATTAACTGCACAACCAAGAGTAGAGGTAATTTTACTTCTTTTATGGTGTAAGGTTAGTAGTAAGTAGTTCCTTCTCTTGGCTCTTGCCTTCAGTCCTTAATCTCTCAGAGTGTCAAAAGAAAGTACAACACATTGGTCCTTTGTGAATGATATGAGAGGGTTCTGAGGCAGGGAATAGTCTCAGATCAGTTGCTCAAATGCATTTGGGATCAATGTGACAGGCTAGTCCAGGACAAAACATGCATTGCAAATGAAAGGCTACATAGAGCAGTAGACAGGCAAGTTGATTTAGGAGATGCTGTCATAAATCTACACCCAGTACATCGTAGGACAAGGAAAAATCTAAGAATTTTTTTTCAAAAAATTCTCATATTAGGCAGATTCATACTCTGATTTTTCAAATATTTTAGTTATTGGAGAACCTGGAAACATAAAGTGACATACTTAGTCACTGTAACAGAATATCGTCTGTGTTTTGAACTGAGTCTGTTGTTTTTCTTTGCTGTTCATTAATTATCCAATGTAGTCTGCTTCAATGCAGATATCTCCATAGGTAGATTCTTTTCATTTCCTATGGATCAAATTGATATTCAATGGATCATAGCCTTAGAGCTGAGACCTTAGAGATCCCCACATCTAACCCCTACATTTTACAGGCAAAGGCCTGAGGTCTAGAGATTGTGGGTGCCATACTCAGAATCACACAGCTAGTAGGAGTGAAGCCTGAGTCTTCTGGACTCCCAAGTCCAACATTTTATACACTATCCCATGAGGCCTCTCTTGAGCAGTCAATCCAATAAGCATTTTTTAAAAGTGTCCATTTTGTTGGAGACACTGTGCTAGGTGTTGGGGAAAATGAAAACAATAACATTCACTGTTGTTAAGAAGCTTACATTTTTCTGGAGAGAAACAGTATATAAGGGAATAAGACTTCTTGGAAATTAGAAAAATGTCCATGAAAGCTGATTTGATTTCATGCTTCACTACATAAGGCATCTGAATGGATACTGGGAGTCATGTGAGACTTCCCCGAGACAAGGTTAGCTCAGTGTTCTGTAGGATTAACCTTAAAGGGAATGGAGACAGGCATATCAGGGTGATGGGGGTGGGGGGAAGCTGGTAGATAAGCTTTCTAGACAAAATAGGTAGATGTGGCATCATTTATAAGTAACCAAAATGGATGGCCTCAGAGTCTGATGGTCCTCAGGGAGGAATGGGCTCCATCAGCAGATCATGGGATCACATATGGATTTAGATCTGGAAAGTACCTCAGAAATCATCTTGACCAACCCCTCTATTTTACTGATGAAGAAACTGAGGTAATAGTAGGTCATGGAAATAGTGCTAGAGTTTGAGAATAAGGGATAATAGACAGCCCAACACCGGCACTAATGTCCTGGATATTTGAAAAGAATCAGAGAAACACCTCCTGTTCAGTAGGAGGATATTCCAGGAGACATGGAGAAGAATCCCAGAGGATAGGAAGGGAAGGTACAAAGGAGCAGGGATGGCACCAGCAATGAAATTATTATCTATTGAAATAAGACATGGTCACCTGATTTCAAATATGGCACAAATGCCAGGCTTCAAAAGTAGGCTAAAAGTTTGCTGTGCAACACATTTATCAAAGGCTTAGATGAAGGCAATAATGAGCGTTTCTGTCAAATTATCAGCTGACACAAAGCTGGGAGGGATGGCTAGCACACTGGACAATAGTCAGGAGCCAAAAAGACCTTGGCAGTCTGTGGCATCAGGTTGGAGCTTAGGAGATGAAATTTAATAGGAACAAATTTAAATATTTATACTTGGGCTCAAAGAATCAACTTCATAAGGACAAGATGGGAGATGAATTGTCAGGCAACAGCGTGTCTCAAAAGGATCTAGACTTTATAATGGGCTAGAAGCTCAATATTAGTCAACAGTATAAATTGGCAGCCAAAATTTCAACGTGATCTTGGGTTGTGGTGAAAGGTCTAGAAAAAGAGCTGTAAGTCCTACTGTAACCCTTTCCAGGTCAAATCACATCTACAGCATCACACTCAGTTCTGGATGCTTGCAGTAATTCATCGATAAAACTAGAGAGGGTCCAGAGGAGAGCAACTAGAAAGATGATGGCTCTCAAGTACATGCACTATGAGGAGCAAATAAAGTACCAAGGGATGTTTAGTGGGGAGAAGTGACTCAGGGGGGACATGACAGCTGTTTTCAGGGATTTGGAAGATTGTGATGTGGAAAAGGAATTAGGTGTGCTGTGCTTGGCCCCAAATGTAGATCTAAGGATAGTGTATGGAAATGAACAAGAGTCAAACTTAGGCTGGATGTCAGGAGAAGCTTCTGAATAATGAGAGCTGTCCCCAGGTAGGAAGAGCTGCCTGTGGGTGATAGCGCCCCCTCCCTTGCAGTCCTCAGGAGAAGGCTGAGTGTCAATTCTTTATAGTGTGAATTCAACTAGATACCTGCTCAAGGTTTCTTCCAGCTCTGTGAAATTCTGTGATTTGATGACGTATTTAGACATCCCTTTGAAATTCCAGGAAAGATTATTTTTTAAAAATTAGTTTAAGTGTCAAGGAAACATATCTGCATATTTTTAAATTAAATGAATTTGTAACAGAAATGAACATTTCACTTGATTCCAGCTCTCCCCTGAGCAGAGCTGATATTTAAAGACAAAATTGTTGAGAGACTATAAATCCATGATTAACATTAGAGTTTTATTCCTCCCCTATTATGTTGTAAACTCCTTAAGGGCAGGGACTGGTCTTTATCTTTCTTGGTATTCCCTGAACTTTTACCGTGCCTGGCACTTAGTAGGTGTGGACCCTGCCTCCTGTGACCATTCAAGTTTGTTGGCTTAACTGGCAAAATGGGATAAGTAATCTCATCTTCTTAGGATATAATTATGATAATTAAACAGAAAGATGTGGAAAGAAGGTGGAAGAGCGCTACACAGCCTCTGAATGCTCTCTAGCAAGGGCATAGGATTGTGGGAAAAGTAACAGACAATCCAAGCTTCGGGGTGGGGAAAGAGTTTGCGAGGCATATTAAAAGAGAAGGGATCCCTAAAATCTGGAAGCAACTTTAGAGATCATCTACTCCAATCCTTTTATTGTACAGATGAGAAAGTTAAGACCTCAGAGAGGGGAAGTGATTTGCACTGAGGTCCAAAGTGGTACATAGGTACTCTAGCTTCAACCCCATTATTTATTCCATTTAAATGTGCAGCTTCTCCTAAGACTAAAATTTATCATTATTTGGGGGTAACAGTTCTCTAGATTGATCCAAATGCTAAAGTCTGCAGAATTGTAATGGATTCCAGGGGAGAACTGGCCAGGAGAGCAAAGCAAAGCAAAGGCACTGTGCTAAGGTGTTGGGGAAAATGAAAACAATAATATTCCCTGTTGTTAAGGAGCTTACATTCTTCTGCAGAGCCATCACAAAGTGGCTGCCTCTGGTGGTAAGTCCCCCCTAGTCTTATAGCAAAGACTAGCTGCCTACTTTTTGGGGGTGTGGTAGAAGGGTTGTTTGTTCTGGTTGCACTAGATGGACACTGAGGTACATTCCATCTCTGTGATAGTATCATGAAAATGCACATTAACCCTTTCAATACTTCTACCAACACACCTGCCATTCAACAAACTAGAACAATGATGGGAAAAGAGTAGAGTCCAAATGTTCAAATTCTGACATTAAGATTAAAATGGACCCTGAACCAAATTAATTTTCTTACAGGCATTTTCTACTGAGAAGCTGTACTTACTGGCTAGATGTAAGCTTATGTTGAGGACTGTTGGGCTCCAATGCCTTCGAGCTCTGACCTTGGAGTTAGGAAAGCCTGGGTTCAAATCCAGCAGGAAATACGTACTAGAAAGCAATTTAGCCTCCCTTGCCTCACTTTCCTCACCTGTAAAATGAAGATGATTATAAATCATTATAATTATAAATATATAATTTATAAGTAACCTCATAGCATCATTCTGAAGATCAAAGAAGAGAATATATGTAAAGCACTCAGTAAGTGATGAGTGCCCAATATTATTTTTATTGCCTATGATGAGAAATAAGGTAGTTTGTTAAATGTCCAAAAAGTATTGTTTGCAGAGAAGAAACTTATTTTAATTATAGCGATGTAGAAAAGACAAAATAAGCCCAAAAGGCTCAATTAAAAGGAGAAATTTCTTCTATTTATTCTTTTCTCTGTCCTCCCAAAAGAATGTAGTTCATGCACACAGATGATGGCCACCACATGAAAGGGACTCCATTTGAATACCTCCAGTGATGGGAAATTCACTACCTCCTGAAGAATCTTAATCCCATTTAAATTTCTATAACTGGTAGGAAATTCTTTCTCATATTGAAGATGAAATCTGCTTCCCTCTATCTCCCATAGCCTCTCATATTGCTAGAGTTGTCCAAAAAGGAATCAAGTGACAATAGAAGCCTTTCCCTACTAGTAGATGAACTAAATTGTTAATCGTGTATTACAGTCCTCCCTCACAACTTATGTGTTATTCACACAAAGCAAAACCCTATCTACTCAGCTAGAACTCTTTCCTTGCCTCCACATATAGAAAAATGCCATTTCTGGTCAATACCCAATGGGTCCATGGTTTGAGCATTCGTTGATTAGCTAGCCAGCCTAACTGTGTGTAATGACAGGATGCAGTTCAGCCTGAAGGAATGTCAGCTAGGTAGCCAACCAACCCCCGAGAAGTGACCTTTTATGCAGGCTAAAGTCCCTTCAGAACTCTTCTGTCAGACAAGTTTATCAAAAGGACCTGATAGACCTCTAGCTTTCTGGCATCATCCTCTAGAAAGACTGTCAAAGAGCTGATGTCTCTATGCCCCTCCAGGCTTCACCCTGTCAGATCTCTGCCACTGCTACTTCCTTGGGGCTCTTGGACATGCACACTTCCACCATGACATCTCAGATCCTTCCCCCTGGACTGCTAGCTGCTAATGCAGGAGAGGCTAACCAGAGAAGCCCATCCCATGCTATCTCCCTCTCAGGCATCACTGGGGCTTTTTGCTGGGATTCTATACCCAGAGACCATGTGTCAGATCCTCGTGGGCTCTGTCTTTTCATCCTTCTTTGTCTTTGCAATAAAAGTTAGCAAATATACAAGGGTAAAACTTGCTTGGGGGTCAGTGGAAGGAGCTTATGAAGGAGAAAAGTTTACAGTTTCCTGAATGTACATGCTAATATTTCTCTGAATTGTGAATGATGCTTCTGACATATATAGACTGTAAGTCAATCAGTCATCAATTAATCACAGGTAAAAGTATACTATGGACTAGGTACTATGCTGAAGATAAGTGACACAATGACAAAAATGAAATAAGTAGGGAACAACATATATAGTAAATGCAAAATAATTTCAAAAGGGAAGGAATACTAATAACCAGGAAGAATCAGAGAAGGTCTTGGGTAGGAAGTGGCTTCTGAGCTGAACTTTGAAAGAAGCCAGAGATCCCAATGGGGGAGGTAAAGAGAGAATGCGTTCGAGAAATGGAGGGGTCACCCGCAAAAGATGACATCTCAGGTCCAAGGAACAGTCAACAGACGCATTTGACTAGAATGAAGAGTGTCACAAGAAATAATGTGAAATAAGCCTGGAACAATAGGATCTAGTAAGATTGTGGAGGGTCTTCAATTCTATCTTATTTGTTATATGTTTATTTATACTTATTTTATCTTAGAAGTGATAGGGAGTCATTGAAGACGTTTAAGTGCATAATGGAGATGCCCAGTAAAAGATGCTTTCTAATTGCTTTAAATTCATTTACTCATATAGTCAGATCTTCATTTTTAATGATGTTGATTTGACAATGAGGGTGGAGTAAATATGGTAGACACTTGAAGCAGGGAGACTAATCAGGAGACTATTCTAATAATCTGGGTGGGAAGTGATGTGAGCTTGAACCAGGGTGATGGTCATGGGAGTGGAAAGGAAGAGACATACAGAATAAATATTGTAGAGATAAAATTAATAAGATTTGGTAACTTAAAGAGCGAGGGAGAAAAAAGTCAAAGGTTCTTTGTGACTAGCCTCAAATTCCAATACTTTCTCAATGCTTCTAGAACCTCTTTTCATTGATGTGGGTAGTCCCTTCACCAGGACAGATTGTCACTCCTCTACTCCCTAATAGATGGTCTTTGAGAGTTGTTTTTGCCAAAATAATCACTACCTAAGGCCAGCGTGGTGATGATCCCCTCCAAACTTGGCTAGGTTGCTCTTTAGATGACAGTTGTGTGGTACATCACCATTAGAAAATGCAAACTCAGAGTCTATTTGGGTTGGCTGGGATGATCTTGAGCTTTCAATACCCTGGCATAGTCTTTGAGAACCCAGGGACCCTATTATCCATGATATCATCAGAGGAAGATTTTAGTTGAGGCAGGTCCTACTAGTACATTTGTAAAATGTTTAGCATAGTGCCTAGCATATAATAAGCCCTTGATATATGCTTATTTCCTTCTTTCCTTTCCTCCCTCTGTCCCTCCTTCTTTCCTTCCTTCCTTCCTTCCTTCTTTCCTCCCTCCCTCCTTCCTTTCCCTCCTTCCTTCCTTTCTTCCTCTCTTCCTCCCTTCCCTCCTCCCTCTCTCCTTCCTTCCTTCTTTCCTTCCTTCCTTCCTTCCTTCCTTCATGAGATGATGGAAGTAACAGGGTTAACAACATTCTGCTTTTATATCAGCCATACTCTGGTAGGCTATGTGCTCTGGTTGACATACACAACATGTTGGTTTTTCTAGGGAAAGTCTTCATAAAATATCCTATTGTAATTTATTTTACCTATGGTAAAATGGTCCTGCAAAGCAGGTTGATGCTGTAGTGTGTCTCTGAATTTTTATTTGAAATCATAGTAGAAAACATGCCTTTGGAATTCATCCCTGGAAAGGAAAGACCTAAGGGTGGCCCACTTATAAGATTGAGGCTGAAAGGGGAGAGAGAAAATGAGACAAAGACACACACACACACACACACACACAAAGGGATTCAGAGACAAATAAAGGTGGGAGAGAGAGGAGTGAGAGAGAGACAGACAGAGACAAAGACAGAGAGAGAGACAGAGACAGAGAGACCGAGATAGAGACAGAGACAGAGAGAGAGAGACAGAGAGACAGAGAGAAAGTTTTCAGGGAACAGAGAGTTAAGACCTCCAGGTAAAGCTAGAGGAAGCACCAAGGCCTGGTAGTCTGGGTTAAGGTAGGTCTGGAGTCAGAGCACCAAGAGTCCTCTCTTCCCAGGAGTTTGGGGTCATGGGAATAGGAGGACTTTCTCCATCCTTGGCAGCAGGTCAGAGTAAGCTAGGCCCCAAGTGACAGAGCTGGAGTCAGAGGAAGGATTTGCCCAGCTTCACACTCCCATATTCCATTTTAAAGATTGGGGAAGTAAATGCCAGAGGGAGGGGCAAGGCAATCACAGCCTCCTGCCCTAGAGCTAAGAAACTGGCACCCAATTACTATCGGGGACAAGATGGAGCAGAAGGAAGTTTGGCAGAAGGGAGCTAAGAAGGCTACGCAGATATCCTCCAGCTTGAGCCAAGGATGAGAATTCACTATAAAAACCTAGGAAAAGTGTGAAATGATTAAGCTTTTCATCTGCTGTTTTACCTCTTCCTTTCCCATCCCTCTCCCCCATAATTACATTTTTCCTTTTTAGTGCTTCAGAATAAATCCCCATTAAATCAGCCAAGATGTTGGTTTTCAGGGAAGGGGGGAGAAGGAAATGAAGCCCCTGAAGCCTTTCCTTGAGGGGATCAGGAATTTTTAGATCCCCAGAAAGTTAAAGGAAGCAGAGGTAGGTAGAAACCTGAAGGTAGCCATCTTGGGCTAAGACCTAGGAGTGTTGAATGCCTTAGGGGCAGGATGGAAGTTACTTCATAAAGAAGTCAGTTCCCTGGGACTAGAGGTCATGGATTTAGATTTAGTACTGAAGTACCCTTAGAGACCACCAAAGTTAACCATCTTCATTCTGCAGATGAGGTTAAGGTTAAGTGGCATGCCCAAGGTCACACAGCTATTAGGTGTCTGAGGCAGAATTTGAACTCAAGATCCCATGCCCAATGGATTGTTTCATTCTTTGTATTTGAATCCCTAGCACCCAGCACAGTACCTAGCATTTAGTAGGTGTGTCATAAATGCTTGCTGATTGATTAATAATGGGACTTCATTAATTACATCCAAGTTATTCTAAGACTTCACAAAAACTTGAAAGAGAATTCCCTTCAGGGCACAGCACATCAAAACAAGTGTTTTATGTATTCCTGATGGTAATTAAAGGCAAAATTTTTACTCTCTAATAGACTGAGATTAAAAAGCATATTTGGATTGGGGAATACTAACGAAAGAGGCAGAAACTGGACTTTACACGAATATTGTAAGATCAGAATCTCAGTCTATCTCATTGACAAAATAAAAAAACAAATCAATTCTGAAATGCTCAATATTTGGGGGGTTCAAGTCAATATGCATTTATTATCTGCCTACTGTGTGAGAGGCACTGGGCTAGTGACTGGGGTGAGGGACAGGTGGAGAAAGCCAACGGTTCCTGTCCATTGAAACTCAGCTAGGCAATAGAAGGTGTAAACAGGCGGCTATCACATAATTGGAGAGGCAGAAAACAGTAGCTACTCAACAAGTGGAAAAGCTTCCCACAAAAAGGTGAAGCCTAAGTTTAGTCCTGAAGAAACTAAGGAAGATTGACTAGTTCGTTTGTATTAGTGACATACAGTTCTTTGGAGAAATAGCATTTCTGTGGTAAAATTTAACTTCCTGTTAAAAAAAGAAAACGAAACAAGAAAGTTCCTCTCCAGTCCCCCAAGTCTTTGATATCAATCACATTTTCTCCAGTAGCCTTGAAGTTGCATAGACCAGGAAAAGCAACACATTTTACCCTCCTATGGTAGAAAGGAGATTCCCAGGGGAGTTATCTTAACACCTGAGCCTTCTGCAAAGGGCTTGAAGAATTTATAATGAGCCTTTAGCCAAAAAGTCACAGGACCCATCTCTCAGTAATGTTGAGAGACCCAATTAGTCTGAGTCAAGAGCCTGGGAAGTAGAGAGCTCTAACAAAGTAAGATGGCGTTATAAAGGCTCTCTCCAGCTTGAAAGGGAATTTTATGCCCTGTCAATGACCAGGCCGCTGCAAAAGTATTTCCTACTCTCCTGGTGGTCCAAGCCCTTCTCCTAGGAGGAATGATGCTCTTCTCTGTGAAGAAGATGCCTTACCCTATGAGTTCACAAATACAGGCTGGCTGCAGACTGTCTCAGAACTCAGAATCACTCGCCATCCATTTTATTTAAATTAAAATTGATCATGTCTGCTGTGTATATGTGGAGTGCACATATGATCTTGGTGCAGACAGATTGGGTATGACCAAAAAGATTAAGACCTATGATTTCCCAGAAAGTTATCCTTAACACAAAGGCTTTTAACCTGAAGTCTATAGACCCCCATGGGGTCTGCAGGTAGAATTCAGGGGGACTGTGAACTTGTTTTTAAAAATATTTTGACAACCATTTCAATAAAATTAGTTTCTTTTAAAATCCTAAGTATTTTATTTTTATGTATTTAAAAACATTGTACTCAGAAAAGGTTCATAGGTTTCTCCAGATTGCTGTCAGAGATATCAAGACTGCAGAAAAGGTCACCAACATTCTCCTTGTCTTGTACCAAGACAACAGAGGTGAGGGAGGAAGGTACATCACTTCTGCTTAGATTGTCCTGACCCTCTAATTGAGTATGGTTTCATCCATCAAGAGAACTGAACTGTATTGTATTTGAATACGATTATTGCTAATATATTATCGTAACAGGGAAATGACTGCTGGACATGATGGTGCTGCTGCTGAGAAGGCTATGGCTGGGAGATTTGAGCTGTAGTGGAGCTAAGGCAGATTGGGTGACCACACTGAATGCAGCACCATTATGGGGCAATGGGCTGCCTGAGGAGGGGTCCACTGGCCCAGGCCAGAAAAATAGAGCAAATTAAAGCTTTCCTCATGATCAGGATTGGGAATTACACCTGCGAGTGACTGCTGAACTCCCAGCTTGGGAAGACCCAGTCTCAAAAAATGAAGAAATAAATAAAATGACTGATGTGTATATAACACAGATGTGTATATATGTACATGTGCATGTACGTGCAAATTGGTGTGCATACATGTGTGTATAGTGTGTGTGAATATGTGTGCATACATGTGTGTCTATGTGGAGGGATAGAGACACAGAGCTTTACCAATAAAAAGAATTGGCAATTTGGAGCGGAGGATTTTGGAGGTAGAGTCCAGACTTGTCATTTATGAGCAGATAACGGTGCAATAGACAGAACACTTGTTCTGGAGTCAGGAAGACCCAAGTTCAAATCTGACCTCAGATACTTACTAGCTATGTGACCCTGGGCAAGTCACTTAACTCTGTTTGCCTCAGTTTCCTCATCTGCAAAATGAGAATGACAATAGTACCATCCTCTCAGGGTTGTTGTAAGGATCAAGTGAGATAAAAATTTTCTAGCTTATTATTATGTGTATGGTGCCTGCCGCATAGTAGACTCTATAAATGTTAACTATTATTATTATTATTATTTAATTAGCATAGGAAGCTTCCAATGGAGGAAATTATCTTTACCAATGCAGAGCAACACCTGATGTGTACTTTCTAGTCTTGGGGAGGTGCATGGGCCACTGAGAGATTAAAGGACCTGCCCAGAGTCACAAAGACAGTGCATGTCAGGGGCCCAGCTTGAACCCAGGTCCCCTGGACACAAAGGCCAGCTCTCTATTCACCACATCGACTTAATTGCCTCCCTCAAAGATCTTTCCATCCCTAACGGGGTCATCGGATCTACTGGGCTGTCCACCCACAGAGCTACTATTTGGAATGCCTGCCACAAGCCTATCCCCAACACATCTGGTTTTCCCAGCTTTGTAAGTAGGAGGTTATCATGCTCATTTTAAAGATGGGAAAACTGAGGCTCAGAGAAGGGAAGGGTTTAAGTATTACATGTATAAATCTGGTGTTCTCTCAGTAGAATGTAAGTGCCTTGAAGTCAGGGATGGGGTTTTGTTTTTGTCTTTTTATTCCCCAGTGCCCAGCAGTGTGCCTTGCATAGATGGGCATTTAACAAGTGTTTTAAATTAGATTGAATTTGTAGGATCATTGGATCATGGATTTAGAGACAGAAAGGACTTCAGAGGTATATAGACTAACCTTCATTTTATGTATGAAAAAATGGAATTGAGACAGGTGAATTAAATTGGAATCTGGTCCACTAAGTAAATTTAGGCTTCTTTCCACCATGGCTACATTCTCTCTTGGAATTGAATAGAATAGAATAGAATGGAATGGAATCTAACTTAGTTGAACTGAATTGAATTGAAGTAGACTAGACTTTTCCTGGGCTAGAGTGGATTGGATTGAAGTTAAGTGAAATGAAATTAATTGCCCAAGAACACATGACCAGAAAGTAACAAAGTATTTTGTTTTGAACCCTGACCTAGTGAATTTTCTATTGCTCTATTAATGTCATTTTTCTTAATGACTAGCATATGTGAGGAATTCTGCAATGAGAAGGAGTTTCATTAAAAATAAAGACTCATTTCACCTGCTGACTTGTCTCTGTTCCCATCCCAGGAAGTCATGATTGCCAGAAATGGATAACATTGACTAATGAGAAAGGGCCATGCATTCGGTAATACTGAGACATGAAGAGCCCATAAAAATAAAGGCTGCCTTGTCCTCTTCCCCATTGTGTATTCACCAAAGGCTATTTTTGACTCTTAATTGGCCTGAAGATAAATCACACTGGAGAAATAAAATGGCTCACTTCACCAAGATCATCTCAACTCTAAATGGTCCAAAACTTCATTATCTAGGACAGATCTTTGTTTCCCACCATTGAAAGCTGACTTTTTGGGCTTGTGTTTCTACAGCTGAAATGGTAGCTCTATTCAGTATAGGCTTGAAAAAAGAAAACATGACCTTGAAGGTAGAAAGCAGGAGATTCAGGAGCCAAATGAAACTTACAACTTATTTCTCACCATCTGTTCAAAAACTTTCAAGAATCAAGGAAGCTCAGAAACATTGGATTTTTTTAAAATATATTTTTAAGTTTTTAAGAAGTTTGAAATGAAAAATAGAGTTCATGAAATAAGCTATAACTTTTTACTGTCTGATGATTATAGGTTGATGTCAGACCAAATTAATCTGAGGCTCCCTTTGTGAAAGACCTCATTCCAACTTATGGCGATTATCCAATACATTTCCCAAATATTCATCTCTGCAGGGATAGGATCATTTGTCCAATAATCACCAAATAGCTCTAGGATTTAGAGGTCCTCAGTTTATTAACTATACAATTCTCCTATTGGTTTTATGTAAATGAGCAGTCAACTAGCATTTTTTAAGTACTTACTATGTGCCAGGAACTTCACTAAGCACTAAGAAACAAGGTACAGAGGCAATCTATATCCTCGAGGCAAATTCATTATCTGGCAGCTATTCAAAGACTCACAGTGTATTTGTCCTTGCCCTTTATGACCTGCAAACTTGCCAAAATCTCTAAGAAGCATGTCCTTGCACATTTTTAAATCAGCATGCAAATTTTTAAGCACTCTATAAATTTCAGTTATTATTTTTAAAGTGGGTAAAAATCAGAAACACCTCTACTTGAAGCTTGAAGATCAGAGTTTAAATCCAAAATTTACTAGCTGTATGACAATGGAAAAACCAATTAAATTCTTTGTATGTCACTTTCTTTAACTGTAAAATAAGGAGACATTGGGGAAGGGGGAGTGGACTAGATGTCTTCTGAGGTCTCTTCTAACTCTAAATCAATGAGTCTATATGTATTATCAGAAAAAGAATAAAAAAGCCAAATTTATACAAAACATTAGAAGGCACAAAGCCTCTGGTGTGTTGGGTAGTTTTTTCTGTGGAAAATCTGTGGGAGAATGTGGGCAAGCATCTGGAAGCATGAATACAACTAAATGGGTTATATTATTGATTGAGGGAGAACCATACTGCAAAGATCACAGAGCCATCAGCATGGTACAGTGGATTCATTGTTGGACTTGAGTCTGAAGCACCTGTGTTTGAATCCAGGCTCAGAGACTTATTGTCTATGTGTCCCAGAGCAAGTCATGTAAATTCTCTCAATGTCAGTATCTTCATCTATAAGACAATATAACAAAGTACTTGCCTCATAGAGCTGTCACAATCATCAAATTAGACAGTCTGTAAAGTGATTCACAAACCTTAAGATGTTATATAAATGTTTGCTAATTTTTATTATTAATAGAAAAGTAGCCTATAAGTAGTCTAAATAGCATCATTCATACAAAAGTGAACCATTTTAGGTTCTCCATTAATCACTGGTCAATTTTCATGAAGTTAATGAAAAAACTAGCATTTTGAAGATTGAATTTTGCCTGAGGACTGTGTGGTATACCTAGTTGGGCCACATCTCAAGTGTGACTCCAGATTAACATCCAATTCTGGCCAGGCTAATGACCAAATAGCACTAACCTGAATTCCAAGGCATCAGACTTGGATTCAGATCCTTTTACTTCTAGCAATTCACTTTAAATCTCTGAGCCTCAGTTACCTCATCTGTAACAGTAGAAGTTCAGACTTTGTGACCTCTGATGTGCCTTCCAGCTCTGGATCGATTATCTGAGGAACTAAACAAAGGGGCAAGGGATTCAAGAATGGAAGATAATGTAGAGTTGAGAAATGAGACCATCTGGCTATGGACTGGCTGACAAATTGGAATATTGGGAACCCCAAGGGAAAAGAGGTTGCTGAGTAGTAGTGTTGGAGGGAGAGTCTAGAAGTACCACTGGGGAGCAAAGAGAATTTCAACTTTCCACTGCAACCAATGAGTGGAACAATGTAAGAGAAAATGTTGCCAGTCCTAGAAGGATAATAAGGAAAGCATAGTCATAAGAAGGGAACCAGTTCTCAACGAGTGTCAAAAGATAGAAAGAGTGAGGAAGGAAGAGATTTAAGATGAAAAGAATCCTTTAAATTATAGAGCAGGCATTTCAAAAGATAGAAAGAGTGGTAAAGGAAGAGGTTTAAAATGAAAAAATCCTTTGAATTATGGAGTAGGCATTACAGAGGGCACAAAGGAAGTATATAAACTTAAGGAAGGGATCTTCCGTCTAGAGCCAGAAGGAATCTCAAAGGTCTCCTCATCCAACCCTCTCATTTTATAGATGGGGAAACTGAGACCCAGGAAGATCATATGACTTGCTAGATAGAGTAAAAATTCATATCAGCATCATAAAATAAATGGTCCTCTGTCTTTAGTACAGGTATTCTTTGTTGTTGAAATGAAATGGATTGGAGAGCAGAGTGACTACCAACAGGGAAATAAGTTAACAGAACATTTCAACAGTCCTGGTGAGAGATCTGAGCTAAGCATTGCACCAATAAAAACAAAAGGGAGAGAAGTGAAAGTTGTAAAAAGCAACAAGTCTTGGCAACTAATTACAGGAGGAGGTTTGAAAGAAGAGTTAAGAATAATTCTCGGTTTTTAACCTGGGTGAACAGAGAGAGAATTCCATCTTCATAAAAGGGAATACTCTGAAGAGGAATTCAGTTCAGGAGAGGGGAAGATGATGGCTTCAGTTTTATACATGTTGAAGTTGAGAGGATGAGATAGAGAGGTTCAGTAGCAGTTGAATGATATGAGACAGAAGGACAGGAAAGAGAGGAGGCTGAGTGTCAAAATTTGAGTCATCTTCAAAATGGTGATCTTGGAAGCCATGGGAGTAGAGATTACCAAAAGAAATTGTGTGTGTGTGTGTGTGTGTGTGTGTGTGTGTGTGTGTGTGTGTGTGTGTGTGTGTGTGTGTGATGAGAACTGAAGAGAATCATTTAAGGTGATGTTGTTCATTCATTTCAGTTGTGTCTGATTCTTCATGATCCCATTTGGGGTTTTCTCAGCAGATATACTGGAGTGTTTTGCCATTTCTTCTCCAGTTCATTTCACAGATGAAGAACTGAGACAAGGAGGATTAAGGAACTCACCCAGGGTCACACAGCTAGGAAGTGTCTGAGGCTAGATCTGAGCTCATGAAGATGAATCTTCCTGACTCCAGACCCTGCACTCTATTCACAGCACCACTTTGCTACACCTTAAGGATGAATAGCATACATAATACAATGAAAAAAGCATTGCATTAAGAGTCAGAGGACCCCAGGTTCAAACCAAAGTCTGCCACTTAGTATTTCTGTAGCTTTGAGCAAAGTATTTCTCTCTAGACCTTCACTTCTTCTATCAAGTGAAGAGGTTTTATTCAGTAGCATTTAAGGGCTCTTCCAACTAAATCAATAATCTTGTGTTTCCTTTTATAAACTACATCTAGTGGTGATACCAGTCATTTTTCTGAAGATAATGTCTCAATGGATTACAAATTTAAGAAATACCAAATTTCCTTCTTTTTACTCTTTTCTTTCTTTTTCCTTTATATCCTTTCTTCCTCTCATCCTTTCACGCTTTCTCTTATTCTTTCTTTGTTCTTTTCCTTATTTTATTCTTTGTTCTTTCTTCCTCTCTTTTCTTTGTCTCTCTTTTTGTTCACAATGGAAGATCACCAGCTGACCATTGGACAACTCTATCTGCAAATCCCATGAGTATCTCAAACTGAATAGGTCCAAAACAGCTGTCATAGCCACTTCTCTCAAAAACCTGAATTGAAACAAAACTTCCCTGTTTTACCCAAAAGCATCTCCATTCTTCAAGTCACTAAGACTATAAACTCCATGAGGGTAGGGACTGATTTTCTTTTTTTTCTATGTATTTCTGGGGCCTTTCATTGTTTTGCAATCAGCATGAACTTAAATGTTTGTTGACTTGATTTGACCTCCTTCTTTCTTTCCTTATCTATGTTTACTTTCTTTTCTTCTTTGTTGGCCTCTATTTCCTTACTTTCTTCTCTCTTCCCTTTTTCTCTTTTTCCTTCCAACTTTTTTTCCTTCTTCTATTGATTTTTCTTTCTATCCTTCCTCCCTTTATTCCTTCCTTCTCTTTCTTTCTTCTCTTCCTTCCTCCCTCCCTTCTTCCTTCCTTCCTCCCTTCTTCCTTCCTTCCTTTCTTTCTTTCTTTCCTCCTTTTATTCCTTTCTTCTATTTCTTTCTTTCTTTCTTCTCTCTCTTTCTTCCTTTTCCCTTCTTTACTTTCCCCTCCCTCTCTTCCATCCTCTAGAGTTCTAACTCAAATAATACCACTAGAAACCACAGCTACAAAGAGAGCCAAGTAATTTAATCTAAATAGAAGAGACACAATGGAATTAGAATAGGAGCAACAGATTACAGGGTCTGCTTCCTATTTGTGTGAACATTAATTACGTTATTGTTGAAGTCTCTACAAATGAATATGTATACAGAGCAATTTGAATTTCATGTAAGTAAATCTGATGTCAGCAAAAACCTATGAAATACCTTTGAATCCTGGGTTTGTAGGACTGCAGTAGAAATTCATTGGAATAAGTAACATTAAGAGCTTAATTAGCCTTTGGCTCCAAGTCATTGACTATTCCTGTATTCCCAGAGGAAAGGTCAGGGAGACCAAGTCTTGTTTGTTTGGCTTGTGCCTCAATGGCCCAGTTTCAGAGGAGAGAATTGGAAGTATAGTCCAGCTCATATATCTATATGATTTCTAAATGAATACTATTATTTCTATTTCTATAGAATTGAATTCATCTCTGACAGCAGGAAAGCATTGCTAAGCCATCATTTCCTCTGCTCACCACTGCTCATTGTATTTTTCTATTGCTGAATTCCTACTTTTTTTTCTTTCCATTTCTTCTCTTGTGACTCTGAGTGTATATCTCTAACTCCTGCTTAATGCCTATAATCTTCCACTTGGCTGACTTTTGAACTAGTAGACTGGGAAGAAGAACACTGGTGTTGTTAAATACAAACACACATTGTATGGCTAAACACCCAGCACACACTCATGTCCCAAAGAAAAAAGAAAAAGAAAAAAATGAGCAAGTCTGTGAATCAGGGTTCTGTTTATATACTTTTGTTGTGAATAATAATCATTTGATGGCTTAAGTAAGAGCCCAAGTTTTGATTACAGGCATTAGAAAACTTCCAAAGTGTTGACTAAGCTTGGTTCCCTGGTGGGAAATGCCTGACTATGGTAATTCAAACACCTTTTCATTTATTTCTGAGGACAAATGTCTTTAATAATGGAGTTGCATCTTACTTGAAAGAAAATATTAGCTTTAGCAATAGAATTGCAAAATCACCCTAATTAAAGGGGATATCAATTCCTCTCTTTTTAGTTTTTAAGAGACATTGCTACTTCATGTCTCTCCACCCACTCCCAGGGTAGCCACATCTTCTTTCTCTTCATCCTCTTTTTTTTTAGGAATTAAATTATAATATTCTATAATTTTGTTTTAATGCTTAGGGACTTTCAGTCCTTCCTCTAATAGGTGAATACACACACACACACACACACATACACACACACACACACACACACACACACACACATATATATATATATTACAAATATTAATATATTTAGAAAGGAGAAGGGAGGGAAGGAGGAAAGGAAGGAGAGAGAGAGTCTATAAAACAGATAATGACATCATTCCCTGTTCTCAAAGCCTCGATTAAATGATTTGCCTTGTTTACACCATCCATTAGTTTGCTATATCCTTCATTAGACTAGAAAGTCATCCAGACTGGGAATCTGCCTGCCTACATATATTGTGTAGCCCCATGCAACCAGGTACTGCTCAATAATACTCACTGTTGGTGAACTGGTCTTGCAGTGTCAATAATGTGCATTATAATTTGCTCATTGATTTTTGTCTCCTTTTCTAAAATCTAGATAACCATGCATGCTACCTCTCTTTGCCATTCATTTTATGTAGCTCAATTGCAGAGTCTTCTTTCCCTTCCCTGTGATGTTAAGGAGAGAACTGATACCATATTTCTCCATGGATGAAAGAGAGATGAATTATCCTTCCTCTTGCTTTAATATTGACTTCCCCATAAAGACACAGAGTTGGAAGCCTGTTCAGAAGCCATGTAGCCTAAAACAATAAAATGTAAACTCCTTAACAGAAAGGGCTCTTTCATTTTATCTCTGTATCCCCAGTGCCTAACAGTACCTGGCACATGCTGTTCATGGTAGCTTGTTTCATTGAATTCAAAACTACGCATTTTTTGAAAAGGTACTGTCCTCTACAATATACCAGACTTAAGGTATTCTAGGAAGAGTAGAATTCCCTCCCTTCCAAAAGAGTCCAGTTTTGGATATCTACTTTTGGAATTTCTAGGAAGTTTTTTTCTTTATATCAAACCTAAATTTGTTTCCTTGCAACTTCCTCCCATAGTTACTCATTCTGCCCTCTTGAGGCCAAGCAGGACAATTCTAATCCTTCTTCAATTGCCAGATGATAACCTCTTCACAACAAAAGCCTATATTCTTATTGCCTCTGCTGATACTGCAGTTTGGCTAAGCAGTCTCCCCATTGTACCACTTCCCCAAAATCTCAAGTTTCGTCCTTAGACCCAAAGAGCATGCAAGTGGTTGCTGGGTTGATTTCAGCTTGAAAAGAAGTCACTAGTAGACATTTCCCAAGCATTTTTGTCTTTATTGGGGTCTTCAACATTTTTATCAATTACTTTGGTGCAGTCAAAAATGATATGTTTATCAAATTTGTTTACTATGTGAAGATGGGAGTGATAAGAACCTCCCTAGATGACAAAGTGAAGATCCACAAATAAACTGACCAGTGCATTTCAATAACAGTAAGTACAGTGTTTTTAAGAAAGTTTTTTTTTTAGTAATCTAATGAGTACAAAATTGAAAAGGAATTATTTTACAATACAACATATAAAAAATGTCCAGGGATTTGAGTAAACTGGAAACTCCAAATGAGGAGTGTGATATGTCAGGAGTGTGATATGTCAGGAGTGTGATATGTCAGGAGTGTGATATGGCAGTCAAAAATGTAAACATGATCTTAAGCTGCATTAAGGGAGGAATAGCATCCAAAATGAAGGATGTGATGTTTCAGCTGCCCTCCACCCTGGACTGACAACATAAAGAGTGCCAAGTTTCCTTCTAAACACCATCCTTTAGGAAGGACATTGACAAATTGGAGCTCATCTAGTGGAGGGCAATCAGAATGGTGAGAGAAGGAGAGATTGTATCAGATGTAGATCAGGTGAAGGAACTAAATGTGCTTAACAAGGAAGAGAAAGCTTAGGTCATCATCCTTTCTTCAAATATTTGAAAAATAAATGAGAGAGGGATTAGATTTTGTAAGCTTGACTCCCAAGAGCAGAATGAGTAGCAATGTATGGAAACTCTAGAGAAGTAGATTTTGGCTTGATGTCAGGAAAGATGCTGTAATGGTTAGAACTTAAAATGGGTTGCCATACTAAGTCAATAAGCATTTATTAAGCACTTATCATATACCAAGCACCATGCTAAGCACTGATGATCCAAAGATGGTCCCTGCCTTCAAGAAGTTCACATTTTAACGGGGAGACAATGTTAAAACAACTATGTACTCATGATACATGAATACATACAAATATATGTGTGTATACATACATAGTAAATGGGAGGTAATTACAGAGAGATGGCACTAGGAGCAGGAGGGGTAGAAAAGGTCTCCAGAAGAAGGTCGATTTTGAGCTAAGTCTTGAAGGGATCCCAGAAAGCCAGGAACCAGAGGGAAGAATTCTAGATTTGGGGGACAGGCAGTGAAACTAGCGTGTGATGGGAAGACCAATGTTGCTAGATCATAGAGTACACAGAGAGGAAGTATAGGAAGACTAAAAAGATATAAAGGGGCCATATTGTAAAGACCTTTAAATGTCAGACAGAACATTTTATATCGATCCTAAAGGGAACTAGGAAGTATTGGAATTTATTAAGTTTGGATTTGGGTTTTGGTTTTGTGAGTTTTTTTGTGGGAGAGGGTTTGAGGCAAGGGTGATGTAGTTAGATCTGTGCTTTGGGAAAATCACTTTGACAGCTGAATGGAGGATGGATTAGGATCCTAGGATCATATAATCATAGATCTATAGCTAGAATGGACCTCAGAGACCATCAGTTCTAACTCCATCATTTTTAAGATGAGAAAACTGGGACCTAAGCAGATTGAATAGCTTCCCCAAAGTCACAGAGGCAGTAAGTTTTACCTGACCAGAGGTCTTCAATCTCTACATGTCTCCATGGTCTTCATGAGTTATAGTTACTAGCAGGGGAAGGTCCATTAGCTTGTGGGCAGCTATCTGGTCATTAACCTCGCTTAGTCAGCCAGACTGGTCCTCAAGAGTTAGGTCTATGACCCATGATTGAGTCTCTGCTCAAAGCCTTTTTAGCCTGGTAGGAACTGCCAAGCTCACCACTATGACCTCAGTGGAGTTTTAAACCACAATACTTTGTTTGGCCTTGGTTGTATCTTACTTGGATGAGGGAATCTTTGGCATAGGGGAAGATATTCTGGGAACAGAGTACCTCTATTTAAATCCTATCTCTGATGCTGACTACCTATGTGCTTAGGGCAAGGAAATCTATCTCCCTGGAATTGTTTCTTTATCTATAAATTGATCTCTCTAGATTCAAGCTCTAGAATTATGATCCTAACTCACTTCCCTTCTGGAAGTCGGTTTCCTTATCTGTATAATGAAGAGATAAAATGATATGGCCTCTGAAGTTCCTTTTAGCTCTAACTCTACGAGCCCATCTTTGCGAAAAGGGAGGTGGAGACTCAGAACAATTGAGTATTTTGTTTAAAATCCTGACCTTGCCCCATTGTATCCCCAACAAGAATCCTAGTCCTGCCCATATAAGAATGCATACCCTGTTGTTGTTGAGTTTTTTTTATTTTGAGGAGATTGACAGTGCTGGGCTCAAGGGCCCCAGATGTCAAATGCTTGGCATGCCCTTCCTAGATTTCCTCATTGGGATTTTCCATATTTCAGAAGCAATATTGTACTCAAAATTCAGCCCATATAAAACTTCCCAGAAAACTTGCACCCAAAATACAAAAATTGAGCTTCCCTATCTGGATGATGGGCAAAGTTTTTGACTAATGGAGCCGAAATTTCTGTTATCTTTATGATAATGCATTGCCAGGTAATTGTTGCATATTTAAATACTTTGAATAAATGAATTAAAAGCCAGTTTTCATCTTTGCATCTTTGTTCATCTGATTCATTAGACAATTTCATTTTGGGAAGTAAGAAACTAGGAGTGCTTCATTATGCAGCCAATTAGCAATTCATTCACATAAAGAATAAATCCTGGTATGACTAAGTGCCTTCTGGGAGGTGGGATGAAAATACCTAGAATGGGAGATAGAATGAATGGTCTTGTGATCTGTTTCATGGTTGTGACCACTGTGGACACTCGACAAATACTAGTAATAAAAATAAGATCACAGCTGACATATGAATAGCACTTCACTGTTTATTATTATTATTAATAATATTTGTTATTAATATTATTATTAATAATAGCTAGCGTTTATATGTTACTTTAAGGTTTACAAGGCACCTTATAAATATTATCTCATTTGATCCTCACAATGACCCAGTGGGGTAGATGCTATTATTATCCCCATTTTATAGATGAAGGAAATCAGGCTTAAAGAGGTTAAGTGACTTGCCCAGGGACACATAGCTAATAAATGGCTGCTCTTTCAGACTCCTTGTCCAGCACTTCATCCACTGCACCACCTACTTGCCTCAATAAACTGTATTTACATGACCTCATTGGGTCCTCACAACTCTTTTAGATAGTTACAACAGTTATACTTTCATTTTACAGATGAGGAAATCAAATTATTTCACCAGGTCACATATAAGATCAAAGATTTAGAACTGGAAAGGACGTTAGAGACTTGATTAAAAATCCCTGATTTTCTAGTTAAGGCAACTAAAACCTACAAAGATGAAATGATTTGCCCCTGGTCACATTCATGCTCATCATCATAAGTGAGACTTGAACCCAAGTCCTTTGCCTCCATAGTCAGTGATCTCTTTCATTTTACCACACTGCATCAGATCAATCCCAGAAAAAGAGGATCCAACAGTTGGAAAAGACTAAGCTCACCTCTTCCAACCCAAGTCTGAAGAAAGATCTTCACCACAATGCTCCCAATATGTTTAAATCTCACTGGAAGACCTCCAATGAGGAGAGAACTCACAGCTGCCCAAGGAAGCTCTTTTCATTTTGAGATAGGTCGAATTATTGGGAAATCTGTCCTCGTAGCAAGCAGAAATCTGCCTTTCTACAAGATGATGATGATGCACCAATCTATAAACATTTATTAGGTACCTACTATGTGCCAGGCACTATGTTAAGTCCTAGGATACAAAGACACAAATGAAATAGTCTTTGCCATCAAGGAGTTTACCTTCTATCAGGGAAATTAATTTAAATCACTAAACCCCAATGAAATATTTCCCAGGATGCTAAGAGAACTGGCAGGTTGCTGACCTGCTGTCCGTGGTTACTTAAAGATTATGCAAAATGGGAGAGATGTGAGAGAATTTATGATGGGACAATTTGTCTCAGGTTTTAAAAACAAGTGGAATCTGCAAACTAGACTTGTGGCTTTCACTTTTATTCCTGGCAAAAGGCTAGACTATGTTGTTAGAGGGTTGGCTAGTAGACATCTGGAAAAGAAAATGCAGATCACAGGGAGTGAACATAGCTCCAGCAAAAATAATCTGATCACATTAACCATTGTTGTTTGGATTATTAGGTTGATTAATCAGTAAAAAGATGCAGAGCATATTTTAGATTCCATCAAAACTCTGACAGACCCTTTCATGTTATCCTTGTGAACAAGATAGAGAGATGAGGGCTAGATTATATTACAGTGAGATGGATTCTGAGCTGATTCTATGACTTGGATCCAAAAGAAATTATTAGCAAGTCAATACATTCTAGCAAGGGGGTCTCCAGTGGAATACCCAGGGGATCTCTCCTCCATCCTGAGCTATTCAATGTTTGTATTAGTGACTTGGACAAATCTATAGAAGGGGTTATCAAATTTATGAATGGCATTGAATTTGGAGGTATACCAGTTATGTTGGAGGGCTGACAGGGAAAGATTAAAAAAATGCAAGATCATTGTTCAAATATAAGAAGAAACAGGATAGGGGCAAATGTAAAGTGCAACTTGAATACAAAAAGTCAATTTCACAATTACAAGATCATTAGACAACAGTACCTGCAGAAATAATCTGAGAGTTTTAGTTAACTACATATTCCGTATGAGTCAGCAAGATGAGATAGCAAGCAAAAAAAGAGTTGATGAAGATGTCCTTTAGGTTGTCTGAGATGTGAGTCTGGATCTCAGAAGAGAGGTCAGGGCTTGAGATGTGGTAGTTCTCCATATAAAGGTTCTAGAACCTCCCAATCTCCCCTTTCCTGCCTTGAACTCCCCTGAACCTACCACATCTTTATTTTTCATGTTTTGCATATGTGAGTGTACACACATGAACGTGATGGTAAATTTCTTAAAGGCAGGAACTATTTTGTTTTATCTTGGTGTTTCTAGCATCTAACAGTGCCTGACATATAGTAGGCACTAAATAAATGTTTATTGATTGATTAATCACAGAATATGAAAGTTGGAAGTGTCCATCCAATCCAGCCCATACAGAAAAAGAATGATAGTTGAAGCCATTGAAATAGATGAAATCCCAAAGGACAGAGCTTTAGAGAGAGAGTGGAAGTGGGCTAAGGATACACCCTTGGAGAAGAAAAGAAGGAGCCAAGCATTTATTAAGCACCTACTCTGTCCCAGGAAGACTTTGTACTAAGCAAATATTATCTCATTTGATCCTCACCACAACTGTGGGGAGTGGGTGCTATTTTATCTCCATTTAAAACTTAAGGAAAGTAAACTTTTAAACCTCTAGACGGAAGTTAAGTGACTTGCCTGTGGTCACACGACTAGTAAGTATCTGAGATCAGATTAAAACTCCAGTTTTCTTGACACCAGATCTGTCTCCTGAACAACCTAACTGCCTCTGGTATTCCTTGTGGAACCCTTGCATTAAAGGTTTAAATAGGAGAAGCAAAAAAGGAATGGTCAGAGAAGTAGGAGGAGAACCAGGATTAACATTCCTGGTGAAGTAAGCTTCTTAAAGACAGGAACTGTTTGATTTTTTTCTCAATGTTTTAAAATAAAGATGGGAAAATGACAAAGCCAACTAATACATTGCCTCAGTCTGACGGTATATGCAATGTTATATCTCCATAGTCTGCTACCTCTGTAAAGAAGAGAGAGTCTAGGCTAATATAGGCCAGAATGACGTTTGATTTTATATCTGTCTTCCCTGTCACAGTGCTGTGTGATACTGTTTATATTCCCCACATCCCCCTAAGTCATTTTCATATGAAATGTTATTATTAGTCATGATTCTCAGCTGGAGATAAATTACAATACTACTCTCGATTTCCATGTTAATACCTCATTTCGGAAAGTCTTTGCCAGGCACCAATACATTGTTTCAGAACCCCTGAAAGGTAGGTAGATTGAGAGAACTGCATGAGAAATTTGAGATATCCAGGAGTTGATAGGATTTCTCACTGTTAACAACTGCAAGATGCTGGACAGAGGCAAGAATGAGAAAGCAAGGGTCCTGACTCTGCTCAGTCCACTAAAGTAGGCTGTCTCTTCCAAGACCTTGTCTTCTGATCCTTTGAAAGTAAAATATATTTGACAATTTGCTTCCTCACGACTTAACCTCTAAAGCTGTAGGGAACCATGCCCTGAACTGCAGAGACAGTTGGGGACTGGGGCTTAATAGTTTAAGACAGGCAGGCCCTGGGCCCAGCAACCTGCTAGAGACAGTAGTTTCTGTTCATGAAGGCAGTCCATCTTCAGGAGAGGAGTTGCATAGCCTCCAGGTCAGTTTTTGAAATATAGGCAGTGTTACCTAGCATACATTCAGAGAGGTCCCATTGGGCCAATGGGAATTTTCATCTCAGCTAGGCCCGTTTAGGGCATATCCTCATACTATGCCTCCAAGAACAATCTGGATGCTATTTTGTCATGCTCACAAATCATGCCTTTTGCAACACACCATGCTTTGCCCTTTCTCTGTGAGCCTTCATTTGTCATGCCTGGGTAGAGAGGGCCCTCCTCCTACAGGACTGGATCAATGAATGCATTTTTTAAGCTTAACCTTCTCCTGATCTAATAAAAGATCATCTCCAAGTTGGATTGATCATTTGGAACTAATTACACTGGCAGGCATCTAAAAGAGCTCGAAGGCCACAAATGTCTGAAGGGTTTGGATGCTGTTCTCTTATTTCAGAGGAATTAACAGATTAAATACCTCCTAACAGATTGTGCTTTCCTAGGAGGGAGGCTGCCTCATAATCTGCAAGAACTGGGTTCAAGTTCAAGCCTCTGGAACATACTGGCTGTGTAATTCTGGACAAGTGGCTTCACCTCTCAGTCCCTAGGCAACTTTCTAAGGCTTTACATTGCAGAGAGGGAGTTCCCTTATCAAGAGTTCCTATATTAATGAAATCACAGGTCCAGTCCTCCCCCCCTCCAAAAAAAAAATCAATTTGGGCTAAGGCTGAAATATTCAAATACTGAAAGAAGGGAAGATACCAAAGGCCTGTGGGAAATCTCACACCTTGATAATAATACAGAAATGTGTGCATATGCATGCACACACACACACACACACACACACACACACACACACACACACAATCCATCAACTAGGAAGAATTTAGCAATTTCTCATTTTTAGCAACCCACAAAATCTTAATCCTGCAATAGGCTTATGGAAGCTCTTTGCTCATATATTTTTCTACTTTTTAAATTATTTCTTTTCTATTAAGAACCATTTATTTTTCTCTTCCCTCCCTCACAAGAAAGATAAACAAAATCAAACAAAACCCTTATAACAAATATGCATCATCATGCAAAACAACTTTGCCATGTCCAAAAATACAAGTCTTGTTCTGGGTATTGAAATCTCAGCTCTGTCACTTAGTAGCTGAGGGACCTTAAGCAAGTTGTTAACTTCCCTGGACTTTGTTTTCCTCATCAGCTAAATGGGATCGTACTAGCACTGCCCTCACTGGTTACTGTGAGCACCAATTGAGGTTAGAGATGTAAAGTTCTTTGCAAACCTTAGATAGTCATCACCATCATCATCACCACCACCACCACCATCGTCATTATCATTATTGTGGGATTTTGAAGGGCTCTCTTGGCTCCACATCCAGCCCAGCACAGGGCGCAAGGGAGGATGGGCATATCAACTCAGTATGCAGATGCTTTCCACCCACCTCTCCCAAGTTCTTGCATTGATTTTTACTATGCAGCTCCTGCTTTGTCAGGTTACATCAAGAGATAGGGAATAATATATAAATAGAAATTATCCAGTAAGCAAATATGTCGATCAAAGGTCCATGGTATTATTCTGGACCCTGGAGATTAGGATATTTGAACTGTGTTTACATTGGTTGTGTAAAGGGTGATTGGAGAGTCTGATAAACCTAACAAAATTAAAAGATAAGGCCTTTGTAGATGACTAATTATGCTTCCTTGGAGGGTGTGGTCATCTCTGGTTTTTTGAGCTCTAGTATTTCATCCCCTTGTAGATCTGAACTACTCCCCAATGGACTAGGCTTATAGATGGAATCAGACAGCTCTACTGCAGGGAATCCAGAGAGAGATGAGAACACATTTAGAGGGAAGATGTACTTCTTTAGGGAGTGAATTGAAGCAGGGAAAGCCTGTGCATCCACATAACCTCCCCACTACGTGCAACTGCTCTAGTGGTGGCAGAAATGGTATAAAAGAAATGTCAAAACTTCTGGGAAGGGGAAACCAGGCAACCCTGGAAGAAGAAGGAACCACATGACCCTCAGTTCTAGAGAGAGCAGCCAGAGGCAAGGATGGACTAGTTCTTAGACTCAGGCTTCTGGAAAAAAAGAGAAACAAGAAAGTGATGACCCTGGAGCTAGAGGAGCAGTAGGGGACTGAGCCACAACATAGGGGAGCAAACTTATCCCTTCTCTACTCATAAATTACGGTGAAAGTCCAATACAAAGGGGTTGCCTCTCAGGAGCCATTAGTGCCAAATTCCCTTCAGGGGAATCCCAACCTTAAGGGTAGAACTATAAGTCAAGAAGACATTATAGGTCCCTAGAGGCACTAGAAGGCTCCCCAAATGGGCAAGTTAGTAAACCTCAAAATATTTCCCTTCTGGGAAGTCCAAATCACAGAGAGGCACTATAAAGGTAAGGGACTTTATAGGTCCAGGTAGGGAGAACGGTACTTACAAAGCAGAAAGGCAAAGTATCTTGTACATTTATGAGCTTGTATGAGTGCTTTCTATTGCTCTGGCATATTCTGTGGAATGAAACAAAGGCTGTTCAGCACCTTAAATATACAATGGTCTGAGTCCTTGCGTGAGAGCTTAAGGTCCTTTTAGTCACATCTGTAGAGACCTCAATGCGATCTATACTCCAAGATTTCCAGGAGAATCCTGGGTCAAGGAAAACCTAGCCTAAGAGGATGATTTCTAAGAATTGCCCAAGACTGAAAAGTCTTTGTAAAACCAGAGCTTTGGGGTTTCTGGCCATGGTTAGCTTGAAAATGCTCTTTTCTGACTCACACTGAATTTCCTCCTTTGAATAATTTCCCTGCACTTTATTTTGGTCTCTATTCACCAGGTTATAGGTGGACAGCTTCAAATTGATACTATTGGAAATGGTAGAAAGAAAATTAAGCCCTGAGAGTTCTCTAGAATTTCTGAAACTCCATTTAACTTTGATCTACATTTGAAGAGATCTCAGTCCAAATGCTGTCTCAGTTGTAGCCCATCTTCCAATTTAAAGTTGTTACTTTAAAAAGCTCACTTTTGAAAAATAGACATTTTTATCGATTTTCAAATTCTTTTTCCAAAAAAGGAAATTGAACATTTCATGATGCTTCCTGGCATTTTGTCCAGATAGGCTTGCTAGAAATAAAAGAATGAACAACATCTATGGAACTGATATATTTCTCTTATATATGAGTAGCTAATGGGCACACAGCAACTCTGTTGAGAGGAATACCTCATCAGCTATTATTGGCCATGAAGGATTTCATAACTATAAACTGTGTGTCATGGAGCAATGAGGACACCAACCAGGAATATAGATGGTTCCAAGCAAGCCACCATCTTTGAAAATAAGGACAAACTATATGGTCAAAAATCTGGTGCAGTCAATGATGAGGTCGATCAATTTTCTTCTTTTTAAGGACAATATAACAAGAATTTGAACTGACTTTCCAATTTTCCAATTAGAAATCAGAATACAACTAAATGTGAAATGTGAAACCATAATCAGTGGTGATTGAAGTTTTCTGGTGCCTAGCAGCAGTCATCAAAGAAACATGAAGTTGCCAAAAGGGACACAATGGCCTAGCACCAGAACAGTTAGTCAATAAACAAGCATCTATTAAATATTTACTATGTGTGGAGCATTAGTCTAATGGTGTTATAAAGAGAGGCAAAATACATTGCTGTCCTCAAGGAGCTTACATTCTAATGAGAGATAGAATATGTAAATAATTAAGTAGATACAAGATATATACAGAGTAGATGGAGGGTAATCTGAGAAGAGAAAGACTAGCAAACTGGGGTGACTGGGAAAGACCTCCTCCAGAAAATGCCTTTGAAGCTGAGTCCTGGAGGAACATGGAAGAGCTAAAAGGCAGAGGTGAGGAGGAAAAGCATTCTAGAAGACATGGCCAGTGAAAAGGCTCTGAGTTGGAAAAGTAAGAGTTGTATAGGAGGAAAAGGAAGAAGGCTGGATCATAGCACAGAGTGGAGGCAAGTGTAAAGTGTAAGAAGGCTAGAAATATATGAAGAAGCCAGGTTATGAAGGTCATGAAATGTCAAACAGAGGGTTTTCCATTTGATCCTAGAAGTAATAGGGAGCCTCTGGAGTTTATGGAATAAGAGGGCTGACATGATCAGACCTACACTCCAGCACCAGCATTCTGCTACAAAGAACTACAAAGTCCAGGAGTATCAGGGCCTAATACATATTAGACACTTACTAAGTCCTTGCTGAACTGAACTGAAAGGAAATTTCCATAGGTGGGAAAGGAACTCAGTGTCCCAGGGCTTTTCCCTATTAAACATTCAAAGCATATTGAACTCAAGGAATTTATCATGTCCAAACCAGGAAATATTTAGGAAAAAAAAAAAAGAAAAATATACATTCCTGTCAGGTTGCTCTTGGAGGAAGCAAATGAGAATAATCTCAGTACCACACAAGGTATATGGACAGTGGCTCTCTTTAATCTTTCCTGAGTTCTATTATCTTCAAATTAAATACATTGCAAAAGGGTCTCTCTCCCAACTTGGTCCTTATCATTATCAGTAATTATCAGAAATACCTTTAAAAATGAGATGGCAAGAGACAAGCTGCTTTAGCCACCTGGTTTGCTGACACTTGTCCTCGCCCTGATGTGGAAAGAATGAGATAGGGTGTTCCATATCTGGTAGCCTTGATACTGGCTCCAATATCCTGACAGATTGTTAGTAATTCAAATTAATTTTAGCCTCATTTAGCTTTATAATCCTCACTGTCCAGAAGTCCTTCCATGGATGTGTATCTATCTGCACTTGCTACAAGGAAATTCAAACCTTTGCTTAAAACAAGCACATACTTTCTTACTCTTCTTACTTTCGTAATTCAAACATGTGTCCCTTCCAAAATGAACAATTACCCTAGAGATAACATTTCTCTCTCACCCTTGACTAACGATAATTAGAGTCACAAAATTTCAAAGTGAGAAGGAAGGGGCCATCAGAGGCCATCTGGACCAATCTATTTTGTTTTGTTTTAGTTTTAGTCATGTCTGACTCTTCATAGCTCTATTTGGTGTTTTCTTGGCAAGATATTGGAGTGGTTTGCCATTTCCTTCTCCATCTCATTTTACAGATGAGAAAACTGAGGCAAATAGGGTTAAGTGACCTGCCCAGGTCACACAACTAGTAAGTATCTGAAGCCAGACTTGACCTCAGGTCTCCCTGCCTCCAGGTCCAGTGTTCTATTCACCATGTCACCTAGCTAACCTAACTCAATCCATACCCAAACGGAATTCCCAATATAACGTCCTGGATAAGTGGTCATCCAACATCCACCTATACTTCTAATGATAGAGAATCTGCTACCTCTTGGGGCAGTTCATTCTACTTTGGGACATCTCTAATTGTTAGGAATTTTTCCCAGACATAGAATCTAAGTTTTCCTCTTGCCAATTTCTACCCATTGCTCCTGCTTTTGTGCTCTAGGGCCAAACACAGTAGATGTAACTCTTTAAAATACTTGAATACAGTTTCTTATTAACCCCCACCACCTCCACAAGTCTACCCTTAAACAGTTCTCAAATGGCATAAACTGAAAGCCCATAACCATTCTGATTGTCTTCCTCTCAACACTGTCCAGTTTATCAATGTCCTTCTCAAGCCATAGTAGATAGAACAGAACGCCATTTTTAAGAAACCATGAAAATATACTTGTAAAAGAAGGAGAAAAAGGCAGGTCGGAATTTGCAGCCTAGAATTTCCCTAGACCATCAACAATGAAGGCTAGATTCGTCTGCTGTAGTTCATCAAATTAGGGGTGAGTTTTATTGCTGTCTCTTATAGCCTTTTTTTGTTATACCCTTACGGTTGTTTCTGACTCTCTCTACTCATAAGATCTGGGATCTCTACTATTAAAAAATTATGACTTTATGGATGCTGAATTCAATTCCATTCTGCAACATTCATTAAGTTCCTATTGTGTGCCGGGCATTGTGCTTGGTAGTGGAAATAGAAAAACAATAACAAAACAGTCTCTGTCCTCTAGAAACTTACATTCTTCTAAGGGGAAATACGTAAGTAAAAATGAGATAAATACGAGATAAATGGGGGAAAGAGATCCGGGAAAGCTTCACAAAGAAGGTGGTGCCTGAGCTGAGCTTTGAATGTGGAGAAGGATTCTTAAAGGCAGAGAGGAGAGTGGAAAATCCTCCAAGGGGACGGTCTACAGGAATACACAGTTACGAATGATGGAATGGAAGATTTGAGAAACAACTCAGAATCCAGCCTGGCTGGAACACAGAGTTCATGAAAGAGAGAGATATGAATTTCCTGGATTTTTAGGTTGCAGTCAGATTGTGGAAAGCTTTAAATGCCAGGAAAATGAGTTTGTAGTTTTTTCCTGGGGACAAAAGGGAGCCATTGAATGTTTTTGGGTGTCAATCAGCAAGCATTTGCTAAGCACTTATATGCCAGGCACTGTGCTAAGTGGTGGGGATACAGACAAAAACAAAAATAAAGACAATCCTTGCCCTCAAGCAGTTTACATTCTAATGAGGGAAGGCAGTACAGAAAAGAGAGCTGAACAGTGCCCCCCACACCGTCCCAGGGCACAATCGTACCTACATGAGGGCATAGTCACGATGTTCATGGAGTCGAAAGTAGTGCCAGGAGAAGGATGAAGAATGGCTGTCCTGGAGTCCTTCCTAAAAATGGAGGAATTCATCAATGGGAGAAGGGGTTAATGGGGTAGAAGGATATTCCAGGGTAAGAAGGCCACAGAGAAAGAGAGATTTTCTTGGGTGGAAAGGCCCCAGGGGGAAGGGGAACAACACGGCCAGAACTGTGTTTTAGGAAGTTTCTTTTGGCAGCACTGTGGAAGATAGATTGGAGAGGGAACCATTAGGGAAAGCATTACAACATTCCAGGCAAGAAATGACGAACTGGAACTAGAAATGGAAACACTATGTCCTTGCCTTTCTCTGAGGATCCCTTGTCTCCTTTAGATTCAGCTCAAGCATCACTGTCTATAGGAGGTCTTTCCTGGGACCTCCAGTTTCTAGTGCACTTTTTTCAAAATTATCTTGTATCTACTGCATTGTATTATATTTTATCATATATGTGTATATGGTCTCCCCCAATAGAATGTAAGCTTCTTGAGGACAGGAACTATCTCACTTTTCTCTTTGTGCCCCAAACACCCAGAACAGTCCCTGGCACATGGAAGATGCTTTACAAATGTGTGTTGATTAATTCATTGAGAGGCCAAAATGCAAAGTAATTCAATCCTTAATGGTCCCATGGTCAATAATGAAAGAAGCCTAACCAACTCCCAATTATCCACATACAGATTTTCCACATCATGAAGTATCCAACAGCACACTTTTCATTCCAGCATGACTTCCTCTTTTCAGCCTTCCTTTTTCTTAATAATTTTTTTAGAATGTAACAAGCCTAACCAACTCCCAATTATCCATGTACAGATTTTCTACATCATGAAGTATCAAATGGCATACTTTTCATCCCAGCATGGCTTCCTCTTTTCAGCCATCATTTTCCCCCTGTGGTCAACTGATGATACATACTCAAGGAAAGAAAACTGATTTTACCACTAGAATGAGCAAAATATAATTAGAAGAATAAATCTTATTTTAAAATTACAACCTGATATAAAGTTGAATATAAATGCTCTAACATCTTTGGTTTGAATTATCCTCACTGCTGCTCCTCTCCATCAGCAGATTATCAAGTCTTGATTGGATAAGCCAGCATCCACTGAGCCTTATTGCCATGAAGTGTTTTTTTCTGAATCCAAGTTAGCAGAGCAGTAAACTGGTGATAGCCTCAATTATTCATATTAAGGAACAAGAAGAGGGCTGGCAAATTATTGGCTGACTGGACTAAGAAAGATGTACGTGAGTGGCTGTAATTAAATGAGGACACTTTATTCCTGAATCTTCTTAGCCCTTTTGCCCAAATGAGCTTATTATTAATGATCAGTACTGCACTTTAAGAAGTATTGGGCTTCCTATCATGATATTTTTGTGGGGTTTTCTTAATCTTTAAATAGTAACACTGAGTCCTCTTCCCTTCTGGCATTTCTCCTCAATGAAGCCAATAGGGATTACTGAGGTTTCTTAAAGTATCATCTGAGGTTGTTGGTCTATAAGAGAAGGAACTAGTGACCAGGTTACTTAGGAGGAGAAAGTAGAAGGTGATGGGAGTGAGAGCATTTGTACTGGCACTAATTCTGTTAAAGAGGCTATAGTTTAAGCCAGGAAACAGGTAAGAATTCTAAAATTCCAAAGGAATTGGACTCGTGATTTTTGAAGGCCATTTCATAATATATGTATGTATAGCTATATACACATGTATTATATATACATACATGTGTATACATATATGTGTATGTGCATACAAACACAAATTGTATCTGTATTTTGTGTTGTTTATATACATATATGTGCATATATTTATCTTTTTTCTTTTATCTTATCGTGAGCTTAATCACCGATAAACACGAATATTTCCATTTTCAAAGAATAAAGAAAGTTGTTTATGAAACTATGAACATTTGTTCCACGTATTTTGTTTTAAAAGTATGCATTAAATTGAATAAAGTAGCCATGAAAGGGCCCTGTTTGTGTCCCTTTCTGAACTTCTTTTTTCTTCTTCTAAGTACTTTATGTTTTATGGGTTCACTTTTCTTTATTTTGTGAATATCTCTGCTATTCTACCTACCTCACCCCCTGCCCTTTTTCTTTCTTATTTCTTTCATTCATTCAACCAGCATTTATTAAGTGCCTTCTTTGTGTCATTCACATGGTAGAATAAGCAGGACTTAATGGGTAGAGAGGTTTCTGGGTTAGTAGGACCTGGGTTCAAGCCCTGCCTCGGATACATATAAGCCGCCCAGGCCCTTAAACCGTTATTGTCCTAGCCTGTAAACTTTAAGACTCCAGAGCTAGACACTGGAGACAGAAATAATGGCAAAAACAAAGTAGTCCTTGCCCTCAAGGAGTTTACATTTACTAAGAGAGAAATATATATATATATATATATATATATATATATATATATATATATATATATATATACTTATGCCCACACACACAAATATTTGCAAAGTAAATTTAAAAAGTAATGGGGCCTCCCATTTGGGAGACACAATGGGACTATAAAACCTGGGAGGAGATCAGGAAACAGTCTTGTACAGGATGCTGCATTAGAACTGAACTTGGAAGCGAGTTAAGGTTTTCCAAGAGGCCAAGGAGATCAGGGAATAGATTCCAGGCATGGGAGACAGTACATACAAAGACATGGAAATAGGAAATGGAATTTGTAAGTAACAGCAAAAGGGCCCCTGTTTAACCAGAGAAAGATCCAGGCATAATGGATAGAATAAAGGACTTGGGGAAAGAAAATCACATGTTAAGTGATCCTAAGAACCTCTCCATGACTGTTTCCTCATCTATAAAATGAAGATAATCATACCTGTAGTTTCTACCTCATGGGATTGTTGAAAAGCTCCAATGAAATGACCTGTGCTTATAAAGCCCTTTGTAAACTCTAAAGTTTAAGTTCAGTTCCTAAATGATTGAGGCCCCTGTTAACACCAGCCCCATTCCCAGAGTCATGGCCCCAGATCACAGAATAACTTAGACACTTCATGTTATAAGCATTTGACAAAGCTGTTTTTTGCCTCTTGAAAAGAGGCCATTTGAATAGGCAAAGAATCCATGCCCAATTCTACTTTTTCCCTCATTGCAAGGATTTCACATATTTCTTGTATTTAGCACTGTTCTCAAGCTGCCCATCATCGTTTTATCTCTCCCAGTGAATCTCCCAGTCAAAACTTTTTCTTACAGGGGTCTTAAAGCAAAATTATTTTGAAAAGATGTAGTTAACAATCAATCAGTATATTCTGTTTATCTGAATGGCCTTTGAAATTAAGCTTCCTTCTTTTGTAAGAGAATGAGGTTTGACAGTTGACTTACTTCTCCAGGACATAGGTTTGCTTGTGAGAAAAGAAGTTGCTGATTTGAGTCTGCCCTAACAGTTCACTTGTGGAGCATAGGTCTTCTCAGATTTCTAAAAGCAGCAGTTCCTGAAGTTAAAACTGATTCAGAGTTCTGAGAAATCATTGGTTCATTTGAATGTGACAATCTGTAGAGTGCTGAAGGGAATAGAGAATACTTCAAAGATTTACACATGAAAGATTAGTGAATATTTATGTTAATAAGTGGATAAATGTGGGCACCAGAACTGTTCAATGATTATGGGACAAATGTAATTTATTTGGTCGTAGACAGAAGATGGAAATTTGGCTACTATCCGTAAGCTGAGGCCATTTGCAGAAAGGACCCAGAGTTTGATCCCAGAAATATGAGAAGGACAAGAATGAATTTCAGAATTCTGCTAAAGAGAAAGCATAACTTTCTCTTTATATTTTCACTTGTTGCCTGGAAGATTAGTTTGCTGCTGAGCCTAGAGTACTGCTACTTTGTCACCTGCTGATGGTATGAAGAAGGAATAGAGAACATAACATGCTTTCTACTATTATTTACTGCTGAGAAGAATAAGAGGAGTAGAGAGAAGTACTGTGTTCTCTGTTATGATTTTCTGCTGAGAAGAAAAGACAAAAGATATGTCTCAGTATCGTCACCTGTTATTACTGAGAAATGATGAAGAAGAAGAAATAGTCTTCCAAAAAGCAAAGTTAGAGGGACTTTTGCAAACTTCAGGATAAAAGGTCATTACATTTTCCTAAAAGAGCATAACAAGACTTCAAATGGAGGCATTAGTGAAGGAAGAAATGGGTAGTAATGGACACTGTAGTTGCTATCTAGGAGTAATTCCAGCTGAGTAGAGAAACAGCTTGGAAGCAAAGAATCAGAAAAGTCACCCTGAAGATCCAATATGTTGACTAAGACATCATACCGAGTGAGATGCCAGTCAGACACCATGTGAATCAACTTAGCAGTAGAAGAGTCTGTTTAGCACAAAAATTGCATTCATCAAAGAAATTTTATGTCCCTTTTATGTCCCATTTCTAAAACAGAAAGACAACAAAGTTGGAATATGAGTTATCATGAGTACATAGGTTTTCCTAATTCAGATGCCTCCTCGCCAGTTTTTTTAAACTGTGTTCCTGCTCTTCCTACTGATACTGAGAGCATTGGTGGGAAAGTGTGGCTCAGGATTATGTGTCAATTGTGATGTGTTGGTTATTCCTAAAATTATTTTACATCAAATATCTGATATTATTAATATTATTATCACTTTTACTTTATGTAGGTAACTAAATGTTTATGTTTAAGATCTAATGTTTCATCATTGGAACAGGCTGTGTTTGTGCAAATGGAAGTATACTAGTGGGGATACATGAGCTCCAGCAATAAGTAAAGAGAATGTATTCCTCCAAAACAGTGCTATTTCTAGGAACTTGGTAATAGGCTTTCTCTGGGAACCTAGACCCCTCAGTGTGAAAACAGGCTCAGGTGAGCCAGACAGCCAAAATAATTAGTGTGGGATCTGTATCAGAGGCATTCCATGCAGATATTACACTTGTGAAAAGGCAGGAAAGATAATTAGAATATACTCTCTCTTGCCTTGTGCACTACATTTCATGTTGAAAACTCCTCTGTGTGCCTATAGGAGCTTGAGGTCCAATTAATTCTATCCAACCACTAATATTACACACTTTTAGATCTGTACACCCTCAAGATGTTATCTACCAACCATCAAAAATTTGTTTAGTACCTAAATTCACGCCTGACTTGGTGCTGGGCCCTGGATATACAAAAATAGAATGTGAAACATTTCCTGCCCTCATGGAGCTTTTCAATTGTACTGGGCATTTATAAATATAAGTAAATACAAGACAGAAATGAAATCGAGTAATTTGGGAGGTTTCTAGCAGTGGGGGTAATTAGGACAAGTTTCCTGTAGGTGGCAGCACTTGAGCTGAGGTTTCAAGGATTTTTCTTTCAATCCTAAAACCCCTTGTGAACCTCAGAAGTCTTAGCCTCTCATCACTTAACCTTTGTTCCTTTTCTTTCATTGAAACCGCCCACTGGCAAACCCATCTGGGTGACATTTATTGCAAGGTTAAACATGCTCCTTGTCCATAAGAAATTACATCACCATAATAATGTCCTGGGAGAACTGCAAAGGTCCTCAGAAGTCATCTAATTCAACCCATGAGTTTCACAAATGAGAAAACTGAAGGAGGGAGGGAGGAGGGAGGGAAGGAGGGAGAGAGCGAAGAAGGGAAGGAGAAAAGAAACTTGTTTATAAAGCACTTGCTATTCCCTGAGGATAAAAATACAAAAATGAACTATGGGAAAATTTTGATAAATATCAGCAACTTGAAAGAAAGTTCCCCCAAGGGAAAAAAGCATAGAGGATCACTACCTTGGCCTACAAAGGAACCACTTGCTGCACAGTGTTGCATAGTCATCGCTGCCCCACATATACAACAATCAATCAATTGGTCAATTGACTGATGTTGCACAGCCACTTGTGTTTCACATATACAACAGACCATTCCAGTCACTTTTGTGGACCAAAGCTAAGACTTTACCTTTAACAGTAGCTTTCCCTTTTAGTCAGAGGAAGAATGTAGACTCAACTCTACTTGCCAAAGTTATTATTATTAATAATAATAAATATTGATAGTACATAGTACTTTAATACTTAATAGTACTTACATAGTACTTTAAGATTTGCAAATCACTTTACGAATATCTCGGTTTTTTGTCATAACCACCCTGGGGCAGAGGTGCTATTACGCTTCTCATTTTACAGATCAGAGAACTAAGACAGGTAGGGGCCAAATGACTTGCCAATAATCACCCAACTAGGAAGTGACTGAAGCTCATTTTGAATACCAGGTCCAGCGCTCTATCCCCTGCACCACCTAACCATCCATGATCTTTCATTGACATAGCTAAGTGAATTAACTATGTCTTTTTGCAGTACTGACAAACTCAGAGAAATTAAGGCACTTCTTTTTTTTAAATTTGAAATTGGTTTTTAAATTGATTTGTTTATTTACTTTTAGTTTATAAGATTCAGTTCCAGAATCTCTTGAGTTTCAAATTTTCTCCCTTCCCTCCCCCCCTAAAAAATAATGGTTTGCAATCGAGTATAGGATCTAAGGCACTTCTTAATAATACTAACAATGGTTAGCATATGGTGCTTTAAGGTTTGAAAGGTGTGTTATGAATATTGCCTCCAATACTTTTAGGATTTTTCACTTAAGCAGTGATAGTTTTCCCTCCATTACCACAGATTGCAACCTTACTTGTGCCTTAGTAAATGATCGTTATGAGCTGCTGGAAATGAGCCTTTGTTCTCCTTAGCCATGCTGGTCCTCAGACCCCAGACAGATGAAAAGTCAATCACTGGCCCACATTTGAAGCCATTCCTGCTGGGGAGAACTAGCTAGATCCTTTACATTGCTGCACAATCTTCAAAAGCTTAGCAAAATCATTGTATCACAACTGGACACCAGAGGAAGATGTTAAGTGAAGTTCCTCACTACACGTGCATGGCACATTGACATCATTTCCCAATTATCTACATGATGCTTCGTCCCTAGGAATGGGGTTGATCAGCTTATCCTGCACAAAGCCTAGAGGCTTAGTAATTGGTCCAGTGTTGTTATGAGGAGATTGCTGGCAGCTGAATACTTCTCGACATGCCTTATTTATCAAGCAGCATGTGAAAGGAGATGAGGCATAGAGCTGCCAAGGCTAAGTATGTTAGCAAGGACTCCTCCTTGTTTTCTATTTTTCCAGCCTGCAGAAAGACTGAAGGGAAAAAAGAGAGAAAAGAGGTGAAGAGGGAGGGAGACAGAAACAGAGAGAGAAGGCAGAGACAGAGCTGGAGACAGATAGACAAATGATAGATAGAAAGGAGATAGAAAAAGACTGAGAGGCAGAGGCAGAGAAAGAGGAAGACCAAAAGCTGAGATGAGGGCAGATGGATAGCAGCAGAAACAAATAGAGAGAAAGCGAGACTAACCAAGACAGAGATAGAAACAGAAGCAAAGACAGAAACAGAGACAGAGAGCCTCTTAAGTGAATGGGGGGGAAAGGATATAAAAATCTGCCAGAGATTGTGCCTTCCAAAATTAAAAGGGTAAGAGTCATCCAGGGCTACATTCAGAAATAGAAACTAGAATCATTCAACATTAGGACTGCAAGTGACCCTAAAGATCACAGAATCCAACCCTGAGGATAGATTGGTGAGGAAACTGAGGCCCAGTGATTTGTCCAAGGTGATACAGCCCATTAGTAACAGAATCAACACTATACCTCTCAAGGTCTCTCAGTCCACTGATTCTCCTTCCACTACAATCCCTATTCCATTCCTTCTTCTGGGGCATCTTCTTTCTGTTGATTAGTGCAGAGTTAAGATGTAAAGAAAACATACTGCTGGAAGGAAATCTCTTTTTAATGAGGCAACAACTGAATGCATCCTGTGAATCCAATCCAGCTGTGCCGTGTTTCCTGCCAGAAGGTGTAGGTGTTGGTGTGGTGAGGGATGGGCATGAATATAAATAGGAATGGATGTCAGAAAGCCCATGGAAATAGTGTCTGAATCCAGATGAATTAGCAAAGATGCTCTCTCAGTATTCTAAGTGACACACTGCCCTTGGCCACCGTGATAACAGCAGCTGACCAGGTCACCTCTTTGGCTTTTTGTCCACACATCTACTTGAGTTGTGATATAAAGTGGGTCTCAACTCACTGGAAAAGAAGCCTTGGGATTTCAAGGGGGGGAGGGAATGTGAAAAGACTGAAATAATATAGCTCAGAATTACCTTTAGCAGCCTCAGAAGTGGAATCCACAGGATCCACCATGGAATTTCTTTACTTTTTCAGGAACATGTATTTACATTAGAATGATGTGTTTGGGCCTCCTTAAGATGTGAGACACATACTGGATAACTGAGTATGTATCTTCAAAGATCTTAACAAGCTAGCATGTTGGGATAAACCTAATAAGGCAAAATGCCATGGAGATAAATGTAAAGACATACACTGAGTTGGGAAAATCAACTCTCCATAGCAGCCATGTGAGGCAGGTATATCCAGCATTCTTACTCCCGTTTTACAAATGAAGAAACAGTTTAGAGAGGTCAACTGATTTGCTGAGGATCACACAGCTGGTAACATATCAGAAATAGAATTTGAATCTAGGGTTTTCTGACTCCAATTCCAGATATCTGGGATAGGTATAGAATATTTTTTTCTAATTCTGCCTCTCAAGGTCTAGAATACAGATTATAAAGATGAGTAATTAGAAATAGCCTGAAAAGGAAGTCTCTGCTCAGACTGTGAAGGGATTTTAGGAACTTTGCATTGTATCCTCGAGGTCATAGGGAGTGATTTGTGCTTTGTGAGCAAAAGAGTGCCATGGTCAGACTATTTTGACAGTTGAGACTACATAGAGGTTGGAATTAAGAGGGGAAACTAGAAGCAGAAAGACCATTGAGGAGATTATTGCAATATTCCAGGTAAGAGGTGATGACAGTCTTATTAAGGAGACTTCTAGGCAAGTAGAGAGAAGGGAATTGCTGTGACAGAGTTACACAGGTGAAATTGACAAGACTTGGCACCCATTTTCCATAGATCAGTATTTTCTTGATACCAGTTCATGACTAAGAGGTTCTCCTTGTACTCATCCATCATCAGCTACAAGAAGAGCTGGTATCAGTAATCAAAGCCATGCTTATGATTGACATAACTTGATGGCCTCTACTATTTCTTCCAGATCTAAAATTTATTCTTATGAACTCATTTAAATTCTCCAGATCTCAGTTTCCTTATATGTAAGACTGAAAGGTTGGTCTGGTTGACCTCTGTGGTCCCTTCCAGGTCCAAATTTATGAGCTGATAAATACTAGTTTTTTAAAAAGATAGAAGACTCTCAGGTTTAAATTATATAGACAGAACCTTTGAAAACCAGATGGAGTGATCAGGGTATGAATTGTTCTAAGGATAAAAGAGGAGTCAGGGACATTTTGGGTCAGAAAAATTTAGCATTGTTTCTAAGAGAGTAGAATTGTTATATCTGTTGTTATACAGAACAGGTGAAGCAGCATTCTATCTTTAGAAACTTCAAAGAACAGGTCGACTCTATAAACATCCTCCTCTTGCTACCAACATTTTCCCTTATTCAGAAAATTATTTCTTCCCAATGCAGAAAATGCCTCCTCTCTTTCCTTTGGCAGAAAACCTATTGACTTCCACTGAAAACATGAAAAAATTTCCTGCATTTTAGGATCAAATACAAACTCCTTTGTCGGGCTTTAAAAACTAAACCCAGCCTGTCTCCCTCCAATGTTTCCAGCCTTACTATGCTTTGTTCCCCTCTTCGTGCTCATCAATCCAGCCAAATTGACTGTCCTGTTGTTCCTTCTATCTCGTGCCTTTGCATACTTACAAGGGGCTTCCCTGTCACCTCTGCCTCTTAGATTTCCTCCTTTTGGAAACTCAGCCAAAATGCTCTTTTAAGCAGCCTTTCGTAATCCCTGACCAAAGTACTGGAGTTCTCCTCTCCCATTACTTTGTATTTATTCTGTATGTAGTTATGGTGTATATACTTGTATTGTGCATGTTGTTTCAGCCACTAGAATGTAAGCTCCTTAAGGGCAAATACTGTTTTATTTGTATTCATACCTTTACTGCCTGGCACATTGCTGTGTACATAGTAATGGTGGTGGTGGTGGTGGTGGTGGTGGTAGTAGTAGTTGTGGTGGTGGTGGTGGTGGTGGTGGTGATGGTGGTGGTGGTGGTGGTGGTGGTGGTAGTAGTAGTTGTGGTGGTGGTGGTGGTGGTGGTGGTGATGGTAGTAGTAGTAGTAGTGATGATGATGTGGTGGTAGTAGTGGTGGTGGTGGTGGTGGTAGTAGTAGTAGTAGCAATAGTAGTAGCAGCAGCAGCTAGTATTTTATATATGTCCTTAAGGTTTACAAAGTGCTCTGTGTATGTAAACTTATTTGATCCTCACAATCTTGAGAGGAAGGTGCTACTATTCTCCTCATTCTACAGATGAGAAAACTGAGACCCGGAATGAATGTTATTTTCCCAGGGTCACATAGCTAATAAGTACTTGAGGCAGGATTTGAACTCAGGCCTTTCTGACTTCAGGTCCCATGCTCTATCCACTGAACCATCTAGCTGTCTAGTAGGTACTTAAGGATCATTATTTGAAAATTGGGTAAATTTCTTTATCACTCTCATTTCTAAGCTTATTTGTGATGACTTTAGCAGTAGTTAGGCATATTTTCTAGTTTCTTCCTTAAAATTTCTTTAATTAAACCCAGTCTCTGTCCCCCCTATCCCCCATTATGGATTAAGTATGTCTGGAAAGGACTTCTCTTCTATAACTCATCAAACCAACTGTAGCTCCAATGTTTCCATTTTTGGTGAATGATGCCTTTCTGTCCTGGACTTCAGCACTTTAACAAAGGAGTTGACACCTTTCACATTTCTGTACCTCACTTTTATGGGTACTTTGTGGTTAAATTGTGAGTTTTTTTGAGGGGAGGGGGTGTTAGGCATTTGGGGTTAAGTGACTTGCTCAGGGTAACACACCTAGTAAATGTCTGTGGCTGGATTTGAACTCAGGTCATCCTAATTCCAGGGCTAGTGCTCTATCCACTGTGCCACATAGCTGCCCCATGGAATTGTTTTTAAATAAGGTGGGTTTTGTTGTTGTTGTTTTTTTTAAATGAACAACTTAGAGGAAGCTAGGTAGCATAGTGGATAGAGCAGTGGATTTGAATTCATGACAACCTAAGTTCAAATCCTGTCTCAGATATCTACTAGCTGTGTGACCCCTAACAAGTCATTTAGCCAGTCTCAGTTTCCTCATTTATAGAATAGGAATCATCAATCAGAGGGTCGCTTTGAAGATCCAATGTGAAAATATGTGAAAAGTGCTCTAAACCTTAAAGCACTATAGAAAAGTGAGCTACTATTGTTCTAAGGATAAAAGAGGAGTCAGGGACATTTTGGGTCAGAAAAATTTAGCATTGTTTCTAAGAGAGTAGAATTGTTATATCTGTTGTTATACAGAACAGGTGAAACAGCATTTGAATTCATGACAACCTAAGTTCATTGAATTTATCAATTGAAAGAAACTGTGGAGATACATTAGCATACTGGGTGTCATGACCTAGGACCAATTTGGATGTTTCCAAAGTCTCAGTCCTAGGTCTTTTTCTCTTCTTTCCCTCCCCTACTTCCTCTCCTTACCTCCACCTTAGAATCTCTGGCTTCCTTCAAGTCTCAGCTCATGGATCATCCCTCAGGGGAAGGCCTTCTCCCTTTCCCCCTAGCAATTAATGGTCTCTCTTCAAATCATCCTTGTTCTATTTATATACTTATATATTATATTGTTATATATTGCATTTTTATAATGTTACAGTGACATAAATATTCTATTAAATCATAATATAATTATACTACAATATTAATATGTTACATTATTATATACTGTATACTATGTATTATATTGTTCTATTTCTATATTGTACCTTTTAGTAGAATGCAAGCACCTTAGGGTAGTGAGTTAGCTTATTTTGTCTAGGGAGCTAGGTGGTATTATGGAAGATTACTGGCCTTGGAGCCAGGAAAACCTGAGTTCCAGTTGCTCCTTAAATACTTACTAGCTGTGTAACTCTGGCCCAGTCACTTAATTTTTCCCAGTCTCGGTTTTCACATTTGTAAAATGAAAATGATAACAGCCCCTGCCTCACAGAGGGCTGTTGGGGGGATCAAAAGGTTATGTCATGTCATATTTTAAATCTACATGGTTTAAAGCCACCAAATACTGTAGTTCTGTTTCCTCACAGTTAGTTCAGTTCCTTGTACATAGTAAGAACTTAACAAATCTTTATAGGACAGCAAAGTGTCACAGTGGGTAGAGCACTAGGCCTGGAGTCAGGATGACTTGAGTTCAAATATGGCCTTAGACATTTATTAGCTGCGTGACCCTAGTCAAGTCATTTAACCTTGTTTGCCTCAGTTTCCTCATCTTCAAAATGAACTGGAGAAGGAAATGAGAAACCATCCCAGTATCTTTGCCAAGAAAACCCCAAATGGGATCACAAAGAGTTGGACACAACTGAAACAAGAAAATAAATCTTTGGTGAATTGGATTGGATGACACCAAGATGGCTGACAGTGGCTTTATATCCCTAGAACTTCATTCAGTACCTGGCACATAGTAGGGACATAATTAATTAATTTAGTAAAAAAAAATATTTACTCCTTAGAAAAGCCCAGTTATTTACTTGTTTCCAATCTGTTTAGATTCACAGGTAGAACTGTCTTCTCTTCTCTTTGCCTGTACAGATGCTTCCTTGTCCTTTCTCATAAGTGTCACCTAGAAAGCAATAGATTATTTGGGAAACATCCTGGAGTTCTAAAATGTCCAATTTCATTGCTCAGTATGGAGGAAAGAAAGTGCTAATAGAGTATAATGGTTTGAATGGGAAAACATGACCACACAATCCAGGCTGAAAGTCAATGGAAGGAACATGTATGATGGGAACAGTAATAATAGATCAAAATATAACCAGATACCTAATTAGTTATAACTCAAGAATCCTGGTTTGCTCTCCACAAATCTGTTAACCACTCTTCTACCGACAATTTTGCAGTTGGTAGAAATTATTATAATGAAACAATAACAATTCCAGGTACAAAGCCAAAATGCATTTCCACTTCCAATTAAACTTTCTCTAAGAAAATTAGCCAGAGATGCTCTTTTTTGCAAATGACATTTTGTTAATTTCATCAAGCCCCAGAACATTGCAAAACCTCCATTGCAAAGCAGTGACCACTCAAAAGAATCTATCAAAAGAACCTCACTATCCACACAGACAAAACTAAGTGGATGAAGAATACTTGTTGTCCAGACTATGAAATGCAGTTAGATAACGAGCTCCTTCAATGCATATATTTTGGACTCACACTGCACATAAACGATATTCAAAGCCAGAACTGAACAGAAATAGGAGAGCAGGGTGAATTAGAGAATTGCACAGTGCTTTTAATTATCCCCATGCTTTTCCTTGAAACAGAGGCCTATCTTTTTAACATAGATGTCATTCATATAATAACATGTGCTGCTACAAGTTAGGGATTATAAAATTGATTAAAATTGAGGGTCACTCAAAGGACAACAAAGAGGTCTATGGTGGAGAGTGAGCAAACTGCACCCACATTAGCAACCAAGAATTGTGCAAGAGAAGTGACATAAAGGATGTCATGTAGGGAGGATGGGGAAGAGAAAGTGGGTTAGTCAAATGATGAGAGCAAGGGATAGACATTGGAGAGTCATGTGTTCCATTGGAACCCATACAGTTTCAAGAGAACAAGAGACAGCTGCTTCTCAGAACCTTGGACAGGTCCCCCAGTGTGGCTGTAGGGGAGCATATGGACCATAGTCTCTCAGGATAGGCAGGCATGGTTGGATTGTGCTTTAGTTCTTTGGAAAGAGTGCCACTATTAAAGAGCTCACACACAGGTTATGCAAGTGCCAAAGTGTCAAAGTTAAAAAGTAAGCAATTTTTAATGAGGAAAGAATGCTTAACAAGCTCATTTGCCCTTCACAGAAAAGTGTATCTATTCCAGGCTACTGAGAGAATTATTTTATGAGTTCTGTAGCAGAAAAAAAGAATATCTATTTCTATGGAATGGAGATTAATACTTTTCACATATTCAGGGAAGATGAAGGATCCTGGCTCTCATATAAAAGCTAGAAATCAGAATAAATTAAGTTTCCTGCAGAAACAAGATTTTTAAAAATATGTTTTTGATCAAGGTTCTTTTTCTCTATTTGCAATGGATAAAAAACAAGTTCAGAAAAGGAGAATATAATTTTCTATGCAACTTTAACTTTTATTAGTAGAAAAAAATATGCACAAGCTCAAATGTCAGAGACTTAAAGGAAATTATTGAGGTCCAAATAAAACCAGGCAGCAAGTCTTAAAATAAAAATCTGAAGACTTGTGGGTGGAGGCAGGGACAATGACTGGCCTGCCTTCCAGTATCTTGAAGGGCTTTCTGTCTGACCCCAGGGGACAAAACTGGAAGTAGTGGATAGATGAAGTGGATGGATGCAGTTGAGCTTGACATAAGGAAAAACTTATCAGTTAATGCTCTCCAAACATGGAATGGCTGCCCAGAGAAAAGTGTTGGTTCTTTCTCACTAGAAGTCTCCAAATAAAGGCTGGAAAGCCATTTATCAGATGAACTGTAGAAAGGATTCTTATTCAAGAATTGGTTGAACTAGATTACTTTGAAAGTCCATTCCAACATTGAGATTCTTGGATTCTGTGATTCCTAGAATGTATCTAGAACTTGAATAAATTTAGGAATTTAGAACTATAAGAATAATAGGATCACCATATCATGTGCTTGTCTTCAGCTTTGGATTGAAAAGGATCCATTGCATTACTTAGCAGGTTAAAAGGAATTCAAGCACAATCTCTTTGGAATGCAAATTTAATCTCTTCTAATATACCCTGATGGTTCCAAGAAAAAAATTGGAGAGATTAACAGAAAACTAGTTTATATGAGGATCAAGAGAATTTCACTCACACTTTGCCATCTATATCATCATATCCATTCCTCTGTCCCTTGATCACCACCTAGAATATGCGTTGTGGACATATTGGCAGTGTTGAATTTATAATCAGTTCTACTCGATCCTTTGTAGGTGGATTTAATGATTGATTATGTATGAGAAGTATATGGTTTCTGAGGTTGCCTATAGGACTTCAGAATTGGAAATGAGTCATGAATTCATTTATGACTCATCAGACAACCCAGCAAATGAATTTGTTAAGTAGCAAGAAGAGAGTGGCTGGGTAGAGTAGTTGTTAGAGTGGTAGACTTGGTTTCAGGAAGACATTGGTATGAATCTTGCTTCAAATAGTTACTATCTAGACAAATTACTTAACCATTTTCAGTTTGTTTGTTCCTCTGCAAAATGGGATTAACGATACTTCTAATACTTACCTCACAGGCTTGTTTTAAAACTCAAAAGAGATGTTATATGGAAATAACTTTATAAAGAATATTATAGTTTGTTATGATTTTAAAAATAAATTCACATGAAATCTCTTCTTAAACCTTAAAAGTTTCCATTTAGAATCTTTTTTTAAAATTTGTCCCTGAAGAAACCTACGTTTGGAAATATTTTCCTGCTAGTCCTCACTTTGTATACATAAACTCTTACACAAAGTTCTGTAAATTCACTACTGCCTTTAAAGTATCTTTGGGTGGGACCCCAGAGACCATCAACCCAGCCCCCTCATTTTACAGATGAAGAAACCAAGAATCTGAAAGCTGAGGTGGCTTATATAAGGTCATGCTGGGAGTAAAGGATCACAGGAAGGATCTGAACCTAGGTTGTCTGGAGCCAAGTCTAGCACTGATTCCACTGCACAATATATGCAAAGACATACCACAACTATTTCGGCAATAGAAACAAAGAATGATAGAAAGAGGTTTGTTATAATTATATATATATATATATATATATATATATATATATATATATATATGAAATATACATATAATATATATAATATATAATATAACATATATAATTTAATTGGAAGTGGAATTGCACTTTTGGCTTTGTACCTGGAATTGTTATTGTTTCATTATAATAATTATATGCATATGGGGGCGGAGAGAGCACTACATATGAATGATTTCTACAGGCACTTTTCTTCCTTTGTAAGGGGAGGTCGGATTATCTAATGGGAGAAGGTAAATATCACAGAAGGCAATGTCATGCCTTCTTCAAAATGTGCTGATGCACTAAAATGACAGAATACATAAACATACACACGTTCTCATTATATATGTGTCGATACATATACATTGTGTATATGTATATAACATATATATTTAAACATGTATGTATTCATATGTGGAAGCAGGAGGTTCAGTAAATCCTTGGACACAGCATGGGATATAACTCATTTAAAGTCTACTGTGGCATTTACTTCATTCAATAAGTATTTGCTTCCAAATACTGGGTTAGGCACTAGGGAGACACAGATGAAAACCAAACTGTTCCTCCCCTCAAGGAGTCTCTATTCCACCAGGAGGAAATAACATGTACAAAAATTATTAAATGCAAAGCACATGGTGTGGAAGGGAGAGAGAGAGAGCTCACCAGTAATTTACAGGAATCAGGAAAGTTTTCTTGTAGGAAGAAACCCTTGGATTTAGCCTTGAATGGAGCTAACAGTTCTCATAGGCAAAAATGGAAAAGGAAAGTATTTCAGGTAAAGAGGACACAGCTGGTACAAAAGCAGAGAGGTAGGAAATAAAATATAATCCATAGGGAAGAGCAGTAGGTCAGTTTGGATGGAATGAATGGTATATGAAGAATAAGAACATGTAAAAGCCTAGAAAGGTAGCTTGGAGCCAGATTGTGAAGACCTTTAAATGCTAAGCAAAGTAGTTAGCATTTTACTCTGGAAGATGTAGGGAACCACTGAATCTTCTTGAGCAAGGGAGTGACATGATCAGAATCATGCTTTAGGAAGATCGCTTTGGTGGCTGGGTGGAGAATAGATGAGAGGGAGAAGAGAGTTGACACAGGAAGACAAATTAGGGGACTGTCACAGTAGTCTAACAGAAAGGTGATCAAGGCTTGAATTATTTTGAAATCCACTGCAAGTATTATCACAAACTCCTATCTTAGGCACAAAATCAGCAATTTCAGACAGCCAGAGAACAGCAAACTCCTGCACCTTGCACATCTTGCTTCAGAACAATAAGATAGAAGTACCCATGAGAGAGAAATTGGTTGATTTCAAACACCTGTTGGGGATCCAGGTAGACTAAGTCATTTTTCTAGTCCATACATTTAAAACTAATTGAAGACTCTGAAGTATAAGACTAAGTAAATTAGCTGTTGAGGACAGATCACTTTTCTTACTTGGCAAGCTTCTAAGAAGGATATTTGTCAAGATCTGGCAGATATTTTCTTAACAAGGACAGATCATCCAGGGCAGAACAAGGGCAAGAGAAAAGTTCTGGCCACAACATTGTCTGAACTCTTTATGGAAAGAACTGAATTAGGAAGTACTTGAGCAAAAGACCAGAGTACCTGGGATGAGTGGATTGGTCATTTGGGGGCAAGTGAAATTCCATTGAAATGGAATAATTTTCCCCCGAGATTTAAGTTAGATGCTACCTATAGAGGAGAACCCAGAGAATAGTCATGACTAGGAGGGAAGGAAGGAGACCTTGGTCCAGAATTATAAGCAGTGGGATGGCAAATATCAGACTTTTTCTGGAAACTGAAACAATTTTGAGAGTCAGGCTAATAATAACAGCAGCTATAGACATAGACATAGATAGATATAGATATATGGCAGACAGACAGACATATGGACAGATGGATGGACAGATGGATGGATGGTGGATGGATGGATGGATGGATAGATGGATGGATGGCTAGATAGATTGATAGATAGATATAACTTTGAAGCTTGCAAAATGCTTTGTATACCTTATCTCATTTTAGCCTCCTAACAACCCTGTGAAGTAGATGATATTAGGTACCAAAATCCTTATTTTATAGATGGAGACATTGAGACCCAGAGAGGTAACATGACTTAAGATCATAGATCAAGACCTAGGAAGTTCAGAGATGATCTAGTCTGAACTTCTCATTTTACAGAGGAGGAAACTGAGGCAGAGGATGAATGAATTGCCCCAGGTCACCTAGGTAATAAGCTGCAGTCATGAGATTTGAATCCAAGCCATTGATCTTTCCACTGTATCATGAAAAAGATGGTGGTAATGGAAGAACTAGAATCTTCCATCCCCTGAAAAAAAATCTCTAGAACTCTGGAATAGCAAGTGTACTGCCAACTCTGGCTGTTTTGGCCATACTTCTTTTTTCTTTTTGGAGGGGGGAAGGTAGGGCAATTGGAGTTAAGTGACTTGCCCAAGGTCACATGGCTAGCCTTTTGTGTTAAGTGTCTGAGGTCAGATTTGAACTCAGGTCTTCCTGACTGCAGGGCCAGTTCTCTATTCACTGTGCCACCTAGCTGCCCCTTGGCCATACTTTCACCTCAAGGTCCCAGAGCACAAGACCCCTGTACTAGCCTCCAAGTAGAAGCAAATCTCTCCTAACTCCCATCTAGCTAAAGAGTCATCTGCCACAGAAGAAGGGCACACTTCCAGCTTTCTAGGTGTCTGGGAAAGCTATCTTCACACCAACTACTGCTATATCAGGAGTGTGCACAAGTTGGACAGTGACCATATTTTCCTAGCATTTTTCCACATCCCTGAATAAGTTTCCAAACAATGAAATAAGTGCTAGTTGAAAAATTGGGCAAGTGGGAAGAAAGCCTTGACCTTTAGAATATTTTAGTGTTCCTGAGCTTGTCTTTTTCCATTGTGTTACAAGATATGGCAGCTTGTAATCATCTGAGATGTCAGACAAAGAATCAAAAATCCCACCTTCTCTTTAATGAGCAGATGCAATCATTGCACACTCAGTCAGCCCAAGTGCCCTGAATAGCATCTTGAAAAGTAAACACCATGAAGCTGGAGTGTTCTTTTTCCTACCCAATGATAGAGGCCCCACCTATGGCCATCACATTTCTATTCACCGAATGTTTTCTAAGCTCCTTCATGCATGCAGGCTTTTCTAGGCACTCAAAATCAGAAGTGTCAAACACAAAGTGTGACTCCTCTTCAGTGAGAACCAGATTAAAATATCATTGAGAAATATTTGACAAGATAAATAAAAAATGCAGTGAAACATAGATTATATTACATTTTAAAACTAAGTCAATATGAAGCCTGCAGAGATCCTTATGTACAGATAAGTGGCCCTATTTCTAGAGAATATAGAATGATGTACCCTCTTTTAGTCTCATCTATACTGTGGGAAAGCAAGGGCTGTTTGGCTTTTGTTTGTACATTCCCATTACCTACCTACAAATACAAATTTAGAGCTAGAAGGGACCATTGAGACCATTTGGTCCAACCACTCCATTTTACTGTAGTAACTGAAACACAGAAGTTAAGTGACTTGCCCAAAGTCACACAGTTACTAAGTGTCTGGATCAGGCTTTGAATTCAGTTCCTCTGATTCTATATTCCTTATTTTTTCTATTGTACTGCTATTATGTCTAGAGTGCATAATAAATACTGGTAGAATTGAGTTGACTTGAATTTCCTAAGGTACACAATGAAAGACCTTATCACTTAGGTGGCCAGGGCTAAATACTTTTAGTGCATTATCAATGGTAATCAATATTCCGATAAAATCTTGTTTAGTTCAGACCACTAATAATTCAGAAGTTAAGGTAAATGAACTGATGCTAAGACTTTAGGTAGTTTATGCGGAAAGGCTTACTAAGCAAATAGAGTAAATAAGGTGGAGGGAAGTATTGAACTTCCTGAAGAGAACAAACAACATTTAATTGCTAACCTGGAAAATGAGGGTAGCAAAGGAGCCTATCTGCTTATGAAAGCAGTACCCTGTCTCCACTTGGCAACACTTTGTTGGCTCTTGGTTAATGTTTCTCTTTGTACCTAATGGTTCTGAAAACTTCACTTCTTGAAAATAAAATAATCTATAATTGAACTTTTTTGTTAATCCAAATTGGTCTCTCAAATTGGCCCCAAAGCAATGAGATCATGCTGGCATTATGCACTTGGCCAGTGGGTATAGTGCTGAATAAGACAGGGTGAGGAAGTCAGTTTAAAAAAACCCTCTTTGTAAACTCAAAAGAAAATGACTCTTTTAATGGGGGGTTAACCAGAACAGCTCAGTGGTTAAGGTGTTAAATTGAGGATCCAATGATCAGGCAGTCAGTAAACATGTATTAAGCACCTACTGTGTGCTGGACATTGTGATAAGGGCAAAGGATATAAAGACAGGCAAAGGATCTGTCCCTGCCCTCAAGAAGCTCACAGTCTAATGGGTAAGACAAGCTACAAACAACCCATACACAAGATAAATTGGATAACAGGGTCCCCATGGGGTAAAACTACTGTTAAGATGGTTATAATTTTAGAGAAAGTAGGGACTAGAAGGTAGAGTACCTGGAATCAAGAAGACCTGACTCCAGATGTCTCCTCCTCAGACATTTGCTAGTTGTATAATTCTGAGCAAGACAGTTTTCCTTTCTCTTCATCTGTGAAATGAGGGGGTTGGCCTTGATGACCTATGAGTTCCTTTCCTCCTTTAAATCTATTTCAGATAATAGCAACATTAATAGCCAGTATTTATTTAGCACTAAATACTATATATATTTATATATTGTATTTATATAGTTAAGGTTTGCAGAGCACTTTACATATGTTCTCATCTGATGTTCACAATAATCCTATGAGATAGGTGCTATTATTGTCACATTTTACAGATGAGGAAACTGAGGCAGGGGGTAATTAAGTGACTTGCCCAGGGCCATTAAGTGTCTGAGGCAGGATTTGAACTCAGGTCACACTCTGTCTACTATGCTACCTAGATACCTCAACTTGTAAATTCATGGTGAGGGGCAGATCCCATATAAAAAGGCAAAAAAAAAATGGCCATAGTGCCTTCTTGCAATCAAATATGTAGATTTCATCAGGGCATTCGAAAGTGAGAAGTTTAAAAAAAAAAGTTGTATGGGTTTCATTGTTGTTGCTGTTGCTGTTTAGTTCAGCACCCCCAGGCTAGGATAATGCCTTACACATAATACATGTTAAATAACATTTATTTAATTGATTTTCTATGCTAAAAATGTTGGCATGGAGTGGGCCTACCCTTCTATCTATGATTTTGGAAATATTCTAACTAGTGATTTTTGAGCCCAAGACATGCCGTGTGAAATAAGCTTCCTTAAGAAGGCAATTGGGTGTGAGACAGATGGGCGGTGCAGCGAATAGAGCACTAATCCTGGAGTCAGGAGAACCTGAGTTCAAATCTGGCCTCAGACACTTGACACTTACTAGCCATGTGACCTTGGGCAAGTCACTTACCCTAATTGCCCTACCTTCCTCCTCCAAAAAAAAGCAAAAAAAAAAAAAAGGCAATTGGGTGGCAAAAGTGGATAGAGTTTGATACCCACCATCACAAACACTTACTAGCTATGTGACCTTGGCCAAGACGGTTAACCTTCTGTGCTCAGGATGTTTATTTTTAAAATGTTCTCCAAGGTCCCTTCTAGTTCTAAATCTATAGGAGAAGACCCCAAGTCACTGACAGGCTTGCTCTCAGAATTCCATTGGGGGCCCCATTGGGAACAGAGATTTCAGAGATATGGAGATGGAGGAGGAGAAAGCTCCTGGAGCTTCCTATTCTAAGAGCACTGACTTCCAAGGCAAAGGACAATGGCCAGATGCTTTATCTGTGAATAGGACCACAATAGCTAGCTAATCAGAAAACAGCAGGACCGGGATTGTTTAACCACGAAAACATTAGCAGGGACCCCTTCTCATTACCTAATCCCTTAAAAAATCCCTCCTGCCTTTTTCATATTCTAAATTTCTCTTGTGTAATCAGCATCATTATATTATAAAAATCCATCTTGCTTTCTCTGAAGCTGCTGGTTTTGGAACTTAGCCCACTTCATGAGAGGCGTCAATCTCAAGAAGTGCCTATACTTGGATTAGAGGTGGTCTGACTCTGAATTCTTTGAGATGGTTCTGCCACAATGCAGCATGAAACCACAATACTATTATCCATAAAATGAGGGACTTGGAATAGATGGCCTCTGAGACCCTTTCCAACTCTAAACTGATGACCTCATCCTCTTCATTATCGTTTCTAACTAAGTGCTAACTCTACCATTTCTAAGATGCGCAGGGCCTCTAAATGTTGCCAGGGAATGCTCTCTGAATTTCCACCCCCTGTGGCAAAGCCCCTAGTTGTCCCATTCCTGGTTATAGCTCTGGTATACAGCCTCAAGAGATGCTTTATAAACTTTCTCTTGGGGGAAAAACAACGGCACTGATTCCTGAAGTTACTCATAGATAACAAGAATTACTCAGTCTAGAGATATCTCTGTGTTCCAATGCACTGAGCACACATTGTTCTGGAGAGAGAACCCAAAATAAAAGTGAGTGAATTCCTGCTTCCAATATATCTTGTAAAGCACTTAAAATCATGACATTTTCGTGCATTGGTACAATTTGAAGAGGGCACAACTCCTTCTGACATTTACTCTCCCAGGTAAAGAAAGATGATCCAATCTCTGCCTACAATAGAATGTAATACTCAATAGAGATCAGCCTTGCTTTACCTCATGTAGCACAATCCACAAGCATAATTCCCTCAATATCTGAGACAAAGGCCTCTTCCCGCCTCTGTTTCTCTGGTCAAGGCCTAAAAATAGAGATGCAATGACAAAAATCCAATGAATTTATTTTAAAAAAATGAAAATTCATCAAAGAGACAATGTGGAAAGTATATTGGATTTAGAGTCAGAGGATCAGGGCAATTCTGCTGCTTACTAAATGGATGACCTTGGACTAGTCACTAAAACTTATGCAGCTTCAGTTTTCTTATTTGTAAAAAGGGGTGGGTGACCTATAGAAGTTCTTTACCCAAATGTCATTAGTCTATGTGTATATGTAGATACATAAAATCAGAGACCTAGAACTGGGCAGGACCTCAGAGACCATTCATCCCCCATTGTACAGGTGAGGAAACTGAGTTTAAGGAGGTAAAATGACTTATCCACAGTCACACAGATAATAAGGACTAGAAGCAGAATCAGAATGCACCTGATTCCAAAGCCAATTCCCTTTCCATTGCATTAATATGCTTCCCCAACCACCCACCTCCTTTGTCTGGATCTGTGATTTCACAGGAGCAGATAACATTCAGAGTAGAAACTTTCTCCACTCATGCAGAGAAGAAACTCTTTTGGTTCCCTGAGACATTGAGGGGTAAAATGATCAGCCATGGCCCAGCACTCAGCACTGGGTACTGACTGACTGATGATCACAAAGCCAGCATGTGACATAACCAAGCCTTATGGACTCCCAGGTCAAATGTCCTCTATCAATGACCTGAAGCTACCTTTCATAAAGTACATGGACACTCTCAGGACATGTGTGAATATATACATATGCAGGCATACATATACACACAAGAGTGATACTAAGGGTGTTTTTCCTTTGAAATGTTTAGGTGTTGCTTTTTGAAAGATTCTCCAAACTCTGTTTCTCAAGTCATTAATGAGTTGTTGGAGAAGGATTTCAGATATCCCCTCCTTTACCTCATAACACAATTCTACTTCCCTCTTCATTGCAATATAGACACATGCCTCTATGTATATGTGTATATATGTATGTATGTATGTGGAAGGGGAGAGAGAAGAAGAAGGGAGGAGAGAGAGAGGGAAAGGAAGGAGATGAGATGGAGAAATAGAGACACAGAGAATAAGACAGAGACAGAGAGATGGATAGAGACTAGACCTGTGATTTCATATATATATATATATATATATATATATCTTATATGCACATATACATACATATAGACATATGTGCACATATACATAGATATGTTAAATTGATAAATTATAATAAACATAAATTTAAGAAATGGCAGCCATCATGGAAGTAATAATAAAATCTGTAATTGTGAAATTGCCTGAGAATTAAAGGGCAGATTTAGGCTTAATATAAGAAAAAACTATCCTGAGTCCTTGGGAAGTCACAGGCTTTCAAGTCACAGGATCCAATATGTCAGATTGAAAGGGTCACTTGAAGCTGTGTGGTCCAAGTCCATTGTGTTAGGTATAAGGAAACTGGGGCCACAGGTCTTGTTTGGCTAAGGTGACTTGTATTCTTTACCTCCAATCTGGTATGCCTTTTTTCCCTAGAGGTATTTAAGCAAAGCCTGCAGGACAATTTGTCAGGGAAGTTGGAGAGAGGAGTCTCATTCAGGTACCATTTGAATTAAATGGCCTTGGAGGACCCTTCTGATTCCTTGATTCTGTGATTATTCTATCCAGTTTATGCAAATTCTCTCTAAATTTGCCTGCTCCTTTTCTAATTCCATATGGTCCTCGGGAGATCTTTATTTGTGTAGAGTCTTTAGAAAGAATTTTAATGCATTAAACATTCATCTAAGGGAATTTTTAAAAAGTTTTTCAGGGGAAAAAACTTAAGCTTAAGGAAATGCTGTGAAGCATAGTAAATTAAGTGCTAGGCTTGGAGTCGGGAAAACTTGGGTTCAGATCCTATCTCTGACACTGACGATGTGACTATGGGAAAGTTACATAACTTCTCTGAGCCTTAGTTTCCTCATCTGTAAAATGAAGGGTTTTGTTGCTTTGTTTTTTTAAACATTTTCAAGCAAAGGCTAGATGACTTTCCTGCTAGATGAATCATAAGGGGATTCTTATTTAACCATGAATTGGTATGACTTGGACTAGGTGTCCAAGTCTAATGATCTGGGATACCTTGCTTGTTTGGAATGCTAGAGCAATTTTTCCATGATGGGGAGAAAAGAACTGTATGCTGTGTCCCAGTCTATATGGCTCTGGGTGGTATTTGCTTATTGACAGGACCAGATTGAACCAAGAAAGCACTTTTCAAAAGCTTTTCAGTTCCTTTGAACCAATCTGTTCTGACATTCTGAAAAAAGCTTTCTACCCCAACATCAAAGCTATCACATAGACAATTAGAAACATTTACTGGGGGCAGACAAGTGAGCATTCTCACAAGACCAGGGGTGGCTGATATTTCTGCCTGTCAGATCAGGACTATGTATGGCTTTTATCAGTATCATTATGATTAGTAATAGCATTTACAGAATGTTTTAAGGTTTGCAAGGCATTTTATGTATGGGGGGGGGAATTTCCCATTTGATGCTCATAACAACCCTATGAGGTATGTGCTATTATCCCCATTTACAGATGAACAAAGGCCATACAGCTAGTAAGTGTCTCAAGTAGGATTTAAACCTGCCAGGCCTTCTGACTCCAAGCACCCAAACCACCAAACTGCCCCCTGGATATTTGCCTTTGGGCAACAGCGGTCCCTGAATACAGCTATGTCAAATAATTCTGACCTGGGAGACCATATGAGTCACCATGGGGAGCTACCAATCAGATTGCTTTGGCCTCGGCTCCTAAGAGGATACAAGGTTATGTTATTTGAGCTCAAATTCCATATAGAGGCAGGACAAGAAGAGATAAGGAAATGGTTTTCTTGATAGATCTCCTTGTCTTTGTACAAATTACATCATATTAATATTTGTTTGCCATTATAACCTAAGTTGATGGGAAGCTGTTCCAAGGCTTAGTATTCATTATCAGAGTTCTTGCCCTGCATAATTTATTTGCTGCCTGGGTGTGTGCAAATTACCCATAAATCCATTTGCCCTCATAAGTCCCTCATAAACCTGAAATGTGGCCCTTAGGAAAAACATGAGCTCCTATAAAAATCAAAGGCTTGTTAGTCACAAACCCAAAGGAATAAAATGGAACTTTCCCATTTTGTTGTTGACGTCATTGTCCAAATATATAAAAGGATTCCTTGGATTCAACTGTGAGTTGACATCTTCTCAAATGATAGATGATAAAAGGACAGCCTGAGATAGCCTTCAGAGAGTATCATGACATGATGATTTAACTTCTCATGTCTCCCTGCTCCCCCTTGTGAAAAATCACGTAGAAAGGAACGGAACTCATGGAATCTAAATTCACTTACATGCGTGAAAATGTGTTTAATGTATACTTTGTTGCCACCATACTAACACAAACAATGGACCATTAAGTAATATTCACCTCTAAGTGTGGTTATATTCAGAAAAACGAGTTTGAAATCTGCATGGTCATGGCATACACATGTTCCTCCCATGTTTAAAGCCATTGATTTTTAAAGAAAAAAACTGGTCAGGTTCCTGACAGCCCAATAGAATTGCTGACAGGCCAACTCTGCTGTCTCAGGAATCCCTTAAGCCATCATCAGCTAGGATCTGAAGGCTAGCGTCACTCTTGTTAGGGATGAAGGGGAGATTCAGAAAGAACATGATTTGATTTTGAAGACACCAAGTGGAAGTTGCAGGCCCCAGGGTCAGGGGTGGGGGGCAGTCTTCCTTTGATGTACAAGTAAAGCCTGTTTGAATTGGTAGTGGCTGATGGGAGATGGGAGCTATAGCTGGAACCACAGGATGTCATTTTTGCAGCGTTTACAATTCTGTCCTCTGACTGTAGCCACACTTCCCAACACAATGAGATTTGGGGTCCGTTCAGATGCCAAAGTGCTTATTAGAGGGGGGGAAAGTTCACCATAAGCTCTAACGTGGGTGTCATGACTCTTTCCAGGTAGTAGGTGTAACCTTGAAGAAAAAGTGGCACTGTCTCCAAAAAAGTGACCTGACACTGGCCTTGGTGGGTTTTTTCTACTGTGCAAGAAATAAACAGCACCGCATGTGTTTCTGATACATCCTTTCTCGCTGATCACTGCTTTGTTCTAGAGTTCAGCATGAAAGGACTAATTTTTATTTCTTTCTTTTCTTTAGTAAAATAGCATGTCAGTTGCTAATCCCAGCTACTCCAGTTGCACATATTTTTTTAATTAAAAAAAGTTTATGGATTGGTAGCATTTCAAATAAGCCGTATATTCTGAAGGTTAGACTTGCAATCTTTGAAATGCTGACCAATTGACATTATGTTCTCTTAGCCCAAGAAATGAGATTCTTTTCTTAAGTTGATTTGATTTTTTTAATTACACTGGTTATAGTAGGTCTTATTTCTTTGGATAGAAAAAGGAATTCAGACTCGAGCATGCCTCTGTTATCTAAAACTTCTGGGAGCATGGAAAGAAATCTTCATGGGTGGATTTTGCTCTTTGGGAATATAAACTACAAAGACCGCATCATGTCAAGTATTTAGCTTGTAGATGTCTTTGGCCTCTAATGGTTCTATATGCTTTTAGGATGAATGTGTCAGCAAACTAATTTTCACATCAGCGATGAAATGTTACATGGTTTTAGTAGTGACCGAAGAAATCTTTTCACAAAACATGGAGTTATCTACAATCCTATATGAAGCATTGATACTGTTCCAAGCTAGAAGAACTCCTATATGATAATGCACTCAGATGTTTAGCCCTATGTAGGTCAAGAACAATCAGAATGCCTAAGAAGATGGCTGCCATTGAGAAGGTTGGGGAAATTTCTGAAATCCCATACTCAGATTCTGGAAACAAAGGGACATTTCCCTTTAAGAATTCTATTTTCTTAAAGAAAAATCTCTAGCATTTCAGACAATTTTACACCTTTTAAAATTTAATCTCATGGAGAAGAGAATGTATAATTGTTCTCAGAAATAAATTACTAGTTTTTAAATTTTATGAAGGAAAGGGTGAGAAAATTAGATAGCAGTTTCTTTAAAAAGGGGGGGCAGTTTCTTTCTAAATGGAGACTTTGTTTAATCAGATACACTTTGGAAGGCATATGTGTACCCTAGTAGAAGAATGTCTACAATTCTGTCTCCCTTTGTTGTTTTGTGGTTGTCAAAATAATCTTAACCTTCCAGGTTAAAATCAACCCTAGCAAGTATTGCCCTTTTCAGACGCTGGCCAGCAAAATTCCATCACGTTCATTAATCTACCATGTACAGGACACTGCAGTATCCCTGGGAACTGCATTCCCGTTTCGTCAGTACACTGCCAAGACAAATCATTAGATGCATTCTTAGGATCAAATTCCCCTTCCCCAGGAAAACCCTTGTTTAGATAAGGTGATGAGAAAATAAGCATTGAAAATCCCACCTTAAAAAGTGAAGTTTATTTTCTTTTGGTGGAAGATTTGAAAGATCATTTAATTTTCACATCACCGGAGAGTTATCTAAATTCTTAGCAGACTGAGTTTTGAATAGATTCAGAGTTTTTTTTTTAAGTTTCCCATCGCATTTAATGATAAGAAACTTAAAACTTTTCAAATTCAATAGTGGGGTATTAGGGAAGATATGAATTCCTGCCATCCTGTTACTCTCTAGAATTGTTATACTTTAGTCTACAACTATTGTCTTTGGGAAGGGTAGTTGCTAATTCACCTATTTATCATTCTTTGGCTCGTGTGTGAACTTACAACATTCCTTAAGAATGACATCTTTATAACCAAGTTCTAATTTCTTGGTCTCAGGCATCTTGATAGTCAAGAAAGGGATCTATGGTGAGACTACCACTCCACCCAAGGTGAATTAGTGTTTGCTTTCCCCAGTATGGTCCCTTGGAGATGTGCCTTCTGGAATAGTTCAATCCTATCCTTTACCTCAAATTTGGATGTACCATTATCATTCAATCAACAAATATTTATTGGGCACCTGCAATGTTCCAGGCACTATCCTAGGCAATGGGTATACAAGGACAGAAATAACCCCAACCCTCAAAGAGCTTGTATTCTACCAGGGAAGATGTGACATAAGTGAGGGATTTCTAAATTATTGTTTATGCCATGAAAATTGCATTTAAAAGATATGACAAATATAAAACACAATGTTAAGATTAAATATAACATATATAATGTCCATGGTAAAGTTGTAAACACTAACTAGATGTTCATAAATCTCCTTTCCAATATTTTTGTGTATTTTGTTCTCAGCCAAGAGCCTCAAGACTTCCTTCTTCCATCCTTCTCTTCATATATGTTGTGGATTGTTCTTTAACCAGTTAGAATTTCTTGTTACAAATAACAAGTTCACGTTTCCTCCTGACCCAAGTCATTGTTGGTTTCACTGTTATAGGGGAAAAGCTCTAGGGCAGCCGATAAGGCTGTTGCCATGGTGATGAAGGAGATACCGAGGGAGGAGTCTGCTGAAGAAAAGCCCCTCCTTACTATGACATCACAGGTGGGCAGACCAATAGGGTTCCAGTAGGAAGCTGACATATGTTAATTGATCAAAGACCGTTTTTTTAACTAGTGGAGAAACATTCACTCTTTTGAACCAATCGAAAAAATAAGAGTTTTCACTGAAACAATTATAAGATGGAAAATTGGGAGGAGGGAAAGAAAATACAATTTAGTATTTAATTGTGGATATTAATTTTCATTACTCAATCTTAGTTGTTTTTTAAAAAAAATATGTATACGTACAAATACAACAAATGTTGCTTCATTACGAAGGACTATTAAAAAGAAACTTTGAGAAATCGATGACCATTCATTTAATAATACTTTTAAATTAAAAAAAACTAAATGCAAATTCCAGTTTACAAAGTTATTTGACATAGAGCCCATAGACATATGTCAGTTTGCCAGTAGATTTTCTAAACTGATTTTCTTAAATGTTAAATATATCCATGTTGTGAATATGTGCATTGCAAACATATGTACACACATATTGTTATGGATAACTAACTTTGAAGGGTGATCCAAAAGACCACTTGCCAGAAATTACTTGTGCAGACTTTTGCCTATGTGGTGACCTTGATATCATAAGTACTGTTTGGTCTATCAGCACAAGGGGGCCATTTTTTGCATTTGTTAGAACTTAATTATAAGAAGCAAATTTGGGCATATGTGCAGGGGCTCTCTGATAATGTATGGGAGGCAGCCGGGCTTTTGAATCACCCTGCAAAATTAATACATATATGTATATAAAAGAGGTGGCATGGAGTAGTGCATAGAAGGCTAGCCTTGAAGTCAGTGAGACCTGAGTTCAAGTCTTGCTTCTGACATATATGAGCTGTGTGACCAAGGGCAAGTCATTAAATTCTCCATGTTTTCAGATAACCCTCTAATACTCTGCCTCGTAGTAGAAAGAGCATTGGGTTTGGAATCGGATAACCTAAATCCAAGCTATGCCACTTACTACTTGTGAGGCCTTGAGCAAGTTATCTCTTGGCCTCAGTTTCCTCATCTGTAAAATGAGGGGGTTGGACTAGATGACCCCTAAGGTACCATCCAGCTCTAAATCTATGATTCTGTGATTCTTTGATTCAAATTAGAGAAGTGGGTGCCAATCTGCCTCCTTGGAGTAAGTTTTCACATGAAGAGTTTCCCGCACTAATGAAATCACATTTCTATATCCCCCATCACCTCCAACAAAGAAGGACATACAAAGTCATCCATCCTCAGTTTTGTGTGCTGCCATTGAGTTTTTATTTCTAAAATGAAATTAAAATTTTATTTGCACTGAATGTATAGCTTATGATATTACATTCCATTTTTCCAAATCCAGTCAATACAATGATTTAGTTCACTTAATAAGGCATGTCTGAAGTCAATATGCACTATGAAGACCCTTAGAGAAGGCATTTATGCCCAAAGCTATGTTTTAGCAACTCACTTTTCTCCTTCAGTAAATCTTTTTTCCAGCTGCTAAAAACATATGTGGTTTTGTTTTATCCTCAACGTTATGTTGTAAGTAATGAAAATTATAATGACACATTACATCCAAATTGGGTGAGGAAAATGTCTGTTAAAGAGAGCCAAGGAGCTTTGGCTGAATTTTATATTTTCAGAGCTGTTAGGTTTGACTCTGTGTGTGTGTGTGTGTGTGTGTGTGTGTGTGTGTGTGTGGTTTTAATCTACAAAATAGAGAAGCTTCATTTCAATGACGCACAGAACATGTTGATGCAGTTGCTTGGTATTTATCAACTTTTCCAGACTCTAGTTATTCCACCCACTTTCCATTTTGCATCCGTTAGATGCTGGCAGAGTTACTCTGAGTCTATATGACCTTTGCAGAATTATCTCAGCCAAAATATCTAGCCAGTTTCATCCCCAGCTGCTCATGAGACTGCCACATGAGTAGCAGTGATGGATAAGACACATGGGGAGGGGGGGGCGGGTCTCAGATATCCATGAGCCATGTAGATCAACATATCTGACCCAGCAGATTACCACTCATTCTATTCTGCAGCAATGCATCTGGTCAGAATATGTCATGTTGCAGGATATGCAATGGTCAATTGAACTCCCTTTCTCTTTTGCCTGAACAAGGATTTTTCTCAAGCAATTATATGATTTCCAGTCATCCTTTTTTAAATTTCCAAAGTGAATTTTCTTCCCACAATCTTGACAAAATGTTTTGTCCAAAGCAATGATTGCCCTGTTCTTGTATTCAGGAAAGAGTGTATGTCAATTTCCTCCTTTAATGTCTATCCTTGTTTTATGTTTTTGACAATCGGTTAAAGCATTGCTGCATGAGAGTTCCAAATTGCTTTCTTTCATGCATCCTTTTTTTTGTTGCATGCTATCTCGTTTATGAATCGGCAACATGAGAGCACCTATTCATAAATATTTTTGGCACCTGTTGCGCTAGGTGGTTTAAAAAAAAAACAAATTGATTCAGTGACACCTGTTATCCAGTTACTTCTCAGTTGAATGTACACTGTTATTATTTGATACACACACATGGACTCTTCCCTGCTAAGCACCAGTGGTGTGTGCACCAACCAAAAAAAAAGAAGCAGGATGATCTGGAAAAGTGAGTACTTTCCATGGTGACCATAGCATCCGATCTACATTCCATATCATCTTTTGCTCTGTTAGCCTACCTGTATGAATGTACTAGTGTCTCAAAACATTTTTGTCCTGGTGTCTCTACATCAAGCCACTCGATGAGGGGCTTTTGTTCATGAGAATGTGGTGAATGGCCCATGCCCCCATTTTGTAGAATCATCTCTATCCATGGGCTAATGGGGGCGGGGGTGGAGGGAAGGTAGATGACATTTCATGTTATGAGTTTCTATTAGGTTGGAAGCTAACTAGCTTGCTTTTTGACACAGTTGAGTTTCTTGGAAAATCACCCAGATCCACTCAGAATTAAGTTGATGTAACATAGAACCCTTCATTTGTTCAGTGATCACTCATCAGACCAAATTATAACCACAAAGCTTTAGAGTACCAGTGCCACCATGCTGTGTTTCTATGGTATGTTGCCTATAGTTGATACCTCAGCTTTCAGCCTTATTCCCATCCCCAGCTTCAGTCCATGAGTTTGTCTCAATGGACAAAGTAAAGATAGTGTTGAATGTGAGATCTGAACTCAATAATTTCTGAACATCCAAGAGAGTTATATGATTGTGATTGCTACCCATTCATACTTTATGAGTGAACAGACTAAGCACCAACAAGGCCATAGGCACATCACACAAGCCAGGGATCAGATGATCCTGGACTGACATGTTCCAAAAATAACAGGGAAATGTAGGTGGGGCCATGTGGTACAGAGGTCAAGAAGGGACTGTCATAATGTTGTTGTACAAATGAAAGACAACGTGGTACAGTGGAAAGCATTTGGGACTAAGAGGTAGAGGGTAGGGTTCAAATCCCAACTGTTACTTGGCATTCTGTGATTTTTGGCAGCTTCCCTGAGCCTCATTTCCCTTACTGGTAAGATGAGAGGGTTGATCTAAATGACTACCAAGATTTCTTTCAGCTCTAAGTCCTTGATCCTTTATATTTGGAAGAAGTATCTGAAGGAGGAAAAATAAAGAGTTTATTAAGTTTTAATAAGTGAACTTTTTCATTAAGTACAATAGCAGGAAAGACTGTAGGGGGAAGAATAGGTGACAAGGAGCAAGAGTATTTCAGGCATGGGGGACAACCCAGGAAAAGGTGGAGAGTTGAGAGATGACTATGATGGAAAAGGAACAGAGGGTAACTGAATCAGAGAGTACTCAGAGGGGAATAAAGTATAAGATGACTGGAAAGGTATAAAAGGTTTAGGTTGTGAAAGGCTTCAAAAACCCAACAGTAAGTTATTATGATCCTGGAGGTAATAAGGAGCCACCGTAGGTTAGTGAGTTGGGGAGTGACAAGGAGGAGGCCAACTATTGTCACATCTCTAAGACCCTCTTGCTCTTTCCTAGTGCTCACTTAACTCTTCTCATGCCAGTTAATGATAGTTCCCCATTATCACTGACTTGATTACCTAACTAAAATCCTTTCCACACCAAGACAGGTCTTGGCATCTATCACCATTCACTATACACCAACCATCTATTCACTTCCTTATTCCTATAAATCTCATCCCTTTCCCTCTGAACTATAATACACACACACACACACACACACACACACACACACACACACACACACACACACACACACACGTATATGTCTGTCGATGTCCTCCATGGATGTCTCATTGTAGTAAAAGCAGAGGAATAACTCTACAGAAACTTCCTGATCAGACACTGGCCACTGCCCACTCTTCCCTCTCCCAGTACCATGGAGTCCCAATCTGTAGTACATTAATTAAGGCCCTGTTTCCGCTTCTATCATCAATGCTAATCATTTGTTAGAACTAAGTTCTACTGCATCTGTTAGAGCAAATAAAAATATATGAGAATTCCCATAATATCTGATATATAATGTTCTCTTTCACAAGTCTTATCTATTAGTAAGGAAATATTTTTGATCAGTATTGGCACATAGAGGGGTAGTGTGTTGTAATGGGTGGGGAGCCTGCTCCAGAACTGGGAAGGCCTGGGTTTAAGTCTTGTCTCAGACACATACCAGCAAGTCACTTAATTTCTCAGTACTCTAGGTCTACACAGTTCTCTAATACTATAAGATATCATACTAGAGGGAGTTCCCTATATTAACAAAATCGGTTCTAAAACTTCTCCCTATTTTAATATTTGGAAGAAAGATATAGGAAATTTCACAAGATAGCTCATTTTCCTCCACGCTGAAAAGACTGTGGGTCCTTACAGAAATATCTCATGGTCTTACTGTACATAGGTGCCATAACTGCCCAGAGAATACTTAATGTGGTTTCAAAAGAACTGAGTTCAGTCAGCAAGCATTTGTTACATACTTCCTATGTGCTTGCCTCTACTAATTATACTTATAGCCTGATAGACCCTCCCCAAATCCAATGAACCAATTGGACTCATTCAAAACCATTCAGGATATTAACTCCTACTTGATCTGAGGTCAAGAAACCAAAGGGAGAGATACTGCATAACCTTTCAAAAGTCATCAAAGTAAGTCAGATAGTGGCTGAGGGCCCTTCAAAACTCTGAAATTCTGTTAGGCTGGGAATAGATCCCTATGCACCTTCTGATAGCTTTACTGGTCTATTTATTATAATGATTAGGCTTCTTACAAGTGTATTGACACGTGATTTCATTTGAGATGTTTCTCTAAATGAGAACAAAGCTCATCTGGTCCAAAGTAGGTAGCTCAGTAGCAGAACTCCAAGTAAGAGCCTAACTGACAAATGAAACACCTGCATTGAATTAACAATGTTAGGGGAAAGAAAAGAAAAAACAAAAGAGGCATATGGGGAGTTTCCAAACACAAACTCCTACTCAGTGTTAAAAACAGATCTGAGCACTTTCCATTCATGTAGAAACTAATTAAGAAAACCTTCAGAATGTTTAATTGTTTCACATGCTTGGTTAAAAAAAAAGACAAGTTGTTTAACTGGATTTTTAGAAAATCAGCATTGTCAGAAAAGGGGGCAAAGTCTTGACACCTTGTTTTTCTGGCTGCTTTTAGTGGTATTGTTTTTTTAAAACTCAGTTTTACTTTCAATTCTATGGAAGTAGATGAATATTTTTTTTCTCTAACCTGTTTAGAAATGAAAAGGAAATATTCCATTTTAAATCAAACACCACTCTGGTCTTTTGGTCTGAAACTTAAATGATTATCCATTGTTTATGAGAACATGTCATTATCCTTGGAGGCTCTTAGATTACTATTTAAAATGCATTTTGGTTTGCCATCCATTCTAAAGCATCCAGGGTATCATGGATCTCCTTTGTCCTCAAATTAAAATGTAAACATTTGAAAAACTCATAAACTTATAATATTAACTATGTACATAAGAAAAAAACAAAAACACTTGAAGTCTTAACCCTGTTTGAAAATGCCTCCTGATGCTGTGTCCCTTTTTCTTTTTTGAAAGCAGGGAAGGACATTTACATCAAGGAAGTAAGTGACAGGGAGGCTTGCAACAAAACTATTGGCTTAGATGGAGGTACAGTAGAGACTAGGAAGGCTTTCAGTTGTCCAATAGGGGAACAAATCTGAAATCCAGCTCAAGGAGGTAGAATTTATCATGGGATCATTTATGTAGAGTTGAAAAGTCATCTAGTTCTGTCTGGAGGTCATCTGATGCAATCCTTCCATTTTCAGAAGAGGAAGGTGAGACATAGAGAAAGGATGGGACTTAACCAATGTAGTGGAGGCAGGATTTGAACCTGGTTCTTCTGAGCCCACATTTAGAACTCTTTCAGTAGTATATGCCTATAGACCACACTTCCACAGCCCAAGTCAGGCCCTCATTAGCACTGTCCTACACTACTCCAGTAATGTATCAAGCCTTCTACCCTGCTCTGAACCCAAAAAGTCATAGGCTCATAAATTCATAGATGTAGAGCTAGAAGGAACAATAGAGACCATCAAGTCCAAACTGAGGCCCAGAGAGGATGAGTTTATATATCTAAGAAGTGTCTGAACAGAATTGAAACCCAGATCTTTCTGATTCTATCTAGTGACAGTAACTCCAATCTTCCCTCTCTTCTAATCAATGAAAGCAAAATCTGCCATTCATTTCTGCTCCTGGTTATTCCCAATTACTTTTCCAGGGCTCATTTTCAGCTTTCTTCCACCTCCTTCCTAGGCTCTGCACCTTGTTTCAGAAACCCTGCTCATCCTCCAAAGTCTTTTATGAACCAAATTGGATTCCAATGAAAGAAAAAATAAAACACTGACTGGGAAAGCAGAAAATGCAGAAAATTCTCAGAAGGATGTTCAGCAAAGTTAGCCTAAGGAATTCAGGGAAGGAAGATAAATGGTGGTGGTGGGTTTAGAGCAGCCCTGCTGTCAACTGTATGTTAGGAGATGAGGTCCCCAGGGTGTGGGGAGTGACTGATATTAAAATAATAAAATAAATGTTACCTAATTGAAACCTTTCTTTTCCTATGAATAACATCAAGATAAAAGGGATTGGAATTGACATTGTTCATGTTAAAAAGTCCATTTCTTAATTCTGTGTTTGCTGGTCCTCTGTTTCCTTCAGCCTCCAAGGCAATCAGAGACTACTAAGCAATCTTTCTATTAAAAAAATACAAAAAGTGCTTGCTTGAATGAGATGGGGAGAAGCTGAAACCCTTCTGGTAACTTTCAGCAGATTTGCCTACAAGCCTTAAGCCTGCCAAGAAACCTACCCACTTCCTTAGTTTCCTATGAGGGCTGTTTCCTATGAGATTTTTGTGGAGCTAAACCATCCTACTGCCTTATGTTTCCTATATGAAATTTTATGTAGAAAAATACCCTTATTTGCTTCGCAAATGAGGTTTCTATGTGGACAGACCATCCCAATTCCTTATTGCTTCCCACATAAGGCTTTTATGTAAACAAACCATCTCACTTCCTTTTACTTTTTGAACCAGACCTGTGGTTTCATGGGTATAAGGAACTACCAGGAAGAAAATTCCTCCTACGAAAGCAGGTCGATACTCTCTCTGCCACATACAGTCCAGAGTCAACTGATAGGTTAAGTTAATTTGCACAAGGTCATATAGTCAGTGTGTTTCAGAAGCAAGACTTAAACCTAGGTTCTTCTGAGTTCAAGACCAGTAGTCTATTCAGTTCACCAGGCTGCCTCATCCATTCCCTCACATGTGCAAGCTTTCTGTAGACAAACTATCCTATTTCCTCATTGTATTCTATATGACATTTTTATGCAACTAAATCATTCCACTACCTTTTTTTCTTTTACTTTCAGATTGTTTTCTCCCCTATATAGTAATATCTTTTTCTTGTCAAGTCTACTCTTGACAGTAAGCTCTATATAACATATTTGAGCATAAGTTAGAGAAATCTAACATCCTAGGAACTAGTTTCTGCTCTTCTCCTGAAGAGATAGTTAGTTTAAACCAGCAGTTCTCAACCTGTGGGTCGCGACCCCATTGGGGGTTGAACGACCCTTTCACAAGGGTCACAGGGGTCACCTAAGACCATCAGAAAACACATATTTCCGATGGTCTTAGGAACCAAGATATCGCTCCTCTATCTATCTCCAGGTGGGTCTGCCCACATGCAGATACGCCCACATACGAGTATTAAAGGGTTGGCATTAGGAAGGTTGAGAACCACTGGTTTAAACCAATTCCTTACATTTATTAACATGGGCAACACAAAGAGCTCTTGCTCTGGGAAGCAATGAATGTTTAGTTATTTTTTTTTCCTGCAAAACAGTTTAATTTAGTCTAAATTTTCTACAAAAAAATTCTGAAGCTCGCCAAGGTGATGCAAATTATACTTAATATTCTTACCATATTGAGATGTTCTGAAGTTATAGCCAATGGGGCTGGCTTTCTTTGGTTGTTAACTTTTATTCTGCTTTCAACTAAATTAGAGTAACAAGGAAAAATGGTTTCCAACAGTCGTTGAATAAAATCCTAGACTTACTCCTGACATAGATGTCCAACTCTTAAAATAACAGCTTGGATTGAAAATATTGTATTCCTCTTATTAGTGAGTGCATGGCAGCCTACGAGTGTGGGATGGACCTGAGTGATATAACAGAAGCCCTAAAATCAGTCAATTATGCAGTACTCATTAAATGGCTACTATGTGCCAGAAATTTCACTAAGTCCATTAGTCATCAAACATTTATAAAGGGCTTGTTATGTGCCAGATACTGCACTGGGCACTAGGAATACAAAGAAAGGCCAAAAAATAGTCCCTGTCCTCAAGGAGCATACATTCTGATGGAGGAGACAAAATGTAATTATATAGTTACATGAAAGAAATAGAGAGAGACTACATGTTGTTTAGTCATTTTTGACTCTTTTGCACCCCATTTGAGGTTTTCTTGCCAAAGATACCAGAGTGATTTCCCATTACCTTCTCCAGCTTGTTTTACAGATGAGGCAAACTGAGGCAAACAGAGTTGATTGACTTGCCCAGGGTCACACAGCTAGTAAGGGTCTGAGATCAGATTTGAATCTCCAGGCCTCCCGAGTCATCTAACTGCCCCATGGTTGTTGATGGTCCTTCATTCTCAAAGAAGACCTAGCTGCCCCATATAGAGTATATAGATGAGGTCATCTGAAAGGTTATCTGACATTGACAGTTGAGGAGAATAGGAAAGGTCTTCTGCAGAAGGCAAGATTCCAGTTGAGTCTTAAAACCAGGTGCCGGGAATACAAAAGTCAAAGTTGGAGATCCAAGTGCAAAGGTGATACAATCCCTGCCTTTAAGGGACTCTCTTTGGCAATTGCTATTCATTTACCATACACAAGCACAATGAAGTACCATGATGATGGAGCCCTTCTTCAGCTCTTAAAGCTTTCTAGCTCAATAGACTTTAAAGCTTGTTTTAGGTAGCCATCAACCTTTCATGACATAAAATGTGGCTCCTACCATGAAGTGAGAAGCATGCCATGCCTCGGTGACCATGGTCAGAGTCTATATTCATTTGGAATTGTCAGGGATGGTAGCTGACAAGTACAGAAAACATTATTAGACTTCAAAATCTTGAACAATGTTCATGGTATGTGTTAGATCCTAGAATGAAAGCTATAGAGCTTGAAGGAACCTTATTAGAGGACATGGAGATCAGCTTCAATGTTTTACAGATGAAATTGACTAACTCCCAAGGTCATCCAGGTAGCAATGGCAGAGCAAGGATTTGAACCTTCTAACTCCTAGCAAAAGTCTTTCCACTATGCCACACTGTCTCCCAGGGAGCACAACCCATCAGAAACCTAGAGGAGGGATAGGAACAAGTTTGCATTTTGTGGAGGACATTTCTTTTCTATTTCTGACAACTAGCGGTGAGTTTCATATGAGTAAGTATAATCATAGCTGACACTCAGAAACTCAGGCTAGCCCACGCTCTACTAAATTCAATTAGTATTTTTCTAAAACATGAGTGTATAGTCCCAAAACATTCAAACTTGTTTCTCTGGGAGGCAGAGACCTGGCAATGAGGATCCCAGGAATGCTAGAACTTAATCCCTTTTTAGTTTATGGGAAGATTGCAGGCTCTGATTCCCAATGATTCACCCTGGCTGCTGACAGAGATTCATTAGGGAGGCAGCATCTCATGGCACAGATGAATCAAATTAAGTGGACCTCTGATATGGTCAATACCTAAGTAAGCCACTTCTCTTGACTACTTTAGAAGTTAAAACACATATTTCTAATTTAGTTTTCTAAATATATGTGAAATATCTTGTCATCTCTTAGTCTGCTGCTATTCCTCCTCCCAGTAACAAACCAGAAATACATGATCCATTTTAAGGCAACAAAAAAAAATAATAGTAATAATCCAATCTTACACGGAAATGATAAGAGTGAGTAGTTGAATCGCATAGGAAGACTTCAATTTCCAAATGAGTTTCCCAAAGGGTTCCTCTAAGTGATTTACCATGTAAACTTCCATGTTTGCTTCCAGATCATTAGCCAAAGATGGCCAGGCAAGGGTCAGGAGAAGAGTTATATGGAGCAGCTTCAAACTAAGGTGTTCAATTAAATTCAGCAAACATTAAGTGCCTAGTGTATGCCAAGCACTGTGTTAAGCAATGCAGATAGACAAAAATGAAAGTTGCCGCTCCCCAAAGCATAGACACAAACTATTTACAAAGTATTAGGAGCCCCCTACCAGTTATAAACCAATGAGAAACCAACAGTAGGATCTTTGCCATTAGAATGAAAAACAAGAGGAAGTACTATTGACAAAAGCTTCATGGGCACATCAACTTTTTAGGGACATGACTATTGCACAAAGCACCTGCACAAGTGACAGTCTTTTCAATACCATGATAAAGCCTTGTTTTCATTCAACACAAGACAATATCCAAGGAATTGAGGGTGTTTCTATAGTTAACTAAGAGGGAGTACATGCACATGTAAATGCATATATGTGCGTGTGCTGGGATGTCTCATGAGCACGCAGGAACTCAAGTTCATGTAATGATTGGGTCATCCTAATTAGAAGACATAAACTGTGAAACAGAAGCCATTCCTGCTCAGTGGTATCAGTTATTTTCTTGGTTTCCCTGTGAGAAATCAAGGATTGGCTGTTCATAATCGAGGCTGAACAAGAGTCCCAATGGCATTTTGGCAATTAAAAATGATTCAAAGCCCCTTCCAGAATGGGGGAAAAGCTTAAATTAAAAGCTTTTAAATTAAAGATAACTGCATTGGAGGGGGAGAATGGCAGGGAGAACCTTGATAATGCTGGAAGGCTCATTTTTTGTTTAGTTAATTTTTTTTTTTGGTAGGCTTGCTATTCCCATTTTGTTGCAAGGCTGCATCGTAATTGGTCTGGTTCCACTGCTAAATCAAGCTTTCTGATACCTGTATTCATTTGTTCTCAGCTGGTGAATGAGCAGCAAGAAAGCAGACCCCTCCTAAGCCCTTCTATCGATGACTTTCTCTGTGAAACCAAAGCAGAAGCCATTGCCAGGCCAGTTACATCAAATACAGCAGGTAATTCATTTTCTTGATCTCATTAGATCTCAAATAGAATTAATTTGGGCAGTCATGAAATTCAGATTTTCTTTCCATGGTGTGCTTACATATTTGCTTCCAAAGAGGGAGAAGATTCTTTCCAAGCGAACAAAGCTTTATAATACCATATGTGCTGTTAGATAAAAACCTGCAAAGCAGTTTTCATGGTGTAGCAAATTGTAATTTATGTACCCAGATCAATTTAATGGAAGGAGAAAGAGTCAACATGGTTGAGAAATTTTCTTTCTCTTCACATGTCTATGTGAATTGTGTGTCTATATGTCTATATCTCATACTGGATGAGAAGAGGTATGGTATAGATAGAGAGCTTGCTGGTCTTGAAGGAAGGAAGATTCAGGTTCAAAGTCCTTCCTCAGACACAGACTAGCTGTGTGACCTTGGGCAGGTCACTTGACTTCCCAGTACCCCCAGAAACTCTTTAAGACAATACATTTTGGACAAATTGCCATAAATCAGTGGAGGGAATTCCCAAAGCAGGAATTCCTTTTCTGATGAAATCACATGATTGGGTGAGAGGGGAAAGGGAGAGATGAACTAGAGAGCATTTGAAAGATCCCTTCATAGCAAAAAGATTGCTTAGACCAATATGATGGCCCATTTGTCTCCAGCCATGTTTGATAGAAAAAAAAAGTTCTCATAAAATAAAATAATGTGGATAGTTCCTTTAAGATAATTTGAAATGAGGTTTGAGGTAATGATGTAAAGCTTATTTAATTTCCTATGCATAAATCTGGCACTTGTCATGCATATATACGCACACACACACCATACACACACACCCAGGGTCAAAATACATACATACGTACACATACACCACATACACAAATTTTGACAAGTCCACCAGAAATTAATAAACTTGATTTTAATGTAAGCAATAATTATATCCTTATAACTTCATTGCCATTAAATAAGACTTACATGATTTATCAAAAAGGAAAGAAAAATTCACAAAAGTAGAGGGACATTCTTGAGAAAGAGTAAGAAAAATGTTTTGGATAAGAAACACAAATGTGATTTCGGTTGTGCGTGATATAGAGTTACTAACTGAAAAGGCAGATTCATGCACACGTCCCGTAAATCATTTCCATACAGCTTCCTTCAGGCCTAGAGGCCCATGCTTTCTGGCTAACTGTGCACTTTTATTAAGCTTCTTAGTATGCTGAAAAATCTACCCTGTAAGAGAAAACTCTGACAATGAATGCTAGAAACCGAAAGCCAAAAAATGTACCGAGAGAAAATATGACACCACAAAGTCAGACAAAACTCATTTCTAATACCTTCCTTTTCAAAGCAATTTAATATTTCCTCACCAGTTGTCTCATCTTCTCAAATCAGATATTTTTCTTTTTTTGAAGCCATCGGTGAAGAAGAGAGACAATGTAGCATGGTGCAATGTAGAATGATGGGTAGGCAGCTAACCTTAGAACCAGGAGGATGTAGCTCAAGGCCAACCTTGACACGTACTGCCTGGGTTTCCCTCAGCAGGTCACAACCTACCAGGGCTCCAAGAAACCTTCTAAGACTAAATTACAGAGAAGAAGCCAACCTGCATCTGTAGGGAGAATACACTCATCCAGAAGTTCCCTACACCAATAAAGTCTAATCCTTAATCTTATCAGCTAAGAAAAGTGGCAATGTGTCTGACCTTGGCCAGACATACTATCTATAAACAAAAAAAGTTTATAGACCATTTGGTGGAGTCAGACTCTTTATTTCTGAACTATATATGAGGTGTAGGAAGGGACCAGAATTTTCTCTTCATCCTTAATATCCATCCTGAGAATCTTCAAAAGTGATCGCTACCTCTTTAAAAAGCATACATGTGACATGCTTTGCTTTTATAATGGCATATAATCCAAATATTTGAGTTCACTTATATCAACCACACTCACACTTTGCAGAGTCAAAATGAAGGTAGGGGAACCTAGACTTTGTTCTACGACATTAAAATTTAAGGGGCAAGGAGAATATTTATGTTGCTTCAGTAGCAGATAAATAACCAAGCTCAGGAGGGAGGTATTAGGAAAAAAAAACACAAGTATTTATTAAGCACCTACTGTATGACAGGGATTGTTCTAATGCTTTACAAATATTGTCACATTTGATTCTCTCAACAACCCTGGAAGCAGGTACTATAATTATCTCGATTTTGACAGTAGAGGAAACTGAAGTGATATACCTAGGGTCATGATACATACATACATACATACATACACACACCCAAGGATCATAATATGTACATACACATACACACACACACTACATATACAAATTTTGACAAGTCCACCAGAAATTAATAAACTTGACTTTAATGTAAGCAATAATTACATCCTTATAACTTCATCACCAGTAAATAAAACTTACATGGTTTATCAAAGAGAAGAGAAAAATTCATAAAACTAGAGGGACATTCTTGAGAAAGAATAAGAAAAATGTTTTGGATAAAAACACAAGTGTGATGAACTAATAAGAGACTGAAGTCAAATTTTAACTCAGATCTTTCCAACTCCATGCCCAGTTTTCTATCCCCTGTTCCACCTAGATGGCCCTAGTTAAAGTAAATAACCATCAGATATCAAGCCTTTTCCTTGCTGTGGCAATTCCCCAACTGAGGCTCAATCCCACCTCCTATGGGGCTTTGTACCCCTTTCTTTCCACCTCAACTGACTTTGTCATTAAAAAAATTATTTGAAGATACATTTCTTGCTTATTACCCTGGTTTTATTTATTAAGCTTGTACCAACCACCTAAATTGCTTATTACAGTTCTCAGTAAGAAAGTCATGACTTCTCTAAGGGCCTAAAGTTTGCAGAAAGTTCTACAGAGGGCAGGTTCTTCTCAGGCCTGAATGTCAGAACCTTCTGCTTATCCCAGGCCCTGCTGACATTGCAGAGAAATCCAGAGCTGTACCTAGAGATTTTTGAACTTGGGAAGAACAGTTAGGCAATCAAGGCAAGTGTCTTCAAATTGACTTCTCAAGTCAGAGCAGTAACCTCATGCTCATGAGCAGAAACCAAGGGACATGTCCACACCAAGCGAGGACAGAACAGAATAGGCCTGTACCAGAAAAGAATGCCCTTGAGGCAGGTACTCCAGAAAATGTCAATGGATTGTCTGGTAGCTTCCTATTTTAACCAACACTTCTTGGAAACTAGATGTTGAGAGACAGTATGACTGAATGGATAGAGAGCTGGCCTCAGAGTCCTGCATTCCAGTCCTACTTCTGAAACATAATGACTCTGTGACCATACACCAGTCACTTAATTTTTCCATATCCTCTAGGACAGTGGTTCTTAATCTTCCTAATGCCACGTCCCTTTAATACTTGTATGTGGGCATATGTGCATGTGGGCGGACCTGCCTGGAAACAGATAGAGGAGTGGTGTCTTGGTTCCTAAGACCATCAGAAATATGTGTTTTCTGAAGGTCTTAGGCAACCCCTGTGACCTCTGTGAAAGGGTCATTTAACCCCCAATGGGGTTGCAACCCACAGATTGAGAACCACTGCTCTAGGACTTTATAAGTTCAAGGACAGTTGCCAATCTGTTGTGTTAGAGCTTCCCTACAGCAATGAAATAATTAACCTAGACAAAAAAGAAAGAAACATATTTGGGTGGTGGGTTTTCTTATTTTTTGGTGATGGACCATTACAGCCTTTGGTATGCTCAAAATTTAGCACTAACGGCTAAGCTCCAGTCACCCCACCTCCATCTAAGTTACATGATAAGAGCATGATAAAGCAAGGAAAATGTATCATTTCTTAGGCACACTAAAGAATACAGAGAAGACATGAAGAGAATGTACTTCTCAGGAGTCTATTTAAATAAGAGTGTTTGGGGACTCTTTAGTGTTCTCACTTCACCTCTTGAATACATCTTATTTATGGGCTCTTACAGTAAAAAGCCTCGTGTTTGCAATTTAGAAGGCAAATGTTTTACTTCAGATATAACCTCTCAAGACAAATTAATTTCTTGAGAGTCCAAAAAAAAAAAACCCAACCAAAACCAACACTGATTAATACAGTTTTGGAGCATAACAACATAAAAATAATTTGAAGCACTCATAAATTACAAGGAAAAACCAAAATGGTGGCTCCTTTACCAATTTCCATTTAAAAAATGATAGGGTTTTTTTGCTTGGAAGAAATATGAAGTTTCCATTGTTTTCCACACCGTTCCCAATTCATCTTGGCCTTTTCTTTATCTCGACAATGAGGGCAAATTGCGGGTCATCCAGGAGTGAGCTGATATACAATTTGACCACATGAAATTAAAGTCAAGTTTATTCTTGGGAAAGTATGTAGCATTAAAGCTTTCACTCTTCATAAAACCATAAAATCAGAGCAGAGCTGACTAAATGGTTCTATTTCATTCTGGTCATTTTTAGTGACTACGCCTTGGGATACAGGAAATCTCAAGCTAATATTGGGATACCTGGCCTGTGAGGTTCTTTCAGCTCAGTAGTCTGAGAACACCCCTACAGACATCCTCAGAACGTTATGAGTCCTCGACAGAGCCTCATACTGTCTTTCCCTTCTTTCAAAATGCCAGCTCCAATACCATCTTCTAGACTAATGTTTTCTTGATCTGCCAATGGCTAGCGCCCTCTGTTCCAAACTACCTTGTATCAACTTTTTATTGTTCTTGTTGCTGAATTTTTTTGAGTTGTGTCTGACGCTTTGTGACCCCATTTGGGATTTTCTTGGCCAAGATACTGGAGTGGTTTGCCGTTTCTTTCTCCAGCTCATTTGACAGTTGAGCTCTCTTGGACATATGATCACCAGACAAATTGGAGGAGGGGATTTCATTTTTAAATGCAACAAAAGACTCTTCTACATGGTCAAGTCTTTGAAGTTTGTTTGTAAACAAGACCTAAGTCAATTACGAATAGCAAAGGGAGGAGCCAAGTTTCAAGGTGGAAGGTAGAAGAACCCTGGCAAAAACGGGGCTATGGCACAATGCCCACAAAGTACCATGTATCTTAGTGTCAGTGAGAAGTTTGTCCCACGGCTAGGAAGCCAAAAGAGGATGAAACTGCAGCTTATATAGAGAAGAATAAGTAATGAAAATAAATAATGTCTTGCCTCGTAGTCAAATCAGTTTCTTAAAAACATTGCACACTTGTTTTCTGGACAGCTCTCATCTAACCAGGCTATGCTGTACAGTCATAGAGCTGAAGAGCGGTAATGTCCCATTTCCCATCTCTGCATTTGCACAAGCTGTGCCCCAGACCTGCAATAAGCATATTTTAGACGGTTTTGCTTTTTTTTTCAATTGATGGACAAGTGTAGGAAAAAGTGAAAATAATTGCTTAACTGAAAAAAATTAATGAAAATACTAAAAAAATATGTTTTAAAGCACTCATTCACGTGACTTTATTTTCATCTACATCAGAAATATTGGTAATTCCTTATGAGCTACTATT
>CM053580.1:34101562-34113588 GCA_028627135.1 Pseudochirops cupreus | reverse complement strand
CTCTAGGATGAGGCCTTGAATTAATTTAATCTTGAAGTATCAATGAGACCTGTTTCTTCCTTTGTAGAGTGCTTCAAAGTTTGCAGAGCATTTTTCATGTGCTGTCTCATTTAATCCTTACAAAAACCCTGAGAGTTAGGTGCCACTATTATCCCCATTTTACAGATGAGAAAATCGAGGGTGAAGGAAGATGAGTGACTTGCCCAGTAAATAAGATAGTAAGCTAGTAAGATAGCTGAGGCAGGATTTGATTTCAAGTCTTTTTGACTCTAGGACTAGTCCTCTATCCACTCATTGAAACTTCTTATGATCCTTAAGTAGAATTATAAAAATGCAAATTAACAAACAGTTATTAAATGTCTATCCTGCACCAGCTCCTGGGGGTACAGATGCCAAGACTGATGTCATCCTTACTCACGACAAGCTTATATTTGAATAGGGGCTCTAATAAGGACTAACTTGTCATCTAACGACATTGAGAAAAATTATAAAGAGAGTAAGTACAAAGTTGTTAAATAGAGTGCCAGAGATACTCATCTTCCTGAGTTCAAATCCAGCCTCAGACACTTACTAGCTGTGTGACCCTGAGCAAGTCACTTTACCCCATTTGCCTCAGTTTCCTCATCTGTAAAATTAGGTGGAGAAGGAAATGGCAAACCATTCCAGGATATTTTTCAAGAAAACCTTAAATGGGATCACAAAGTTTCAGACACAATTGAAATAACTAAAGAACAAAGATGTACCAGACATTGCAGTAAGTGCTAAGGATGAAAAAAAAAAGGCAAGAACATGGTCCGTGTCCTCAAAGAGCTCACAGTCTAATAGGTGAAATTAACATGCAAATGCCTATTTATACAAAAGTAAATTGGATATATGTACATATATGTGTATCAATATAGATCTAGTGATATATATCGGATATATACATATAAATGGTAGGTGGTCCCAGAGAGAAGGCACTAACAGGAGGGGTGGGGAAGGAAGAAAGAGAGAAAAAAATGGTCCATTTAACAAGGTTAACACCTTTATCCAACAAAACTGAATTCAGTTCAGTTCAACTCAACTTAACAGGTGTTTGTTAAACATCTTCTATCTTCTAGGCACTATGCTAGATCCAAAAGGAGGAAAAAACAGTGCCTGCCCTAAGGGAGATTATATTCTATTGGTGACTGTGCTTAAGAAACTTAAATTTATCCAACCAATTAAACTATCATTCTATATCTATATCTGTATCTGTATTTATATCTATCAATCTATATATGTATACATATATATATACATATATATGTCTATATATACACACATACACACACATCTGCATATGACATTGGTAAGGAATTTTCCAAGCTTCCTTTCTTAACCAGTGTTGCACAACTACTTTCTATGTCCAAGAAATACAGACAAACACACATTTGTGTTCATTTAAATGTAAATGTATATTTTGATGCCAAGGGAGAATTGAGCCAGCGTAGGGTAGTGAATAAAGGCATGGACTTGGAGTAGGAAATTCGGGGCTCAAATCCCACTTTAGACGCTTGCTTGGTAACCCTGGGTAAATCACTTAACTCTGTGCCTCAGTTTACCCATCTGTAAAATGAGAGAGTTGGACCCCATGGCCTCTGAAGTCCTTTCTAGCTCTAAAACAATCCTATGATCCACAGTCTCAATTATATGCTAAAGAGAAAGGATTAAGAAAACACTTAAGAGTTTTGAGGGGAAGTGTGGAAGTGATTTGAAGAGTGGAAGTGATTTCTATTTTTCTTTGAATCCCCGGTGCTTACAAACTTCCACTACATGGTAAGCACTTAAATGCTTGTTGATAGATTAATGACGAATGCAATAAAAAAAAATTTCAAATCACAATTTTTGCATCCCTGATCAGTGAGCAGCTTAGAAATTAGGTCAAGAAAACAACCATCTTCTCTGAGAAGGCATACAGTCTTTGATATACCTATGGAGCAGTCAGGCTCATATTTTAAGTCCTAAGCAAAGGGAGCTACCCACAGGAAAGTAGCTTGAACACCATTTCTCCTGCCTCGAGAGACCCAGCAGGCTGGGTCTAGCCTGCTATGCTTTAGAAATCACAATCATCGGGGAATTGGTACTTCAAAGTTCCTATTTAATCACTTCCCTCCCCCCCTCATCAACTTGGTAACAAACAAGCTCTTTGGACCATGAGGCTTTGGGTTTCCCATTTGCTTGGAAGAGAACAAAGGGGAAAGGGGGTGAGGCCTAGCACCACAGGGAGAGTTCTGTGTGTTGGGGAGGGAAAGAAGGGATTTTTTTATAAATCCTCTTTTTGGATTGACACAGCTCTCATTTTCTTTCCCCCTCTTTTTACTGTTTTAACCTGCCTGAATGGTGGGAACTGAGCTATGAAATTAATTTAATATTCCCAAATTATCATTCCATGACACATGTACTTCCTGTGCTCGAGTATTTCAATATAATTTGCCACCAGGGGTAAGTGACTAATTCCCAGCTGTTTTGAAATTAGAAAGGAAAAAATAGACCATTTTTATTGGTGTTTTGTGGTTTTTGATCTAAAATGAAACACTGTGAGTCTATGTGAACTGTGATGTTTCTCCCATTTATCAAAGATTCCAAACAAAAAGAGCCTTCAGATATTGAGGAGTTCAATCACTTCATTTTACAAGTGGAGGAAACTGAGGCCCAGGGACATTAAAGAATCCTAGAATCTGAGAAAGGGATCTCAGTACCATCTAGACCAGCAGTTCTCAACCTGTGGGTTATGTTCAATTTAAATACATCCTGCATATCAGATATTTATATTATGATTCATAACAGTAGCAAAATTACAGTTATGAAGTAGCAACAAAAATAATTTTATGGTTGGGGGTCACCACAACATGAGGAACTATATTAAATGATCACGGCATTAGGAAGATTGAGAACCACTGATCTAGACTAACCCGTATATGAAAAGAATTCTCACTATAAATGACCTGCCCAAGGTCACACAGTGAGTAAACATCAGTTAACTGACTGATTAGCCTTACTACCAGCCTGTGTCTTCCCTTCTGCAACTTCTGTCTTTTGTTCCTAGCTATGCCCCCAAGGAACAAATAGAACAAGTCTTGTCCTTCCTCCAAGAGACTTGGACATGAGTTTTGTAACCTGCCTGAGCCTTCTTTTCTTCTAAATCTTTCCAGTTCCTTCCTTTACTCTTCACGTGGCTTGGTCTCCAGTACCCTCTTGTTTCTGATCACCCTCCTCTGGATACTTTAGAGTTTATCCATGCTCTTCCTTCCAACACCAACAACAATGGAACTAGCAGTGATATGACCTGGCCTGACCAGGATCATTAAAATCTTGAGTTAACATTTATACATGACAGACTTGTTCACACAACATCATGAGTTCTGTGTGTCTGGTACATAGAAGCTTTCTTAAAGATGTGTACCATTGATCCAAAGGTTGAGGGGGGTTTGGATGGGCTGACAAAAATCCACCACCCTTAAAAGACGGTATTTCCTTGATCTTCCAGTGTAGTAACCCTATACAAAAAAAATAAAAGGAAAAAAAAACTAGACTAGTCTGGCAAAACCTCTTCTTGATACCTCAATACTGGCTCTTGAGAATCTCTGCTTCCCTTTCTAAATGCTCACAAATCACCCCTTTAATAGGATAATCTAATATTTTGTTGAGAATCAACAGCAAGATTGCCAATCTTCAATTTGAATACACCCTGAAAATGAAGATGCCATGTGTCCTTCCTGAGTCCTGTGGCACCTTCCCTGTTAGCCATGATTTTTCAAAAATCTAAAATTGTCTTGGGTCAAGAAAACTCTTCAGAAATTTTACCAGAGGGAAACTAGTCAAACATTTATTAGCACTAGAAAATACGAATAGCTTCCTAACAAGTAGAGTTGTCAAAAATGGCATGGGCTGCCTGATGCATAATTCAATTCAGTTTTTAAAATCATATATTTGGGGGGTAGCTAGATGGCACAGTGAGTAGAGCACCATCCCTGGAGTCAGGAGGACCTGAATTCAAATCTGACCTCAGACACTTAACACTTACTAGCTGTGTGACTTTGGGCAAGTCACTTAACCCCAATTGCCCTGCCTTCCCCTCTCCAAAAAAAAAGGTAAAAGTTAAAAAAAAATTAAGTAATGTATTAAATAACTACTCTGTACAAACCATTGTTGAGAATGCTGATGACTTTCGAAGATTATAGGATTGTGGTTCTAGAGCTGGAAGGGGCCTCAGAGGCAGCCAAGTCCAAACTCCTCTTTATGCAAATAAGAAAACTGATATAAAAGAGGTTAAGATCATGCAATTATGACTCAAGGAGCTTATGACCTAACAATGAGCTCCATGTGGCTAGAAGGATGTAAATAGTAGATGGAAGGCAACCCTCAGGAACATTCAAATAGGGTCATAGCTCTGGAGTTGGACAGGCCCTCTAAAGTCAGCTGATACAATTCCTTCATTTTTAGATGATGAAATTGAGAACCAGACGTGATAAGTGATTTGTTCACAATCACACAGGCAGCGAGTAACAAAGAAGATTCAAACCCAGCCCTTCCTGACACCACTTTCTGAGATCCTCCTACTATATGAAACTGCCTCCTGGTTGTAGAGGGAATTCTTATATTGAGTAAGAAATGAGACTATGATCTCAAAAGTCCCTTCCAACTCCTAACTGGATGCTATGATGTTAAATGACTTGTATGCAAGTTCAGTATTTTGTATTATTTCTTAGGTGAAGAGTGGAAGGGAAATTATTCTTAGATAATTAAATTCTGTGGGGCTCCTATAACTAAAACATTGCCATATCCCTTTGAGAGCATAACCCTCAGTGAGAGATAAGAAAACTGCGTCCCAAAATAGTTCTCTATAAAAAAGCTGAGTGTGATGATAATAAGGGTGAAAAGTACCTATAACTCAGATTGGGTTTTATTACTTTTTCATTTCTTTTGGAAGTTTGGAAATGGCAAGGTCACATCTGGCTTTGTGTTTTAATTGCTTTCTGTCATACCAGACACTAAAGTATTTCTCAAATGACTCATCTACACGAGTCCTAAATTATTTGGGGATGGGGGATGGGGGGTGGGGAGAGAGATGGTCTTTTGAACTGTACCTATGATTTCATCAGTGTGAGGAACTTCAAGTGTAGAAACTCCCTTCACCAGTGTAGACCAACCACTGCTCTTCAGCTTCATCTTAAAGAGTTGCCAGGTCAGAGAGGTAGGTACCTAGCTCAGTCACTCAACCAATAGGTGTCAGAGACAAGAATTGAATGAATCCAGTCCTCTTTCCACTGTACAACTCACTTCATAGGCTCATAGATTTAAAGCTGGAAGGATCCTTAGGGATCATCCAATATAAAATTCACATTTTACAGATGAGGAAACTGAGACCAGAGAGCTTAAGGTCATGTAGGGTAAGTATATGACAGAGCTGACTAAGATTTGAATCCAGTCCTCTTTCCACCATACAACACATTTCATAGACACATAGTTTTAAAATCTAACTCAAAAGTAGACACTCTGTTCACTTCACTTGTGTTTGGTATCTGTCTGGTCAGGGAGATTCAATCCTTATAAATTTATATTAAATCATTAAATGTAAGGTCTTTTAATTTGGTAGGACATAATATATTATAGATCAATAATGCTTAGCCAACAGAGGCCTTTGTGAAAAATAAAATACTGTGGTGGTTTGAATAGCAGTAAGTAGGACTTAGTAGCAGTAAGTATGGTCTAATAACAATAAATTGGTTTAACTAATTATAATGTCTCTGACATCTAATCTAATGTCTCTGACAGTGTTATCAACAGGTTTAGATCTCTTGGACCTGAGTGACCCTGTGTCACAAACCCAAAACAAAACCAAGAAGCTAGAGGCTACACCGAAGGCTGCAAGTCTCAAGAAGAAGGCTGATGGTTCTGACCTTATTGGCAGTGATGCTGAGCAGAGAGGCCAGCCTCTAAGAATCCCAGAGACATCATCATTAGATTTAGGTAAGGTTAATCTTGTTCATGTGCTACAGAGGCAGCTGGGGCTGTAGCTGTGGAGTTGGCTGCCACCGTATTCAGCCGTACTGCTAAACAGACCATGTTTGCTTCACTTGCTTCGCACGGCCCCCAGAGCGGTGCACCCTGCAGATGGGCCCTACTAGTCACTGCTCCCCAGCCATATGTGCCTCACATGGCTTCACATTGCATGAGTGCCAATGAAACAAGGGAGAAGCTACATAAATAATATAAAAACATGTGCCAAGGTAAGCCGAGCGAGCCAGCTGTGTGAGACTGAGCTGATTTAACTCATCCTTTATGACATAGGTTGAGAGAGATATGTTAGTGAGTAGCAACCTCATTTATAGATTCAAAGAACCACCTGAGTTGGGTTGAGTTATAAATGAAGACCCCATAGGCAGTAGCAATCCCTGACAATTAGAGCACTTGAAGGTCTGGATGGTCAGTGGCTCACTTGAACCTCACAATAACCCTGGGAGACAGGTATTACAGGTGCTGTTACTTCCACTGAACAGATGAGAAGCCAGAAACTCAGATCAGAGGATCAGGAGCCTATAGAGACTTCTGATGTCACCTAGTGCAACCCCCTGATTTTACATATGAGGAAACTGAGACCAAGAGAAGTTAAGGTCACATAGGTTAAGTATATGGCAGTGCGGGGATTTGAATCCAGTCTTCCTCCCATGGTACAACTCACTTCATAGGCTCATAGATTTAAAGCTTAAAGGATCCGTAGGGATCATCCAATCTAAACCTCTCATTTTACAGATGAAGAAATTGAGAGCAAGAGAAGTTAATGCCACATAGGATAAGTATATAACAGCACTGGGATTTGAATCCAGGTCTTTTCATTTGAAATTCAGTGTTCTTTCAACCACATAACTCCTATTTCATGGCTCATAGCTTTAAATCTGGAAGGGACGTTAGAGACTATCCAATCAAGATCCCTCACTTTACAAATTAATAAACCAAGGTTCCAATCATTGTATCATAGACTTTGATCTAGAAGAGACTTCAGAGGTCATCTACTCCCACTCCCTCCCTTTACAGGTGAGAAAAGTGAAAGCCAGAGAGCTTAAGGTTGCACAAGAAGTAAGAAGCAGAGGCGGGATTTGAAACCAGGTCTTTCGACTCCAAATGTAGCATTCTTCCCTCACTCCTTCCTCCTCACCTCCCTGCCCTCAGACACACACTTTGACTGAGAATTTATCTACCATGAACCTGGGGTCACAGAAAACCAAAGGATTATGAAAGTGCCTCTTGGTCTCTTTCAAATTCAAGACTGTATTCAGAGTAAAGTCACAGGAGGGTTTTATTTACCTGTGTTCTTCTCTGGAGAACACGATGCTGAATTGACTAGATGCAAAGGGTTGGAACTTTCCAAAAGTATTAAGCCAGATATGTACCAAAGGTCTCCTGGCAGGAAGAATGAAGCCAGGACAAAAGCATCTGGGTTTGAGTGAAAGGTGGCTTCATGCAGTCTTCTCTACCCATCTCCTGTATGCAGCTTATAGGACATAACTATTTCATTACCTCCATCCCCATCCCTGTCTCCTTCTAAATGAACCAAAAACACCTACCAGAACCCTGGAGCTTCTTAGAAAATATCCTATGATGTTCTCTCAATCATAAAATGTTAGAGGTAGAGAGAACCTGAGCAACCATCAAATCCAGCAGTTTAATGTAGTGGAAGGAATACCGATTCTGGAGTCAATAATCTTGGGTTCAAATCTTGCCTCTGATGCCTACTTTCTGTGTGATCTTGGGAACTTGCCTCAGTCTCCCTGAGCCTCAGATGCCTTATACGTAAAAGAGGAAGGCTACAGAGGTCCCTTCCAGCTGTAAATCTATGATCGTTTGGAAAATTCTATCCACACTCATAGAAGGAACTGAAAAGAGTCTGAATGTAGATAGAAACATACTATTTTCACTTTATTTTTTTCATAGGCTTTTTTTTGGGTACATTTTCTTCTTTAACAACATGACTAATATGGAATTACATGGTATTACATGATTGCACATATATAGTCTCTATCAAATTGCTTGCCTTCTTAGGGGAAGGGGAAGGGGAGACAGGGAGGGAGAAAATTTGGAATTCAAAGTTTTATTTTAAAATGAATATTAAAATGGATAAAATAAAATGCTATTTAAAAATAAAACAATTAAAAATTAATGTTAAAAAATCTGTGATTATTGTACTTTACAGATAAGGAAATAGCATCCCAGAGAGGAGGGTCAATTTGTCCAAGTTCACCCAACTCCTTAGCAGCGTAGTTAGGCCCAGGAGCCAGGCAGCTTGCTAAAACCTTCCTTTATCCTAAAGAATTAGGCCACAGATAAATTTGCTAAGTGTTCTCAGCCTTCCTAGTTTGCTCTCTCCTTTCAGTCTCCCTCATGCTTTTGCAAATCCCTTCATCCTTAGAGATAGCAAAATGGCAGGTCTTAATTCCCATTCTATCAATTTATCAGACAGAATTTCCTCCAGCAGAGGGACTGGTCACCAAAGACAAGAAGGGTCCACTCCTCACTGTAGCCAGGAGGCTAGCAGCTGGAAGAGGAAATCCTAAGAATCTTGAGTTGGGTTTTTTTGGCCTCATAATAATGCTCTTGGAAAACAACAGATCACCTCCCTGATTAAAATCATGATGCTAATATGATTTCTTAATTGTGATTAAACAAGAAAGCAATGAAGACACAGTTGCATTGAAGAGAGCACTGCAAATAAACCACCAGGAGAAATTGAAATGTATCTTTAGCAATGCCCCCCAAAGAGATACACCAGTCTTCTACAAAAGGAGTCTTAACCTGGGGTCCATGGATCCCCAAGAGGCCCATGGAGAGATTTCAAGAGTCTATGAACCTGGATATTTGTTTTCACTAAAATTCAGCGTGCCCTTCCATTATGAGTGGAGGTAATAAACCACAGTAATATTGGGTTTCACCAAACTGCCAAATGGGCTCATGGTACACACATGCAAGATTAAGAACCCCTGTCCTATCTCTTTCCATTTCTCTGAATGATAGATTCTTTGAATTGGATAGGACCTCTGAAGACAGCTAGTTCAATGCATGCATTCCCCAAAAAGTACCCTACAACATCCCCAGCATGTGCTCATCCAACCTCTTCTTGAAAACCTCCAGCAAAGGGGTACCCTTCACTCCTACTGTATTTGGGGATGGTTCTAGCTTTTAGGATAATTGTCCTTCTATCAAGCCTAAAACCACCATTCTGCAATTTACATGCTTTGCTCCTAGGTCTGATTTGGGGGACCAAGTGAAAGAATCCTAATTTCTCTTCTACTGGAGGACTGCCTTCAAATGCATGGTGGCAGTTATCATGCTGTATCTAGCCCTTTCTTTACTCTGTCTACCTGTGTCACTGGAATTTCGGAACTCAGAGCACTTCATCAAAATCATACATCATGAGTAGGCCAATGAGTATAATCTGGCTCATGGAAGGGGAGTGGGTGTCTTGGGCTTTCTCTGCAAGGACAAGAAAGTCATTTCAGTTTTGTAGGTCACTGCTATGTTCTCCAAGTTACCTTGTCAAGTAAGAAGCTTCTCAGAGCCTCGGTATATCACTATGTTAGAAATAAATGTAGGTAGTGAGACTATTATTGTATGGGAATGAATGTTCCTTGGAGGGGATGCAGTAGTTTGAAGATAATCCCTTAATGAAAGGTTCTAGTGCCTGTCTAGTAACTATAAAGGTCTGCTGCTAGTTCTATTTTTAAAAAAACAAGAGTTTGATCCTTCATTCCTGTAATAGCTCATTTCTTTCCTTTAAGGTTTGCCAAGCAATTATCAAAAGTGATCTCATTTGACCCTCAGTGTTCTGAAGTTGTTACTCTTTAAGACCCCATTTTACAGATTAAGAAACTGAGACTCAGGCAGGCTTAGTGAGTTGCCCAGCATCACAGAGTCAGTGTCCTAGGCAATGGTTATAAAGTATTTTACAGACCTTAATACACTCTAGAAATGTTAGCTACTGTTACCATCACATTGCTGTAACTCATGCATTCAGGAAGAGAAAGAGAAAGGAAATAGTTTGTTATTTTTTTCTCAGTTCAATTGTTAAAGTAATCTTTTACCCCCTGTAGATATTCAAACGCAACTGGATAAATGGGATGAAGTTAAGTTTCATGGAGACAGAAACAGCAAGGTCCATGCTATGGCAGAGAGGAAGTCAGCGTCATCCAGGACTGGATCCAAAGAACTTCTATGGTAAGATCAGAATTTAAGTCATGCAGTTCCACAACCAAGTATTTGGTAAAGGCCAAATATGTGAGTCACACAATTCCAGGACACGATAAAAAAAAATCAAAAAGGGATCCATCCAGATACTTGGTGCCATGTTCATTTGTAGGCGAATGGCTGCACAATTGACTAACAGATCTATCCGCCTCAGATAGCTGGTCTGAGATTGTTTAGATATCAATGGTTTCTTTCTGAATTACGTTCTCTGGCTATATTGGACATTCTCACTTATATTAATTTACATATTAGGACTATTCAGTGAGTGAGTGTGATGATGTATTGTTAAGACTGAAAACCAGCAACATTTTCCAAGCTTTTCAAAGCACAAAATGTTCCTGTCTCCAGTTACTCCTATGCATCTCCACTCCAAATGACATTTCAGTGTTGTACAGGGATAAAATAGCACTTGCAACATTGGGTGAGAAGTGTCCTAAGAAAAGCAATATTTGTTTAATAAGCGAGCATAGCTTCTGTATGGACATTGTTAGGGCTGCTGTTTATTTTCTGCAATGATTGGACAGAACCCTGGATTGATCCAAGAGACTGGGGCTTCATATTGCAGTCACTTAAATACTAAATATAGCCAAGTGGACAGAATAGATAACTTATCTTCTTCGTCAAAATACCATTGAGGGCTCTATTAGCCAACAAATAGCATTTAAGCAAAATTAACTAGGATTCTTGGTTGGTCATCTGTAGGAGAGCTGTATTTTATGTTTCTCAAGCTACATAAATTGATTAAACTCTTCCCTTGTAGGTCTTCGGAGAGTAGATCTCAGCCAGAATTGACTAGCGGGAAAAGTGCCCTCAATTCTGAGTCAGCTCCAGATTTAGACTTGGTGCCTCCAGCACAGGTAACAGAACCAATTTTCCCCCTCTTCCAACCAGGATTTTTGCTGTACTTTTTAAAATGTGTTCTTTTTAAATAGAAGGTAGTTGTCAATTAAGTCTATCTGGATCATATAGACAAGATTGGAAATGCATCCTATATATTGTGTTCCAATGGGTTTTCCATCTTCTCATTCTCTGTGCCTGAAATAACTGACTTTATATTTAGCCGAACAACGTGCTAATGAAATTCACTGTGTACCTCACACTTTTTTCCCCTTGTTCCACCATTTACTGTTCCGTGATTTTGTGATACAGAATCTGTTCTACTCTAACATTCCCACTATTTATGTAACAAAACACAAGAAAGAGGATATTGCATTTGGCATGTTCATTCAGATTCTGACTCTGGCACAAGGTACTATAAATCAGTGTGCTCATTAACTGGCAGGCAGGAGCGAAAAGAAAGTAGGAAGGAAAAGTTGGTTCAGCATTTCAGCAGTGATTGGACCATCATTACACCTTTGATCTGAAGACAGATGATGCATCTAGGCTGGTCACTTCACCTTGTTATGCAGAATGTAAGGTCCTTGAAGGCAGTCACTATTACTTTTTTGTGTCCCCAGAGGCAAGTGCAGTGAATGTAACATAGTAGCCATTTAACAAGTGTTTGGGGATAGCTAGGTTACACAGTGGATAGAGCTCTGAACCTGAAGGTAGGAAGACTTCAATTCAAATCCAACCTCAGACACTTAATATCTATGACCAAGTCACTTAACCTCTTTATGCCTCAATTAATTCAACTGTAAAATGGGAACAATAAATCATCTACTACCCAGGGATGTTGTGAGGCTCAAATGAGATCTTGGTAAAGTACTAACAGGAAGCATAGCACATAAAATGTTTATTTTTTTCCCTTTCTTCCACTATTCCTT